>OW964166.2:5000000-6250000 GCA_943136025.2 Agrotis puta
TGCACACTAAGACAGTATCTTGTGAACCCTAAGAGGTTGTTACTGGGGTTGGTAGTTTGTATTAAACTTAATTGCTACGAATTTTTCATAGCGGTTCTTTTAGGGCGTAGGTCACTAAGACGCAATTTTACGAAATTCGACCTCTAAGGGGTTGCCTTTGGTGTTGCTAGTTTGTGTTGACTTTGTTACTACAAGTGCTAGAAGTTTCAACTTGGTTCTTTTAAGACGTAAACGCACACCAAGACAATAGGTTCTTTTCTTTTCGGACATAGGTGTCTTACTAAGACGGGATTTTACGAAATTCGTCTTTGGTGTTGATAGAGTTCTCAAAATTTGCAGGGGCTTCTATTTAGGACATAGGTTCTCACTAATAGAGGATGTCGCGAAATTCGACCACTAAGGAGTAGTTTGTGTTACAGAGTTAGGAATCCCAAATTATACATTAGGGTTATTTTTAGTACGTACGTGCTGCCTAAGACATATTGCGGTTTGACATAATTGAAGCTGCAACACATGAAGAGAGATCCATTCGCGTCCGCTCCACTCGATGCACTGAGCCATGCTTGCGCCGCAGGGCAGGGCGGGAGGGACTGTCAGACTCGTACTGACCAAAATATACGGTGTCCTTCAATAGCACTGTGCGTTCCGGGGTCACGGTAATTCGTGAGTCCCGCGGCCCCGGCTGGCTTTAGCCCTCTACAGGCACCGTCACTATGCTGACACTCCTTGAGGCGCGCGTGGAACACAACGCGCCGTCGACCCGGGCATGGTCCATGGTCGGACAGCGAGCCGCCCATTATTCGCCGCCCGCATGGCCCGCGCTTACGGAGATCGTCTAGCGATGTCCGTCGCCGTGGGCGTCTACCACTGCGGCTGGGGTGAAGGGATGACGCTGTCCTCTCCCTCACGCGGCCCGCCAGTAGATTGTAATTGGGGTTTCTGGATCAGGTCAGATCCAGAAACACCCAATTACAACCATCATTCATTATTTTTTCAATCATTCATTCGTAAACTTATGATTCAATTTGTAATGTTCGGACTGGTCTGATCTCAAGAGCAACTATGTTTTAATTTTATTCTAACCTGATCTGATCTGTTATCTGAGTGTGTATTTATATTTGTGACCTGATCTTATCTGTTTCCTGAGCTTAATATTTAGCAGGAGAGGAGGTCAGATGTGCATGCATTTTTGTGCTAACTTTTTTATTCAAAAGGATGATCTAGTGACTCCTATATTTATTTATATATTCATTCAATATGCATTTTTATATGCATTCTATTTTTTATATTGTTAAATTAGTACGTTAATTCAACAACATTTGACACTCGTATCAAATTCGAGCATATACTCGATTCGATACGATAGCCTAACGAAAATGGAATGCGCTCGCTATTGTCAATTGCGCTGCCTTATATAGGCACCCACGTAGTGCAGTAGCTATGAAGTACATTTATAAGAATGAGGAAGCAAGAAAATAAAAATACGTATGTTAATTTCAATTATTTTATTTTAAAGTACAATATACAAGTTTTAATATTTTCATAGTCAATGCCTATTCATTAATATGCCAGATACATAAACTTATATTTTAAAAGATTAAACATTTATACATACATAGTTATTACACAGTTGATTTTATTGTGTCTATACAATCTATACACAAATCTCTACTCTTACTTACAATCTTATACTCTTGGTTCGATGTCATCCTGAATTTTGGTAATTAATTCTCTCGTACCGGTGTATATATCATCGTATAACATAGTTTTTACGACATGTTGAACGCACACATCAGCCTCACAATTACACATCGGCTGTTCGGATTTTTGAAAACTGTCTATGTCATAGATTTCTATTTTGATTATTTTTACCCCGCGAGTTACAGGCTTCTTTATATATTGAAAGAATGTTTGGTCTGTTTTTGATCTCTTGCGAGCAAGACCCAGCGTCTTCTGTCCGGTGGTTTGTTGAACTGATTGATTCATGGGTACGAAATTGAATAGATCCCCCGAGTCCTGAAATAACAATACAATATATAATTAATTATAAGTAGATACACTACAAATGTTAAGATTGGAATAAGGGATTGTGTGGAAATACGTTATGCAGTAATGCTAATAATATCTACAATATTTAAATTGTTAGAGAATAATTATTATATTAAAGTAACACTTACCGACATTCCACAATTATAACACTTCACAATCCGATGCAAAAAATGAAATGAATTTCAATTTGTTATACTCCCCTTATATATTTTTTAATTAATTTTTTTTTTAATACATAGAGTTCAAAATCGTATATTTTATGTCAGATGTTAATATCTACACAAAAATGGTATGGTGAAACTGAAACCTCAGACATTCCGACGCCCATGATTTTAATTGTTTATCATAAATGTATATCGATAAGATAATACTACTGTCCGTGTGTTCATGGTGATCGTTTTCATACATTTTATTCAGTTGATTTGACGGGCAAAATCATGGTATGTTAATAGTATATCAACGTTAACGAATTCGCAACGTAAGTTGAATTCTTTTTAAGGAGACGGATCAAAACAATAATCAATATTGACATACAACTATTTTGGCCTGGTTTTACCTACAATTATTATAAAATATATTTTTTGTTATAGACTATTTTTTTTTAAAAAGCTCTATGCTGGAATGAAACACAAGATTTACTTTAATTTAATGTACCTAAGTGAGCATCAGCATGTTTTATGTTTTCAAGCAATATCGTATTGGCTCGGTTAGAAAAAAATGTGTGAAAATGGTTTCATAAAATAACATTATAAAACACATTACCATCCTTTGTTTGATGCAGTCGGGTAAAAAATATCATAGTAAGCTAAATTAGTGTTAGATTACAATATTGAAGACAATGTAAACTATCGTATTTGGGTTGAGTTATCTGACACAGCATTTTTTACACGTGCCCTTTTCTATATTTGGTATACTATGACGTAGATTTATCACTATTTAAGAGGATAGCTGCTGAAGTAAGACCACAAAGCATTTCTTCAAGAGCTACAAGCAAGAGCTGCCCTCATCAGTACCTGGAAGCTTACCAGACCTTCTCTAAGATGTAAGTTATTTTGGTTTACATGTTTATCTAATTCTAATATTCATTCATTCAACTATTCAGTAACTGTTCTATTCAATCATTAAACTTTTCAATAACTCTACTATTCAGTCATTCTATTTTTCAACAATTAAGTTTTTATAAGCAATCTGTTATTTATCTATTATGATATTACTAGTTGCACTTCCATGTCAAACATTCCACTTAAATGTTTTCAACCAATATGTAGCTAGCTTTATCGTTAAGTTACTACTATCACTTACTTATTAACCTTTATTTTCAGGTCCAAGCAAATGGCTGACCAATTGTTCCCGTCGTCTGATGAATCGATGGTTGACACTTCAATAAAATCGAGCAAGAAGAAGCGAAAGATTCCTGAGAAGACAACAGACAACCAGCCTTCTACTTCAAAGAAGACGAAGGTGAAATCTACGGCGCGAGATCTCTTCGGCACCGATAGCGACGATGATGAACTGGATCATGGCACTGCTGCTGGTAAAAAAATTGCACCTATTTACTCCTACATAACAAGGAGATTAGCGAATGGCTTCTCGCGACAAATAGATGAAGATAAAACTGGGGGTTATTATATTGAATTGAAAATATATAATACCAATGAAATTGAGCGGGTGCCCCCAGTCAATCGATGGCGGCATTCCGTTATAACTATTAAAAATAAAACTAATACGGATACTGAGTCCTGGAAGCTTCTAAATACATTCATAAAGGAAACGAGAAAAGAATTTAAAAATCGCACTCCTACTTTTATAAGCTCGTACCAGTAGAATCTGTACCTAATACTATCTGATGTATTCCCCAGTAAATGTATAAAAATTCTTTTTTATTTTTTTCCTTTTTATAAAACTAAACTGTATTGAATTAAACCTATATTATCATTTAACTGTATTGATTAAGTACTTAGTTGTGTATGTTAAATGTAGATTATTTTGTTTAATTAAATGTATGCATATTATATCTACTCTTTTTTAATTTTTTTTCTTTTCAGTAAAATCGTCTTCTACCGTTTCACCGTCAACATCTTATATAAATTGTGATAAATGTAAAATTGAGATACCTAGAGCTGAATACAGATATCATAAACGAACCAATATCCATAAATCGAATTGTTTGATAAAATCAGAGTTTGAACATATTGATATAATAGCTACAGCATTTAAAAACAGAATAATGACTTATCGCTTAAACCCATCCATAGAAGACGAGTACCTCCTACCAGAGGCGTTCTTGGGCGGTAAGCGAGATGATGTTTTTAAACTAGTTGAGCTATCATTAATAAAGAATACATGTATTAAAGTTAACTTTGAGCTGTTTGCTTATTTCATTTTACCTAAATCAGGTGAGCAACAGCTTAAGTCTTTTAATACAAAATATGAAGTTATTTATAAAAGTACTGATTTTGATGAAATTTATTTGAATGTAAGAGAGACTTTCAAGATGAAATTAACTGAATTTGAGCACTGTGAATCTGGGTGGTCATTAACATCATTGAGTCATTTAGAAATAAATATAAATAAGTATTCTCCTATGAGAGGTGGATCTTACATAGAATTACCAGAAGTTATTAAGAATACAAAGAGCTGTATTAATATACAAAATAACGATGAATATTGTTTTTTATGGAGCATATTAGCAGCATTATTTCCAGTCAAAAATAATGTCTGTAGGACAAGCTCTTATCCTCATTTTAGTACGATATTTAATATAACAGGGATGTCATTCCCGCCATCACCAAAAGATATCAGATTATTTGAAAGTAATAACAGTGATTTAAGTATTAATATTTACGGATTGGATAAACATTACAATGTAACTGGCCCCTTATATGTGACAAATTTTAGGAGAGATAAACATATTAATTTATTGTTTTACGAAAAAGAGAACAGAGCTCATTATTGTTTAATAAAAAACCTATTACGCTTAGTGAGACGTCAAGTTTCAAAACATAAAGGTCGAATGTATTTATGTGAGACTTGTTTGCAATTTTTTACTAGTGAAACAAAATTCCATTCTCATGCATGTTCTAAAATTATAACTTTATTACCAGATAAAAACAGTACGCTGCAGTTTAAACATTTTGAAAGACAACAAAAAATTAACTTTGTTATATATGCTGATTTTGAAAGCCTATTAAGCAATTTTAATGAAGTGAATACTGATAAAAATACTATAAAAAATAAGTTACACCAGCCTTCATGTTTTGCATACTATGTGTGCTGCTCGCATGACAGTAATTTAAATAAATTTGTTTCTTACCGAGGGCCAGACTGTGTACAAGTTTTTGTTAAAAAAATCATTGAAGAAACTAAATCGATACATGAGATCTTGACTACTGAAAAAACCATGAAACCAATGACTCTAGAACAAATTGATAATTATCGCAGTGCAAGTACATGTCATATTTGTAAAAAAATATTGTTTGATGACAAAGTTCGAGATCATGATCATATTACGTCAGAGTATAGAGGCGCAGCACATTCACACTGTAATTTAATTTATAGAGTTTGTTCATTTATACCAGTCGTTTTTCATAATCTATCCGGTTATGATTCCCATTTGTTTATCAGAGAATTAGCGAAATATGATGGCGAAATAAAAATAATTCCTAAGACAAAAGAAAAATATTTAAGTATTACAAAAATTATTGAAACCAGTAAATATAATAAACCGTTGCAGATTAAATTCATAGATTCCTTTCAGTTTCTTAACACAAGTCTTGATAATTTGAGTAAAAGTTTAGAAAGCAGTGGTTTCTTGAATTTGAGATCAGTTTTCCCCCGATGACGAAAAATTTGATTTAATTCGAAGGAAAGGTATATATCCATACGAATATATTGATTCATGGCAGAAATATAATGAGACACAACTTCCCCCGAAACATTGTTTTTACAGTAGTATGCAAAAGAAACATATAACAGATAGCGAGTATGAACGTGCACAAACTATTTGGAGTTGCTTTAATATTAACAGTCTTGGTGAATATACTGATTTATATTTAAAGTGTGATGTTTTATTATTATGTGATATTTTTGAAAATTTTAGAAATATATGTCTACAGCATTATAATCTTGATCCTGCATACTATGTAAGTTCTCCTGGTTTAAGTTGGGACGCTATGCTTCTTTACACGGGTATTCAACTGGAATTGATTCATGATTTAGAAATGTATAATATGATAGAAAAAGGAATTCGCGGTGGATTAGCACAATGCTCTCATCGATATGCTAAAGCCAACAATATTTACCTCCCTCATTTTGATGATTTAAAGCCGTCAACATATTTAGTATATCTTGACTGCAACAATCTTTATGGACATGCAATGACTAGAAAATTACCTATATCAGATTTTAAATTTATGACAAACCAGGAAATAGTAAGTTTCCATCTGTTCGATATTCCTGACGATGCTGAGTACGGTTATATTTTGGAAGTAGATCTAATGTATCCTGAATATTTACATAATTTACATAGTGACCTGCCTTTCGCTCCAGAAAAATTCATACCCATAGGAGGAAAGACAGAAAAGTTAATTGCGAATTTGTATGACAAGTATAACTATGTTATACATTACATTCATTTGAAAGAATGTGTTAAAAATGGCCTTGTGTTGAAAAAAATCCATCGCATACTTCAATTTAAACAAGAAAACTTTTTAAAAAAGTATATAGACTTAAATACTCAATTGCGTCAATCAGCAAATACCTCTTTTGAAAAGGATTTCTTTAAACTTTTGAACAATTCAATATTTGGGAAAACTATAGAAAATAAACGAAAGCAAATTCATGTTAGATTAGTGACTAAATGGAATGATAATAAAAATAGAACAAATAAAACAATAGGCGCAGAGAAACTAATTGCAAAACCAAACTTAAAAAGTATTTGTATTTTTAGTGAAGATTTTCTTGCAATTCAATTGAATCCTGACAAACTTGTTTTAGATAGACCCATCTATGTTGGATTCTCTGTACTAGAATATGCTAAACAACATATGTATAATTTTCATTACGATTTCATTAAGAATAAGTACGGTGAAAATGTTAAACTGTGTTACACTGACACTGACAGTTTATTATACTTAATACATACACAAAACTTTTATAAGGATTTGAATGAAAATATTTTAAAATTTGATACCAGCAATTTTGATTTTAATAATCCTTACAGTATTCCAAAGATAAATAATAAAATTCCTGGCTTGTTTAAAGATGAATTAGGTGGCGATGTAATAAGCGAATTTACGGGTTTAAGAGCAAAACTTTATTGTATTAAATCAATAAAAACACAGATTAACAAAGCTAAAGGAGTATCAAAGCCCATTACAAAAAAATTGAAAATATCTAACTATAAGAGAGTTTTATTTAAGAATATTACATTACAATGTAAGATGAATATGATAAAGTCAAGCAAACATGTTCTGTATTCACAGGAAGTAAATAAAGTAATTTTAAATAGAGTAGATGATAAAAGAATTGTTCAAACTAATCAAATAGACACATTACCATGGGGTCATTTTGACCATATATGTTAGAACGTTAGTATTAAGCTATGATATTTAAACTGCTATATTTTAAGATATACTATTAGTGTTAGTTTAGTTGTACAATTTATAATTATATTACTTATTTTTATAAGCATAATAAAATACATAATATTTTACTCAGAATTTGGCTTTTATTTATAGTCTTATCTGTATCGCCTTTCCTGTTTTTAAAGTAAAATGTAAGACTTTGCGTAGGTATATATTGGTATGTTCAATGGCAATAATATTAATACGTAAGATGAAGTTGATCAAGCAGCCCATAACCTTGAATGTTAATAATATAAATTTTAGTGACTCTCCTCACTATATCAGGCATAGCCCTTTATTACCGAATACAATTCGTTGTATAATATGTGGGCCATCCAACTGTGGTAAAACAAATGTTGTCATCAGTTTACTGCTACATGAAAATGGACTGAAATTTAAAAATTTATATCTTTACTCTAAAACTTCTTTTCAACCAAAATATCGCTTTTTGAGCGAAGTGATAAGAAGGGTGCCACAGATAAAATTCTACGAGTTTAAGAATGATAAAGATGTCATGGCTCCGAGTGAAGCTTTAACAAATTCTGTTTTTATTTTTGATGACGTTGCAACTGAGAATCAAACAAATATCCGTAATTATTTCTGTATGGGACGACATAAACAAATCGATTGTTTTTATTTATCTCAAACCTATTCAAAAATTCCGAAGCAATTGTTACGTGATAACGCTAATTTTCTTATAATATTTAAACAAGATGATGTGAACTTAAAACATATTTATGTGGAACATGTCAGCCCTGATTTAAACTGGAACCAATTTAAAGATATTTGTGTAACAGTTTGGAGTAATCCTTACAGTTTCGTGCTTATTAACAAAGAATGTTCATTAAGTAATGGGAGGTACAGAAAAAATTTCGATATATTTTTTAAATTTAATGAAAGTTGATGATATAATTATGAATAACATACAAAAAAAATTAGTATTCATTCCTCTTTAAGCGAATACGGTCGTTGAACATAAGATGGAGAAAAATATTAAAATTGAATTAATGAAGTCTGTAGACTCCATAAAGAATAAAATAAAACAAATGAAAAACCAGGAACACTCAATGAATTTGTCACTTGATAAAATGTTTAAACCTGTCACAGATCCCCTTAAAACCCTAGTTGATTCGAATAAAACAATAGAAAAAATACAAAATTTTGAAAATACACACTCTAACTTTGAAGACATGGAATTGGATGGCATTGATACCAGCTCATCTACAAAGTTTGAAGAATGCTGCGATCCAGAACTGAATTCTGCAAAAGACTTGGAAGTGTCTTCTAAAAAAGAAAAACCGGATGATCTAGAAATTTCGCTAGAGGGTCGTGATATCCATGATATTTATGATCGTGCAAATCTAAATATACCGTTTGGAATAAGAAGTGTAAACAAAATATTGCTAATGGGTAATTCAGTAGTCTCGTTTTCTAAAATCGATAGTTTGAATGACGACAGTGTCATTTTAATTAAAATCGGTGACAAATCCTATAATTTAACCCCTGGCCTGAAAGAACTTTTACTTCGAAAAAAACCAGATTTAAAATTAATTTCGAGTAAAGATAAACTTGTATATAAAGATATGCTGCACTATACCAATGCTCATAAGAGAGATTTTAATCCTAATGGACAAATAAGAGGTGATAAAGGAATAAAATACCGTGAAATAATCAAACCAATGTTTTCTGAATCTTCAAACGACAATAAACTTGTTTACACTAAGCTTGGAGGAAACTTACCAACGCTAAAAAAATACAAAAGCAACACTGACTTGGTATATTGGGATGACCCTAATGAATTAGTTGAGAGATTGAAACTTTTAGTTGCGTCAAGAGATGCTGGCAATACAAACCATGACAATGAAATTTTATCTATAATCGAAGAATTAAAAGAAGCTCACATTATTAAAGAATAAATAGTTGTAAAATATGCTTTTCATTCAGTATTATGGATGAATTCAAGACAAATATACTGAATTCTAAAAATGAGCAAAGCTGATGTGGTAAACGAAATACATAAAAATGTGAGAGTGAACTTTCCGCGAAGACGTGTTATTATGAAAGATGTAGATGACCTGTGGCAAGCAGATTTAATTGATATGCAATCAATTTCAAAAGAAAATCAAAATTATAGATTTATTCTTACCGTTATTGATACATTTTCGAAATATGCTTGGGCCTTCCCTCTGAAAAGTAAAACCAGAGATGATGTATGCAAATCTTTCAAAATATTGCTGGCTATGGGGCGTATACCGAAAAATCTTCAAACGGATAATGGAACAGAATTTTATAATAATAAGTTTCAGAAGCTTATGAAATCTAATCATATCAACCACTACTCTACTTACTCAACAAAAAAGGCCTCAATAGTTGAACGATTTATCAGGACATTGAAATCTAAACTGTATAAAGAATTTAGTTTAAAAGGCAACTATAATTGGATAGACAATACCCTTAACGATGTTATTCAAAAATATAATCATACTTACCATCGGACAATTCAAGAAATCCCTGCTAATGTAGATAAGATTAATAAAAAACGTATATTAGAAAGGTATTTAAGTTTGGTAAAAAACGAAAGAATAAGAAGCAAGTATAAAGTTGGCGATTATGTTCGTATCAGTAAGTACAAAGGAACATTTGAAAAAGGATATACCCCCAACTGGTCGATGGAAATATTTAAAATTCGAAAAATACAAAATACAACTCCTATCACCTACCTAATTGAAGATACAATCAGAGGTCAACCTATTTTAGGAGCATTTTACTTACAAGAGCTTCAAAAAACAAAACATCCCGACGTATATCTAGTCGAGAAAGTTCTTAGAAGAAAAGGTAACAGGGTTTTAGTAAAATGGTTAGGTTTGCCTTCAGCTGAATGCAGTTGGATTGATAAAACGAACGTAATTTTATGAATAAAATAACAGTAACTTAATAACCACTCCCATCACATAACTATTTATTAAAGTATTCAACTGGAATCATCAGTCTTATAATGTGTTTCGGAGAGAGTAGTCTTCTCAATTGGTTTATTAATAATTTACCATTTGAATTACACTTACCAGGATATAATTACTGTGGTCCTGGTACTAAATTAATAAACAGACTTACACAAGGAGATAAGGGTGTTAATAAGTTGGACGAATATTGTAAAGATCACGATATTGCATATCACAAGTCATCGAACTTAAAGGATCGACATAAGGCTGATTTAATTTTGTTAAAAATGGCAAAAAGGCGAGCGGTTGCTTCCGATGCCCGTGTAGGTGAAAAACTCGCGGCACGCTTAGTAAGTAAGGCTATGTCGGCAAAAATTAAAACTGGATCTGGTTTGAACAAGCATTCTCCAAAAATTACACCTGGAAAAGGTTTAAAAAGTAAATTGAAATCTGTTATTACAAAAGCAAAAAGACACATAAAAAAATTAAAACCTAAGAGCAAGAAAATGGCTATAGAATTAGCTATTGCCGCTACCAGAGAATTAGCTGATGATTCATCGATTAAGCTCCCTCGTGTCATTCCTATTCCAAAAACTGGAGGAGTACTACCTTTGATTCCTATTTTTGCTGGATTGTCAGCGGCGGGGGCTTTAGCAGGCGGTGCAGCTGGTATTGCTAAAACCATAAATGAATTCAAAATGGCTAAAAAGCTGTATGAGGAATCGAAGAGACATAATGAAAAAATGGAAGCTCTATGTATTGGGAAAGGACTACATCTTAAACCACATAAGGGCGGTCTTGGAATTTTCGTATCAAAAGAAAAAAACTAAGATATCGGCTACCCAAACGGGCCTTAACTAACTTTGATATTTTAAAGTACGGAAATAGAATTCCTTATTTTAGAGGTGTCTATATGAGAGATGAGCTCCCTAAATATCCTAATAAAAAAGAATGTGGAGTTATTAATTTAGATAGTTCTAAAAATTCTGGTTCTCATTGGGTAGCCTATGCAAAATATAATGATTATGTTGAGTATTTCGACAGTTACGGAAATCTTAAACCTCCAAAGGAATTTATAAAATATGTAGGTTCTAACATTCAATATAATTATAAAAATATTCAACGTGATCACCCCTTCAACTGTGGACATCTATGTTTAAATTTCTTAAAGAATTTTTGGCATAATCAAGAAATAAAATAAACAGGATCATTTAAAAGAGTTCAGTATGCAAGTATGTCTGCTACGGTTACCATCTCTGGAAATAAATCAGAACTGGTCTCTTATTTTCAACCACCTCTTCATTTGTCTGATCAATACGAGTGCGGATTACTATACTTTTCAGTATTAAAATCAAGACCGAATGTACCCGTTCATAACAGCAGTTTAACAGCTATCAGAATCGAATGTGATCTTGTGCACGGTTCATATTACAACGGATTACCGACTCATTTTATTCATGAATTTATATGTGATACTGCTTCAAGTCACGGGTACACAGAAATACCGCAGAACGTTATTTACTTCCCGGTGAACAAAAATATAATTTCATCCATATCTGTCAGGGTTGTAGATCAGTTTGGTTCCTGTATTGACTTTGGTGAAGAACATATTCAATTACGTCTTCATTTAAGAAAAGCAAAATGATAGTATATAATAAAAACCCTCCAGTGAAAATAAAACGTCCTATTCCATCAACAACCATTAAGGTGCGCAGACGTAAGAAAAACGTGAAGAAATTGACTAAATCAAATAGAGATTTTCTTAAAGCCTTAGGGTTTAAAGTATGAATATACTACAGATCACTGATTTACCACACTTTGATAGTTCAATCGAAAGCTATGAAGTCCATTCATACAATCCCTACAATAACAGCTTTAGAGAAAACGATGAAATCAGAATCCCCATACACCAACAAGATATTTACGTGCTACCATCAGCCAGTTCAATATACATCGAAGGTCAGGCAAAGCTGTTCGGTAAGGATGGGCATCCGATCAAGAAAACTGTTACGTTCACTAATAACCCTGTTATGTCTTTGTTTCAAGACATCAGATACGAAATGAATGGTATCGAAATAGACCGTATTAAAAATTCAGGAATTACGTCAACAATAAAATCATACATTTCATTAAATGGAGCAGAAAATAAAGTTGCGGGCTTATGGGGCTGGAACTTAGCAGGATTCCAAAGTGATGGACATTTTAGTGCTGTGATACCATTGAATAAGATTTTAGGGTTTGCAGAAGATTACAATAAAATTATCTTAAATTGTAAACACGAACTTATTTTGAGTAGAAGTAACTCTAACTTAAATAGTGTTATTCTTACTGATGATGTTGTTAATTTTCAAATAGACATAGAAAGAGTTCAATGGAGGGTGCCACATATAAAAGTGTCAGATCGAGAACGACTAACACTTTTGAAACATTTAGAAAGAGACAAACCTATTCAGATGGCTTTTAGAAATTGGGATTTATATGAGTATCCCTTGCTACCTAAAACTACAAAGCATTCTTGGTCGGTTAAAACAGCTTCACAATTGGAAAAGCCTAGATATGTTATATTTTGCTTGCAAACTAATAGGAGAAATAATCGGACTAAAGACAGTTCACTATTCGATCATTGTGAAGTAACCAATGTAGCACTCTATTTAAATTCGCAATATTATCCCTACGAACCTTTGAGTTTAAAGTTTTCTGAGAACAAGTACAGTATATTATATGAAATGTATGTGAAATTTCGTCAGTCGTATTACAACAGTCCTGTAGACCCATTGCTGGATCTAACAGATTTTAAAGAAAAGGCCCCCCTTTTCATCTTAGATTGTTCAAGACAAAACGATAGTTTAAAAACCGGTCCAGTGGACGTGCGGTTAGAAGTTGAATGTTCCACACCAATACCAGATAAGACAACTGCGTATTGTTTGATTATAAACGATCGACTTGTTGAATACAAACCTCTCAGCAACATTGTACGCAGGTTATCATGATTGCTGTTGTTGATATTCAAGGATTTAGAACAGAAGCAGGTGAATTTATATTAAAAGAAATCGCTATATTGTGTAACAAAAAATTACAATTGTTTTTAGTTAAGCCACCATTTCCATTTAAAAAATTAACGGAATCTGAAAAGAAGGTAGTTCTTTGGATTCAACGTAACAAAAAAATATACTGGAGTGAAGGATTTGTACCTTATTCCAATTACCAGACTTTGGTTTCCGATATATTAAGAGATAAATGTATTCATGTTAAAGGTTCAGAAAAAGTTTTATGGTTAAAGCATATTTTAGAAATTAGTAATAGTAATATATTTAATTTAGAAGATAAGGGTTGTTCTAGTTTAGTACATTTATATGATCAATATAAACAGTCTGAAGATTTATATAATTGTATTTATCATAATTCTGTATGTGCTTTAAAAAATGTATTATGTTTAAATAAATGGTGCCATGATAATAAAATTTTTATGAAATAAAAAAAGGAACTTGTTTCATTTTTTATAATACCTATCCATACTATTTTTCCCAATCCTGTTCAATCACGTTTATAAATTGCTTGCATCATTAAAGCAATGTCATTCTATGTTAATAATCATTAGCATCAAGAACTAGCAAATAAATACCTAAATAAAATATGTATCAAACTGAATATAAACCTCGATATGATATGTATAATACATACAAAATACGTGAATTATCCTTTAATTGTTATTGGGGGACGAATAATTCGAAGAAAAGATTGGTGATGGAAATGGCTGATGCCGGATTCTTTTATTGCGGGAGTAATCCGTATGATAAAGCGGCATGTTTTTCATGTGGAGGTGTTATAGAAGATTGGGAAATTTATGATGATCCTTGGATGCAGCATGCTATAAATTTTCCACAGTGTTTTTACCTAAACGCTGTGAAAGGGAAGGAATATATCAATAAGTGGCAAAACATCGTCAAGAATTGTGTTAGTGAGAAATCTTTCATGTTGCAATGAAAAACGCATATGAATACACACTCAGATAACAGATCAGATCAGGTTAGAATTATGAATACACACCCATATACTAGATTTGATCAGGTCAGAATATGTGCCAGTTTTTAAACGAATTAAGATCAAAGCTCTTGAGATCAAACCAGTCCGAACATTACAAATTGAATCATAAGTTTACGAATGAAGGATTGAAAAAATAATGAATGATGGTTGTAATTGGGTGTTTCTGGATCTGACCTGATCCAGAAACCCCAATTACAATCTACTCCCGCCTATTCCTTCGCGAGCATGACTGCTTCGCAGAAGGAGGCGACCGCTTCCCCACCGTCTCGCCCCGCAGCATGGCCTCGACCTATTGTGAATTGGAACACAACGCGCTGTCGACCCAGGCTGGATCCATGGTCGGACAGCGAGTCGCCCATTGCTCGTCCGCATGGCCGCGAGTAGTAGGTAGTATCTTAAATCACCGGAGCCGAATTGCGACCTTTGTTTCTATTCTAAATTGAATTTTTTACTTGTTGCATACTGCCAAAATTCAAATAGAAGATTCCTTATCAGCTCCTTATTGGACTACACACTCTTTCCCAAGTCCTTTAGTGGGTGTCACTAACAGTAGCTTAGCCCTAAATCTCAATTTGTCAATCACTGGTTCAAAATTTATATGAGTTTATTGAGGTAGTCCTAGAACTAGGTAGTTTACTTTTATTTTTCCATACCCAAAGGATAAAACGGATTACTATTAATAAGAAAAAGCTTGTCTTTGTCTGTCTGTTACCAGGCTATAATATATATCATGAACCCTGATACATGGTTGAAATTTTCTTAGATGATGTAGGCATTTCTGTTGGCGCGCTTTAAAGAAATGGTGAACACAGCAGCTCTGAAAAGAGCTTTTGGGTGGTTACGTTTTGACGATTTCTGATTCAGAAATAGTGAAACAAATAATCCAGCAAGCGTGGACGCCAGAAGTCTGCGACCCATCTGCAGCCTCGCATACAAGCGCTGTACATCATTTGCACTTCATGTCGTCTCGCCGAGCAATGTGCCGCGGACCGGAGCCCTGCGTGAGGCACGCGGGTGTGGTGCGCAGAGAGGGTCGCCTCTGCGCACCACACCCAGCGGCCGGCGCGCGCAACTTTGTGCGCAGCTGCGCGCCGCGCCTCGAGATAGAAGGCGTATGTCTATGTAGTCTGTGAAGGCTCACGGCCGTCTGTATTTTGGCGGAAAAATTAACAACTGCCCAAGCGAGCGACCGTAGCGACACCGTACGGATTTTAATGTGAAACATCAAACCTTTTTTTTTTAATTGGCAAGTCGCTATTTGCGCAATGCCACAAACAAAAAAACCGGCCAAGAGCGTGTCAGGCCACGCTCAGTGTAGGGTTCCGTAGTTTCCCGTCCGTTACAATAAGTGTTAACAAATAGCCTTTTTTTAAACTTGTAAACGAAGTTAAAAAAAATGCTTGTATATATGATTAAATAATTGATTATACTACAAACTTAGTCCAGGAATTTTGTACCACCTTCTTGTTTTTTTTGCACAAAAACTGTTCTTTCCATCAAGTTCAAAATAATTTTCCTAGAAAGTCCTTATAAAGTTCTACTTTCCAGATTTTTTTCATATTTTCTAAACTTATGGTTCAAAAGTTAGAGGGGGGGGGACACATTGTTTTTGACTTTAGGAGCGATTATTTCCGAAACTATTGACATCATCAAAAAATGATCTTAGTAAACCCCTATTCATTTTTAAATACCTATCCAACGATATATCACACGTTAGGGTTGAAATTAAAAAAAAAATCACTTTCTATTTTACATATAGGGGGGCTACCCTAAAAAAACATTTTTTTCCAATTTTTATTTTTGCACTTTGTCGGCGTGATTGATATACATATTGGTACCAAATTTCAGCTTTCTAGTGCTAACGGTCACAGAGATTAAGCGAGGACGGACAGACAGACAGACAGACAGACATGGCGAAACTATAAGGGTTCCTAGTTAACTACGGAACCCTAAAAACGAGGAAATTTGGTAGAAAATGAAATTATTAATTTAGGACACGGAATTTGGATGGATATTGGATAGGATTATTAGGAATGGCATAAACATAAGTAAGTATTATATGCTTATATTATTATGAGTGATAAATGATGATAGATACATTTATATTTTTGAATCATTAGAAGCCAGTAAAACAGAGAAACGAGATGGAAGTAGGAAAAGCAATGTTATTGGAAAGCAAACTATTAATGAAAGAATCATGACTAAGAAGAGGACAGAAAAAAAAATGATTTAAATCGCCAACGTCACCACATTCTCAAAGGTCACTGGCAACGATCCGCAATCGGGCAAGGTGGACTTTGGAGCAATTGTGACCTAACCTCATTCGAATAAGGCAACTGGTAGCAGCTTTACCAAAATTCCATTTGAATAACCATGGTTTTTTGGGAATACATGTTTGAATATGAGAATAATATTTTCCTTTAGTAATGCTGCTATCCGCCCACAACTTGCTCCAGGCATCCCAAAGAAAGTACATTGGCACATTCGCCAAGTCGTGGCTAAAGTTAATGTAAGGGAACAAATCACCACAGTCTACAGCCTCATTAGCCAGTTGATCGGCTCTTACATTTCCTGCAATACTACTATGGCCAGAAATCCAGGCAAGGGAAATTTGAAGACCTAATTTAAAGCATCTATATAAAAGACCTCTAATAAAAAGAACTATGGGAAATATTGGTTTACATTTAAAAGGTTTTCTTTCAATAACATCAAACCTTTCTCTCAGTGGTCAAATACTTTGTAAATATCTTTTTTTTTTATTGGTTATTTTATTTTGTGATTGTGTATTCTTCTACAGTCTGGAGATCGAGTATCATTTCTATATTCCTACAATACTCCTCCAAAAATCTTTTGAATCAGTGACCGGACCGACTTAGTTATTCAGAGATTTGGAGACAATTTTTAACTAGTCACTGATTTTTTTGGGTTAACAAAACAAATCTAAATTCTTGATGGGGTTTATGTAGGTACGCCAGTGCCAGTGACGTCTTTAGTGGCACTGTCACTGACATTAGGGCCACACTAATGGGAATGAATGCCGTTGATTATCGCGTTAATAACGAAAATTGAAAGATGAATCGATTGATTATATCGAAAATCCACGGGAAATGTCGTTAGTGTGCCCCGGCTATGAGAATTGCATTCTTATTTATTTATTATAGAACCCAATGCACATCACGTGCTCTGCCACAATTCGTCGCATTTATTGATAATATACTTAAAATATAATTGATTGATGACCAGCCTACGTATTGTAATTAATTAAGCATATAATCTCTTAACAGTTTCCTTTTCTAACAAGAATTTTCTCCATTTCTCAAATAGATTTCCTGAGCTCTGATTAGTGGCAACGAAACCTACTTTTTATGTTGGTTAGAGAATATCAGTGAGCCGTTCAATACACAAGACACACTAGTTCAATACTGGCTGTTTAAAAAATATTAAACTTTATAGTTTTTGTTATCTGTGTCACCGAGTTTCGCGAGTGGCGCCCCCTTGCTGTCATTGCAGCGGCAAAAGTCAAGTAACATCAATCACTGGAGGGACTGATTGTTGGTTTTTAATTAAAAATTATAGTTTTCTATAAAAAATGGATGAAGAAGGCGATAATATTTTGCTCGAAGATAATTACTATCAGTTACTAAATGTTTCAAAGACGGTAAATATAAATCACGTGCATTTTAAGATTTGCTTTCAGCATTTTTATACTATCAATATTATATAACGACACAAATTAGTCTTACATCGTGGAATGTAAACATTTCTTACAAACAATAGAGTTACTTAAATTATTTAACACAATGTAATTTTGGATGCACTTGTTTTAATATATTTTTTGAGGTTAGGAGCGGTGCATCCTGAACTCGTGAAATGCTGCTATGATATTTCTTGTTCCACGTAATTGACTAGATCATTTCGTAAATATTCAAATGTTTCTGTATAAAACCATCTACAAATCGACATTTTATTTGTAGCTCAATTACTGTGCTGGATGATGCAATTTTTATCATTATACTTGCAGACCGTGTAACTGTAAAGTATATTTATGTATTTCCTGTTTGTTATGTCCATTAAATTTGAATACATAACTTATTTTATGTTCATGTTATTCAAAAATGTATTGCATGTCATATGTGTGCTAAAGTTAGGTCTGATGCAATTTAATATTTACAATGCAACTGTGTATGTTATTGTATTTAGATAATGTCAAAAACAATCGTTATTATTTTAATAAATCCTCCCTGCTGGCCCTTTGAATATTACCTTGGCCTTTTAGATGTACCTAAAAGTGGAAAGTTGTTGACTAATTTATAATAATGTCTTTTTTCATAATCACACCTCTTCTTTAACAAGCATTCCTGCTCTAAAATAGTTGCTTCAGCAACTTGTTGAGTGGAGTATTAAATATTCAACCACATTAATCATATGGTGGCATTGTCCTCTTATACTAGCCAAAAATGGCATAGTTAAGTATAAAATTGTATCATGCCGATTGTATTTAGGTTTATTGGAAAATTTTCCATTGGTCTAAGGCTTCAATTTTTATTTGTTTCTCTCTATCAGGTAATATCATACAATCTTGAAGATGGAGGAAATCACTGAATAAATATTTTTAGCATGAAATTGCTTTTATAAGTCTAAATAATACTTAATGTTTGGTCATTTTAAAACCATATGGCATTGAAATGATAATACTGGCACCAAAAAAAGTGCACCTATAACCAGCATTCCACATTAAACCTGAATTGAAAGATCTGGAAGACATAGCTAAAACACAAACACAGATCCAGCAGGAGGATAACATAAAAATAATAGCAATATTGGCATCAAGCTTAATGAACTGTTGGTATTTTTACAGGCACCTCCAGAAGAAATAAACAGTGCATATCGCCGCTTTTCGCGTATGTTCCACCCTGACAAACACAGTACTGATCCAAATAAACAGAAATGGGCAGAACAAATATTCAACAAAGTCAAAGAGGCTTATGAGGTTTTGTCCGATTCACATAAGAGAGCCATCTATGATACATTGGGTAAGATGTTTATAACATCACTAAGAATAATTTCATTAAATAATAATCTCTATGACTTTAGGGATACTTTGCATCATTAAATGAAAGGAAGGGTCATGGTCAAAGGGGCATATTATTATAATTGAAATATTTAGTTCACACTAAGTTACATAAACCAATCTTAAAACATAAGCGATGAGTACCAAAGTCGCAGGAGACCAGAGCCAATTAATGAAGCACATTTAATGATTTAACTACGAAAGTAATTTGTTTTAATATTAAATTACATAGTAAAGCTATATACGCCATGGTTAATCCAAGCTAGACCAACAGCAACTTTCAATTAACTTAGGATTACAAGTAGGGATGTCTTTTTTCTATAAGACATCCCTACTTGAAAGTAAAGTATGTCTACTATATGGCTGAGATAAATAGTCGTACCTAAGCAATAGCCAACCAAAGTCAGGGCTTAGCGATGTTCTAAGCATCCATTTCGTATAATAGTACCTTTAGTATTTACTTTCGATGAAAGCGAACCTAATACTGAGGCAGTACTTCGCTCAGCCATAGTATCTTTTCGAGAACTTAGCATGCGCTAAGTATGGATTTGACATTAGTGTTTGTTATTGTCAAATATCCGTAATTTCCATGGTAACGTCATATGTCAGTGGCATTTTAAAATGCGTTCACTAAATTCATATTTATTTACTTCTAGACTGAAATACTTTTTATAATATTGTAATGTTTTTAAATAACAAGTAATCTTAATTTTACTAATTGATAAATTCGGTTCAGTATAATATTAAATCAAAATTAAAATAAAGCTAATTCAGTTGTTTATGAAATTAAAATTATTCAGTAAATTGTGAAGCTTCTGAAACATGATAGTAAAGTATTAGTTTCGCTTGAACTATGCCTTAGCCGGTACTACGTTAAGCAATGCGAGTATCTACTTGGCTTAGCTTAGCCGAAGTAGTACTTCCTGATGTAATACGTTTGACGGATGCTTAGCAAGAACTATTTATCTCGGCCTAAGTGTCAAAGTGAAGTCATCATAACTAATCACAACTTTTGATAGGTTTGAGATATTAATTTACATTGAGTTGGTTGTTTGTCTGGATGTCTTAAAAAAGTGCACATGGTCTTTTATAAATATTTTCTTTCAAATTTGGAATTATTCCTGTTTCGTGGATGTGTTTACAAGCATTTAAACTTAGCTATATTCGGTGATAATCCATACAAATTCAATTGTTTTATGCGGAAAGCGCAGAATCGAACACGACAAAGCGTAGCAGTCATTCGCTTATTTTTAAAATAAGAAATATATTTGTGTTGACCATTTATCGAGGAAGGCTATAGGCTATAAAACATCACGCTACGACCAATTGGGGCCGAACAGGGGAGGTGAAACATCTAGTATATAATTATAGAGGTTACTAAAGTACCCATACTTTGTAGGTTTAAATTAAATCCACAAAGAGTAACTAAAGTCCAAAAAACTAGAAACTCAAATAACTTGATCTACTGTTGGGGAATCCTAATAGTGCAATTTTATTTGAGAAACAAATTGAAATAGATAGTTTTAGCACTGAATTAATTTTATTGGTTTTACAGGGAAAAGGGGTTTGGAGGTAGAGGGATGGGAGGTTATATTCCGAACTCGCACACCCAGAGAAATAAGAGAAGAATATGAAAGGTATGTTTGACAAAAATAGTTTTTTTTTGAGATGCAATGTGGTCCGGTGGGGACAATTTGATGAAGAAAGGTGCGAATGCGGAGCCTCATCACAAACAATGGCCCACCTCCTCACTTGTATATTGTGTAATACTTCTGCACTTTAAAGGACCTGTCCGAGGCCACCACCGACCCTTGATGTGGCAGAGTTTTGGTCGAAGCTCTCAACATGATGAAGAATGTTGTTTTCAAGTTGTCAGGCCCATAGCAAGCTTAGTGTTTGTCTGTGCAAAACTGTATTGGTTATTATTTTAATCAGGAGTCATGATGTACAACAGAGCAAGTTATCAAACAACTTTTCATGGATTTTCACTCCTCAGAGGATGGCTGAGAGGTCTGTTGAGACTAAAACCATCCTCGGTGATCCTCCTTCAAATCAATGTTAATTTATTTTTCAGGTTGAAACGTGAGAGAGAAGAACGCAGGCTGCAACAGAGTGCCAATCCTCGTGGGACTATCACACTGTCCGTCAATGCGACAGACATGTTCATGAAATATTACGATGAGTATGAGATTTTGTGAGTACTGCTTATTTTTTGTTTTGTTTATTACTTTTGTTTTTAAGTAGACATTATGTTTATTTGAGATTCTATTGATTGATAAAACTTCAGGATGCCATATGTCTAAGTATTGTATTACATGATTTTAATATTTATGACAAACGGATTTAAGACCATATTGTATTTAGGAATATATTAGAGTTCGTAAGTTGCTACATCAAACTCGATATAGGTGGTGAAAAAAATGTTATTTACGCCTCCAGTCGCGTAGTAATTAATTAGTGTTAAAATATGGAGCTGTCGATATTCCTAAGTTACAATTTTTTCGCCTTTTCTATGAAAGACAGTCTGAAAGAAAATCTTTATTGTTCGATTTATATGTAAAATGGCTGATGTCTATGACTAGGCTTCCTGTTTGACAAATTGCTTTGCAATTTTAACAGTTATGTCCTTTGCATTTTTAGTCTTATTGGGAATGATTGATCAATGATTTCGCCTTCTATTTATAGTTTTTTTTTTATTATAGAGATGAAACCTACTACTATAAAAACAAGAATAAAAATATAATATTTGTTCAACAAAATAGTAGCATTACATTTGTGTGATAAACATTTACAATTATAATATTGTTTAATTTGCTGTATGTACCTACCTAATTTGCTTACAAGGCAATGTTTATTTGCAAACTTTTTTCTGTTTTTAATTAAACTTTAATATTGTTTGCTCTAGAAATGTATAGTTTAAGCAGGGTTGGCATGATTAAAACAGGTTTTAAGACATATGTTGAAAACAGTTTGAAATTTAAGTGTTTCTTTTTTTTTAACTTTGCCCCACACTAGGAATTTCTCCTGTATCGTGGGTGCGTTTTCAAACATAGAAACTCACAAACACAAACACCCAGACCCGTAACAACAGATCATACAAATATTTGTTTCGTGCGGGGATCGAACCCGCGACTCACAGTGCAGCAGTCCAATTACTCAGCCACTGCGCCAAACGTGTCGTGTATTTTATCACACGAAAAAAAAACAAATGAAAATAAATTAATATTTAAGAGTCTAAATAGCTTGATATAAAACCATTAAGTCTATGCCATTGCTATGTCATATTTTTGAACTTTTATTGGCATTGTAATGAAATACTTTAAAACATTATAATTTTTTATCATTGATCGTCTTTTGTAAATATTTCATTACAAACGGCGAATTTGAAAAGATGTAGTCTAAAAATGAAACATATAATTTAATTATAAATCTAGATGTCGACCTAAATATCGAATTAATTTGAAATAATGCCCGAAATTTAAAAAAAAAAACACTCGTTAAAACAATATGAACTTGAAAACTTAAAACTTGTTTTATAAAAATAAATGTTTTTTTTTCAACTCTTGAGTTTAAGTAATTTGAATGTAGAAATGTATTTCTAATTTCTGTTCAATCTTAAAATTATAGGGAAGAGCCGACTATAATACCAAATATTGAAGTATCCGGTATGACAATTCAGCAGTCGATTGATGCGCCAGTCACTCTGAGAAACACCATGACACTATCGGGGAACATATCAACACAGAATGGAATAGGTAATGCAAGTTTTATTATTTAAACTTCTATCGTCGTACCACAAAAAGATAAACACCTGTTGAAAGCTTCTCTAAAAAAAAGTGTAATTGCAAAACGACCCTTATGTCAATGTCAAATGTTGTTTAGAAGTTAACAGTTTTTTAGACAAGTGTTCAACAGTTGTTTAACTTTTTTGTAGTACTACGGTCAATGACCGCAAAATGCATGGTTTAGGCAGTTTGATTTAAAAGTTTTTTAGTTTTTCACTAAAGAGTAGTCCGGGCACATCGCAAATAGAAAGAACTGCCTACTTAATCGAAAAGATACTAGGTCTATTATTCCGTAAGGCAGTACACGGAAGATTGCAAGAGTTTGTTGGATTCTGGTAGGTTAAAACAGTTTGTTGTGGCGATGCTTGGGAAGTCTTATGTCCAGCGGCGTTGTTCATTGTAGCAGTAATTTATATCTTTATAAAAATGGTCAGTTGTTAATAGTATAGCAGGTTGTTTCAAATACCTTTGGAAAAGAGGATTGTATTTGACCTACTGCTACTATAGAAGACTAACATAGTATCCGATCAGTACCGGTACACCCAAAAAAATAGGCTGGGAATGATTATCATATTTAGCAGTATCAGCCTATATGTTTCCATTGCTGGGACACGGGCCTCCTCTCAGTGAGAGGGAGTGTAGTAAAATTCAATAAGTGTCGCAGTGCGGGTTGATACGGGACATCCCGGATCTATAGATACGACATCACGGTTTCCGCACTATGTTTTCTTTTACTGTTTTAAAGAACAGTGGTGATGAAATAAATAAAGTATAGATGAAGAAAGTTATAAAAACTGCGCTTTATTATAGATTTTATTACTTGCATAACATCATCATCTGAGTAGCCTTTTCCCAACTATATTGGGGTCGGCTTCCAGTCAAACCAGATATATCAACTTGCATAACAACAATTTAATAATATTTCAGGTACTGGCTCTGTGAATGTGTGTAATAGAAACCTCAGTTCTGAGAAAGGGTGGACAGAGGTAGAGGTCGGCATAGGAAATGGACCTCTTCTTGGTTTCAAGATATTTAGGACTTTGTCTCGACTGATGTTCTTGAACTGCGGGACCGTGCTGCAGTTCACACCTAGAGGGATTTCACCAAGTCTTATTTCAAGTAAGTTTTGTTTATACAATGTTAAGGGCTCGGTCTGTATAAACTTAAAGGGGAGAAAGCTTGCTGAACAGGTTATTTCACTCCAAAAAAGGGGGGGGGGGTCATTTTGCTGACACTCTTTGAGACGCGCGTGGAACACAACGCGCCGATCACAAAACGTCACTCGGTTGGTGAAATTTTACAGGCGTTATGGCGTCAAAAGCCAAAAAACTGTTGTTCTGTCAAAAACATTTTTCAACATGTAGGGGGTCCGAACCCAACCCCTATTTAATGGGATCAGAAACCGGACGCATTGTAATAACAGTTTTTGGTTTGGATTCGTTATTTTCGAATCATAATTTTGATAAATAAAACTAATAGACATAAATTGAACTAATAGACTGTAATTGTATTTTATGTGTAAAGTTAAGAATGATTCTTTATAGTTACAAATTCATTAGAGTTAAAAAAAACATATTTGGGCCTTTTTTAAATGTAATTTTGTCATACAGACAGGGCAATGACAAAATGACCAATATGGCAAAAACCAAAAACTATATGCCTAACCAAAAAGATTGCTTATCATACTCTATCTGTTTGTTAGCAATGGCTGTGCAACTGGACGCTCACTCAGTGGGGTACCTGACGTATCGCGCGGGTGGACAAGGCGGTTCCTCAATGACATCCATCTACGTGCGTGACTCCGAGAAGTACCACACGAACACTGCACTGCAGATCGGAAGCCCTCACTCCTTCATATCATTCAATATCATGAGGAAACTGCCACAGCATGATATGAAGCTCAGGCTGGCTTTAAAGTAAGTTATACATGCGTTTGCATTCTCCCATTGTATAGCTAAACACTGTAATAGTTGTATAGTTGATTGAAAAGTTACGTTTGGCTTACATTTATTCTCAGTATAGGCAACTTTATTGTTTAGACTAGCCGTTCCCCAGTAGTAGATTAATTGGGTGAATTTTAGTTTATACTAGTCATATCTGGCACTTAAAAATAGCCCACGCCAATATTCGCCTTGCATCGATCGGTTGCATGTGACTCTCACGACTTGATTTGATGTTATGTAATACTATCTGCTATCCATGCTCTCTTTGCTTGGTGTCAAACATTCAACATGTTTATCTTTTTTAAGTATGGCGGTATTTTTTTTTTCTTAAAGTTTGTGGGTGTAGGGTAAGGGTGAAAAAAAAACACCTTACGATCTGTTCTCACACCTACCAAATATACAAAAAAGAACCGTTTCGGAGGAGTGCAAATGCAACCGCAAACACCGACGCCATTTTTTTTTATGGATTAAATTTATAATATTTCTACTAGTTCTGCTGCTCTTTGTCTTATTTGCTAGCTTGCGTATTTTTATGCTCATTAAAGCTGCTTGTTCATCTAAGCTAAACGCAACATGTTTTACAGTTTTAGCCAATTCAATAGGAACGCCTATGCCTAAAGTACAAAGTTTCACTCGCGTTTTTGATAAGTGGGTTTCACGTTTCTAATGAGTGAGACTTTTGTTACTCTTATCAGGTAACCGTGACCTTGGAACGTAAAGGGCTATTGAAGGATCACCGTGGATTTTAGTCAGTACAAGTCTGACAGTCCCTCCCGTCTCACTCTGGGTAGGAAGGACTCTTTTGATGATTTTACCACTATGAATAAGAAATTCTGATAAGATCTTGCATTTGCGAATACAAAACTTACGATGATTGATGAGAGATACGGGCCTTGGTTGATTTCTAATTGATGTTGCAGAGAATATTGACAGTATAGTTATTTTTTTATGATTTTTTTCTTATGTTTAAACATACAAATGATTCCGTCGCTAATCAAATCCGGGACATGCAGCTTCGTAGCCAAGCGTTCACACACGTTTGCTGTGCGTGGGGTTTTGGGTTCAATTCCCAGATCGTGCAGTATTATTGGATCTTTCCAATTGTAATTAATTATTGATAATTTTGTTTCTGAATATTCTTTTTATTATCTCACTATGGACACTTAACTTGCTACTTCGTTCTTACATAATGTACCATCTCAAAATGAATGATGAAACAATGGTTTTGTAATAATTTTGGCGATCTAAAAAGAGTGTCCATCGAGTTTCTTGCCATCTTCTCCATAGAGACCTACTCCTTGGAATGGGCATCCGACTGTCACAGTTTTTATGTCTTGTGACTGGGACTGTAGCACCATAATTTTGTAGTATTTAATTATATTTTCTTTGTCATTGACAATTCTAAAGTGCCTGTAAATGGCCTACTTGAAATCCATTTACAGAAAAATCATTTGATTTTGATTTGATTTGTAATATCTAAGTGGCAATTGGATTAAGATAAAATTTAAATGCAGAAAAATAAAATTTTTGATCTGTTATTATCTACTAAGTCGAGATCATAGCCGCTTCAATTAGCAAAGACAAAACCTGCGAAATGTGGGAGTATTTTACATCTCTGCTCAAGCGCTGCGATGTCATTTGTAGTTTAAAAAATAGATATTTTAGTGCTTCAGTAACTTTTGTTTAATAACCAACAAGCGATTGAATGCGATTGAATTTTATGCATGTTGTTATGCTTATGTTATGCTGCAAGTTCTGGAATGCACAAAGCTCTCCATAAATCACCGCAAGATGTGCTGTCGCATTGTTTTTCTAATATAAAGAAAAAAAAAGAATGTTTATCAATATTTTTAATAAAAAAAATCATAATTATAACTTACTAGCTAACTAACTAGCTGTCTTGTTATCCTTTTTTGTGTCTATAATTCAATTACTATGAAAAATATTAGTACAAGTTTGTTCCATAAGTTTAACAAACTCTTTAGTTTAAACGAGTACAGAGTTAAAATATGAAGTTTTAAAGGTTTACCTCTGCCAAAATTTAGAGAAACTGCATAATAATCTTCCCGGAAACTTCTGTTTCAAATATTTCCTAATGTAATACTAGTATATTAAAATTTGCAAACCTGTGCTCGCGTAGATGTTCTTGCTAAATATGCTATGGTTTCTCTTGCTGTATATTCTACCACTACCTCATCGGTTTAGTGGTCACAAGCGCGACTGTTGAGCATGACTTCCCGTGTTCGATTCCCGGGTTAGTCAGTGTTATCTGGGGGCACGGCAGTGCCCCAGCCAAGTCTCGAGCAAAACGGGCACGGCCGTACCATCTTTTCTCGATGCGATTCGCGGCTGTTTCGCCCCCCCTATATCTTCGACGTGGACAAAGCTAGGAGTTTAGGTTTTCGGTGAATAATTGGGTTTTAAGTCACGGACTTTAGATTTGAGCACGGTCGATGGCAATAGGCTCGCCCCTATTACATGCTACTTAAGAGGCCTCTTACAGTCCACTAGCGCCGCCAATCGAAAAAATGTCATAACTCGTAAATAGAATCAAAAATACAAAATGTGGTCTGTAATTACTGTAGAAAAGGCAATAACGTAATTTTATAACACAATGTCAACACTTGAAATATAGCTGTTTAGCTAAATCGTGCATTTGTAACAAAAACGGCCGTTTATGATTAGAATGACTATTTTTTTTTTTTAATTAATTACGTTATTACTTACTTAAACATAACTGGATGCAAGCTCAGAAGCTGCTAGCACCTGGTTCTATTGGAAATCTATGGGAGCATGTTCAGCAGTGGATGTTCTACGGCTGACATGATCATCATCATCATACCAGCCGTAAGACGTCCACTGCTGAACATAGGCCTCCCCTAAAGACTTCCATTAGGACCGGTTGGAAGCGGCTTGCATCCAGCATGATCATGTGGTCTTCATAAGATCGTCTGCCCACCTTGTAGGTGGACGTCCTACGCTGCGCTTGTCGGTGCGTGGTCTCCATTCGAGAAATTATTGATATGATGATTAAGAAACACATCTGGCGAAATATGGGTGTACACTGCTGCCTATCGAATATACGTGTGATATTATGTGTGGTTATTCAAAAATTTGATGAAAAAATAAATTACAGCATCCCTTGCCAATTGATGCATAAAATAAAAACTTGAGCGTTGCAACTGTAAGATTGTATCTGTTTACCATTACTCAATGACAGTCGGCCTTTATGCTTTCATTACATAAATAATATTAACAGATGCCTGGCTTGCTTGCTTTGCTAAAAGCGAATATACTATCGAAATAGTTCATTGTATTAGTTCAGATGCACCCCTGTTTGGATAGGCCTGGACAAGGCCTACCAACCGGCACTAGGCGCGCGTTGTGGATTATGAATCACTCCTTCTCACTGAGAGGAGGCATATGTCCCAGCAGTGGGAACATTATAGGCTGATGATGATGATGAACAAGGCCCAAGGCTAATTCAGAATATCGCTATGTGTAGTTCTTGTAGCTGCAGTACTTATAATCAGAAAATGCAAAGCTCCATTTGCTACTTACTTTGATGTTAATCACATCTGGTCACGGTGGACTGAGGACCTTAAGAAGTGGCTGGTATAGACTAGATGCAAAGCGCAGAGGACAGGCTGATGTGGCGCAGCCTGTGAGAGGTCTATGTCAAGCAGTAGACGTAATAAAATAAATGTGTGCACATGCAAAATATTTAAAAATCTTGCCTGCAAATGGCGATTGTGCGTATCTTCAACCAACAAGCTTGCATTAATCAAAATATCACCGAAACTTTTAGCCTTCGCGAAATAAAACACACCAGATAAACTACTGCTTCTTGACATTTTGCAAGTGCCTAATGGAGTCCTGCATTATTTTCTACATGTGGACATAGTACTATCCTTCTACATTAAGAACAAAACTGCGCTAGTGCCTTATTGTGACGTCACTGTACGCTTTTCTAATACTTGCATTGTCTAAGTAAACAATAATCATAATTATAAATATTATTAACAAGATAGTAAAAATATATTTTTAAAAATAGTAATAATTTTCGTGTAAAGCGTTCAAAAATAAGGGAATGAAAGATTCAGATTCAAAATGAGTGGTTGCGATAGCCTAATTGGTAAGGCGTCTGGAGTACTTACTAGAAGACACAGCTGAATTTTCCTCAAAAAATGTTTATATTATTAAAATCTATCTATACTATAATAAATCTGTAGAAGGGTCAATTCTGTGCATTGAAAATATTGAAAAAATAAATAGCGGGGGGTGTTGCTGGATCGATACCAAACCCAAATATATATATATAAAAAAAAAATATATGATTAAAAAATTTTTTGTCTGGCTGTCTGTCTGTCTGTCTGTCTGTCTGTTTGTGCAGGCATCACGTGAAAACTAACGGTTCGATTTCGATGAAACTTGGTATAATTATTCCTTATTATCCTGGGCATAACATAGGATACTTTTTATCCTGGAAAAATACGTAGAAAAAAAATCTTATTTTTCAGTTTTATTCATAGACGTTGTTCTGTAGAACCGCGAACACACGTTGCATTACCCGCAGTGGATTCAGCGCCGTAATATTTATAAGATGTCATTGTGAGAGTTACTCAAAATAGGGAAATAAACCATCCACGCGAAGACCGACATCCGCGCGGACGTAGTCGCGGGCGGAAGCTAGTTAATAATATGCACAAGGTTTTTTACTAACGGTAATTCTCAAGTGACAGTTGGCTGGAGTTAATTAGAATAGATGTTCCTGTTCATAGTGTACATAAACCGAGTAGTGTCCAACAAAATAATGCTTACCAATATTTTTTTTTTTTTTTTTTCAAACCAGTACATAAAAGTTGTGAGATATAATATGTTACAGCTCTGCCATATTTTACCATGCGGGGTGTATTTAAGCGCGAAAGGAATGTTTTTTTTTATTACATTGCTTCATACTGGGAATTTCTTCCTGTACCGTGGTTGCGTTTACAAACAGAAACACATACACAAACACTCAGACCCGGAACAAGTACTTGTTTGCAGATCATACAAATATTTTTTCCGTGCGGGGATCGAACCGGCGTCACGCTGCGCAGGAGTCGATCGCTCTGCCACTACGCTAACTACATAAAACATTTTAAGACGGGATTTTCATAATTTTTTCTTTACATAATATATACTTTTATGCAAGTTAACAACTTTGTATCATATACTTTTCAGGCTGGGCACGTTTGGCGCAATAGCTGAGTATGGTGCTGAGAAAAAGGTGTCCCAGAATAGCAGTGTTTCTGCTGCGGTGATGCTTGGTGTTCCAAGTGGAGTCATGCTTAAACTTAAGTAAGTGTTTTATACAAACTTATCTAAAAAACTGCCCCGTTTGTCTCGTAGTTGCAAGCACGACTGCTGAGCTTCGATTTTCAGGTCGGGTAAAAAGTGTTATTGAATTTTTCAATTAGGATTTCCCAGTGGTCGCGGGACTGTACGAATTACCGTGACCCCGGAACGTAAAGGGCTATTGAAGGACACCGTGGATTTTAGTCAGTACGAGTCTGACAGTCCCTCCCGCTCTGTCCTGGGTGGGAGGACTCATTTGATGATTTTACCGGGATAAAAAAAAACCGGCCAAGTGCGAGTCGGACTCGCCTTTAAAGGGTTCCGTAGCAGCAAGTAACATTATATAAAAGTTGGTTGTAACTTTGAAAGATAAATTGCGGTTTACGATTTATGACGTATTAAAAAAAAAAATGTAAGTTGGTACGCACAATATTGAGTGATTTACCATGTTATTTTAATATCATGGACTTCTTATAGGTTTTCCTATAATCTATAAGGAGAAAACTAATTTCTGTATTTTTTTCAAAATTTTAGGTTCAGTAGTTTCGGAGATAAGGGGGGGGGGAATGGTCAATTTTCGTCTATTTTCTTGAATAACTTGGAAACTATTTATTTTAAAATTACAAAAAAATACATTTAAGATCTTCTCAACAAGACCTTTCATTTGATATGCCACACGATGCAGTTTTCAGATTTTTTTTTTTAATTTTCCCCTCCCCCCCCCAAAAATGACCCCCCATATACAGATTTCATCTGCTCACGTCACACCTCTGTGTTTGGGTCACAGGAATTGATATGTGTACCAAATTTCAACTTAATCGGTCTAATAGATTCGGAGATAATTGACTGTAAGCGACGGACGGACAGACACACGAGTGATCCTATAAGGGTTCCGTTTTTGTATTCAGACGTACGGAACCCTAAAAAAGGATTTCTCAGTAGCACCCCGGAGTATGATAACCCCGTGTCTAGCTACGCGCCCGGTCTCTCTCCGGTCGTGTCGGATTGCCGCCCCGTCGCGTCGTACTATGAGAGTAAATGAATAAAGAGTGCACCAGTGACTGCGCACACACTTGTGCATTGTAATATCTTCCGTATTGTGCCTGGGCCTTAATTCTTCCGTGGCTAATTAAGCTTTTTGGTCGGTAAAGAGGTTTCCACCCTTTTATTATGTGATCTGATAAAAACTGTCTTCTAGGTGGACGTGTTCATCACAAACTATTGTTGTGCCAATCCACTTGTGCGAGGAGGTGATGCCGTCACCGGTATTCTACGCCACAGTGGTGCCTCTGATCTCGTGGCTGGTACTCAAGAAGATTATTCTGGATCCCATTGCAAGGGAGCGACAGGAACGCGACCGGCAACGGTCTATGGAGGCTAATTATGAAAGGTGATAATTTATTATATTTATAATGTATCAATACGCCTGCAATCTTTTTTTTTACAAGCCTTTTTTTTTCTAACATGCCTCACAATAGGAATTTCTCCGGTGTCGTGGTTGCTTTTCTTTTCTGTGTGTTTGTGAATGTGAATGTCTATGTATAAACATCACACACACAGACCTGGTACAACTACTTGTACGTTATATAAATATTTTTTCCATGCGGGAATCGCACCCGCGACACACTGCGCAGCAGCCCAATGGCCGTGCTGTCAAAAATACTTTTAAGTTACTGGGAGATAGTGATTTTAGTGTTTGTCTATAGTATATGCATGCGAAAAAAACAACGGCACAACACACGATACCAAAACTTTTCCGACATTACTACCGTATTTTAAATGATATTGACCAAAAAATTAGATAGCAGATAGCGTGGCAGCGTAGTGGTTTCTTAAATCGCTATTTTTGGAACAGCAAGATACGACCGATACCAAGATAAGACCCGACAGTCTGCTTTAGAGCAGTGGTGTTCCAGTGGTATCGGCGCCGACTTACGAGTTCTAGGTCATGAGTTCGAAACCAGCCAGGGGCATTACTTTGTATAATTTATTTCATCACCACTGCTCTCAAAACGGTGAAGGAGACATCGTGAGGAAAACGGCTTGACATGTGACATCTACCAACCTGCACTGGGCTCGCGTGGTGGATTACAGCCCAGTCTCTCTCACAAAGATTAGATGATTACGATGTGGGGCCGTTCAAGTATTACGTAAGCAGATTTACTACAATTATTTACCCCCCTGCCCCCTTGTCAGCAGCAAAAGTAAGCAAAGCTCTTACCCCCTCCCCCCATGCTTACGTAAACATTTTTCAATTAATGTATTGTTTTTGCCTAAACGTATGCATTATTTGCGGGAATCCCCGAAAATGCGTTTTGTTTTCAACCAAAGACAATTTGAGGGTTGCCATTCGTGTAAAAAAGTAAATAACTACCGATGACGTAATCATCATCTAGACTCCCCTACCCCCCATGTCATCTAAAATAAGTAAATAAAAGACCCCCCCGCCCCCGCATAGTGCTGCCGTAATACTTGAACGGCCCCTGTTTGAGAGATATCATCCCGCTTGATTTTTGAGACATTTATGTCTTGATAACGTGTACGGTCCTTGAACAAAAATACATTCAAATGAGGTCGTAAAAGTTGCACCGCTCTGTCGAAAGCAAAGTTCATAGTAAAAAAATATTTGTGAATAGATTACAGGAGATGCAGCGGCAGGCGCGCGCTACCATTGAGCTGATGAGGGAGACGTACTCCAGGATCAGATCGGACGAGGAGAAGAAGAAGGGCCTCGTCATCCTCCGCGCGCTGTACGGAAAGCTACCTCCAAGTAAGAAATACTTTGGTTTTATGTACAGTCAACAACAAAAGTAGATGATCAAAATCAGAAATTCAATAGTAAAGAACGCAGTTCGCGTCAGAACAGTGTGGCGTCGATGTGATTCAAAAGTATGTGATTATAATTTACCAAACACTTACTACAAGTTCATCTGCACAGTTCTGATGTGAACTCCGTTAATTACTATTGAGTTGCTCATTTTGATCATCTACTGTTGTTGTGACAGTTGATAGAAAAGAATGGAATAAATCGAGGGTCCGTGCGAAGGTACAGGGGTGTTCCGGATCTCCGCCTTAGTTACAGGGCCTTAATAGTAGGAATAGACGCCGGTTTATTTGAGTCTGAAATAAGCATTGCTTTCTCTGACAAATGGATGGATCTTAAAATTACTTCACTACATAGTATAAAACAAAGTCGCTTCCCGCTGTCTGTCTGTATGTATACTTAGATCTTTAAAACTACGCAACGGATTTTGATGCGGTTTTGTAATAGATAGAGTGATTCCAGAGGAAGGTTTATATGTATAAAACATGCACAATATAGTAGAGATGAAGAATGCATAAAAATAATCATAGTACTACGTTGTAGTGCGTAGTATTGTACTCTGTCAAATACAATAACGTTTCCATGTTTAATTGTATGTAGTAGGCTTGCGGGTAGACAATTACAGCAAAATACGATGACCTACAAGGTTTTAAGCAACGCTTGCAGTACGGACCCCTTCCTTCCGGAATTGACGACACCAGAGTAGGTCGCACTCACTACTACACGCGACCTACTCAAATAAAATGATTCCAAATACACCGGCGTACGTCGTGTGCTAAGTTAATATAGGCACGACGTACGTCACTACTGACACTCGGTACTTTACAAGCGCTATACTCACGCGGTGACTGTGTGGCAAAAACGTGGGCCCACCTTCACTCACATACATGAGCGGTGTTACACAACACAATGCCACTCATGTAAGCCATACTCGCTGTGGTCTACTGGAGAGGTTACCTGAGCAGCACGCGTAGCAAGGCGATTTTATCTCTATTCTACCAAGAAAAGAAAAAAGCTCTTTCTATCCAACTCGACATGTCTTCTGACCGAGCATGGCGCGACGTGTAGACTCACGTTTCTATGAAGACAAAGAAGTTTTCTTTCCATAGCAACGGTGAATGATTGAATTAAAACGTTTAGTTAGCCAAAAAAATGTGTAAATATCTTAAGTTTTCAATACAATTAAAATGATTTATTGGAATCAGACACAATTTTACCCTTTTTGACAATAAATCGTTTGAATCCACCATGGATATGTGACAAACGTGACCCTAGTTGTATGTGAATGTCTGTAAGAAAATAAGCTTATGGTGTGTCATGGGAAGCGCTCAGCCCTGGGTGGTAGGACTCATTTGATGATTTTACTATACGAAAACAAAAAAAAAATGGTGTGTCATAATGTCGATTGTACCTTCTTCCAGTTGTAATACAATTATTGACCAACGATTCTTTTTCAGATACCTCTAACCACGAAGTTGGCGCAGAGCCGACGGGTGACGGGAGTTCACCTGACGCACCCAACACGTTCAGCGAAGTGATTGACGTCACTATACCGATACAGTGCCTCGTCAAGGACTCTCGGTTAGAACTGCTAGAAGCAAGCAAGGTATGTACTAATTACTATTCAGGATATACCTTAAACCTAAAGCCACATTGAATTAACAACGACGCGACTATCAGTTTTATCGACTTTTTGTATTGGGACAAACCGACCACACTATTCCCATACCACTGCAACTTCTGAAAGCCAGAATCAACAGTGGCAACCACCAGAAAAGCGCCGAGACAATGAAGCTCGACGTGTCCCGGAGAATGAATTTACCTGTCTTGGATCCTGCAACGAAATTAACCAGAAAAGAATAGTGGAGGACTAGGAAAAATATGTTTCCACTTGAACTTTTTGTTTTTTGTTTACAATGTTACAAGCGCTACAGATATAAAGCCTTTCTCACGACCTCGTGAGCTGGCTCAAGTCAACGCAAACAGATCGTCACGTTGCTGCCAAATTAGTATGGCTTGAGCATATGCTAGCTTATCAGCAAGCTCGCTTATGCTCAGCCGCGATGCCACGTAACTCGACCGATTTTAACTACAAATAAAAATCATCCAAACCACTACGACATATGACATAAAACGTGCGGTTATCCACGGGGTGATGAAAAACAAAACACGCTCGCTGCGACAACGTAAGTTAGTCGAATTGCATCATTATATCGTAGTAGCAAGGACGACTTTTATGATTGAAATTGGAAATCGCACGATAAGCATGATGAGCAAGCTCGTTAAGGCTTGAATTCCTGTCACGTTGATGTCGAACGCGTACATCAGTCGCGCGCATGAAAATATACTGTCATATATGTCACCAAAATGCAACTCTGATGTCATCGGTGTGTACTACGTCGCTATTCCGCACTGCGTAACCGAACCAGGAACATGAGCCTAAAAGCTGGATGCCACGAGCTGCAGATAGCCAATGGCAAACGTAATTGCATCCATTAAAACTTGTTGGAACCGTGGATCTCTAATGATTTAACATTTGACGTCTTAAGTACGAATTTTTATTAAATGAACTCGACAAAACTCATGCTGCAATTATAAAAACATCTAAAAATAGGTGTCTTCCAAAATCATAAAAGTCGAGTGAGTTGTCTCTTCCTGGAGTTGACACTACGTTCTTATTTATTGAATGGATTATTCTAGTAGATAATTCAAATGTAATATAAATTGAGCATTGACAACGCCGTAAAATTTAAAAACATTTAAAGAAAATGAAGTCCTAGAGCATATGAATGTTTTCTAGCACACAGCACTCAAAAACACAAATTGTTGACGTTGGTCAAAAGGCCGCTACACTAAAATGGGCCTGGACAGGTCATGTCTGCCGCATCCCCAATGAGCTGTAAAAATACCGAAAAATATAATTTAAAGGAATCATCGACACGACGAAAAAGTAGATAGGTTTAGGTTTAAGCAATTTATTCTCAAAAAGACAAAAAAAAGAGCCACTTACATGAGAACATAAGATAACATAAAATACTTAACTTAGGTAACGGTCACTGATACAGGACATTTGTCTTACAACTAGTTTCCTGCTAAATGGGTTACATTTTTCATTTTTTTTTATACATCTCATTTTATCATATAGTATTTTCAACTTATGCTAATAACTTTCAGTGAGTGGTTTCAGTTATATAATATGATAATTTTGATTTGAAACCACTGAAAGAGTTTATATTTTTTATGTGGGATGGTAAATTATTATAAAATTGTGCTCCATCATAGGTAACATCTCTTTTGGCATAATTTGTGCGTGTCTTTGGTAGTACAAGTAAGATGAATGAGCTGTGTGCCAAAATAACCACTTTGTGGAGCCCTAACACAGCCTGAAGGCGTTGCGGTAGACCTCGTAGAAGATGGCGGGATGAGCTGGACAAAACCAACGAGCAGTGGTCCACTTTCGACTAAAATAGAAGTCATGGGATCTTTGCCCAGCAGTGGGATGGGTAGGCTAGCTGTTGATATGCCACAGAATCGTTAGAAATTAGCTGGTACTGATATATTAGTTAATTTGTAACGATTCTGTGGCGTTCCATGTGATTTCCTTTTTGTTCAAGTGTATTGACGATCAAGTTTAGGTGTCGTATACTACCATCTTTATTGTAGCAATACCTACATGAGGTGCAAGTCCAACGTACCGTGCTGTCTTCATTTACATTACTGTTTAATTTATCAAATAGCCGATACGACGGTTTTCGCTATAATTAGGCGCCTCTTATGTATAATTCTAGATAGGGGAAAATTGCTTCTAAACTCATTGAATAGTTTTCTTTAACTAAAATCTTTCAATTTGATAACTAGTCAAAGTTCTTTTACCGAAAATTAAATTTGAAGAGGCTCCGACGACAGACCTTGAGCATTTATTTTATACCTTGAATAACCTAAACCTAAAAATATCGTAAAAAATATACAATACTATGGTAGTCACACATACTCAATACTCAATATCTTTATTGCATTCCAAAATGTACATTTGTAAGTTTACATTAGCTGGTGGGTTGTAATAACGACACAATTTTTGACCCTGTCGGGCACAGCATACACTATGTACTTACATCTATACTTTATAGAGGTAAAATTAGTGTCTTTGTATGGCAGTGTCTGGTACGAAGTTACATTATTCCTGATGCCATAAGTACTCACCGTTTTTCTCTAGCGAATCGAAAATTTAATTGGGCGATCGGGCATTGGGATGCGATGCAGTAGATCGGGGGCAGAAACTTCACGTGAAAGAAGACACTGACAAAAGCTAGTTGAGTATAAAACATAATTTTTTGCCAACCTGGTCGTAGTGTTCAAATACTGGGATTTTCCACGATTACAAAGGTGGGCGGTCCCGGTTGCTGACAATAGGGCACGTTTTCCATAAACATCAGTACGTAATAAAGAGTAGTAATTTCTGAAATTGCTGTTCACATAATGTTGTGGATTTATCATCAACTAACGTGCAACAGTGTACCACACACACAATGGTTGACAGGCTACAATTGTTGGTATGTATCTGCTTATTAGATTCCTTTCGCGCACACGTGTTTGTGTGATTGCTAAGCATATCTACTTGAGTCTTGTCTGATGTCTGTGTTTACACTAATTGGTTATTTGTGATCTTAATGACAAACACGTGCGCCTTTAAGCACATTTTATATCTGGGAATCTACTACCTGCATAAGTGTTCCCGAATGCATACAACCCGAATATCTTCAAAGTTAAGCCAAACAGGCTTCTTCTAGATAAACTCACCCCATCGTAAACTTTGTCTCTGTTAACTCTTACCTAGACTAGAGTCAACAGCAAACCCATATTTAAATTAAAAAAAAACTACATGGTAAGTACAAAGTGTGTCTGCTGCCTATAGGCATAGGTGTATTCAAAATACGCAACAAATTATAATGCGGTCTATATCAGTTGGTAGTGATGTGGTTCAAGATGAAGGTATATTTAAGTGTAATGCAACATTAGCATCCTTCAAAACCGGAGCTGGTCGCAAATACTTTTGATTTTTACTATAGTTTGTTTCACAGTTTTAGAATGTTACCTGTTCTCTGGTCGCGCGGACAGTATTCTATGTGATAGTAGCTTCCTATTAGAAATATAGGTAGTCAAACATTTGACAATTTAAATTAAACTGCTGACATCAAATATATTGTTTGTGTTTTCTACGCCGATGCGGAGAGTTATAATTTTACGCTTCCCTAGTTAACCGTGTCTTGTGTTAACAAATTAATGACAGAAATCGATCTATTCAAACATTATTGCTTTTCGATTACTTATTGTTCTTAATAAAAGAAATTGCAAAAAATCCAATGTCGAGCTCGATAAATGGCGTTGTGGTGTTTCCATTTACTTCATGCAGAACAAATTCAGGAAATCTCTTAGGGTAGCGATAGTGCAGGGCAAGGAAAAGGCTAGATCTCATCTAAAGTGAATGCATTTGTATCTCCTGCTTAAAGATCTTTCTGCTTTTTTTTTTTAGCGTGGTATCATCATCAAATGAGTCCTCCCACCCAGGGCAGGGTGGGAGGGACTGTCAGACTTATACTGACTAAAATCCACGGTGTCCTTCAATAGCCCTTAACGTACCGGGGTCACGGTAATTTTACCGGGGTCACGGTAATTAAAGATCTTTCTGCTAGATATCTTTTTAGACCCTTTGTATATTACACCGTGCATTTCGCGCTGTGGCTCAACTATTGACGCCACTGCGCTGCATCTTGCAGACGGAGCAAATATAGAAAGTAAGAAAAACGTTTATTGGCACATAACACGAGTGCACACACTATAAGAGAAAATTAAAAACAAAAAATTCAAGTGGTCTTAAAAACTTTTAAGGTTGTTGGGTCACATTTTAAATACTTTTAAACGATATCATGATACTGGTGAAATTCCTAGACTGCGGCAACGTTTTATTAAATAAAATCTAGCCATGCAACTACCGGGCAAGTCGCAATCGCGGCGGTAAGACCCCTCTTTGAGGAGTGGCTGGATAGGCGTCACGGCGTACCGCATGAAGCAGGTCCCCACCCGACACGGAAGTTTCGGGAGGTTCCTGTGTCTGATAGGGAGGGAAGAAACGCCTGGGTGTCACCACTGCGAGGATCGTCCAGTGGAGACGGTGGAGCATACGGTGCAGATCTGCCCCGCTTGGGCAGAGCACCGCCGTGTCCTTACGACGGCGATAGGCGGAGACCTCTCGCGCCCGGCATTGGTGAAGGCCATGCTGCGGGGCGAGACGGAGTGGGAAGCGGTCGCGTCCTTCTGCGAAGCCATGTCATGCTTGTGAAGGGCGGTCCGCGTGAGGGAGAGGACAGCGTCCTCCCTCAACCCCAGCCGCAGTGGTAGACGCCCACGGCGTAGACGATCTCCGGCCACCGTAGGCGCGGGCATGCGGGCTCCGAGTAATGGGCAACCCGCTGTCCGACCATGGACCATGCCTGGGGCGACGGCGCGTTGTGTTCCACGCTCGTCTCAAAGAGTGTCAGCAGAGTGACGGGGCCTCCCTCTAGAGGGCCAAAGCCTGCCGGAATCGCGGGACTGTACGAATTACCGTGACCCCGGAACGTAAAGGGCTGTTGAAGGATACCGTGGATTTTAGTTAGTACGAGTCTGACAGTCCCTCCCGCTCTGCCCTGGGTGGGAGGACTTATTTGTAGATTTTAGCACGATAAAAAAAAAGCCATGCAACTACGAACATAAGAGAATTCATTAGCTCATTACCGGTTTACACCGTGTCATCCGCATGGTCCGTGATTATATCAGTGCCGGTCGCAGTAGTTCTTTGTCAAGGTTGCCGTCGACACAAGCTGTGCTGGCGGTTAAAATCACATTTCATATAATTTACTTAATAACATAATACTTCATATGTGGAGAAGCGAGAGTAACGTGCGCGACTGAAGTCATGTCTTACAATAATACTTGCTGATTCCAGCGGTTTCACCCGAAAATTATCGCACGGGTAGATCCAGGTTATAAATTATCTGCGTACCAAATTTGATCCAAATTCTTTCAGTGGTTTTGCGGGAAAGAGTAACAAACATCCATCCATCCAAACTTTCACGTTTATAATATTAGTAGTAGTAAGTAGGATAGTAGGATTAGACCTAATAGTACAGTCATTAAGGTCCAAAATAATGCGTATGGAACTAAAGACTCGCTACTGCTTTGGACCTTTGAATATAATGCAAGGAGCGTCCAACATAATCAAAAGTAGTCACACGGGGAGAAAATAATTTGAAACCGTCTGAAAAGAAGAAACGAAAAAATTGAAGCAAGGTTTAATTAAACGCATAAAGTATTTCGACGCACATGCGATTCACAGATGCAGCGTATAATTTAACAATAAAACATTAGACCTTGCAGAGCAATAAGAAACATTATCGATATTGATTCTAACGAATTGTACAAAATGTTCCCAGTTAGGACCGACTTTTAGAAATCAAGCAATCGCGCATCGGTCGCAAATTTATGAATATGTATGTGCATGTACGGAATGAGTGCAACAGAATATTTTAACTGATAACCTTTTACAGACAGCTTTTTGAGGCGCGCGTGGAACACGACGCGCCGTTGACCCGGGCATGGTTCATGATCGTACGGCGAGTCACCGATTACTCGCCGACCGCACGCCCGCGCTTACGGTGGTCAGAAATCGATTCGCGACGTCCGTTGTCGTGGGCGTGCCCGATGTAAGATATAGCTTTACAACGATATTTCTGCGTGTGTCGAAATAGAAACCAACATCTGTCATTTTCCCTAAATATCTAAAAAATCACAGAAGTTTTTACAAGCACAGCCTCCCGCCAACGTCAATCGAATCTCAAAATATCTGTTAGTAGCTGTCGCATTTTTCTGACGGGGGGCTAAAGCCTGCCGGGGTCGCAAGACTGTCTCATCAGGTAACCGTGATCCTGGAACGTAAAGGGCTATTGAAGGATCACTGTTGATTTTAATTAGTACGAGTCTGATAGTCTCTCCCGCTCTGCCTTGGGTGGGAGGAAACTTTTGATGGTTTTACCTCGATAAAAAAAAATTAACGACTCGAATCAATCGCATCCCAAAATATCTGTAGTTGGCGCATTTTAAATATCGTATCCTGACTTTTCCGGCTTTGAAAGCATATTGCTTATTCATATAAAGCGACGTTATGAACAGATTCATTTAAGCCAATCAAAACAGTTAACCCATTCAATTAACGGAAGATTCCACTAACTAAAACAGATTAGCATTGCCATGTAAACATAAATATCGTCGGAAGTTATTCGGATAATGAAGTCTATTATATAAATACTCGTAGTTCCTTCGCCCTCATATGGCATGGCGATTGAGTAATAACCCGCATCACTGCAAACATGCATGAAATTACTCTCTTTAGCTATTAATAGTGACGATTATTGAAATAGCTGTTTATTTCCATAAATAGCTATTACTTGTTATGTTATCTCTTTTTTGTTTGATCACATCATTATCATTATGAAAATAAACATATAAGGGTCCTTACGGTAACGTAAGGGTCAAGTCACAAGGTCGCGGGACTCACGACTCACCGTGACCCCGGAACGTAAAGGGCTATTGAAGGACACCGTGTATTTTAGTCAGTACGAGTCTGACAGTCCCTCCCGCTCTGCCCTGGGTTGGAGGACTCATTTGATGATTGAAAAAGGGTTAAATCACACCGAGACTCGACGCTGCGCGCACATTTCAATAGAGCTATTCAAAATCTAACTCTATTTACTACCCGAAAAAATACACATTTGCTGTATCATTGCATCACGTCTCTATTTACTACCCGAAAAAATACACATTTGCTGTATCATTGCATCACGTCTCTATTTACTACCCGAAAAAATACACATTTGCTGTATCATTGCATCACGTCTCTATTTACTACCCGAAAAAATACACATTTGCTGTATCATTGCATCACGTCTCTATTTACTACCCGAAAAAATACACATTTGCTGTATCATTGCATCACGTCTCTATTTACTACCCGAAAAAATACACATTTGCTGTATCATTGCATCACGTCTCTATTTACTACCCGTAAAAATACACATTTGCTGTATCATTGCATCACGTCTCTATTTACTACCCGAAAAAATACACATTTGCTGTATCATTGCATCACGTCTCTATTTACTACCCGAAAAAATACACATTTGCTGTATCATTGCATCACGTCTCTATTTACTACCCGAAAAAATACACATTTGCTGTATCATTGCATCACGTCTCTATTTACTACCCGAAAAAATACACATTTGCTGTATCATTGCATCACGTCTCTATTTACTACCCGAAAAAATACACATTTGCTGTATCATTGCATCACGTCTCTATTTACTACCCGTAAAAATACACATTTGCTGTCCCATTGCATCACGTCTCTATTTACTACCCGAAAAAATACACATTTGCTGTATCATTGCATCACGTCTCTATTTACTACCCGAAAAAATACACATTTGCTGTATCATTGCATCACGTCTCTATTTACTACCCGTAAAAATACACATTTGCTGTATCATTGCATCACGTCTCTATTTACTACCCGAAAAAATACACATTTGCTGTATCATTGCATCACGTCTCTATTTACTACCCGAAAAAATACACATTTGCTGTATCATTGCATCACGTCTCTATTTACTACCCGAAAAAATACACATTTGCTGTATCATTGCATCACGTCTCTATTTACTACCCGTAAAAATACACATTTGCTGTATCATTGCATCACGTCTCTATTTACTACCCGAAAAAATACACATTTGCTGTATCATTGCATCACGTCTCTATTTACTACCCGAAAAAATACACATTTGCTGTATCATTGCATCACGTCTCTATTTACTACCCGTAAAAATACACATTTGCTGTATCATTGCATCACGTCTCTATTTACTACCCGAAAAAATACACATTTGCTGTATCATTGCATCACGTCTCTATTTACTACCCGAAAAAATACACATTTGCTGTATCATTGCATCACGTCTCTATTTACTACCCGAAAAAATACACATTTGCTGTATCATTGCATCACGTCGCGTTGCGTCGCGTCTCTGTGTGAACTGACTGTTAGTAAAATAATTAAGACTATATTAGAAGAATAAGTAATTCAGTCTTGTAAAACAGTATAATTAAGTAATCTGAACATGAAACACGTGAGCAGAATAAGTTTTATATCCTGTTTTTTTTTTTAACTGACTTTTGACTGGACTCGTACTGACTAAAATCCACGGTGTCCTTCAATAGCCCTTTACGTTCCGGGGTCACGGTAATTCGTACAATCCCGCGACCTTTGTGTCTTCAGTAATATAATTATTTATAACTAGCTTTGCCCGCGACTCCGTCCGCGTGGATGTCGGTCTTCGCGTGGATGGTTTATTTCCCCATTTTGAGTAACTCTGATAATGACATCTTATAAATATTACGGCGCTGAATCCACTGCGGGTAATGCAACGTGTGTTCGCGGTTCTACAGAACAAGGTCTATGAATAAAACTGATAAAATAAGATTTTTTTTCTACGTATTTTTCCAGGATAAAAAGTATCCTATGTTATGCCCAGGATAATAAGGAATAATTATACCAAGTTTCATCGAAATCAAACCGTTAGTTTTCACGTGATGCCTGCACAAACAGACAGACAGACAAAAATTTTTTTAATCACATATTTGGGTTTGTTATAGATCCAGCAACACCCCCCGCTATTTATTTTTTCAATATTTTCAATGTACAGAATTGACCCTTCTACAGATTTATTATATGTATAGACTAGCTTTAGCCCGCGGCTTCGCTCGCGTAGAATTTGGTCTGCCTCATTAAGTTACGTGACATTTTTTTAAATACTTATATTTTTTTAATGTAACTTCACATCGTACATCCCAGATTTCTTACTTCAAAAATTAGTTTCCATACAATCTTTGAACACCTATACCTAATATTTAGAGGGAATCTCTTGAGGGTGGAATTATCCGAATCCCTTTCTAAGTGCTCATTATTTTAGAGGGCCAAAGCCTGCCGGGGTCGCGGGACTCACGAATTATCGTGACCCCGGTACGTAAAGGGCTATTGAAGGACACCGTACATTTTAGTCAGTCAAGTCTGACAGTCCTTCCCGCCCTACCCTGGGTGGGAGGACTCATTTGATGATTTTACCACCATAAAAAATAATAATAATAGAACTCTGCAAATTTCAAAATTCTACCAGTGGTTTCTTCATCAATCTTTACCTGTACGATGTGTTTATAAAAAGTAGCCCTATGTCCTTCCCCGGGCTTGAGATTATCCTATCCAGCACAAACGGATTACTAAACACTGACTAATAAACAGGTCGGACCAATGTTACTTGCATTTAATCACTACATAGTATAAAACAAAGTAGCTTTCTTTGTCCCTATGTATGCTTCAATTTTTAAAACTACGCTCGGCGATGAGGCGATTGCGAGCAATAGCGAATTGCTTGGATTGCATTGTTCGCCGCGACGCCGTTTCGCGCTCCGCCCGTGCTGCCGCCGCCGTTAGGCGCTCCGTTCAAGTCAATCATATTATCGTGATAACTTTTTAACTGTTCGGCCAAATTACTTAGTGTGAAAGACAAAGTTTATCTAAATTAAATACTTCATGCGAGAAATGTATTCATTTTGATAAGAGTTTGACATTTATAAACTAACAACGCCATCTATCAAGCATAGTGACAACTCGGATTATATACCTATACTGCGTTCGGGCATTTTCTTTGTACTAAAATTTTTATTATATTGATATTATTTTTTTCATACCTTTTTACTATTTGTTTACATTTTTTCCGATGAATAAAAACAATAACATGAACCGAACTCGTGTAAGGATCGACATCATTGCGCGATCACCACCATCTATCGAGCATAAGGACCACTCGACATATAGTACTAATAGAATTATCTATACTCCGTTCATCATCTGCCTAGCCTTTTTCCCAACTATATTGAGGTCGGCTTCCAGTCAAACCAGATGCAGCTGGATATCAGTATTTTACATGGAGCGACTGCCTGTCGGACCTCCACAACCCAGTCACTGGGTAATACGATACCCCATGGTAAGACAACCAGTCTTACCATGGGGTATCGTATTACCCAGTCAGACTTTAGAGCTTCTGACAGTAACGTCTGTCAAAGATCTTCAAATGACAGCCGGGACCAACGGCTTTACGTGCTTTCCGAGTGCTTTTTACCCATCCACAGACCAACCTCGGCAAGCACGGCTTAACCCATAAAAATATATATAATAAAAAACTTTTTCAAAAAAAAAATGTAACCGCCTTCAAAAAGAACCACAAAAAAGGGAAATATAATCTACAAAATAACTTTTATTTCGGAAGTCGATGGCTTTGTTCTTCTCAAAAACTACTGAACCGATTTTGATGAAACTTGCAGTATTCCCTAGCACAAAAAAAAGAATTATTTAAATCGGACGTGAAGTTCCGGAGATATGCGACAATGAATCAGTCGATGCCTACTCCTTACTGTTAAGAAGTTGTACCTTCCATCATCAGCTCAGCTACATAAGATGATGATTACCAAACGCAAGTACTTAAATTACTTCATAAGATTTACGAAAAACGATGCGTGGGCCTATAAAATTTGAGGGTTGCCCTCGATTTCTCCAAGATCCAATCATCAGATACTGATTTGGTGACAATGGGACCACACGGGAAGCACCAGCTCACAAACAAAAAAAGAATCATGAAAATCGGTTCACCCAGTCGGTCGTAATGCGGTAACAAACATACCACCTTTTACCACATAACACCTTTTTTTGAAGTCGGTTAAAAACTATCCTATGTCCTTTCTCAAGTTCCAAACTATGTCTGTACCAAATTTCACACAAATCGGTTCAGTAGTTTAGGCGTGAAGAAAAGACAGACAGACAGACAGACAGAGTTACTTTCGCATTTATAATATTATAGTTAATATTATAGTTAATAGTTAATAGTTAATAGTTAAATATAGTTAATAGTTAAATTATAGTTAATAGTTAATAGTTAATTATAGTTAATAGTTAATAGTTAAATAGTTAATTATAGTTAATAGTTAGGAAGGATTTTATTTTTCATATTACATTATAGGAGTACAAAATTTCTTAGGAACTCTTAAATAAAGACGTAAGGTCTATAAAAATACGATCAGAAAATCTTTTGCAGTATCGTTGCGTCACGTCGCGTTGCGTCGCGTCGCGTCTCGGTGTGAACTGACCGCTGATCTTAAATCTTAGTGTAAAAAATATTGTAGTATGAACGACTAACGTCACTAAGTCTTGGCGACTTTTCACGCGCTTCACCTGCCTCTTATCATTTTGAATGTCCAGTATCAAATGAACCTATGAAAATATCGTATTCAGAAAGTATAAAAGTTTTAAATGAAATATGTTTTTATTAGGCCACGTTCACACCAAACGTATTAATTACGCCGCTGATTGTCTCAGAGCCTACAGTAACGGATGACGTACTATTTTAATTCCCATATCGTTAGTTGGGTTTGGCTGTTTGTGTATAAATATTATATTATGTATGTTAAATGTATACTATACTTATAATAAATCTGTAGAGAGGCCAATTCTGTACATGAAATATATTTAAAAAATAACTATCAAGGGGTGATTAGGGATTGCTACTGATGCCAAAAATGCAATCAGTAAAATTTTTGTCTGTATGTTCATTATAGAAACAAAAACTACTCGACGGATTTTAACGAAATTTGGCACAGTTATTCTTCATACTCCTGGCCAGGTTATAGTATACTTTTCATTACGCTACGATCAATAGGAGCAGAGCAGTGAAGGGAAATATTGGGGAAACGGGAGAAGTTACTCCATTTTTTAAGCTTCCATCGCGTGTGCAGCCTTAATGGTTAAAGCTACATATAAATCATGTATGACGGAAATGTTCTCCTTAAAATTATATAAAAATATTCCTTGACAGCATATGTCTATCTTTTATGGTTGACTCACAATAACACGTGAAAATCCACGCGGGCGAAGCCGCTGGCAAAAGCTAGTATTAAATATAATGCCGGTTACCGGTGGTCAGGGCTCTTGAGAGAGGAACCTCCTGACAATACGCGCCGTGTCCAGTGGTACTCTCTTCTAAATCAAGCGCTTGATCCTTATTACGTATTATTAGTATGTAAACGCAATCACAGTACAGGAAAATTCCAAAAACAAAACACAGGTAGCTCATGTATGGTGTCTCCACGACATTATTGTCGCAGATATAGCTTTCCAAAGGTTTTTAAGTATATCGCCGTGTTAACAATGTATTTGTTGTTGTCCCCAGTCTGAGCTGCCCGGTTTCTACGACCCATGTGTGGGCGACGACAAGCACCTCACCATCCAGTACATGTTCCACAACAACCTGCATATGTGCACCGTTCCCGACAGCCATGCACTCGTTCTTCCGCGCAACAGTAAGTATGTTCAGTATCCTCACTTAAAAACTTACCCTTTTTTCGAAGATATCGTCACGGATACCCTCTTTCCGAAGTGAAAGGAGGTTTATTCTAGACTTTACTAAAGTACCAGCCTCAGTGGGACAACAGACATCGCAGGACAATCTCGGGCAACTGTAGGCGCGGGCATGGACGGCGAGTCGGCGAGTAAAGGGCGACTCGCTGACTCGTTGACGATACCATGGATTTTAATCAGTACAAGTCTGACAGTCCCTCCTGCCCTGCACTGGGTGGGACCGGCTTTTTTTTTACCACGTTGTAACCCTACTTCCATGAGCCGGGGAATACTTTGGTATGAACTCTCCAATGGTTTTGAAGAACAGCTGAAGGTCTAAATTTCTTAAACACAAAAATAAAGCAAGTGAACAACGTTCATTGTGACAACAACGATTTCAACATCAAAATAATATTATGATCCTTGTTAGGTTATCAAAAATGTATTACAATGATATATTTTTTTTTACAGATCATAGGATAAAGAATAGATCCTGAAAGTCAAAAGCAAAATGCAGGTACAAAGTTGGCGGCGCGCGTCCGCCCTCTTCCCCAAACTTAAAGAGTAGACTCCTTGTGAATGTGTCGACATGAAATGTTACTCAGAAATCCAGAAAATTATCATTACGAAGCTTTGAAATATAGGCAGCTAATGACATTCCATTATATTATTACACGAACAGCTTCCCCTCTTAAGTGTTGATATTGTACATGCTATTATATGCTATCTGTGAAAGTGCCTCGACAATACGACATCGTATAACACAAATATTTTAATAGCTAGCTTTAAAGTTCTGAAAATACAGAGAAAGAATTTAATAAAAAAATAAACTGATAATTAGTTTGATCACCAATTAAAACCTCAGGTTTTACAGTGAAGATGTAATAGCGTTTAAGAACGATGCTTGAACCGTTAAATATTCTTCTTTATTTATGTAGCTGAATTGTATGTGAATTACAATAATTAAATAAGTGGATGTAAAAAGCAAAATATATATATATAAAATATACAAAGAAATCTTAGTAATATCTTGCTAATGCTATCTTTGCTAGCAATCGTAGGCGAGTTGATAAATCAATTGAGCGAGTCGTTATAGCTGAAATATTTACTACCAATAAAGGTAAAATATGTCTTAATTTACTGAGCGAAGAACCCACGGCTAACATTAATTTAAAGGACTTCCATTCTCTTTGCGACTGAAATTATACAAATACCATTCAAAATGAAAATACCTAATAATTCTTCTTATCGTATGGTTGATGAACAACCTGGTGTCAGAGTTTTAACCGCCCGTAGGCCTCTGACATGGCTTCACACCCCGTTGAAAAATCTCTCAGATGTGCTGGTTTCCTCACGATGTTTTCCTTCACCGATTTTAGCAAGTGATAATTAATTAATTAACCTAATAATAATTTTGTAAATCTTCCCCAATTTCTTGCAGTTCACTAAGAATAGATTTAGATATATTTCCAACCGCTGTGTACGCAAATTTCGATATAACTGTCAGTGTCAGTGTCAAAGTGGTCTTTATTTCTATATCACAATATGGTCGAAGTTGTGTTGCCATCTTAGGCCTCTGACAAACAGAGATGAAGATATTTTTGTAACACTATGGTAGTTGTGAAAATACTGTGTACTTCAGAGGGATAGAACTTAGTTTTAGGGCTCGCATCTGTATTCGTGTCTTCCTTTTCAAGCTTAGTAAGTAGTCAACTTTTATATTAGAACTGTTATATTTATAATGTTGACCTATTGTGCGTGTAATGTACCTCTATCTATACTGTACACGGGAAATTTACACGTTTTGTTAACTTAATTTTATCTTTTGACAATCTTAAATTTCGGTACGATACTGACAGTAAATAGTCCTCCTGACAGATTTCGGCCACAGCGGCCAATATCAGTGGAGATTAGCCATCTGCGCGGGAGGTATTATAGTGCACAAGTGTCTGCGCAGGAACAGGTGCACTCTCTGTTCTTTTACACTCATAAGCTCTTGTCAAACAGACAGGCGAAAGCGAACCGAACCGAATCCGAGGCGATAACGAGACGTCAAACTGGGTGCCACGAACCGTTGCGTGACAGTTGTATTAGCTGGCTTTTTATGAAAGACGTCAAACAGAGCAAGTACGCCTTCATGCCACGCTATCGGATCGCTTTCGCTTTGCTATGTGACTGGATTCAAGCAATTCCATACATTACAAATAAAAACGCCTCGCTTCGCATTCGCCACGCTTGTCTGTTTGACAAAGGCTATAGTCCGATGGAACGGCAATCCAACAAGACCGGAAAGAAATCAGGCGCAGGACCAAAGGCTTAACGTGCGCACCGAGGAACGGGGTTATTATTATACTGCCAGCTTCCAAAATTATGACTGCTACTGAAAAACTCTTATAGAAAAACTAAATATCACTTGCCCGACCAGGGAATCGAACCCAGGACCCCACACTCAGCAGTCGTGCTTGTAACCACGAGCCTTAAATACAAGATACCGTTTTAAATAGTGTTTAAAAAGATAATTAATTGCGAGGAAGTGTATTTTGTATTCTACAGATCTTCTTACACAGTAAAACTTTGAGACCGCCTCTGGTCTAAGATATAAAGAAATTAGTTTCAAAGTCACGGACGTGTTCAATAAAACGTGTCGTGGGTCAGCTCTGAGCAACAGTAGTTTGTGTCGTGACAAGACACTGAAGAGTTCACTCACTCACAAGTATAATAATTAAATGTACGAGTGGAAAAAGCTATATAATCGAACGTTGTTCGCGGAATGTAACCGTACTGATAAGATCTCGCACGCACATGGGATATAATATATAATATTAAGCCTGCGCGCGACTCATGCCAAGCATAAGCCAGTCCGAGAATATATAAAAAGGTATTTTTGATAGTACAAACATTAAGTACAATATTTTACATACAGACATAATTTTCACTGGATTAACCGAAGTCATATTATCTATTCAATTGTGTAAAATGTACAGTAATTAACCAAATAACTGACTTTTCGTTACAGCTATTTTTAGTAGCCACAGAAGCATGCTACGGGTTAACAAATTAATGGTTGTGTTAATTTGGTCTCATTACCAAGCTTGCCTTTGATTATAATTAGAAACAAAATTCATATATAAATGGAAAAAATATTTGTTTATCTTAAAATAATGTATAAAAGTGTATATTTAAATGTTATGCGGTGGGCTATGGTGAAAGAAGTATAAATCTGGGCCGAGTTAGTTATCATATTACTATAAGATATATTGCAGTTTTAATATAATTTGGAACAACGTCTACATTTTTCTCTATTAGCTCGTTGATCGTTATTATGTCATTGTATAGCAGGAGATAACTTCTGAATTTCTTCGCACAAAACTAGCCGATACATTTGAATATTAAACTTGCACAAAAAGCTAGTATAATTAATTTTCTGGATTTTGACGTGTTAGTTAAAGGTAACAGTTAATTGTTGAACACTTAGTTTATTTGATTGTTATTTGATTGTACTTCGTCAACGTAACGAGAAGAGCAATATTAAATCGCCAGTCTTAGTCGTTTTACCTTCTAGTATTGTTATGTTTTGTATGGTCAATTTTTGTAAATTAATTTAACTTTGCCTTTTCTTACGAAGACTTCCAAAAGCAATACCGCTTACGATGTATTGAGCGAATCCTGTTTAGATTGTTGATTATAAATATTATTGTTTCTTATGTTAAAGGCCTTAAGGAATATATACTTATTGCAGAATAAAGTATGAAGTTGTTACGTTTTGTGTTTCATTTCCTCTTTAGTCATCGTCTGTCTAGCCTTTACTTAACTATTTTCTGGTTGCCTTATTCTAAATGGACAACAGCCACCAGCTCTGCTCTGTATCTCCTAATGCATTGAATATGTCAAGCTACACACATTCGGGCACGCCGCAATCGCGGCGGTAAGATCCCTCTTTGAGGAGTGGCTGGATAGGCGTCACGGCGTCCTGACCTACCGCATGACGCAGGTCCTCACCGTACACGGAAGTTTCGGGAGGTTCCTGTGTCTGATAGGGAGGGAAGAAACGCCTGGGTGTCACCACTGTGAGGATCGTCCGGAGGACACGGTGGAGCATACGGTGCAGGACTGCCCCGCTTGGGCAGAGCACCGCCGTGTCCTCACGACGGCGATAGGCGGAGACCTCTCGCGCCCGGCATTGGTCGAGGCCATGCTGCGGGGCGAGACGGAGTGGGAAGCGGTCGCCTCCTTCTGCGAAGCAGTCATGCTCGTGAAGGAGGAGGCGGGCCGCCTGAGGGAGAGGACAGCGTCCTCCTTCCACCCCAGCCGCAGTGGTAGACGCCCACGGCGTCGGACGTCGCAGGACGATCTCCGGCCACCGTAGGCGCGGGCATGCGGGCAGCGAGTAATGGGCGACTCGCTGTCCGACCATGGACCATGCCCGGGTCGACGGCGCGTTGTGTTCCACGCGCGCCTCAAAGAGGGTCAGCATAGTGACGGGGCCTGTAGAGGGCCAAAGCCTGCTGGGGTCGCGGGACCAAGGGATTACCGTGACCCTAGTACGTAAAGGGCTATTGAAGGACACCGTGGATTTTAGTCAGTACAAGTCTGACAGTCCCTCCCGTCTTGTCCTGGGCGGAAGGACTAATTTGATGATTTTACCACGATAAAAAAAAAAACTACACACATTACTTACACCCTTATTAATAAACGCGAACTAAAGGGACGCCACAGTTATTCTTTAAATAAGTATAGTTAATCTGAAGGTTATCCTGGTTGTAACTTTAGTTCACGTTTATTAATAAGGGTGTTTCAAGTTTAAGAGCATTAATTTTGTAACAAATCAAGCTCAGCTGGACCTCTACAAGTCAATTGCGGGAGCCGCAAGAACTTAAGAAGAAGAATTATCCCACAGGAACATAAAATTGGAATAAAAACTATCCTCTCCTCCTATATGTTAATCTAGGTTGTAAAGTATCTGTGTACCAAGTGTCATGCGTGAAAGAGTAACAATAATCATCCATCCATCCAAACAAACATTCACGCTTATAATATTATTAGGATTGACACATAAAGATATGAGTTTTATTGTTAAATCCCCATAAAACGTGTAAGTTCCTTATACTTACTTAATTTTATTCTAACGGCAGAGTGAAGTAAGTACTTACTACTAGGTACCGTAGTATTGCCAACATCGTAAACGATAGAACAGGAAACGACCCTAAGAAATCGATAAGCGATAATAATAGAATGTTATATAGATGACGCGTTCGCATAGAAATCAGTTCCTGACGTTAATTTGTTTTCAAAGGATTACAAAAGAAGAGTAAAATAATTTTTCTCTGAGTCGTTTTAGAACAATCAAAGGACTTATTTGACGTCATCGGTATATTGTTATGTCGTCGAATGATTGATTTCTAATACCAGAAAGTGTTAATTATGATACGAAGGTACTTTAAGATCATAGAAATCTTATTTTAGCAGATAGGGTAGGAATTATAAATAACTATGACACAGTAAAGCAGTATAATAACTTATTAAACCTACAAATATACACTTCTATTAAAAACTTGTAAAATCCTAAAATATATAAAAATCCATCGCTGTTCGTTAGTCTCACTAAAACTCGAAAACGGCTGGACCGATTTGGCTAATTTTGGTTTGGAATTATGCCCCCTGATTTTTGCTGTCATTTGTAAATCTTTAACAAAGTCAAACTTGAATCACTGTTTTTAAGAGGAAATTTTAACGTCGAATATTAAAATTAAAGGAAATGGGATGTCATGGTCATGGGATTGATTCTATTATACACCCATTGGCAAGGGTAGGTTAAAAAGGTTTCACAATATTTTGATAACAAAAATTGGAAATAAATGATTTGAAAGATATTTATTCAAAAAGTTTGAGCTAATACTATTAATAATATTTGGATCAGACTAATAATATTAAGAAGCTCAAAACAAACCGCCTCTTGACAAAGTCATTGTCATACATTTTGTAAATATGTGGTTGGTGTGCCTTGTTAAATAAATAAATAGATAAAGTCGAGTAAAAAAAAGGTCTCACTACCAGTCATACCAAGATGTATCGTATTAGTAATTTAGTGGTGAACTGATAGGCTGTCGCTTCATATAATATACTAGTATTCATCTGTATCCAGTTAGAGGTTAGACTCCAATCCAGTCGGGCAGTTAGTATCTAGTCAGTGCCCTACATGACCTATCATATACAGCAGAATAAGGGAGAAGGTGGGTCAAGTAATCCCGGTCACTGAGCGTACATTACATTACAGCCGGTTAATATTCAGTTAATTGCGGATTTTTCTGGATACAGCCAGTAAAATACGCATTTGATATGTTTATGTCTCATGCGTTACTAAGAAGTAAGGGCGTGATCGACTGATCGGACGATACATGCTCCCTATAATTAAGATTTGCGTGATGATGGTCTCTGTCAATCGGTTTAACACGCAATATTATATGACAAGTACGTCAGTTTGTAGGATGGGTAGAATACGGAATCTCGAAGGCCAAAACCTTCGATCAAGCCAAAGCCGATAAATTCGATGCTACAAAATTGCGATGCACATTATCGCGAAAGTTTCTAACAGCAGTGCTACATTACTGGGATGCACGATAGCTTTGTTCAGCAGTGGACGTGTTCCAGCTGGTGATGATGATGAATATGGTCTAGTATACCATAAGCATAATTTGGCTTTAAAGCTCTTTCTGTCAACTCACTGTCAAATTATTGATGCTTGAAAGACAAACGTTTACAGCATGATACACTTCACTTGTTAACAACAATTTGTGCCACCCGTTGATTTATACAGTTAGGATAAAATCATAGACATTGTATGAATCAAAACAATAGTAAAACCTTTTATTGACCGCATTGTTTAAGAATGATTGATTGTACATTCCTGAAAAAATACTTGGTTTTTCCTTAACCTGTTCTGTTTACTTTAGGAGTTACCTTTATCCCTATTTCATAAATCTAGGCTATTGGAAAGTAGGTGAGCTGATGAGTAATTCTGAAAATCGAAGAATGATGACAAGTTTCAGGCTCTTGGGGTCTACAAGAACTACAAGAAAACCTTAAAAATAAAACGACGTTATCAGTATATCTATAGTAGGTACTTAGTCGACCGAGCCCAGCTCTGGTAAAATAAATACAGAAACTTAAAGCTTTTGTCAAACAGACTGGCGTGACGTACGTATGTGAAGCGTGACGTTTTTATTTGTAATGTATGGAATTGTTTGAATCCAGTCACATAGGAAAGCGAAAGCGATCCGATAGCGTGACAGAACTATCGGACTGACGTCTCGCTTCGGTTTTGTCTCGCTTCGGACTTGCGCGTCTGTTTGACAAAGGCATAATAGTTATAGATTATTAGAAAAAATAAATGAGACTGTTTTTTGCTTTGACAGCCCTATCTTTTTTGAACATTACTAACATAACATTTTAAACAACACGAATATAACAAATGAAGGAATTAAAGAATTAGATATATGGTAATAATGATATATATTTTTTTGAATTGTTTCAACCCAATATAACACGACGTTTTCGCGCCAATTGTTTAGAATGTCAATATCTTAGTAGTCATTGAAGATGATTGAAAAAACTTTTTACAAAGTCAAATCATTTATTTCTATTAGGCCATCGAAGAGGCACTTTTGAACGTCGAACATTACCAAATTATTGAATGAATTTTAATTCCACAACCCATGGTTAAAAGGAAATCGTGACTATACAGAATATATGAAATTTCGAAATCAAAATATTTTAATAGTTCAATTACTTTAACCCAGGTTGGGGTAGTATACGACAATAATAATAATTATAGTAACTAAGTGAACGAAAACATAAAAAAACCTGTTCAAATAGTTATATAAAAGAAAAGGGTATGATCGTAAGACTCGACCATAGCTGAAACCGCTAAACGCAGAAACTTGAATTTTGGACAGAAGTTGCACTCTACTGTGTAGTACTCCATTGGGAAACTAGACGATGTAAAAGATTTTATGGGAAAATCATAACGCGTGAGCTGATGAATTTTAAAATCAGTATTTATATACTAGATCAGAAATAATTAAGCACATGCTTTCAGATTTTTCGAAAATTGCCCCCATGTTGGCTAAACGGAATGAACGGAATTTTGGACGGTAGTTGCAATTTATTATGTAGGTGAGCACTAAAAAGGGATTTTATGAAAATCCTCCTATAAGGGGGTGAAAAGGGGTGAAAACCTTTGCATGTAAAGTCTTATACATTAGGCTTGAAACTTGGTACGAATATGAGTATAAATTAATAAGCATTATTAGTTTTTTTTAAAACTACCCTCCATTGGCAATCTAGACGATGTTAAAGCTTGTAAAGAAAAATCATAACGCGCTAACCGATGAATTTGACACTCAGTATTTAGAAATTAAATTAAAAAATATCGAATAAGTGTTTCTGGGTTTTTCGAAAATCTACCTCTAAATTGGTGAAAAGTGGTGATTAACTTTTAAGGGAAGGATTTTACTGCTTGCTTCGATAAACTCAAAACTTGGCATAAATAATCTCTCAATTGAATAACGGATGCGCATTTTCCAAACGGATGCAACAATCGTATCCTATAAGGAGAGTGACATTGAAATTTACTGAGTTTAAAGCTAGAAACACGCGCAGACGAAGTCGTGGGCGAAGTGCTAGTTATTTATAAAATGACACAGCATAGCATGTCACAATAGTTGTAAAAACAGCTCAGAAGCAAATACCGAAACTAGAAATAATTTATGACTCCACTTTACGTCGCAAATGTGCAATTAACATATTCTGTACAGATTTAATTGTGCTGAAATGTATGTACTATAGCCTCATATTACAGGTAAAAAAGTTTATGAAAAAATCATGTACCTAACAATACTTCTAGAAGCGACCTAGAATTGGCACAAAAACATGTATGCTGGATAATTATGCCAGCCCTGTTTTAACTTCTCTTTCAGTTTCTGTTTTCATCTCTCCTTCATTTTAGACCCCGTATATTAAAGGGCTATTGAAGGACACCGTGGATTTTAGTCAGTACGAGTCTGACAATCCCTCCCGCTCTGCCCTGGGTGGGAGGACTCAATTGATGATTTAACCACGCTAAAAAAAATGGGGAATAACCTAACTTTGAAACTCCTGGCTGCTACCAAGAAATTGCCGGTGGGAAAACCTACTAACAGTGCCCTATTTGGGAACTGAACTGAACACTTCATCATCGCTCAACAGTTTACAATAGTAGAACTCAGGAATCTGATGAACACCCATAATGTGCATGAATGGTGATAACAGTAACCAAATTATCATCATCGTTGATACGCTACAAGACTTACTTGTTATGTAAGTACATATCATAAATGCAGCACAGTAATTAAAATCAGTAGACAAGTTGTTTGTTTATTTAACTAACCTCAGTCATTAGTCAGATCATAAAAAATATTACGCAAGTTTTGTAAGTGGAAATTCACGAACCCAAATAGGGCTTTCAGGAATTGATACAAACAGTGGAATCGTAATGACTGTGTGCGTCATGCTGTGAATCATTACCAACTCTAAAACATTGTCACAAGATGTATTGTGAATGATGAGACTCAACGGCGCTTATGTCGTTTTGTTCGTATGAAGCGACTAATTGCTAACAATTATTTTGCCTTTACTGAAACGAGATTAGCGGCAGATAGATGCGCGTGCGACGGATTTGCACACAATAAAGAATGTGGACGTTTTCCGGTAGCAGTTGAGTTCTAGAGCCACAGCAGATTAAGATATTACTGTACGTGACTTCGCAGTTTTTATTAAATGGATGTTCTTTGCGACGCAATTTACTTTTAACTACAAAGTCACACCCACTGACTAACTTATTGAATACTCCTCAGAACATATAACACTTCAAATTTTCCTGTAAAAATTCGCTCCATAGCCAATCTGCTAATTTCAATTTTTATATCAGCAATTGATCGCTCTATACAGTTTGGTAACTATAACTACGGGTGTCCGAATCGCATACTTACTGTCATTTCACGCTAAAATAGGCTTTATTGCCCATTGTTCTATTATACAAAGAATAGTATAAATGCTAAATGGATAAATTACAATCGTCAACGGCTCGTATTGTTAAATTGCAGAGAAATTAGCGATGTTAGTTAGTACTAGTTTAAATCAACGATGTCTGTTTGTAACTAGATATCAGTGGGTTTTTTAAAAATGGTGAAATCATCAAATGAGTCCTCCCACCCGGAACGGCCCTCCCGTTCCGGGTGGGAGGACTCATTTGATGATTTCAGTCAGACTTGTACTGACTAAAATCTCATCCGGGGTCGCAGGACTGTCTCATCAGCTAACCGTGACCCTGAAACGTAAAGGGCTATTGTAGGATCACCGTGGATTTTAGGGGTTTGACAAAGTGATATTCGATTTTTTTTTTTTTTTTTTTTATCGTGGTAAATTCATCAAATGAGTCCTCCCACCCAGGGCAGAGCGGGAGGGACTGTCAGACTTGTACTGACTAAAATCCACGGTGTCCTTCAATAGCCCTTTACGTACCGGGGTCACGGTAATCCCTAGGTCCCGCGATCCCGGCAGGCTTTGGCCCTCTACAGGCCCCGTCACTATGCTGACACTCTTTGAGGCGCGCGTGGAACACAACGCGCCGTCGACCCGGGCATGGTCCATGGTCGGACAGCGAGTCGCCCATTACTCGCTGCCCGCATGCCCGCGCCTACGGTGGCCGGAGATCGTCTTGCGACGTCCGACGCCGTGGGCGTCTACCACTGCGGCTGGGGTGGAGGGAGGACGCTGTCCTCTCCCTCAGGCGGCCCGCCTCCTCCTTCACGAGCATGACTGCTTCGCAGAAGGAGGCGACCGCTTCCCACTTCGTCTCGCCCCGCAGCATGGCCTCGACCAATGCCGGGCGCGAGAGGTCTCCGCCTATCGCCGTCGTGAGGACACGGCGGTGCTCTGCCCAAGCGGGGCAGTCCTGCACCGTATGCTCCACCGTGTCCTCCGGACGGTCCTCGCAGTGGTGACACCCAGGCGTTTCTTCCCTCCCTATCAGACACAGGAACCTCCCGAAACTTCCGTGTCCGGTGAGGACCTGCGTCATGCGGTAGGTCAGGACGTCGTGACGCCTATCCAGCCACTCCTCAAAGAGGGGTCTTACCGCCGCGATTGCGGCGTGCCCGGACCTCGGTTGCGACAGTCGCTCCCTCCATACTGCCCTGAGATCACGCCGGAGCTCTTCCCGCCGCGACTCGACTTGTCGAGGCAGCGGGGATTCGCCTCGACGCTGCGCCTCCACGCGCCATTCATAGACGCGCTGGAGGGCAGTCGCCTCCAGATCCCAGGGCAGCAATCCGGCTAGGAGGTTGGCCGATTCGCCGGCGATCGTGCGGTATCCCCGGATCATCCGGATAGCCATGACCCTCTGGCATGCGACCAGCTTGAGTGGTCGCGTCCGGATGCTTGGGGCCCACACGGGGGCCCCGTAGAGGGCCATGGACCGCACGACACCGGCGTACAACCTCCGGCAGGAGGCATTTGGCCCGCCGAGATTGGGCAGGAGTCGCTTGAGAGCGGCTGCTGCCCGGTTCAGCCTTGGGGCCAAATGCAGGAAATGCTCCCTGAAGTTCCATCGGCTGTCGAGGACGAGTCCCAGGTACTTCATCGTCCTCCCAACGCCGATGCGAACCCCCTCCACCGTAAGGTGATATTCGATAGAATACATATAATATAAATCTTCAACCGTTGAAGATAGAATTTGAAGATACTCGTACTTTAACTCTTCATTACTCAGAATAAATTGGCAATTCATAAAGAAAGACTATGAAAAATTTTTATATCATGAAATACTAGCTTCTGCCCGCTGTTACATAGGCGTTATGCTCGGGGTTTGGCCCCGTCAGTTTCCTTGGAGAGCGCCTGGAATAGGACGCGCCGTTGACCTGGGCTTTGTCCTTGGTTGGAACATCGTATCTATATATTTATAACTAGACATATCCCAGAAGCACTGTTTCGAAACCGGGAAAAGAGTTCATGGAATGAATTGGGCGAGACATTTTCCCAACATCCCAGCAGTCGACGGTGGATGCGATCACGCGTGTGAGAGCCCTCACGACGGGGGATGCGGTTTCCCGGGGCAGGGTCGTCTTGGGGGTGTCTTTAGACATCTCCAATGCCTTCAACACCCTGCCCTGGAGTTGCATCAGGGAGGCACTCCGGTATCACCGGGTGCCGACCTACCTCCGTCGTATAGTCGAGGACTACCTGACGGACAGAGCCGTCATCTACCCCGGTCACCGGGGAGAGTGGAACCGGCGAGAGATGTCGTGCGGTGTTCCACAGGGATCGGTCTTGGGGCCGCTCCTGTGGAACATCGGTTACGACTGGGTGCTGCGCGGCGACCTCCCTGACGGCGTCGGCGTAACTTGTTACGCCGTCGACACGCTCGTCCTGGCGAAGGGAGAGTCGCAGCAGGCGGCGGCAGACGTGGCGACGCAGGCGGTAGCGACAGTCGCTGATAGGATCCGGCAGTTGGGACTCGACGTGGCGCTGCACAAAACAGAGGCCATGTGTTTTCATGGCTGTCTGAACGCACCACGTTCAGAGTCCCACATTACGGTGGAAGGGGTTCGCATCGGCGTCGGGAGGACGATGAAGTACCTGGGACTCGTCCTCGACAGCCGGTGGAACTTCAGGGAGCATTTCCTGCATTTGGCCCCAAGGCTGAACCGGGCAGCAGCCGCTCTCAAGCGGCTCCTGCCCAATCTCGGCGGGCCAAATGCCTCCTGCCGGAGGCTGTACGCCGGTGTCGTGCGGTCCATGGCCCTCTACGGGGCCCCTGTGTGGGCCCTAAGCATCCGGACGCGACCACTCAAGCTGGTCGCATGCCAGAGGGTCATGGCCATCCGGATGATCCGGGGATACCGCACGATCGCCGGTGAATCAGCCAACCTCCTAGCGGGATTGCTGCCCTGGGATCTGGAGGCGACTGCCCTCCAGCGCGTCTATGAATGGCGCGTGGAGGCGCAGAGTCAGGCCGAATCCCCGCGCCTCGACAAGTCGAGGCGCGGCGGGAAGAGCTCCGGCGCGATCTCAGGGCAGTATGGAGGGAGCGACTGTCGCAACCGAGGTCTTTCGATTAATGGCTTGAATTTCATTACAAGCAGAGGTAAATTAAATTAAAGGACATTGGGACACCGATGATATGCCGTTGGATAGGACTTTTTAAGTGGAACATTAATTACTAATAAACATATTATGGTCTAACGTTAATACCTCACACACTTCTTCAAATAAAACCTAATTGAAAATCGAAACAACTACGATTTTGACTGTCGATAAACGAGGTACGAAATATTTGATGTGGCATTTGCCAACCGTAGCCTGCCGACGATCGGGCACGCCGCAATCGCGGCGGTAAGACCCCTCTTTGAGGAGTGGCTGGATAGGCGTCACGGCGTCCACACCTACCGCATGACGCAGGTCCTCACCGGACACGGAAGTTTCGGGAGATTCCTGTGTCTGATAGGGAGGGAAGAAACGCCTGGGTGTCACCACTGCGAGGATCGTCCGGAGGACACGGTGGAGCATACGACTGCAGGACTGCCCCGCTTGGGCAGAGCACCGCCGTGTCCTCACGACGGCGATAGGCGGAGACCTCTCGCGCCCGGCATTGGTCGAGGCCATGCTGCGGGGCGAGACGGAGTGGGAAGCGGTCGCCTCCTTCTGCGAAGCAGTCATGCTCGTGAAGGAGGAGGCGGGCCGCCTGAGGGAGAGGACAGCGTCCTCCCTCCACCCCAGCCGCAGTGGTAGACGCCCACGGCGTCGGACGTCGCAAGACGATCTCCGGCCACCGTAGGCACGGGCATGCGGGCAGCGAGTAATGGGCGACTCACTGTCCGACCATGGATCATGCCCGGGTCGACGGCGCGTTGTGTTCCACGCGCGCCTCAAAGAGTGTCAGCATAGTGACGGGGCCTGTAGAGGGCCAAAGCCTGCTGGGGTCGCGGGACCAAGGGATTACCGTGACCCTAGTACGTAAAGGGCTATTGAAGGACACCGTGGATTTTAGTCAGTACAAGTCTGACAGTCCCTCCCGCCCTGCCCGGACTCATTTGATGATTTTACCACGATAAAAAAAAACATCCCAGCAGTGGGACAGTACAGGCTAAGGAAAACGAAAACATTAAATTGATTGGTCACAAAACATAGATATTCAGATTTAAGTTCTGGTAGTCGAAATTATTGCTATTTATATGTTCTTTTCTATTCATGTGCAAAGGGTTGATATTTTTAAGTTGTTTTATCTTGACTTTCTCTTGTCTAGCAGAATTAACTAATACATTTTAAAACCGATTTCAAAAAGGGAACAGAACATCAGAAATGTCATTTTAAACTGTTATTTTGGTCGGAATGGGAGGAGCAGAAAAAACCCATTTAAATTCTATTTAATTGAAAACTAGAAAAGGTTAAATAAAAATAAAACTTTTCTTTCGCTCGACGACACACGGTGACGACGTTTGTTTCATTGCTTTTCACTACAAACTTCCGAAAGTGGTTATTTTTTTTTGTTCAAGACAATGTCGGTTATGTAATACATTATTTTTTTATACAATGCCTTAATACAAAAGAGCACCTGCTAACGCTTCCGGTGTACCGATCATGATCATCATCAATCATTGGGTGATGAACCAAGGACTCATATTGTGGCAGACTTACACATTAATCTCAAAAAGCCTTCCTTTATGACACTAATCCGCATTTAGACCGTGATATCAAAGTGCAGCCATAGAATTATAATAGAATGACATTGTATTGCAATTGTATTTTTTTCTCAGTAATGATATGGTAGACTACCGATATAATCAAAAGCGTAGTTCTGAGCAGGAAACGCAACTTCGGAACTGTCGGTATCGGCTATAAAGAATGTACTTCGACATTAAAAGAGATTAGTCCAGTCCAAAGGGGACAAAAAAGAGGCTTAGCCTTGCACTAAGTGGTGTAGTTTTTATGATCATTCTAAACCCAAAATAATCATGGTAGAAGACTTGTTAACTGCGTAGAAGATTTTTTTACTAATGTTACGTGTTCTCCCTCCTGTAACTTTGTATGTATAAGACGTACAGAATAAGTGTAAATACCATTTGTTATGAAATTTTATTGTGTTTAAACTACTCTTAGACATTTTTGTCATAAAGTCAACTGTTGAAGCATTATGAGCAAAGAATTGAGTATTGAAAAATTATTGAATTGAGTATTGAGTATTATGTGAAAAAGAACTAATTTAGGCCCCTTCCACCCAAGATGGCGGCTAACGCAGACACTGCTCGAGGTCGAAAACTTACATTTTTCATGAATTGTATATACTTAAGCAATATAAATAAAATAAAATAAACTACACCACCTTTTGTAGGACAAAACTTCCCTTTGACTGGACTAGATAGGTTGGTTTCAGGTTTGTAGAGATATAATATTTGTCACAAGAGGCCCTAACACAACCACAACACAGGACGAATCAGCAACAAATGTCACATAGGTATAAGCCGTGTTTTCACCAAAAGACATGTCGCAGAGATGTTATCTGACTTTTACATGACATGTCCTTGCAACTTTGTGGGATAATGTCATGCCACTCGACATTTGTCTTGCTACAAGTCCTGCGACCCGTAGATGTCGCACGAGACGTCTAGCGACACAATTTTTTCGTATAGAGCGACAGAGTCGCGGGACAAATGTCCCCTAGTGAAAATGGGGCTATACGTATTGAGTGACAGATTTAACGCTTTACAGAACCGAAACTAGCTTACATTTTTCTAAGGTTGAAGAGCATTTTTTACGGCCAGTACCTCTACAAATGAGTCTCATCAGAGCTAGCCTTGTCTGACATACATTTATGGTCATTAATTTAAGGTAAAATCAGTTCCATTTCCTCCATCATCATAACACAAGGTACCTACTCAGGGCATTAGGTTTTAAAGTCTAGATTCCCTTGTAGATAAAAAGCAGTGATCGAGCGATGCTGATTATATTTACCGAGTTATGTGCAACTAAGCGTATCTTTCCCACATTATGGCACAGTAAAGTTTTATAATTCGCACGTTTTCTATGTAGCATCATCATCATCAGCCGGAAGACGTCCACAGCTGAATAAAGACCTCCCTCTTTAGATCGCCACGCTGAACGATAACTGGCCACCTCGAGAACTTTTCTTCCCCATCGGTTATTGGTCATATGAGCTGTGTGGCCTGGTCATTGCCACTCTTGCAAAAAAGAGCTGTGTCGATGTCCGCGGTTCTTCGGTGATCAAAGTTAGAATGTTATTTGTTGCCGGGCCCAAAGTTTATTGTGGATGGCAGTGAGCAATTTACCGGGTTGTCTTAGCACCCTCTGGGGGTCTAATCTCAGAGATTAGACCTCCAGAGTATTTCGTGCTTAGAGCACGAAATCCGTGGTTTCCAGGTTTCGGCCTTAGTAACAGATGTTTTGAAAACGAGCCCGAACTAAGAATGAATGGTATTACGATTTGATACGACCTGCAGATATTTGTAAGTAATACTTTTTTTTAATGCATTTTGATGTAATGACATAAACACTAGCGCTGCGTCAAAATGACTTCAGTCGTGGCGATATTATCCATCCGTAATTTGATTTTGACGTTAGTTACGTTCGTACAGCTGTATCCGTTCCCGTTTTTCGTTAACGGACTTAAAAAGTAAACACCCTGCTCCGCCATTACCCCATCCGCTACCCAGACCAGGAATAGCGGAGCTGCCGGGGACTGTGATCTATCATGAAATCCATTCATCTAATCATGATGATAATGAGATAGGGATTGCCATAATCCCCACGCTTGACAAATGGCTAGAGGATCGCAGTTAGGTCTCCGAAAGAATAACGGACGCTGTTGCCAGTCCCTTATTAGTTGAACGCAGTTTAAGGACGTATCAGATTCACTTAGCCGTGGGCCACGCTAGAGCGTCTGCGGCGAGCGGCAGCGACCAGCGGGAGATACAATAACATGAAATGAATTGGGGTGCCAAGTTGGCGCGTCCAGTGGAGGAGTACGTATGTATTCGTGCGTCTTGCGGATTTTTCAAATTGTGTTCATGTTTCCGTGGGATTTGCAATATCAATAAGAAAGACATAGACACGGAGACTTGTATTAGTTAAATAATTTGTCGACCTGCAATATATACGAGTATGTAGTAAAAATGATGGCTATCAGAATGTAGACTTAATATTTTCTTATGTTTGATGCATTATCGTTTAAATTTGCGTTATGTATGTCCTGTCCAAAAAACATACTTTCTTGTAAACCTGACTGAAAAAAAAATAGAGCAAAACTAAAGACGCGACACGTGGTCGCCGCCGCCGCCGCTGCCCGCAGTCGTTCTAGCGTGACCGACGGCTTATGTTGCTTATGTATAGTCAACAGAACACGTGACCGGTATATACGTTAATACGTTGTAGTTGTTGGGCAATTTCATTCATATGGTAAGGGGTACTTTTCACTGTGATTTTGTACTTTAATCAGTAAGTAATTAGAGTGTGTGGAATACAATGTAGTTTGCTACCGTAATATGGCATGACTTGGATATGGGTAATGCCATGGTACTCATTAAAGGAAAATGAGAAGATGATAGTGCTGATCGCTGGACATGCACCATTCCCAAGGTCTCCACCATTATGATGTAGGGTGATGAAAAATTGATAAAAGGGTTACCTAACGCTAAGGATCTCTGTAGCATTCAATATTTGAAGAGGCTCCAACATTAACAATATTATGAAATACCCATTTAAATGTCAAATAAATTACTCAGTTATTGCAAATCCTCTCGTGTATTAAAATACCTTGCTAACATATGTGGCTATCTCGTATAGTTGCTATAAAGATACCAAAATATATGTGAATGTGTGAAAAGAGTTGTAAACGCAGAGCGGTCAAGGGAAACGACGATTATATACCTGCTGGCATTACGTTCCTTCGGGTTATTGTAAATATTTTATTTTATAAAGTGTCGTTTTGATTTATGAGTCGGAATTACTAAATTTTTCACAAGGACCTTTTAGTTATGGTTCCGAACGTCCGAATGAAAAAATACGGAACCTATATGATGACGCGTGTGTCCATCTGTCCATCCGAAATAGTCGCTTTTCTCCGAATCTACTAGACCGATTAAGTTGTTTGGTACACTTTACAATCTTGTGACCGAAACCCGGAGGTTTTACGTGATAAATAAAATATTACGCAGTACATTGTGTGCTAATAAGGATTTCGTCGTGAAAATCAGAAATACATGATTGTGTTTCATGAAAATAGATGAGGAATAGCTTTAATTCGAAATTACTGAGTCTAAAATACAGATAAATAGTTCTTTGCTATAGATAACAGGAAAAAAATCTATAAGACGCGTAGAAAAATGAGATTCGTTCGGAACCCTTTGCATGCAATTTTTTTGGTTTTTATTTTTCATATAGCTGCCTGATTGGTCGGGTAGGATGACGCCTGGTTCGATAACCATTTAAGTCAAGGGCAACATTATGACATTTTATATGACATTGCGATTTCGAAACTTGCCTGTTCCACCGGTAAATAACAATGAATTATACAAAAACATCTCTATATTTTAACTGGTAAATACAGACTGGATTCACCAGCTACAAATAAAAATATAATAATAGCTAACCCATGCGTACTTCCTTTGGCGTTTCTAGTTTCGTACCCAAAGGGTAAAACGAGTCTCTATAACTAAGCTAATTAGGGAAGCCTTAACTTCGCTGTCCGTCCGTCCGTCTATGAAGGTTCACAATCCCATGAACAGTGATAGTTAAACAGTTGAATTTATTACAGATGTACTTTTGCCGCTATTTTTTTTTCGTTGTAAAATCATCCATTGAGTCCTCCCACCCAGGGCAGAGCAGGAGGGACTGTCAGACACATACTTACTAAAATCCACGGTGTCCTTCAATAGCCCTTTACGTTCCGGGGTCACGGTAATTCGTACAGTCCCGCGACCCCGGCAGGCTTTGGCCCTCTAGAGGGGGGCCCCGTCACTCTGCTGACACTCTTTGAGGCGCGCGTGGAACACAACGTACGGACAACGGACAGCGAGTCGCTGTTTCCTTTGAAACGGAGTGGAGAAGAAATGTGGATTTTTCAAGTCATGTAATTGGTGAATCGCGGCACAGCTCGTCTCCGCTCTGCTCTGCTCCGCCTCAGTGGAAGCCCTGTTTAGATTGTCCTGAACTCCGGCAAAATAAAAGTGTAGTACTATGGTTAATTTTTGTTACCCATGGTACTACTGGTAGTACAACGGATAATAAAGAAGAAATTCCAAGCTCTGGTTGTTGCAAACATTCAGGAATGTTATTATTACCATATGTTGCTGTTGCAGCAAAATTAAATACTTCTCAGTGAAGTGGATACTCCTACACGTGGAACAGATATCTCTGAACAACGCATCAACATGTAAGTACTATTGGATTGCTTGTAATGAGAAACTTACCAATGTGACATATTAGTTATACGCAGCATGATAAGGTTCGAGTTTGCAACACCCACGCGGTATGAGGTACACACGTCACGTGATAACGAAATAGAGTCAAAATTACACAAAGAATAAGACTATTAGTCAGTTGCAATTTTAGATTTCACCGGGTCGTTACTGAGAAAATCCTCACAGAAGATCCGAAACACGTCAAATCTATTCCGAGGCCTCAAGCCTGGCATTGCGGCCCTGAAACGCAAAGAGGTTATTTCTGGGTCCGTCAAGTCAGACAATCACTTCTGCTCCTCGGTGGGGGGGGGGGATTTAGTGTTTTTTTTTTAGATATTAGAAAAGGATTGATTTTATTTATTTATTATGTTTTTTTTTTGCTTTATTCGTGTTCATAATATAATTTTGACCAACAAAACGGTTTCTTAAAATTTTACTAGGAGAATAGGCTATTTTTCTGAAAAAATATCAGTCCGTCAGTAAGATTATGAAAAATATTTGGCCTTTATTTTCCTTTTGTTACGTGACCCAAAATTGACGTTGATTCGACACTTTTCTGCAATAGATCGCAAGCAAGTTCATTTTATACTTGCTCTGACACCAGAGTCCCCTAATTTCGAGTTTTATCTTTGTAAATGTTCATTGACAAAAAATAACGTCTCCATTATGTTAGGCTGCATGCCGTGTCTCCATGTTGTAGTGTTACGCGTTGCTAAGTCGTCAGAACCTCGCACTCTGACAGCGCTTAATGATCTCTTGGATTCTAATCCAATCGACGATCTGTAAGCGGATGGATGAACGAAGATTTGATTTAAATATCAAAAGTACTGCGAGAAGAATTTGGGAAAGTGTTTTCTTCTTTTTTATTTATGTTTTAACATCAAATTGAATAAAAAAGTTGAAAAAAAATCTCAACTAACTGACGCACTAATTGAATTTCGGGTCAACATGCTATTAGAAAACAAACCGAATGCATGTATATATGTAACTATGTACATAGGGAGACAGTGACGCCATTTCACAGCATAGCACGTGTTTTCTCCATAAAATAATAAAACATGTAATTTATTGAGGAAACACGTGACATATTAGGTGCTAAACGTAAGGAAATTATATTTCCCAGTGGATCTTGAGAATATTAAATAGAATCTATAATATTATTTATTCATGACAACATTATTGAATCTTGGTATAAGTGCTAAGGTAGGAAACGAGGAAATGTTTTGATTTAAAAACATCCGTTTGTTTCACTTATTATATTGTGCAACATAAACGTAAATTACGAGTGCGTTGAAATACTCATTAAAAAAAATATAAATTTACTCCGTCGTACACACAAAAAAGTTAAACATCTGTTCAACACCTGTCTAAACAAACTGTCAACGTCACAACGACATCTCACGTTGATATAAGGGTCGTTTTGCGGTTACACTTTTTTTAGACAAGTGTTCAACAGATATTTAACTTTTTGTGGTGCGACCGACTATCTTTAGGAGGGAGACACTTTTTTTTTATCGTGGTAAAATCATCAAATGAGTTCTCCCACCCAGGGCAAAGCAGAAGGGACTGTCAGACTCGTAGTGACTAAAATCCACGGTGTCCTTCAGTAACCCTTTACGTTACGGGGTCACGGTAATTCGTACAGTCCCGCGACCCCGGGGGAGGGAGACACTACTCAATACTTTCTTATTACGTGGTAAAATGATCTAACGAGTCCTCCTACCCTGTGTGTGACTGTCTGGAAGGACTGTCAGACTCAATCAGTCAAGTCAATGGACACTTATAACATGCTACATAGTTCTCACATAATATACCTTCTGAAAATGAATGATGTAAGAAAGGTTTTGTAAAAATAGTAATCACCGTAAATAGAAATTACGGGTTTCGTGCTTCGATAGTGAAGTAGTACCCCTGACCTTTTTGTGGCCAAAGACGACACACAATGGAGGACTTAAAAACGTCTCAAGGTGGTCGTTGTTTACGAGGCCCAAAAAATGGTCTGGAAAGCAAAACACAGGCACTATAACAAAGGAATGGGGGAGGGGAGGCCTTTGCCCAGCATTGGGACAGTATAGGCTAATAGGAAAAAATCAACCAAACGGTTTATCTGTTTTGTCCCTAAATTGCGTCATAACTTTGTTGTTACTATAAATTCTGGTCTCAAAACGAGAAATCGCATATTGGTTCCAAAAAAAACGTAAACTTTTCCTCAATTTTTGAAAAACCAATTTATATAAATTTTAGAATTTATTTCGATGTGTTCGTTTTTTACGAGATCATATGCTAATACAATGAGTCGATAAAAAAAAAACGATGTTTCGGAAAAAAGAAGTTGTGAGTTGTAAATGGCGACTATGTTGCGATTGCCAATTTGTATATTTAAGGCGCTTTTCCTCTTAGTAAATAAGTATTAGTTTCTCAGTACACAAACACATAAACGGGCATCTATTTTTGTTTGATAGTCTATTGTTTCGCATTGTTGCTGTATAAGAGAGCTACCGCGTATGGAAAAGTATAAGAATAACAACATTATTTTTAGTTAGATTATAATTTTATGTTTTGTAGACAGGGTTGGGCAGTATTTGAATTACTTGTAATTAAAATACGTAATTGAAATACAAATACGTATTTGGTATTTGTATTTCAATTACTTCCTTAAAATGTAATTTGTAATTCGTATTTCAAATACCTGACGACGAAGTATTTTGTAATTAGTATTTCAAATACTTGAGGCTTCAAAATACATTTTAACATTAAAATACATTTAAACTTCATTTAGCGATCGTGAGTGTCAGAGTGTGAGTGCGAGGCGAGAGTGCAATGATGGTAAAGCAGCTATTAGAGTTGGTTGCTAAATGTACTTTGTTATGGAATATGTCCAGAAGACCCAAATCGGCTGAAGTCATAAAAGAATGTCTTGGACATCAGTTAATATATACCTGTCCCACAAGATGGAACTCTCTTTATGATTCTGTAGCGCAGCTAATGAGATGCAAATCAAAATTAAATGACCTATTTGATAAGTTGGATAAGAATAACACTTTCTCTGCCATAGAACTAGAATACTTGGAGGAATTCATTGAAGTATTGAAACCAATTGCTACAGCTCTAGATTACATTCAGGGCAACAATTGTTACTATGGCAAACTTCTGTCTGCTTTAATGTCTCTTAGAACCAGATTAGATCGACTGCAGGATAGCAATTTGAGGCATTTTACTCTCATTGTACCACAACTAAAAGGGAGCTTGGAAAAAAGATTTGATAAGTTTTTTAAACTGTCCCCTGAAGTAAATGGAGCCATATTGGCGTCATGCTACCACCCTCGTTATAAAATGCATTGGTTACCAGAAAGCATCACAGTAGAGGAGAGGCAAAGAATTCAAAATCTTGCCATTCATGCCTTAGAGACAAGTAACAAAAAGCATGAAATAATAGATGGAAGCAGCAGGAGTAGCACCGCTAGTAAAGAAGATGATGAATTTATTGTTTTTGAGAACAGAGACAGTGATCAACCACAGACATCTAAAATGGAGTTAGAATTGGTCAGCTTCCTTAATGATAGAAGCAAAGAGCTTTCAATTCTTGAGCGCTATCCAAATATAAAAAATGTGTTCATACAATTTAACACAAGTTTGTGCTCATCAGGACCTGTAGAAAGATTGTTTTCTTTGGCAGGTTTTATTCATTCTCCAACAAGAGGCTGTATATCTGACAGTACATTTAAAAATCTAGTGTTCATGAAAGGAAACTCTGGTTTTATTGATTAATTAATTTCTGTTGATTATATTCTGTATATTATAGATTCTTGTTTTCCTCAACTTTTCAGCCCATGCTGGTCTAGATTACTTATTTTTAACGGACTGAAATAAAAGGAGGAGGTTCTCTATTCGGATGTTTGTATTTTTTTGTTTGTTTGCGCATAACTCCGTCGCTTGCAAACCGATTTGAAAAATTATTTTTTTGTTGAAAAGGGTTTACTTTCCAAATGGTGTCTTATAAAACTTTATCGAAATCGGAAAAGCGGTTTTTGAAAAATCAACAAAATTAAAATTTCATTCACTTGGTTTAGTATTTTTTATGTTATGAATGAGTATTTTTCGCTTGTTGTTTACGTGAACGATGTTACTACGACCGGTAATAACATAGTCCAAGTAGACAAAGATTTCTATTAATATTCTAATTCTAGTGCGACGGGGCCTGTAGAGGGCCAAAGCCTGCTGGGGTCGCGGGACCAAGGGATGACCGTGACCCTAGTACGTAAAGGGCTATTGAAGGACACCGTGGATTTTAGTCAGTACAAGTCTGACAGTCCCTCCCGCCCTGCCCTGGGTGGGAGGACTCATTTGATGATTTTACCACGATAAAAAAAAAAAGTGCACATGTAAGAAAATTAGGTATTGATAAGAATTTGGGTTAAATTTTTGAACTAACAAAGGGTTAAAATGTTGGTTATTTTATTTTTAAGTCATTCATCATTCATTGTCTGATGGTTTTTGAAGGCGGGATTTTTTTAAATAGTTTTAGTAATTATGTAATTTGTATTTTGTATTTCAATTAAAAATGGCTAAAATACTGTATTTTGTATTTTATATTTCAAATACCTTACCTAAAGATATTTTGTATTTTGCATTTTAATTACTTGCGATACTGTATTTTGTAATTTGTATTTCAATTAAAGCAAAGCATGTATTTTGCCCAGCCCTGTTTGTAGATGATTTTTCGCTACATATAACATGCTTTTAATTTAGATTTTAGATTAGAGATTACAATATTAGTAGTAGTCTCTTAATATAAATAAGGGTGCCTCCATATATAAGTATGTTTTCGGTACAGATATACGGTACGGAAAGGTACTGATCGGTGCAGGTAGAACTTATATTAGGCCGATCCTTTTAACAACCCCCACGGCGAGCCAAACCAATCCTGTGCCTCTGCAGGAATCTGTTGAAAACTCTCGACCCACTCCCATGGCGGAAAGAAATTGGCAAATCTGCCACTATTAAATCTGTGTTTATCATGGTACGAGCACATAACAAAACATGGGTCTATTTTCTTGTACCGATCTGTACCGACTACCTACTTTTTATAAAAGCACCATAATGGGTTTTAATTGGCGATTTCAGACTTATACTCGTATTAATACAGCTCCACCATTACCTTCGTAAACTCATGCGCATTCATCCGTTTAAAAATCTAAATGTGCTGTGTTTAATTCATTCAACTTAGTTACTGTAGGTTCACATTTTTTAGTTCACAGTATTGCTGATGTTTTATAGTTTGCAAATTCCAAAAAAGAAACAAAATGACTGCCAGTCACAATTTAGATTTCCTTCTTTTTTTTCCTGCTCAATAATACACACCACGGACTTTTTTTTATCGGCTCATCGGACTCTTTCAAGAGTGCTATAAAATATAATTGTCAATGGCTATTTTAGAATTGATTCCTATCCAACATTCTTATTAAGGGCCCAAAATAGTACTGAACTTTACCTTTTCCTTTTCTGTCTTTATGCGAATCTGTCCTTCGTCTAATCTGTCTTTTTGAGAGTCTGTCTTAATGTCAACATAGAGTTTTCGTTTATTTACTATTTAATACGTTGCCCACCTTTACATTTTACGTTTGGGGCTTGGGCGGTAGGGGGCTACCACCCTGGTCGGGAAGGACTAATGTGATGATTTTACAACGATAAATAAATAAAAGGCTTATTACTCCTGTGTCGTGGGTGCGTTTACAAACATTTTAGGTCACATCTGCAAACAAGCGAACCCGGAAGAACATACTATAACGTTGATTGACGTAAAAACTGGTAATAAATATGTTAGAACATTAATGGCTATTTGACTGAAAATTATACGAGTAATTAGTCCGTCACTTAGATTATCAAAAAATATTCGACCCGTATTTTTTATTTGGTTTCGTAAACCAAAATTAACGGAGATACGATGCTTTCAAAATTGACAATACGTCACAATTTAGTACAATTTTTATTGAATTCTGACGTCACGAGCCCCCACTCTCGAGTTTCGATGCGTTATATTTTGGTAAATATTCATTGATTTTACAAAATAAAGAATACGTGTCCCTTAATTTTTTAAAACTGTAAATGACGGACTAATTATATTTGTAATTTATAGCTACTGTCAAATAGCAAATTGCACATACATAATAATAATGTATAATTATTTAGTATTTATGCATTTGTCTAGACGTGTAATTATTCACATCCTAAAGTTTTGACGAGTGCTAAATTGGCATTGAAATTATTTAAAAGAAATGAATACTAAACCTGAATTTGCTACACTTCAGATTGTAAAAATAATGAATTCATACGAGGAAAACGTTACAAAATTATTAAATAGGTACACAGAAACGAAGAAACAAAACAAAATAGTTTGTTGATGAAATCACCATCGTGCGTGCTATAATATCAGTTTTTCGTTTTAGGTACCTAGTATCTACTGAAAGAGACTTGTTGGACAATTGTTTATCTTTAAAAAAACAGAAAAAAAGGTACTAATTACTTATGTTTTTTATGCTGACGCTATCAGTGATATAGTGACTTTTTTATCATTGTAAAATCATCAAATGAGTCCTCCCACCCAGGGCAGGGCGGGAGGGCCTGTCAGACTTGTACTGACTAAAATCCACGGTGTCCTTCAATAGCCCTTTACGTACCGGGGTTACGGTAATTTGCGAGTCCCGCGACCCCGGCAGGCTTTGGCCCTCTACAGGCCCCGTCACTATGCTGACACTCCTTGAGGTGATATAATGACTTGAGTAAATTCTCTAAATTATTCCAATTATCCTTTTTCAATAGGTATGATATTGGAAGGAAATACGTTTACTTCTTGGATGCAATTTTAACAATAATGCATTTTAGAGATTTCAGAAAGCAGTTCTTCTGGACAGAGCGCGCATGGCGCTCGGAGAAGAAGGATTTAAGAGGATCCTTTCCCTGGAGTCCAGTCCGCCGGTAGTTTGGACTCTGTTCCCGATACCGGTGGGTGGTTTTTATCTTTAATTTTTTTTTTGTTTGTAATTTTTTTTTAAATATGTAAAGAATAACTGTTTTAACAGTTCTTCTTTACGTCTCAGGGCCGCGGTCTTTTGTTAATTCAAAGAAATAAGTATAGTATAGTACAAAAGCTGTTTCAAAATAAACGTCTTTAATAAATGGTAACTTTTAACTATTTTTACGCAAATTATAATTAAAAAAATATCCTGTGATGAAAAATGCTCCTCAATGTCGCTGAGGTCAGTGGCCGTCCCAAAAACAAATAGTGTTGTCAATAAAGTTGTATCAATCGATTCTATGAGATGGCCGTCTGATCAAATAAAACGAATTTAATACGAAAACAAAACCGAACAAAAGCGTGGCCAACCACAGAGTACAGAATATAGTCAAGGGTTCCGCAGGATGGGCTAAATTATTCAAAACCATTATGTAGAAATAATTATCGCTAAATTGTTTGTGTATGTAAGTTTCGATGAGTACATCTACAGATATCGAAGAAATAACTAGTGTGGGGCAACGTGTTTTTTTAATTAAGAAAGAAAAACAATTGGTTTATTCAATTAAACATGAGGTAAACAAAGTAATATAAGCGGCTGCCATTGTTTTAAAACTATTTAAAAACAACATTAGGTAGAGTAAAACATAGTAAATGGTAGGTGAAGTATTGATGGGTTGGGGTCCATCAACACAACAACATCCACAACGTTTACACGCGAATGTAGGTACACTGTTTTTATCGCTGATTACTTGAAATGGTATCCTCGTATAATTTAAATCGCACTTTCATTATGTTAGTAAGTGTGATGTAAAATATCCTACTACGTATGATAGTGTTCAAGTTAAGCGGCTGTACTCGTATAACATTGGGATGAACGAAGTAAGGTAGGACGAAATGATAAGTGCGTCGTTTTTGCCATTTGGCTACGGAACCTTAAAAATGAAACTGTAGGTCAAGCATTGGTCCGGTCATCATCGTACGCGATCTCGATCTGCCATCAATAATAGCTCGATTGATCGAAGATCTCGATACTAAAAACTATAATTGTTTCATTTATATTACAAAATTTACAAGTATTTGAATTTAAAATGGGATATTTACCATGTTTATTATTTGTTTTGAGTTCCCGATACTTCGGCACTGTAGCAAGCGGAATGGTCACGGATGAACTGAAGTTATTGCGGGTGGATGTTTATGAGCAGAAAAAAATGGCCTACCCTCTGTCTTATCCGTTATTACGTTCGACACCTCCATTGCACATGTTCAGGCGCTTTCAGAAAGGACTGGTCATCTCTTAGCTGCCAAGGTTTATTTTAAAATCTACACCAGTATTATAAAGAGGAAAGATTTGATTGTTTGTATTGAATAGGATGCGAATGGGCGCCAGCTCCATGGTGCACCAAAACCATAAACACGATTGCTTGCTTGTTAACAAAAATCAGATATACGTGGAAAGGTGCAAAATATTCGCTCGCTGCGCTCGGTGTTGCTTTGTTCCTAAACCTGTAGTGTCAAAAGTAGCGTTAATCACCCCTTCCCGACATTTAACACTTGCCTAGTCCACAAGTCAGTATTTTACAAAAATAAGGCTTTCAGGTTTTTGGGAAAAACTTAATCCATATATGTACACCGTGACTTTTTAGTCGTCTTACAACGGCAGCCCATTTCATGTACCAATGACTAGTAAACGTTCATAATAAAAAATAGGTACTTATGAGATTTAAATAATTTAAATATAAACATTATTATGACGCAAGGCGTAGTTAGAACGACCCTTGTCTCTTAGAAAATGGAGATGGAATGATCTGAAGATACATGTATTTACTAATGATAAAAAATATTATTAATGATTTCAAAAAAAACGCGCATTGTATGGACCACTTTTGTAAGACGACTAAAAAGTTACGGTGTAAATGTTTTAAAACTTTGTTGACCCAACACCGCGTAAGGCGCGAACTTTTCAGTTATTATAAGTAATCATTAAAACAACAACTGCGTGTTGATACGTCATTTTGACAGTGTAGGTAGACAATTGTGTTTTATAAGAAACAGCTGTATAAAAAAAAACGATGCTAAGGCGACCTTATTATATAGTAACACTCACATTTTGATAGTTTTGTTTTAGGCCCTTTACAGCGACTGTTTGCAAATAACAGAGGTATTCCAGTCTGAGCATTTTTTTCCAGAAAACCTAAGTTTAGAACAACTTTTTAATCCCGATTGAGCACCTATCAAAATTTTGACAAATTGCTCAATCGGGAATCAAAGGGTTTTATTAATCCTAATTAAATGAGCTCAATAAATTGAGCTTTTCCTAAAGGAATAAAACCAAGAAATTTATGCATGCGGACGGCAAATGCAATGGGTGACTCGCCGTCCGATCATTGACCATGCCCGGGTTCACGCGCGCCATCATAACGTTATTAATAAGCAGCAATGCGATATACAGGGTGATTTTTAATTGGGTGCATTCCTTGAAATGGTTACCTTTGCAACAATTTTAACCCCAACAAACTGGTTCTAAACTAGGTTGTTTTGGAGATATCGAACTTTAAACTTTAAAAAAAAAAATCCTCCTCTCCCTCATGAACTCCTTGTTATGAGAAATTAACGGACGTCACCACTTTGAATTAACACTTTTCTGATAGCATATGAACCACTGAATCCAGTAAAAACGAATCATATGTTGGGAAATTAAGTGCCATAAAGTTCCTGTACTGATGTTTTCTTAAAACCTTTTTTTCTCTGCATATTTCTTAAAAAATTACACTTGTTTAGTTTACAGAAAAAAAAATCTTGTCGCACGACCTTTCTTAAATGATGCCACAGGACTCAATGTTAGTTAGTGTCTGACCAGAAAATTTGTCAAAATACGATGCCACTCAGGGTTGAGTACTCATTTGATGATTTTACCACGTTAAAAAAAAAGGAATTTAAGCGCAGCTAAAGCACTGCGCCAATGAGGGTTTAACTTTTTTTTTTTTTCGTGGTAAACACCACCCAGGGCAGGGCGGGAGGGACTGTCAGACTTGTACTGACTAAAATCAGTAGCCCTTTACGTACCGGGGTCACGGTAATCTGTGAGTCCCGCGACCCCGGCAGGTTTTGGCCCTCTACAGGCCCCGTCACTATGCTGACACTCCTTGAGGCGCGCGTGGAACACAACGCGCCGTCGACCCGGGCAAGGTCGGACAGCGAGTCGCCCATTACTCGCTGCCCGCATGCCCGCGCCTACGGTGGCCGGAGATCGTCTTGCGACGTCCGTTGTCGTGGGCGTCTACCACAATGAGGGTTTATCTAGACACAATTTTTAATACGTAATATAAAGTAAACCGAATTTAGTTTTATTTCCATAACTGGTGATAGACCTTGACATTACATCAAAATACTAGTTTTAATTTACGAATGAAGGAAAATGCGACGATAGTCTTGAAGATACAGCTCCTTAAAAAGCACTAAACGGATAGTCGTGATGTATTCGTACTTAAAATGTTTTATCATTGCAATCTGTTCTTCAAAATTAATGTTTGTGATACTGAATTTTATAATTTAAAATATATTTATTTACTTTGAAAAACTGCAGAGAAATAAGCTTATCAATGTCCTTATGCTTAATTATACAGTTAAGATCTTGTAATGTAATACCTAAAGAATCACGTATTAATGCGTAGTTACGGATATAATATAAAACGGCCCAATACAATTAGAATAAAGAAATGAATTGAATTTAAAACTATATAGTAAGGAAAGACATATTGGTGACAAATATGTATAAATCTCATATTATAGAATTTTTTTTTTGATTACCTTTCTGGAGGTCTTAAAATTTTAATTTAATTTATTTATTTATTTTAGGACAACTGTGATCCATAGGTTAGTATGCAAAAACTTAAAACTATTGTTAGTTAATACATTTACAAGAGACAATCACCTAATCCTAAAAATACACAAAAAATACATAAAATACCCCTGCGCTGAGACATCCCGCCCCGTCAAGACAACCAATAGGGAGATACCTCCCTAGAGACCACCAGACGAACGAAATGCCTCAACACAGGTGCACGCACATCCTCAGCTATAGTTTTCAAGATGCTGTTGTGACTCCCCCGTACCCTCCTCATAAGTGAGACGACCTTTTTCCGAATGACTGCATGAAAACCATCCGTCTGAGTCTGCGTGAACATCCCGGAGGCGCTGCAGAAACGAGGAAGTCCCAACATCATCCTGAAAATGTTATTGTACTGGACGCGTAGAGTGTCCAGGGATTTTTTTGTATAACTAACCCATAGACCACCCGTGTACATGCCCTGACAATATGCTTTAAATAGCGCGATCTTGACTTGTTCTGTACAGCGGGCGAATCTACGGGCTAACATGTTGCCACGGACTGACAGGGCCCTGCGCTCCCTCTCTATGTCGACATCATCTTTAAGGTCGTCGGCAAGGTAATGTCCAAGGTACTTGAACTGTGCCACTCTTTCTAAACTGTTACCATTCAAAGTAATGGGTGGAACGGTTTCAGGACACTTACCGGCGGCCTTAAAGACCATGTACTGACTTTTCTTCACATTGTAAATAAGTCCATGTGACTCGGCATAGGCTTCACAAACTTTCAGCATCTCTCCGAGCGCCCCAGCAGTGGGACTCAGCAGCACCATGTCATCCGCGTAGCTGATATTATTGACACTAATACCACCCACCCGGCATCCAACACGCATGCTGCTGAGTTCCACTATGAGGTCGTTTACATACAGGCTGAAAAGTTTTGGGGATGTTAACCCCCCCTGCCTCACGCCGCACTCCAGCCTGTACGAATCGGACAGAGCGCCTGACCATTTGACACAGTTTGTCTGGTTATTGTACCAATATTTAAAAATATTTAACATCGCCGTCGGCATATCACTGTCCTCCAGCTTCCTCCAAAGCACCTCGTAAGACACGAGGTCAAAGGCCTTGGAGAGATCCAGAAAACAGGCATACACCGGCGTCTTGCGATCAGTGTAGTACTGGACAGTGTGCTTAAGACTTAAGATTGCGCTCTCAGTAGATAGTTTGGGCCGAAACCCAAACTGCGCATCATGTAATTTTAAATACTTTTGCAAGCAAGAATCAAACAGACTGTCCAGCACCTTTGCTATCACGGTCGCGAGGGAGATTGGGCGGTAGTTATCCTTATCCGCGATGTCACCTGTCCCGTTCTTCACTATGGGCACCACGGTGGTTTTCATTAGGTCAGCTGGAAGGTACGCATGACTGATGCACATAGAAAACAACAGAGACAGGACCCTCGGGAGGTGCACTCCGGCATATTTTAGATGTTCTACGCTGAGCCCGTCATGCCCAGGAGATTTGCCCCTCGTCATTCCTTTAATAAGAGCACTAATTTGGCTTGCTGGGAAACGCAGCAGAGGCTCCTCTCCCTGGCTGCAGGGCGCAGCGTCAACATTCGCAGTAGGAGGACCAATCGGCGACTGAACTCTAAAATGGTTGCTAAACAAATTAGCGATCTCGTTCGGATCACTTAAGCCGCTCACACTCGCCGGGAGGCCAGGCCTAACATCCAATTTTTTGGTAGCTTTCCAAAACTGGGAAAAATTTTTAGTAGCTCGACACTTTGCTATCACATCCATTTTTAGCTGATCTTGATTCTTTTGACACCACTTTAGCCTGCCTTTAAAAATGTTCCGAGACTCGCGCATCTGCTCGTATACCATGCCCACCGATGGTCGATTATGCGAGACCCACGCCTTATACTTAAGCCTAGCATCCCAATGAGCTTCCCTTACATGTTTGTTCCAGCCACACAGCACCCTTTTCCGACATTTAACATTATTTTTACCCTTGGTTAGGATAGCCCCCCTTTTTAAGACCTGCACAATTCGGTCATATAATGAGTCTAGTAATAATTTATGGGCAGTAAGGTTACATGTCCCGTGGCTACATTTAGTGAACTCGGAAGGAAAATCGATGGATCGCAAACCCTCCTGACATAAGTCATGATACTCACTGATCTGCGATTCATCTCTCTCCCCCCAGAGCACTGCATTTCTAGGCATATCAGAGCTACATAGCTTTGGCATAATCGTATCGAGATCGCATTCAATATATATAGGAAGATGGTCAAAGCTTAAAGCTTTGGGTGCTGAATGTAATCGTCTGTGCGTTAAAAAATTACTTATATCACCAAAATATCTCCCGGTATCCTATAATATAAAATTGAATCGTCATTGATGGACACAAGTAAGAGAACAATATAACGATCTCAGACACTCGTCGCAGTTCAACACTAAGTTGAACCGAAAAGGGTAGAAATTATACCAATACCACGTTGAGAAAGGTTAATGACCGCAGAACCAGTCCTGACGTACCACTGACGCTGCTGCCCGTTAGCCTAGGATATTTCAGCTGGACTAGTGGTTATCACCTCATGTTTAGATGTAGGTATTAGAAGGCTATATTTTGACAGCATTGATAAATTGCAAATCCAATTAATCCGCCATTTAGAGTTTTCGAAAATAACGGACACGTTGTTTTTCTTTTGTTATATCTATCTTCTATATATATAAAAGGAGAACTGACTGACTGACATATCAACGTACAGCCGAAACTACTAGGGCTAGGAATGTGAAATTTTGCACACGGCTTCCTATTATAATGTAGGGGTGCACTAAGACGGGGTTTTTGGAAATTTAACCTTTAAGGGGGTGAAAAGGGGGATTTAGAAAAGTACGTAACCCACGCGGACGAAGTCGCGGGCAAAGTGCTAGTCAAACATATTAATTAAGATATAGCGCATCAAATTTTGATAGTGAGGGGGCTCGTGACGTCAGAGTAAAAACTGTACTTGATTGTGACGCATTGGCAATTATAAGGTTGCGGTTCCACTGAAGCGGAGTGGAGCGGTCCGGAGCATATGACACTTTGAAGCGGTGTGGAGAAGAGATGATGATTTCAAGCCATATGATTGTTGAATCACGGCACAGCTCGTCTCCGATCCGCCACAGTGGAACTGCTGATTCAAAGTGCCGTAGTTTCGTCAATTTTGGTTTACGTACCAAAAAGAAAAATCGGGTCAAATATTTTTTTTATTATTTATAATAGACGGACTCATTAGAATTTTTCAGTCAAATGTTAATTACGCGGACATAATAATATGACATAATACATAAATAAAAAAATCTAAGTATAGTAATTAAATTATGTTACTTCTTTACTACCTACTTAATTACTAGTGGCATAAAAAAAAAACTCCTTAACGCTGCCAATTAGTTATGTGCCCATGAGAAATATAGAACGCCGTTGGCATGAGACTGAAAGACTTGAACATTAGCCGGCCCTTCGGTCACGGGAAGCGTCTACAAGACATTTAAAGTTGTTTTTTTAACTTGGCTCCACACTAGGAATTTCTCCTGTATCGTGGGTACGTTTACAAACATAGAAATCACATACACAAACACTCAGACCCGGAACAACTACATTCAGGCCATACAAATGTTTGTTCCGTGTGAGGATCGAACCTGCGCCACGCTGCGCAGCAGTCGACGACTCAACCGCCGCGCCAACCGTGCCATTTATGCATCTCCAAAATATTTTCGATGACCACATTGAGCATCATTTGCGTACCCTTTTCTCAACTGATATATTGGGGGCGGGCCTTCCAGTTAAATGAAATGATAAAAATAACTTGGGTTCGATTCCTCCGAGGGATTACAGGAGTTTCTCAGTAATAGGAAGCCTGATCTGGAATTGTGCCCAATCGATGGCAATGGGCTCGTAATCATGGAATGACTCCTCCCACCTAACTGTCAGAATTGTACTGATTAAAATCCACGGTGTCTTTCAATAGCCCTTTACGTTCCGGGGTCACGGGAGTTCGGGAATCTGGGTTGGCTGCTATTTTGTAAGCAAGCACAAAAACTTACTAATATAATAACGTAACAATATTTCGTGTGATACCTCAGCAAAAAAACAAAAATGGTTTTTTGAAAAACCCCAAAGTAGTCAAGCCACCTTGATGTTAAAGTATAATAAAACCGCAATTTAGCTTGATTTTTAAAAAGCTTTAGATTCAGGTCGCGAACTTGTTTTTAAACGAAAATACAACAACAATGACATCACGCCTGTGATCTGTAAAGAGTCAGGCAGAGGTGTAGCCAAATTACTAAAGTTGGAGTTACCTTAGACCCCGCCCTACGTCGCACTAATCACAGTTTATTATTAACTCAAAAATATTATACATCACTAAAACTAGATATATACAAGTGTTACTAACTAAATGTTTACAAAAGATAGGTACTACATAAAAAACTAATATTTTAAAAAACATATACATAAAGGGCAGAGACACTTAAAAAGGCGTCGAATATTTAGGTCCCATCCCACATTACAGACTCACGAGTATAAGGGGCTTAGATTTAATCAACGTCAAACGTCGTTTTGCAGTTGACACTTTCTTTAGACAAGTCAATTTTAAACTTTTTTGTAGTATGAATATAGCTTTAAACATAGTCCGTTTATAGCCAGATGTCAAACATGTGTAACTTGCCCAATCTCTGTCTGTCTGTTTTGCCTGAGTTAATTCTCCGCATAATGGGAGCTTAGAGAGGGACAGAGCCGCAACAGAATGAGGTGACGATCTAACCCCAGAACTTGTGGGGCCAGGGGGAGGCTCTTGTACAACAGCAGGTGCTAAAAAAGAATGTCTGTCCGTATCCTCGCCACCTTGGTTGTGGTGGTGTCTCTCGAACTTGAAGCAATTGCAGTGACCGGAGACAGCACTCACGGATGTGGTGCTTCCTGGCGATTGAGACGCGGAGCTGAGGGAGAAGCCCCAAGGTGGTTGTTGCGCGTGTTCTTTGTCTTGTCAATATCTGCAACATTTTAAAATTGCTATATTCCAATTTGTTATGTTAGGAGCATATCAACAAAACTGAGCTGTTGCTACAGTTGAAATCAAATCGCATGAGCTTCTATGAAACATTCATCATCTGCCTAGCCTTTTCCCAACTATATTGGGGTCGGCTTCCAGTCAAACCAGATGCAGCTGGATATCAGTATTTTACATGGAGCGACTGCCTGTCGGACCTCCACAACCCAGTAACTGGGTAATACGATACCCCATGGTAAGACTGGTTGTCAGACTCTACAGCTTCTGACTAACAGTAACGACTGTCAAATATCTACAAATGACAGCCGGGACCAACGGCTTTACGCGCTTTCCGATGCACGGAGGAAACTGGCTATGACAGATGGTAACCCATCCACAGACCAACCTCGGCAAGCGTGGCTTAACCCGGAAGATCGACCTGTGCGGCTGTATTTATTTAGCCACGAGCTTCTATGAAACATTGCACTACCGATATTAATAGACGCAGAAAGTCATCTTCATTCGTTTAGTGTATAACCTACGCATAAAATATAACCACTGTCAGTTAGACTCATTCATCGAAATCGGTTTAGGCGTTACGGAGGAACATAAAAACGTTACAAACATACATAGCCGGCTATTGTTTTTTGGTTGTCCGTAACCCAGTTAAAATCACAAGAGTATTTCTCTAAACTATAATGTTGCACTGCTACATTAATACATAATAATGATAATGTCAATGTGTTGTCTTACACTTTATATTAATTTCAATTTATATCAATTGGTTCTATGCGTACCCTTTACATAAAACAATCGCGTGGTTGAATTGGCAATTTTATATTGAAAAATAGCATCATGAATACACTTCCTGCAACCTTTGTGTTCTTATTAATAGTACCTACGAGTATTTTACTGTATTTTTTTCTTTCGTATGAGAATTTGGCCTCCCTCCGGTGTCAGAGTTCTTCCCTCCTCTGGGAACACCAGGGGCTTCTCACATGGCTTATATGTTTAAGTCCAGGTTTCCTCATGATGTTTTCCGTCACCGATGTCAGTGATGTCCAAGATAAACTTAGAAAGTAATGAAACAGTACATAAGACGGGGACGCGAGGTATAATGGGGATATACACTCTTTAGGCATACTTAACACAGCACTAACGTAGCGCAAGCGCCATCAGGACGTCATTTGCAAGCGGCCATTAATAAATGGCGTCCTGTTGGCGATTTTGCTACGTTAGTGCTGTGTGAAGTTTGCCTTAAGTGTGTGATTTCCCATCATATCTCGTCCCCGTCTTATACACTGTTCCCCTACATATGAATTGTAAAAGACTCATTGGTACTTGCCTGGGTTTGAACTCGCAACCTTATGCATGAGAAGCGAGGTGCTAAACCTCCGGGTCATCACTGTGGACGGCGCGTCGTGTTCCACGCGCGACTCAAAGAGCTGTCAGCTATCCTACAGATCCCCCTTTAAGAGGGCCAAAGCCTGCCGAGGTCGCGGGACTGACCCTGAAACGTAAAGGGCTATTGAAGGACACCATGGAATTTAGTTGAGAGTCCCTCCCGTCCCTCGCTGGGTCTCATTTGATGAATTTACCACGATAAATAAAATCGTTTTGATCGAGCTTGAAGGGCTTCTACATCCTTTCGAACATGTTCTATTACTGAAGGTATAACAGCTGCATCAAGACTATCATCATTAAAGTTGCCTCTATAAATGTTTACCAAAAGTTTGCTAGCCTGATTATGTAGACTGGTGGTGGCTTCTGTTACGTGGTGCTCAACCATGTTTCCAAAACATTTCTTTCTTGTAAATCTAACAGCTGTTTACTAATATTAATGATAATGCCTTTTATTGAAGGCTGACGATTTCGTTAAAGCATGAATTACCACCGTAACTAACTCCACAGCACCAGGCGGTTAGGAACGCCGCACAGTAACACTTATCAGCAAACAAATAATATAGTAAAAATAGTACGTAAGAAAACGTGCCTATTAGCCATTAGGCCACATGCTCAATCAGACCCTGAGGAAACGTGATCTTATTAAAACGAACATCCTTTCGAGACGCACCTAATGACCAACTGAAGGTGAAGTGTGTAGTGGAATCTTACAAATTGTCTCCACAACATGACTTCAGCAACAATACACCATCGTTACAATATCGTTAAGTGACGAGGGGCGGTAATAAGAGACACCTATTATGAACTATTCTTCGTTTTCAATTATCATATTAGGAACGGTGACCAGGTCGTTTTTATAATAACATATGACATCTAGCTATTTCCGCGCAACTTTTATGTACTTCACGGCTTTGTACGTCAGTGGCTGATTAGAGAATTATTTCCATCGTTATTCGTGTTTATAGGAGCCTAATTGGAGTAGGTACTAATGAAGCGATGTATGTAATTTGCAGCATGTGCGAGAGATAAAGAGTCTTTTGTAAAGCGATTTCAGCATCATGTGATGGTAAACGTGAACGTGTCAGAACTGATTATATGTTTACATCTGCTTTTGTGTTTTTTTTCAAGAGGTTCTTGGCTGAATTGACAGCCTGGGGAATCGAGTTTGGCGGTTCAGCTAAGGTACAACTGCCGTGCCCGGGTCGACGGCGCGTTGTGTTCCACGCGCGCCTCAAGGAGTGTCATCATAGTGACGGGGCCTGTAGAGGGCCAAAGCCTGCCGGGGTTGCGGGACTCACAAATTACTGTGACCCCGGTACGTAAAGGGCTATTGAAGGACACCGTGGATTTTAGTCAGTCGAGTCTGACAGTCCCTCCCGCCCTACCCTGGGTAGGAGGACTAATTTGATGATTTTACCACGATAAAAAAAAGGTACAACTGCCGTGTCTACGCTGAGCAAATGTTGGCAACAATAGAGGGAGTGGTTTCTACATTGCCGATCCGCGCCCGAAGATTCTTCCCCCATTAAATTTAGTACAGACTTTCTTAAAGGACTAAGGGAAAGTCTCTTGTCAAGACATAGGCCAAAGGCCATATAGGCCCGAGTTGGAGTCGCATGGTGGTTGTCTCTCACCCTCTTTATGCGAGGTCTGTCAGTGAAGGGTCAGAGACTTTACGATGCCTCAGAAAAGTACGTTGTGTAGCTGATCATAAGCTTCAGCTGACTGATATGTCATTACAGAGATAGATTACATTGATAGATGTTTCGAGATTGATCAGGAATGTTCCAGAAGGTATGGGACTGTGTAGAAGACCATGAATGTTTCCAGAACTTACGATCATTTTCTAAAAACTTCTAGTGTGACCGGTCGTGGTAAAAATACTCAACGTGAAGGCGCCCTGAGTTCGACTACGATCGAGGCGACTCGAAAGTGAACTCGAAGTGAAAATCTACAAGCGACTTTTTGAAATGAAAACTTCTTTAGCGGCGTTGCGCACTTGCTTTTTTGGAATGGGTAAAAAATGTTAGACTCGCGTCAGGACACGTGACCTGAACGAAAATTCGTAAGGACGGCGCAGGGCGCTTGCGCGAATGTTCGTGTTCTTCACTTCTGCCGGCACTCCCAGAGTGCAACCCGTCGTTTTTTTTTTTGTATGTTGAAGTGTGTTTTAGAGGTGAATAGAGTTGAGTAGAGTTGTAGTGTTAAGCGTTTGTTTTAATTAGATATTTGTATATCAATAAAGATTATTTGGTTTTAATTGGTGTTGATTAATTTATCCCCTGCCTAGCTCGTAACAATATCAATTTAACTGAAAACTCTTCAAAGTACGAAAACAAAGAAGATAGTGAATAGAACCTTAGAGCCATTATTTTGTTTTCCCTATGTTGTGAAAATCGCTTTAAAGTCTAATAAGCTGTCACACAGACATAATGTTTTATTTTTGTATTAGTAATATATTGATGGTTTTCTTTCAGCAGGTGACTGTGTCGCGGGACTAACGAATTACCGTGACCCCGGTACGTAAAGGGCTAGTGAAAGACACCGTGGATTTTAGTCAGTACGAGTCTGACAGTCCCTCCCGCCCTGCCCTGGGTGGGAGGACTCATTTAATGATTTTACCACGATAAAAAAAGCAGATGACTGTAGTAATGGAACCTTGGAATCCTTGTAATGTCCTTGAAGTTACGTCTTTTGTTTTATTTTACTTGAAAAATCATCTAATGAGTTTATCTTGCTAAAATCATGAAATGAGTCCTCTCACCCAAGGGGGGACGAGAGGGATTGTCAAACTCGTACTGACTTAAATCCACGGTCCTCCTTATTATCACAAGCTTTTTGAGTTATTTTTCTTCGTTAGTAAATAAACGTGTATGTATCGGTCACATGATGCAATTGAATTTTAATCCGGTGTCCCCTAACAAACTAAATTTTGCAAAAAAGTACATAAATTAAATAACGGTTTAATTTTAAAAGCAATATTTAAACAATGGATCCTAAGAAAATCTTATTGGCGTCGTTATAAACATAATTAGATCATTAAAAACAGGAAAACAGTTCCCATTCATCATAATATTATTTCCTTTTAAAACTTGTTTTCAGAGATAGCATATTTGTGTGCAAAGGAAAATACCTTGAAAATCTCTTGAGATAAGGCTCACTTTTTCTTGATCTAGGTCGTAAAACAACGACACGCATGATTTCGTGTCCTGAGTGCCATTCAGAATTGATGGACACTCTTGATAGTGCAGCAGCTAAGGTCTGGCTCAAAGATTGCGATCGATACATTAAGAAGAAAAAAAAAACATATAAATAGGTAATTTACTGTATAATGTGCGAAAATATAATAATAGAATGAAAATTAGTTCCCGCAGCATTACCAGGACATTTCTGAGATTAAAACAGGTAATCATGAACATGGAACGCAAAGGGCTACTGAAGGAATATCGTGGATTTTAGTCAGTACCTACGTGTCGACAGTCCATTTCGGTCCACCCAGGGAGGGCACTCATTTGCTGATTTTTCACGTTAAAAAAACAGTTCTATCTAACTAATTTAAAATTCAGTTGCAAAAGACTAATACTTGTTAACTAACAAGCTAAACAAAATCAAATAACAAGTTATTCGATTACATTAAAAATCAAAAAACCCCCAACGCATAAAATAATAGGTATATAGATAGCCTTGAAACTGTGGAATCGAATTTTATAAAACATGTTTAAGGAACATCGCTATAAAACGTGCTTTCAAATATAAAAACCGCATTAAAATCAGTTCACCCGTTTAAGACTTATGGTGATACAGACACACACAAACATAACAGTCAAACTTATTTTATCTCTTTTTTCGTGTTAAGGGTAAAATTTAAATTATTTCTCCCGCAACAGATATAGATGAAGGGACTTGACTGTCTCAAAAACCAATTTGCTTTTTCAGTTGTCTTTTTCGTTTCTGGACCCCGGTATCGTTAAGACACTCCCACACTGCAGCAGACATCAGTACTTCTCATGTGCATTCAATGGAATCACGTGTATCCAGCGCGTGACCATAAAACCTCTTTCAAAATATGCGTCTTTAAAAAATGATAACTTTAGTATTTTTGTAAAATAAAATAAAAATACGTGTTTATTACACTTCGTTCTTAATTCTCCGTATATGTGATGTAAAATGTTTGAATCCATTTTATGATAATAATTGAGGAGTCAGTCCTCCTCCTCAGTTATTAAATTCGGCTCTTGAAAAGTTTATACATAAATAGAGGAGTGCCGAAAGATAATAAACCTATAATTGTTCAAACATGAATTTCGGGCAATGCGCATTGCGCATGTGTAGGCGCGGAAGCCGCTTGAAAAGAGCATTAATTTAAATTATAACATTTACAAAAGGACAAAATTAAAGTAAAAGAACATGGTTAAATAAAAAAAACCGGTGTAAAAATATCATTTCACACTCAACGTGAATTTAGTAAAACCAGATCATATCTAATGCTGTGCTGGAGTCTCCCAATTGCCCTAGGTTAATACCTTGTGAACTTTAAGGACTTAGAAATCGCCATAATTTTCTTATCTTGCTAAAATCATGAAATGAGTCCTTTCACCCAGGGCGGGACGGGAGGTAATGTCAGACTTGTACTGACTAAAATTCACGGTGATCATTCGATAGCCCTTTACGTCTCAGGGTCACGATCACCTCATAATTAAGACAATCCCGCGAAATCCAGTACCCTATGCTCAGTCGAGCCTGTGACGGAGAGACCAACGGAACAATTGGAAAGCCATCTATATGAAAGAAGAAGAAGCAGAATTTACCAAAATGTAAATGTCTCAATTGTGTTGTACGAGTATAAAGGGCTGTTATGCGCAATTTCACGTCCTAAGCGCGTATTTTGCGTGCGGGTGGGAAATCTATTCGATCCACCCCAACTCCCCGAAGAAAGCCAGCAGCGCCTTCGTGTTGCCGACGATCTCGTGGAGAGTACCTGGGTATTTTGTCCTGTATGAGGCAATCTGTCGCATTAGGGTAAAACCTGTAATGATAGAATAAGTTTTGATAAATAAATAAATAAATAAATAAATAAATAAATCTGAGGGCAGTGTTGGAGCACATGGGTTGCTGTCTCGTCCGCCGCCATGCAGGCTCTGAACTGGGGGCTGTTTGTGATTCCTCGGAGAAGAAAAGAAGTGTTTATTAAAGGAGCCGTGTACCATCAACGTAGCTGTAACTGTGTGCAGCTGCTGTTTGGTTATTTTGAGCGCTCGTTTGGTGCAGCAGCCATCGATGACGGGCAGCACCTCCTTGGCTTGTCTACACTCACCCTGATCCAGCCACAATCTTCAGTGTAATTCCACCGTTCGTTCCCTGACCAGTGTCAAATGTCTCAATGAAGTTGTTGCACAAAATGTTGCAATAATATTAATTACGTACATGCTCATGGAATTATTTCTTATCCAGAATTTGTATAAATCTGACTCATTGGTCTGAACCAATATTATCGTCAGAGTTTAGTATTCAAATATTTTCAGACTTTATCTGTCCCACTGCCCAAAGAACTTCCAGTTATAAAGGTTCAATGTTGATGTACAATATAATTATTATAAAATCTGCAAGAGATTCATGATAGCAACTTTGATAAATTACGTAAGTGACCTCATTATGGCATGGAATTTTCACAAACCTTTAATTTTTTCTATTAAAAATTGCTCATAGGTAATGGTGATGAATTCTAGTAAATATATGATATCTGGCTATTATTGTTACTCATTAAGATTCAGTCAGATTATACATTGCTGAGATAATGAGGAAAATGATAGTTTAGGGTTGAGTTTGAAAAATGTTTATGGAAGGCAACAAAGTTGTTAAACTAGAATTAAGGCATTATTACAGTGATAATAGGTGCACGGGTGTAATGTAAGAAAAATTATAGGATGAGGATGAGTATGATTAATGAAATTTTCAGGAGCGCGTGTGCAGGCTGCGCGGCGCGGGCGCTCGCAGGCGGGGTGCGCTCGCGCTGACATAAAGTGGCCCCCGCACCTCGCGGCCTTCAGTTCAAGCTGAGACCCGCGAACGCCAACACGCTTTCGCGACGCCCACTCTCGCACCGCACCGCCGAGGAACAACACGCGATAGTGTTCACTGGTGAACGAGTTGCGCGCCCTTTCTCTCACGCAGTGTGATCGTGCTTCGGTACGTGAATGCAAAACCGGACTACTCTCTTGGCACGAGACAGCTACCAGGAATCCGCAGCGGTTTGGACCTCTGAAATTCTTCAATAGGTAAGTTATTTTTTATTTTTGTTTTTATTATCAGGCACAGCGACTGTTTGCTCTTGCGAGTTTACGTCCGAAGTGGATAATGTTGTTTCGATCTTACTTTCCAAAATACCCGCACCTCCTTGAAAGGAGTGCGGTCGCGGCGCCCCGTGCGCAGGCGCCTTCACCACTTCACGCGATCTGCGAAACTCGCAGATTATGTTGGCGTTCTGCGGAGACTCGGCCGAACAAGTTGGATTACCGATTACCCACAGTTCGTGCACGATGTACTGTTAAGGTTAACAGCTTTGACGGTATTTGTAAATATTCAGTGTCCGCCGTGTGATTTTATACATTTCACGGCGCGACGAATTCTGTCTCTGATTTTTCTAGATTTTAGTATTTTTGTTTGAAAATCTTACGTCGATGTCACTGTGAAATGTGTTGCGATTCGACGCGTATGTTTATTTCTTTTGTTCGCGCATAATCAACTCGCGAGTAGTATACACAAAACCTACCTATTTCTACAGCGCGATACCAGACTGAGTCATTAGTTTGTAGATTAATAGTAAAAAAAATACTAACCATACAGGCCGTTTCGTAATAAAAATAATACATAATTCTATTGAGTGAATCTTGCATTATCAAGTACGTGGATATCTAACAATATTGATTTTGTCCACAATTTATTTAGTAATATAATTAGTGTAATGAGAGATTATTTTTTAATCATGCGTCTACAATAATATCAGTGTAAATATTCATGTACATTTGAGTCTAGTTCTTTCTAATGGTTATTTGGTAACTTCGTAATCTATAAAATGACATAAACATTACGTTAAATTCTTTGGTAGGTAGATCACTAATTACTTAGTTAATATGAAGTACGTCTAATTTTCAATTTTTGTTTACTTGGGGAAAGACTAAAAGGAAGCAATCAAGCAGAAATAAATTATCTCCTAGAAACCTAAACTTTGCATATCATATGTAATACGCACAAGTTGCGAAAATGCAACATAGTGTTCAAATGAATAATATTCTTAAGTTATTATAAATCAATTTGAGATAATTAAGTGTTGCACATGAATATAAGCTACCTATTAACCTACATATTTTTCGGACATATCTCTGTGATTATTTAAATAAACTAGATTCATCAATCAATTAGTACTATCTGAATGCCATTGTTAAAAAAATTTAGTGTAACGGAACTTTCTTAGAGTGAAAATTGAATTCACAATTTGACACCTATCAAAAAGTTACACAATGAAAAACCAGATGTCGCTAGGGGCGCGTTTTACAGGACCTGTCCTTAAATAATAAAAGACGCTTGTCGCCCTACAGTTAGACCATTTCTCCCCACTTATGTTTAATAACCACATTACAATGAGTGTAAAAAATAAAGTTGCAACTTAATAACAGATTGACCTTACGGGGAAAATAATTGTTTTACCTGGTTATTGTTAAGAGACATCTCTTATTAACTCGCATTACGTAGGTATACAAACCTTATATTGAAAATATTAACCTTTTTTGAATATTATAAACTGATAACACATTACACGAAAAAAATCAACATAACCAAATTAGTAAAGTAAGAAGTGGTCGTCCTAAATTTTATATATAAAATAAATAAAAAAATAGTATCGTATGTTCATTTGACATTGAGCACAGCCGACAAATTAATTGAAGCCATCAACTTAAATAACTGAATAACGTTTACCAATGGACCAAAAAAACGTTTGAAAAAAAAAGCAAAATAAAATTACCACTCCTACATAGTAGCTTCTTTGGAAGTAATAAAATAAACTGGATAACCTTATTTTTACTTAAAGTTAAATATCTATAACCAAGTTATTAATTTTGTGTCAATATTATTTTTGAGTAATTATATGTATGTTTACTGTTTCGCATAGTATGGTCGTATGGTGTAACAATCCCTGTTTCTATGTCCTTATTGTAACATAGTTGAATACAGGTATGTTATTATACAGCGGGTGTCGCAAGTGGGGTGACGACGCCCGACAACGTGTTTACGTTCTGTCTGCTATTTCGAAACAGAATCAACGTGCTTAATGTATTTTCGAAGGCTTTTCTCCATCTTATCATGTGTTTTTAAAATACGGCAATTAAATTATTTCGGATGTGTCGTATCGAATGCAAGGCTGTACGGTGGCCCAGAATTTTTATCGTACCGATGTCGTTAGCGGGAAATTTATTTTAATTATATCTAATTAGCAGTAATCTTATACGAATATGGTTATGCATCACATTTTCAGTGGTCTTCGTAAATATTGAAGATACATAGAGTGTAACATCCATTTGCTGGTCAGCAAGTAAAATGCTTATACAAAAACATATTTTTTATTCAAGCGAGTACGTAAGTGACGACTATTTTTAACGATGACATTAATCTATCGCAAGAAATCCTCGGATACAAGACATTAAAGTTACTTAAGCGATTAATATCGAGTCAATTAAACGTTTTATATAAACATCATACCGTCGGCGGTTTTAGTGCGGATAAAAAACGTTTAAAAATAATGCGTCGTTATTTATTTCAAATTAACTGGATATAACTGGTTCTATCTAGCCGCGTGCTGGTCACTGGTGTCGTGAAGAAACAGTGGTGGTCGAAATGTTGCATAATGCCTTAGACTTTAAGTCTTATTTAAATAATACTAAACTTCATTTTGTATTCGTAGGAGGAAGAAAGCAGCTAGGTCGTCTTGGTTTCTGTTACAAAAGATTTATTCTTCGTCCTAAAACAACATATACGATTTTTTGTAAATATTGTGTGTCAATAGTATTTATCACAATTTAAAAACACCTTGTATTTTGAAACGCCAATATTCTTAATAATCGCGTAGTATTAACGAAAAAAAAAAACGTAGAACGCATATAACATACGCTTTATTACTATTGAGATAGGGGCTAATACATAGAAGTATGATAGGAAACTATTCCCGTTCTAAAGTTTACATAATACCTTAATGACCGTCTCGCGTGCCGTCTTTACTTATGTGAGAATTTTACTAAGCGTTTAATTCGTGAAAATCATAAACATTTTGCTGATGTTTTGTCCGAATTACGAGTATATACAGTTTGATGAGATGATTCTGTGTTGTTTGTCACTTTTTTTAGTTAAGGAGGTGTAAGTACTTGAAACGAATCTTCCAAATAAACCAATAGTAGTAGCAATAACATTGGTATTATTCTTCCTATACAAAGAATATACACCTAAAATTTTAGAATCGTGTGAACACAGAATTAAAAGGCGCTCTTAATAGACTACAAATAAGCAACAAGGCTATAATTGTAGTTGGTCTTATTGTTAAAGTAGGCAAGTGCTACCTGATTGAGAGGAAGCTACATGTGTTTTGTGAAATCGCCGCGTTTTATCGGAGCCCTGGGTCAGCAAAACGTGACAGTGTGTAGCTAGGTCACTTGTACTAATGGGAGATTACTGATATTTACCTACTAAAAGTACCTAGCTACCTGTCGAACAGATTAAAAATAATGAGAGAGAGACAAGAGATTTTAAAATCAAAAAGCTAATTAATGAAGTGTGCGTGGCTCTCATAGCGTTTCAAAAATAATGTCAGAAGGGCGTTCATTCGAATCCTTTGTAATGTAGCTTATACACTCACAGCGAGAAACCTCTAGAACATCCGAGAAGATGGAGTGTGATAGGTTTCTCTACGTCTCTTTTACTTTATTATAAGTCTCGGGGTGGTTTCTTGCAGTGAGTCTGTATGGGCTATAAAATTGTCTGTGGAAATGAAAAGACAAGATAGCGTCGCCGTCATTAGTTCCTATTGTGGCCACGCGCCAAAAAAACCCTGCTGAAATTAATGATTCCTTCCGTGTGAAGATTATTTTGTTATGAAATAGTTCGCACTTGAATTCATGATTTATTGATACGCCATAATGTTAAACCTCGATTTGATTTTACGGTGCATATTTCATGTTCGACAGTACATGACGAACTCTATAAAGTTAAACAAATCATATTCACCTTTACGTGTGCTATTAACACACATAAAAAAGAAGTAACAAAATTGATTATTTTTTACTTTTTATACATATTACTATGGGTTTTTCCTTAAATGTTTGAAACTGATGGCAATCTTCGGGAAGGTACAGTTGGTTTATGAAAACATAAAATTGATGGTATTCATATCTTATTTTTAATGTTGTTGTTATAACCTCTATATTTTTTGCATGTAATATAGGAAGTGTTTGATTGATTAACAACACGGTTCTTAAAAAGTAGGTGCCTAAGTTGATCAAATAAATAAAATGAAATGAAGTATTGATGGCCCCTAGTTTATTTTTTATTTTACTTACGTCGCAGCGATACTCTAAAATTTACAAACTTCACTTTCTGGAAAAAATTAAAAGAGGAATAATATTGTACATAATTACCGGTGATAATGTTAAATTAAAACAATTAATTTAATTTTCCGTACAACTGGTTTTTAAACATTTACGTGGGTAATTTTTACACATGTCTTTGCTGATAATCGTAAAAAGTGTCAATAGAATAATTGAAATAAACGTGTTTTATTACGAACCCAATTTCAATTGACAAAGCAACGCCATTAAAAGAAATGAAAACATCACGTTTTGGTGATTTGATTGGCCGATTGGTGACGGTTAGCGACCATATTAAGTACTTAAGTGCCTACTTACACTTACCAAGTTCTTTTTGAACATTTTATTCATATTACTTGATCTAAAAACATGAAGTATAATTAATTTGGATGTTTCTCGTTCATGCATCGATGCAATATCATCTTGATGTGAACCAGATCAATCCTACCAAAGCATAACTGACGTGTTTGTCATCGTGTCGAAGTCAAACATGATAGCTTCAATTTACTTTCAATACAATTCAATATAAAGAAAATGGTTTTTATGTTCAGACACGACACACATTCGTCCGATGACTGTTCAGAACTAGAGGTACCCGACAGGTTACAATTGCACGACCGGAGAATGGACATGGCATTGCATGTCTGCGCAAGTATTCTTTTTAGTTCAACAAAATTCAATTATTTCCAGGTTATTTTGATTTTAAGAGTACGCCTATTGCTGACTGGAACCGGTCTCGAATATGGATGCCGAGATAAGCGAGGGAACTGGTTATTTGAGTGCGTCGGCCGTATGGGGATTTGGCAAGGTGGACAAATGCACTCGGACGCTCACTCCAGGCTTCAGTTACTGATAATAAACAAGCAATGCATTAACTGACCCATTTAACCGTAACTAAGTGAGCGTATGCATTTTTTCTTACCGTGAAAATATTAAAATAAATTAAACATGTTGTTGAAAACGTGCTTCCTTGTAACGCGGTTTACGTATTTATTGTATATTTAGGAAAATTATGTGAGTACCATAGAATGAGCGCTGTAGCGATTTAATATAATAATGTGTACATTATTGTAAAAGGTCAAATTTCACGTATGAAAATAAAACTATATTTCCCGGTGGTTGAGTCAGATACAGGTTTCGAACCAAATAAAAGAACACAACAAGCGAAACGCGTTTCGGTTTTAAATAAAATCAAAATTTATGTAAATGCAGGAGTGTGTGGTTGAATTTTGAGAATATTGATGAGAACAAGGTCCTTATTCAAGTTTCTCATGAGGTGTGCCTTTTCCTCGCATCAGAGAGTGGCGCTGCGAAGAACCGTTAGTGTATCTTACTACAGTATCCTGTTAGCAAACATCGTGATCAGCGTTTCTAGGTTAACTTAAGTGAGAGACAAAAACTCGTCGGCTAAACTTCTGCTAGTGCGGCCCAATTTATCATAGTAGGTATCTTGTAATCTATCATTCAGGCAAATGCACTAGAGTGGTACAGCTACATCCTGTTTTATCTTCACCTACTAAGGCAGGCGTTTATTTACATGCTGTATACATACTGACCAACCCGCACTGGGCCCGCGTGCTGTATTATGGCCCACTCCCTCTCACAGACGAGGCCTGTATCCCATCAGTGGGAACGTTATAGGCTGATGATGAAGATGATACATACTGAACCAATTTATTTAATAGCCCGAATTGTCGTTGCCTGTGCTCTATATTTTCAAACATCCAAAGTAGACTTTCAATTCGTTCCGCCATCTCCAATTTACTGAACCTCTAGTATTTTTTTATTTTACTTCAAAAGGTCCTGTAAATACTTTACATTGTATATGCAATATCAATTCCTTTCCTTTTTTATTGCAACCTTCGCGTCTCATCTTCACACTTGCATTTTTTGGACCTCCCGCGAGGGCTCATGGCTATCTCAACTGGGTCAAGGTATAATATTTAGCACATACGCTTAAATAGCGAAATGTCCGTACAAAATGGTGGCGTGCCGTGAAAAGTAAACAATATTGAGCCTTTTAGTCACAGGAACAAGTTTGAGAAGATACAGTGTCCCAGATGTGTGTTAACTTGTCGAGCACGCATGCCTCCGCTTTCTCATTAACATAAATTGTGACAAATATTAAACAAAGTTCTTAAGGGGCCTCTTACAGTCCACTAGCGCCGCCAATCGAAAAAATGTCATAACTTGTAAATAGAATCAAAAATACAAAATGTGGTCTGTAATTACTGTAGAAAAGGCAATAACGTAATTTTATAACACATTGTCAACACTTGAAATATAGCTGTTTAGCTAAATCGTGTATTGTAAACATAAACGGCCGTTTTTGTTACAAACGCACGTTTGTAATGTGTTATAAAATTACGTTATTGCCTTTTCTACAGTAATTACAGACCACATTTTGTATTTTTGATTCTATTTACGAGTTATGACATTTTTTCGATTGGCGGCGCTAGTGGACTGTAAGAGGCCTCTTAATACGGAACCCTTTCAAAATGTTTTACGTTCGTAATACTAATTATGCGATAAGAGCCCAGTGCTGAGACAGTTATGCTAATGAATAGTGGGAGATAGGAACAGGTTCGTTCCCAACGGTTGCCATTAAGGTGGAAGCCTTTATCTTAGGTTCATTAGTAAAATGAATATTTGTGGACAGATGAGCTGTGTTGTGATTGAAATAAGACTTCGTTTTCTGAGATGGTTGGCCTGTAGCAGGTGACACTTGTTCAGGAATTGTCAGCTTTACACAGTACTACGTGTGAAATATTTTTTCATTCATTTAATTGAATCCTATAAAATCAAAGACAGCGTAATCTAAGCTGTTCTTTTTCTTTGCAAAAATTGTATAAACAGTATTTGGAACAAGTTGTAACAATTTTCACTTGATGTGCATATAAATAGAATGACACAGTGATATTGAGCCGTTATAATGGTTCCAGAGGTCCTGTACAAAAGCCGTTTACTGATACGATGACCAGTATTATAGCTACGGGTCCCTGTTATTATTATTTCTGGTATCAGACTTCCCTGGATCATTGACCATTAAGTTCCTCCCTAGATACCTTTTGTCTTTATGGAGAGGCGTAGCTACCGCCGTATCCGGGGCTCCCAAGTGTTAAGGGCCCCCGACAACATAAAAATAAAAACATAAAATGTTGCTCTTTAATGAAAACTTATCGCGGTGATAAAGCTCCAATTATCGAACTCCTAACATATCTCAATTTACATAAAGGCTATATGTAGTTGTCTTGATCAGCATTCTCAATTATCTAGCTCCCTTCAAAATCTCTTAAAAATATCAGTAAGACATAAGTTATACGAGTTAGGATGCTTTTGTCTTTATTCTGCAAAATTATACACTTAGATTATAATTTTTAGAAGATTAGAACACTTAGATTAGAAGGGCCTCAAACAAGTTTTGATACGGGGCCCCATCTAGCCTAGCTACGCCACTGTCGTTACATAAATACTTGGCCGTTTCAACCACAAATAGTGTTTAGGTATAAGACAATTTAAGCCATGTTCTCTAAGTGATAGGTTTCGCAAGTTTTTGATGACGAAACTACATAATTAAAACATTTGTTCCATTATGCATTTGTACACATCGCGTTATATTTGATCAGTTGGGCCAAAGCAGTTAAATGACGCAAAATAGTTGCAAATAACTGCGAATATTGCCGCTATCATTATATTATTACCTGAGGTGTTTTGATGGGTTATTAATTGTTTAAAAATAATGATCTTTATCATATTTTTAACCGATGAAAAAAAGGAGGGGGTTCTCAATCCGCCATACATAAAAAAAAAACTTGGATATAAAAATACAACAAAGCGAAAATACGTTTTTGCACGGGACAACCACGTGTTACGACTTAAAGTTTTTTAAACCAATTAAATCCTGTTTGATAGAACAATAGAACGAATTTACATAATCACATAACGAGCAATAAATAGTATCCATGTGGTCAAGAATTCGTAGGTTAAAAAAAAAGACAACTCCATCCCTCGTTACTATTATTCTGTGTATTTTCCTTGTTTATTTTTCATTCGTAATAAATAAGGTATTAGACACAATATAAATAGGGCGGGTTTCCCTCCCAATGACAAATACAAATTGCATACACGATAGTTTCATTTTTTCCTTATAAAAAGTTTCCTCTATGCCTTGGTAAGGACAAACAAGTTTTTGAGCTGAATTTATTTACCATTCGTAATTCCTTTATTAAACATGACCAATATTCTCGACCCTAGTCATTTTCGTGAATTTGAAATAAGAATGGTGTCTTATCGAATCGAACGAAGGCTGAATCCGAATATGCCTATTTAAAAAAAAAACTAAAAATGCAAATAATTCGTAGAAACGGGTTCTACATTTGAAATGACTCATATGTCACTAAACTTGTAGGTACACTTCCCTGCACAGAGCTCAACCAGTTACGGTTAAATCATGAATAAAACAATATATACCTAGGTATATTTTATTCAGACGACTACACGTCTGATTTTATTACATGCATGAATGGCCCAATACATACTTGTATACCTTCTGACTTTATGACACATTTTGCGATAATCTCAATAGCGTTAGCATTTTCCTTGTTTTGTTTATTTACCCTGACACAACGAATCAAGATTAATCGAGTACATCTGATTATAAATCTGTTTTTATTGTATTATGTACGATCATTCATAATTTAGGAAGCCGTTGTAAAAACATCTTCGGCGATATAAAAAAATGAAAAATTACAACCTAAAACCAGGTAATGATTTGATACGATCGTTACAACCTAAACACGTTAAATAAAATATTTACTTTGAAAACCTCAAAAAGTGATTGCATCATTTTTATTTTTACCAAAAAGATTTTATTCATTTTGAAGCTGTTTCGCATATTCATGTATAAAGCGTTGGTCATATACAATACCTAGAGAACAAGAAGACAATCTCAAGCCTAAATACTGAAAAACAACAATTGCTGTTGATCTACGCTGAAAATAAGCAAACTTCTGAAAAATATACTCATTAAAAATACTCTTAGACTAGAACACATCTTGAACATCCCAAAGTCATTGTTTTATTAATATGGCTACCTTTATGTCCATGAAAAGTCATAGCAGTGTTCTTATTTCACTCTAATACGATAAAATTGTTATTTTGTTAAAAGTTCGTAATCTGCTAAATTCATTAGACCAGGGGTTCCCAAACTTTTTCAGCTCGCGGCGCACATACAGGTTTAGAATTTTTTCTCGGCGCCCTGGCTAGTTGATACCAGGTGAATAATAAAACAATAATACCCGGTTCCAAACTCCACGAAATCAGAGCATGTGAATCTGGGTTTGTAGCTGCAAAAGAGATCAATGACTATCCTCTTCTTTCTGGTGGATATTTTATACATTAGATAATCTTAGTTCCACGCAGTATCAATCCGGAGAATGGTCGACCCTCGCGTCTCACGGCGCCCCTCTGTACTCTCTACGACGCACCAGGGCGTCGCGGCGCACAGTTTGGGAACCCCTGCATTAGACGATCTTTGGTCGGTCAATGGTCTCATAATAAGTGTCTTATAATGACATTAGAAAATTTCTTAATGCCACCAGATTTCATTTATAAATATTTTTACATATTATTTATTAGTTTTATAACATATTAGCAATCTGAAGAAGTAATAAGTTCGTAAATACTTGTAACATAAAATATTTGCACTAGATTACAATTATATGCCATTTTTTTCAATGAAGTGTCAGTGGTTGATTTATTGGAAAGTCATATAATGACGCAATTATACTCTTATTACTAGATTACCAAATTAGTCAAAATAAAAGTTATGAAATTAATTATCCTTTATTCATTTTTCAACATATTATTTTACATTTTTAAATATTAAAAAAAAGCAAAAATAAAAAACATTTAAAAATATAAATAATAGTGGATCACCGGTATCGAGAACAGGGTCCAAGCTACGGGTCAGGGCTCCAGAGAAAGGAATCTCCTAACAATGCGCGCCGTGTCCAGAAGAACAAATAAATAATTATTTTCGACTATTCTGACACTATTGCAGACTTTAGGCCCAGATCTACTTACTCAAGTATAATAGGAATAAAACGTGTCTTAACGAAGTAGAACCATTAATTTATGGGACTAGTAATCACAAGCTACTGTTGCCTATAACTTGATACTAAATCGCTTGTAAAGTACGGGGCACTTGTAATCTAATTCGCTGATTGACGATAAGCCGAGCCGTCCACGATGCATTCCCACGGATTATTGTCATAAATAGTTGTCCATTCCTAGTTTATTAATACCATAAGGACGCCGCAAGTTTACATTGTCAAGATCTTGGCTAAAGCGATGTAGATTCTTTAATACAAGTGTTAAGAATGTCTGGACTTTAAAGAACTGGAATTGGACACTAATATGTAGTTTTTATTTGTAATTTTTTTTACTGTGTACTTTTAAAGACTACTTTTATACTACAATGCTATTAAACAAACTATAAATAAATACTTAGTAATAGGAATATGTACAAAATATATAAATATGTGCTTGAGGCATGTTGGCAGTATCAACAAATTGCAAATCTAATAAGGCCGTTTCAAAAATAATGGATACTTATTTCTACGTTAAATTAATGCATATTCTTATATGCAAAATTGCTTGTGACGTATTAACAGTTTTAAAAACTTCGTATTTTCGTCAATTTTGACTTTATCGACAAAAAAGAAATACGTGTCTAATATTTTTTGATAATCTAACTGACGGGTTTCCTTGACGGACTTTATCATGTTTCAAACTGGATTTCCACTAGACTTGAGCATTTCTATGTCCCGTTCTTCTACTTTGCGGTGGTAGACAATTTACAAAAAAAAAGAGAAAATACTCAGTCTATGGAACTCGATGATAGAGACATAGAAGACTAGATATTTAACTGAAGAGAGATTTACGACTATTTCTTTTTTTTTTACGGACTTTACATAACAAAAGGTTAAAAAAAAATTACTCTTATAAAGGGCTAATGTGTTAGGCTAAAAATAAACGTCACGCTAAAATGGTCCTTTAGCACATACTTTTAAGCCTTTGCACACAGACAGGTGTTGCGAATGCGAAGCGTGACGTTTTTATTTGTAATGTATGTAATTGTTTAAATCCAGTCACATAGAAAACCGAAAGCGATCCGATAGCGTGACAGAACTATCGGACTGACGCGACATTTCGCTTCGGTTCGGTATCGCTTCGGAAACGCTTCGCTTTCGCCTGTCTGTTTGACAAAGGCATTAACGCTTTGATATATCTATAATATCTGTTTCATAGCAAGGAGGATGTGTATCAACCATGGAACAAACTGCTTCTATCTGGTTTCTTAATTGGCCGCTTATCTGCTCTCGGTTATTAATTGTGGTTTTTTACAATGATTCTATTCCACTTCCTAGGGTGATTCAATGAGGAAGTGTTGTTAGGAATGTCGTAGATAACTCTTTATTAAAAATATTTTGATTTACTCTGTTTTTTTTCATCTAATTAACATTTGTCTTTTTTAGGAGACAAAGGAATATTCGTAGTTAACAAAATAGTAGAATAAAAATATCTAATTCAGCTTTACACCTACAAACATTAGTTTAAGTTATTGTATACTAACACTTTATGGGACATCCCACAGCAGCCTGAAGTAAATGAATATTTAATTTAATTTTACTCTTCGGTCACAATATCGCCGTATCGTCATCAAGGAATTTTACATTGTTTTCAACCAAACACTGCTATTTATAATTTACCTATCGTACAGTTTAACTCACTTACCTACTATGATCAACAGGTAAAACACAGTACTGTAAAAATCAACCAGTATTGAAATTTGATTCTTGCTCGTTGGATTGTCCCACCAGTTCATAAATATAAATCTTGTTCGGTGGACTGGCCCAAACTGTCCTATTGTTTTGCAAAATGAGTAGTTAATTCTACCTTTTTGAGATACATAAGTGTTTTAAGTACCTTTCTTTATTCATTTTTTTTTACTGATTAAATACATTTTAAAATATTTTTATTAAAACTAAAGTATTACAAGAAGAAATGGAATGTAATTATGGAATTGGAATGGAATAATATGTTGACACGAGCCAGGAAACGATGCGCACGTCCACCAACCCCGGAGTCGTCACTCAGTTCCGCCTCGCCATCGCCGGACCCCGAACAACCTGTGACACGGGCGGCGGCAGTGGCGTCGAGCTCGAGCGATGAACATTTCTCCCCGCCTATGACACCACGACGGGGAGGACACCGGCCACAAGGTTGCTTAGGATCTCGAGGCCCACCGGCTTCTGATAGGGTTTTCAGCTCCCGGCGGTAGTGTGTACTTTCTTGATATTTAAGTACCTTTATTCTTTTATGTTATGTTCAAAAACAATAGCATAATTTCCCCACTGCAAGGTGACAAAAACGTCTTCTCCGCCACCTATGAAAAGAAATAGGCTACTCCCGGTTGCAAAAACGAAAGAACTGCTATCAAAGAATCAGGAGCACGCCCTATCTGACTACCAGATACGGGGCAAACAGGTACCGTTGGCCTGGAAAGCAAAGGGTGAATGGAGTAGGATGTTTTTTTACTCCTTCACCACACAAAGCAGGATAACTCCTAACGGGAAAAAATAAATTTAAATAATCCACGACAGGTGTGTGTGCTAGCAACTGTGTATAATTTGTATATGCGTTGCTAATAAATGCACAGCTTAATAAATGCAGCGATTGTTTCTAAACTCATCAAGGAATGATTGTCGCCGGCGTCGAGGCAAACGAGATTATTGATCGTAAATCGATATGTAATTCATTCGTTCTAATACGATATCTAAGTTTCTGCCACAAAACAACATCTAAAATTAGATTTATTAAAATGAACGTCATTTTAATTGACATTTGTACGCTAATGATGTTATCCATTAAAATAGTCTGCACGCCTTGTATTCAATCTTTCGAGACTAACGTAGAGTCTTCAAGTTGTTCACATTCCTCAAGATAACACATTAGGATAATTACAATACCGGCTGCTTCTTCATTATTTTTTGTTTGGTGTCAAAAGTTAATGATCTGCATCTAAATTCCTGCGATGTATTTTAAAAGTAATAACAGGTAATAAAGTTTACGCAGGCACATCGTTTTCGCCATAATTATCGATCATAAAAATATCGTCCATTAAAATATAGGTATCCGAATACGTATGGAAATGTTTTAACGATAATGTTTCTCGGAAATCGTTATGCAAACTGAACGCAAGTTCACAAAGAACTGGCGGTGATTTTTTTGAAGCATCGACTGCAAACATTCCAAGAATTGCTTTGTCCCCAGTCTCCTTACTAGTTAAATAAGTTTTGCCAAGTAAATTCCTAGATATTATTTAATTACCTTGAAGTTTCCTCAAGGAAAAATCGTCTAATACGCTTTCGCTTCAAAATCACGACTTTTGCGAACCCTTATCAAATCCTACTACCTACTTATGCAACGCAACAATTTCAAGATATTTTATACGTAAAACACCTGTAAAATAAACGTTTACGGTTTGATAACTTGCAATTTCATAAAACCATGGGAAATATGCTTGTTTTTCCCCGAAATGAGACAATGATTACGATCTTAAATAGTTTACATATACGAAATACAGTGGCCAGTATATTTATTATGGAATAATGTTAATAATATGCACTTATTTTTATTAATTAAAAGTTAATATTTGTTTTGCTATGTGAATTTAAGAGTTATTCTTGAGTTTTCAAGGTCGTGAACTCATCACTCCATAATAGATTAAACATATTATTTTGCCTGTATCCTTAGAATCTGCCAGATAAGGTCAACGTGTGCTGCTCAGATAATTAAAATTCTAATTCAATAAAAGTTTCCTGCTGGTCAAGTGTAGTTGGAATGTATTATAATATGGACGTTTGAAAGTATTAATACTTGCTTGTATGTAACTGGTACTATTTGATGAATAACGGCGCTTCTAATAATTTAGAACAAATTATATTTGGACCTAATTATAGATACCGCTTGATTATGATGAGGTTTATTATACAATCCTTTGGAGCTTTTGACTGTACCTACTGTTTTAAGAGTACCGTTAAATCTCCAGATTCAGTCTGATACAGCAGTCTTTGAGCGATGATCCGTCAGTGTCAAAAAATATAAAATAATACTAGCACTGTGTTTCGATGTCCGAAAAATAGTAAGATTGATTGGTCTATTCTAACATCACATGAGGAAACAACAATGTTCACGTTCGAAGTGCGACCTCCATCACGCAGCAAAATCGAATTTTATCATTATTTTCCTAGCAATTCAATTTGAATCTGACATTTACCTGCCTTCATATATTGGCCACGCTCAAAGTGCTAAGATCTCTTATCATAACTACAAGATGAATAAATGAATGACGCATTCTCATATTTGCTCGTAGAATCGACACACTTAGGAGACGTCTAACATGAAGAGATTATTGTTTTTTTTTACACAGACAGCCAATGCAAAGATATTTTAAATGTACAAAACAAATACACGGAAGGAGGTGACCGTTAGGCACAGATAAACTGACATCGTTTTGAACGACTCTTGCGCAGATCGACTTCAGATACATATCCCTGATGGAGTACATAGCAGGTGAGGCTAAAGCGTTGTGAACACGATGGGACATTGTGATATTTAAATGATGAGTGACAGTTGTATTGACGCTTAGCAAATTGATCTCTATTGTGGGTTTAGACCACATAAACAAAGACCAAGGCATTGTCTGTATAATTATTGTGAAAATTTATGTTTCTCTATTTGTCTCCGATTGTGTTGTTGTTCTGATTGTGACCAAACTTTGGTGAGTTGTTCCTGGTCTAAAATATCGTTTTTTTACTGTCATTATATCATCCTGGGATCACCTACTGTTGGGGCTTTAACAGTTACTTTTCATTGATATGTTTGACAGTTTAACGAAAGAAAACTCTATTCCTACATTTCTAAATCGACTTTTACAATAACAAAGTTCGGATGATGCGATAACTACAACACAGTGAGTATAACAAGTGAAATGGCTACGTTTATTATGATAACGTGGGGTTTCTGTTTCGGTCACGTGTAGCACCGCCTTACAAGTTAATGTATCGTATGCATTAGTTCCAACGTTTTTATCGTTTATAAAATTATTTCTATTGAACATTTCAGCGTCTTTGCTTCCGATAGAAGATTGTTTTGTGTCGACAATTTTCGTTTTGTATTTTTATCAAAAAGTTCGTTGTGTTTATGGAATGGTTACTTTTCATTGTCTTTACTCATATTATATATTTTTTTTATCGTGGTAAAATCATCAAATGAGTCCTCCCACCCAGGGCAGGACGGGAGGGACTGTCAGACTTGTACTGATTAAAATCCACGGTGTCCTTCAATAGCCTTTTATGTACCGGGGTCACAGTAAATCGTTAGTCCCGCGGCCCCGCCAGGCACTCATATTATAGTAGGGAAAATAACTTTGGTTATTACCTTGTCATGCCAGAAGAAAACATCTTGAAGTTTTTCATAAAGGTAGTCACGTGTACAGAAACGGTTTAAAATTTGTAGACAGTACCTAGCAGAAGAAGAATACACAAAAATTTAATGCAACTCAAACATTAACTTGCAAACAGTATACACAAGTGCATTTACTTGCTACGTCATTTATTAGTTACAATACAAAGTTTCTTCTACATTCGGTCGGGCTTAGTAACGTTTTTACTTTTTTATTTTTTAGGGTGGCAAAATCATCAAATGAGTCCTCCCGCCCTGGGCGGGGCGGAAGGGACTGTCAGACTCTTACTGACTAAAATCCACCCGTGTTTCTTCGGATGCCCTTTACGTTCCGGGGCCGCGGTATCCTGGATTAAGAAAAAAGCCGCGACCCCAGCAGGCATTTGGCCCCGTAAGGGGCCCCGTCGGTGACGCGTGAAACACGACGCGCCACCTACCCGGGCTTGGTCCTTGGTCGGACGGCGAGCTTACCCATTACTCACCGTCCGCAAGCCCGCTCCGCCGCTGTGCCCTCTGCTGTTCAGAGGGACACGCGTTGGAGCATCCACCCGACAGGCTATTCGCATACGGGCAAAGAGGCACACAGTGCCTAAAAGAGTTTTTGCCCGCATCCCAGGGTGCACCGGCCCGAAAAACTGGTCTTCCCCCCGGACGTATCCGAAGGGGAACTCCAGTCCACGGGCGCACGTGGAGGTTTCCTGTCTTAGCACCCCTGTAACGTTTTTACTTGAATAAATAATTCGATATTTAAGAAAATGACAGGTATTATTAATTACACGTGCGCGGGCATGCGGATGGCGAGTAATGCGTAACTCGTCGGCCGATCATGGACCATGCCCGGGTCGACGGCGCGTCGTGTTCCGTGTGTATCAGTAATATGACCGGGGCCTCCTTAGAGGGCCAAAGCTTGCTGGTGTCGCAGAACTGTATCATCAGGTAACCGTGAGCATAGAACGAAAAGGGCTATTGAAGGATCACAGTGGTTTTTAGTCAGTACAAGTCTGAGAGTCTCCCCCCGTCCCACCCTGGGTGGACTCATTTGATGATTTTACTTATTTTTTGATACTGTATTCCTCCTTTGACAGCCTTTAATTAAGGCTACACTATAAAATGTTAACATTCATCTATCCTAAACATGTATTATGGTGTAAGCTTTGTTGGTTGTCCTTCAATATACACCGTGACTTTTTAGTCGTCTTACAACGGCAGCCCAGTTCATGTATCCAATGACTAGTAAACGTTCATCATAAAAAAAATGGTATATATGAGATTTGAATAATTTAAAAATAAAAATATTATACATTATTATGACACAAGGTGTAGTTAGAAACACCCTTGTCTCATAGAAAATGGAGATGGTATGATCTGCTCGACTCGTGCGCTGCCTAGGCATACTCTACAGTTTGATACGTAAACATTTTAACAGGCTGTTTCATATTTCTGATGTACCTATTTATTAATGATAAAAAAATAATAATCGGGCCTAGAGTTATTTTATGTCGGATACATTGAGTGGACCACTTTTGTAAGACGACTAAAAAGTCACGGTGTATATGAATAAATAAAAATACAATTTTACCACGATAAAAAAAAGGTATTTCATGTTGTAACATATTAATTTTCTATCTAACGTAAAATACGAAAATCTTGTATTGCTACGTGAAACATAAACCCTGGATTGGCGATGACGTGGAATTCCATCTTCAAAAAAATAGAATATCCAGAATTTGGATGAAAATAAGTACACCGATAGTTGGAAACTGGAAACTTTTTGGTCAGATACCTATGATGTCCCCGTGAGAAAAATGGTCAACTTAAAAGGAACAATATAAGTACCTTTAATCAGTCGATTATCTCGATGTTTAGCGCGTAGATGACTCTTTAAGATATAAGAAACTTTATAGATTGCCCCAACGCACTATCTAGATTCTAGACACATACGGAACCGCTGGCTATGTGCACTTCTACTACTACTAGTTTTGTAAAAAATCGAGAAAGTCAAGTTGTTTATTTTACTCGTTAATGTATCGGAATCGAACCAAAAGTGAGAACTTTAAACTAAACAAAGGGTTCTGCGCACATTTTCTTTTGTCGCGCTAGAACTTAACTAAACTGAGCCTAATTGTCTTATTCAATTTACAGGCTAGTTAAATACTGAATTATTTACATATCAATTAGACAACACAATGGTATTATTTGATAGTCAGACACCTAAGTACCTTGTCGTATTCACAACGACAATTCCGCTCCGGAATCGACTCTTAAGAATTCATAATACTAGTTTTCACTTCGGGTAAATTTCGTGCACGTCTTGTTGAGTGAGAGGCATACGCTAATAAGTACTCTCGGTTTTACCTGCACTGCACGGATCCCTAAAAATAACTGTATTACTGTTGCTCTTGCTTACCTTGTCGGAGTTTACTCAATGACAGGTTTTCAGGTTACTGTGTCACAACAATGAATTTTTGACCCAATATTGTATCGAGTTTGAGTGAGACATTCTAAATAAGGTTATGTTCGTTTTGTCGCACTCTTGCATACACATCTTTAAGGCGATTCTTTAGTAGTACTAGTTCGGTAGTAGTCCGTGAAATTCAAATTTTCTTGTGTTTTTTGCAATTTGCATCAATGACAAGTTGTGACTTGATCAAACTATGATTCGGGCCCATTCCATTCGCTCTCAAATAGATTTTGTCAAAATAAGTTGGATTTTGAAATGTTGACAAAAATGTGTGTGCTCTTTGTGAGAGCGATTAAAACGAATTTTTTGATCATTCTTATATTTAAAATCAAACTTATTGTCGCGAATCATACTTTAATCAAGTTCCAACTTGTCACTGATATGCAAATTTACGAAGGAATCGCCTTGATGTTTTTTCAGAGAAAAATGTTTATTGCTTAATCATGCAGAGTAATCTCATCACAATACATATTATGGTTTAAGTTATCAACCGTTTTTACCATTGAACCTACCAATCTATAATTTAGACTTAACTTTATTTGTTACCATTCAATTACATTTTCCTGATATTGTTTTTGCCTATAACAGTGGCAATGAATAAATTATCTCACGAAACTGGGTATTTATAAAATAATGAGTATTACAAAATTAAATTTAGTATCCCACATGTGTCTATTTACGTAAAACCAACATCAAGAATGCGTTGATCTTTTAGCGGGTGATTTCAAATCGGTGTGATAAATGATAGCAAATATGATCGTCACTTAGCAAACCTCTCCTAATCATTGCTGTTACACACTGACACAGTGAGAAACTGTGACACTACCTTATGTGATTTATTTATTTGACTTATATATATCATACAACTGGGCCATATAGGTTTTGGGGTCAAAAATCTCTTAGTATAACGTTCAGACTTCATAGATACTCTTGGTACCTAAAACTATTCATTAATATGACGAACACAAATACATACTCGTATATAAATTTATTATAGAGGCCTACGGAAACGCTACTACACCAATTATGTAGTATTTTTTGTGTATTGTTTACATGTTACTTGTACCTATTATGTTTGTTTAGTGAACCAAATTATAATTATATCTATATAAAACTGTACGAAATTGAAAGTTTGGAGAGTGCTACGAAAGTTGCTACGCGGCTACGAAAAATTACAATGTCCTTCTAAAGTAAAACAATGACCAGAAATACAAAGTGATGCAATCTATTAAACATTTGACGCGCATCATTAAATGAATTTAAATGTGGTAAAGTAATGCTTAAATGTAATATTTTTAATAGTCCGTTGTACCAAACCCCGTCCGCCATTATATCAAAATGGCCGATTATAATTTAAAACACGAAATAAGCGTTTCCATCACCAAATTGCTTTTTACTTCTCCCTCCAAGAAATTAATATTTTTTTACGTCGAAGTCTTTGTTCAACAAATGCATTTCTTTGCAAAGTTGTCATGAACACATCGTCTCACTCATTTTCTCCGAACACCTTCATTATATTTTAAAAAGGAACATTTGTTACTGAAAACATTATACTATTTACTTAAGCACTTCGTCACTTCTCGACCAACTGTTATTTTGCCAGAGAATAATGGTGCTTAAATATTTGCTGTTATTTATCATTTTCCTTTTGTCTGGTGTTGAAAATAAAGTTGACAGAAGACGTGACGATTATGGTCAGCAAATATAATGGATGTATGAATAGAGATGGCACGTGTCGTTATCAACTCTTGACTGGAACTACTTAATAATAAAATTTGATGTAAACTTACAGAGTATTCACGTCAACTTGACCAATTCTAATCTATATTGTAGGGGAACAGTGTATAAGACGGGGACGCGAGTTATAATGGGGACATACGCTCTTAAGGCATACTTAACACAGCATTAACGTAGCGCAAGCGCCATCAGGACATCATTTGCAAGCGGCCATTAACAAATTAGTATTAAATAGTATTGTGTTAAATTTGCCTTAAGTGTGTGATTTTCAATCATGTCTGGCGTCCCCGTTTTATACACTGTTCGCCTATAGGTTTGCAAAGCCACGTTAAGACATGATAACTTCGATTTTCTGAGTAAACATCATACCTTATCTGCCAAGTGAGAAACTATTGACGTAGGTTAGTTATAGAGAGAAGACCCCCATATAAATTAAAATTCAAATAGGTTTCGAAGACAATTCAGAGTTTATAACAACGAGCCACTTGTCACAGACGGACATGCCGGTTGAATACACGAACGTGATATGAAATCATGGTCCGACGATTTTGCAATTTACATACAAGTACTTATCACTCACGTTAGGGTAACTAAGAACAACGAAATGGTTCGTTTAATTGTACAATAATGTTTATTACGCTATTGTGTTCGCTCCTGCAGCTGTTTCGAACGTTACACCGATGCGGAGTTTCTATTTTAAAATAATATTTGCACTCTTTACATTGATTTGGTCGTTATAGTGGCGCTAGTCATTATATTCAACGACTATTTTCGAAACCGGTTCCGATGTGTAAACTAATTAGTGAATTCGTCGAAGTGCTCACAGAACTCGTATTAGTGTCGCAGAGCATCTCATCCGCTACTTCGCCACATCGCTTGACCCACTTGTACAATTATTTTTTAACCACTGTGTTGTTTTAAAACCATAAAACTAATGATAAGCGAGGTTTATTGTTGCCTTTTTATCAGGCTCAATCAATTTGATTTAAAATCCGCGGCTGTAGAGGGCGTGGCCGGACTTGTAGGAGCTCGTGTGTTTCTCACATTTTGTTTAACTTTGACGACGAATTTTATTGTTCATCATTTTGTTGCAGTTTTTATTGACATCATAATTCAATCTCTAGCAAAGTTAGCAAAGGTAAATAGCAAAGGCAATCTGCAGGGTAATTATTAACTGGCAATATTTAAAAAAGTATCACTTCTGATTTTCGTCTCCCAACATGAAACAGTTGTTGTCTTGGATGTAAACTACAGCAAACGTTACACACACATTACGTGTAACTACTTACCTAACGACGAAAATGTTTACGAAAACTATGCATTGCGCTGTTCATTGATAACAATAATTACACAGCACGCTGTAATCCACACGATTGGTTTCCGGTCTCAGTTTAAGACACTATCATTGTCATTTACGTGGCGATATATTATAATATGCTACATTTGAATGAAAGCCTTGACTCATTTACAGTTATTTTAGATAAAAGCGAGGTATAACAGTTAGGGATATTACAAGTTTTAGAGGTCGCGTAATGTATTCTAAATTGGCCGGTGGTGAGGTGTAACGTCCGGTTAAATGGCGATTGTGAACATGGACCGATACTGACATACAAACAATCATAGAGTTTGTAATGAAACAGGCAATATTATATTTTCTTGAAGCGTTTTTATCAGAACGCTGCATCTAGAAGATTTGCAACGATAAAATGCTTCAGCATAATGTGAGGATCACGCAAAGCGGTCAAGTGTACATATAGCTAACATCATCGTATTCACGTACGTTGTATCACGTTGAAGTCAGTATTTTTCTACTGTTATTAACAGAGGAGCTTCTGGAAGGAGCTGGGTCAAAAAAAAAATACTATTACACAATTTAAACCACTGCACGCGCGACCTTGCCAAATTTATATCAACGACATCGGATGTCCGAATAAAATTAGTATTGTGAATTAAATACTAATAAAAATTCATATTAATTATTTTTCTTTTATTTGTTCTAATCTATCTCTGAGGTTTTTATTATTAGTTATTTGTTGTTGGCCACACGGGATTGTCTATCAGAAATCCCGGTAAGATCCATATTAATATCAACATTTTGATGCAAGTACTTAAATAACTCTACCTAATTCCGACCTCTGATTATTAAGATGTATAAATACATTCAGTCGCTGGGCAGGCTCACACCAGCGTACAATATAACGACAAGTGCGACTATTATAAGAATATGCAGTTAAACCTTGAGGAACTTTTTCTAGAAACGAGTTTCAACGTAAATTACTGGTAATGTGCATGTGTTGGTATTTTATCAGACTTTTTTTTACAATAGCATCACTCACGAAACAATAGGCGTGAATCTCATTCAGACAAGTTGGGTGCAAAAACTTGAATCGATACGGTTAGTTGACTAAGGTTTTACCATAAATCCGGGCATTTGTTTGATTCGATTTTCATGATACCAGCGATGAATTGACATCCTGTACAATAAAACAAATTAAGTTGGTTTATATATTTACATAATTATTCCTGAACATAGTTTTGTTTGTGTGTTTCGTCATTTAGTATTCATCCACATAGGTGCCCATTACTTCACAATTACCCAGAAGGCTTTAAATTTATGAAACATTAACAGGAAGAAGACATGTCAGAGTGTTATTTTATAATTGGTGTAGGTACTTATTTAAATTGAAAATGAAAACGTGAAGGTGAGGTTTGCTTGATTATTTCATACGAATTTTTATAATGTTTATAAATAAATAATAAACATGGATATCTTAAGGTAGAAAGGATTATATTTGCAATTAAGGTCTCAATAAAAGCGTATTTGTTTTCCTCAAGAAATATCCCGAATTTATATTATAAAGAGTGGTCATAAATTAAGATGTCTTTTCAAAAGATCCGGGGCGAGGTTTTAAGTTGCGTTTAGATTTCTTTTTTTGGTCAATATTTAAATAAGCAGCAGTTGGAGTCATTGTACGTAGTTCAGTCAATGACACTCAGTGATTGCCTCCCTATTGTACTCAGTGATTCAGCTTTAAGATATTGAGAAAGTGAGAAGTGTATTTTTCCTTATTTTCTCATTGAATAGCTTTAAGCCTTTGGCAGACTTTCATATAAGTACCGGATATTTTGCGGATCGAATATCCGGATTCATGTTCGTAAGATTATTCTTACTATCTTCTTCAATTAACTAATTTGTAATATCAAAAGTTTCCTTATTATAATTGTATTATTACTCATTTTCAATAGCCCACATTCTATCAACCTTTCCGGTTACCCAGTTACTGGGTTTTAAAATGTTGGTAGGCTGTGGCTTTATTGTAAAATGTTGGCTATCAGTTGCATCTACTAAGATGGAAGCGTAACCCAACATAGTTGGAAAAAGCTAAGCATATGATGATGAATTCTTCTGCAGATTTCCTCAGAGTTTTACCAAATTTGTTTTCTTTTTGTTAGGAGTGAAGCAGAGCGGAGAGCGATTCACCAATCAAATGGCTTGAGTGGAGAAGAGATGTAGATTTCAAGCCATGTGATTGGTAAATCGCTCTCCGCTCTGCTCCACTCTGCCTCAGTGGAACCGCAGCCGTATGAGGAAGCACAGTAAAAATTTTATTTTCTTGTCAATGACCGAAATTATTTCCCAGTAACTGGTAAATCAATGTTCTCCCAGTAACTGGTAAATCAATGTCAATGTTTTCGACTGGTTGACTTCCAGCCTTCTTCTGCCATCCAGAAGCCATGCCATGCCGTGCCGAATCCAGAATCTTCTGGATTCGGTAATATTGTTCGACAATGTTGGGAATAGGCAAGACCTGGCAATAAGATTTTTCGACGAAATATAATTGGAAGGTTTAATTCGTTGAAGAGGAATTTTGCGATAATTGTAATACTTTATAGTTATACTTTAGTAATTCTTAATTTTGTTTAAGTCAACAAAACCTTATATAAGAAATAAATTAAATAATGTTCTAATAAATTAAACATGTGAAGTGTGCAATTTAAACATCTTACGAATAAATATTGACATACTGTTAGCATTGATGGACAATGTAAGTATGTCTTGATGAATCGAGTGTCAAATGTTTTTATAAAGCCACACCCTGCTATAGTACGACTACTTCAATATCAGCACCTCCGACTATTGAATTTTAAATTTGTTAACTATGATTTTTTGCCAAAAAAATTAATTGAAACAAAATAATTGGACTATTTGTTTTCGAGATCTAGATTTCTAGATTCTAGATTTATAGAAGTTATTCGAAAACTGTTATAAATGAAGCTGTTTGTAATATGAAACACATTTTAACTTATGAAATAAAAAACCAGGTTTTTACCCACTTATTAAACTGTAATGAATAACCCGTCTCTTAACAAAATAGATAGACGCCAATTTCACGTGTTGAAATGTAAATAATATTGAGTAAGACGTAAGTAGGTATGTAGCACATTAGTAATTTCATAAAACGATACCACTAATAAAACTAAGACAAATATCATTAGTAAAATATTTACGTAATATGTAGCGGTTAAGACAGTTAACATTTCGCATTGACAAACACTTAAATGTACCTAGCTGTCTACAAGAAATCTTCTTGGACGCCGCTTAAAATTATTAGACTTGGTGGCAAACGCATGCAAACTACAGATTCATTCATTATAATTATATTCACATAAATCCATGTACATATGCTTCAGTTATTAAGAATTTCTGTCTTGTCCGTCGTTCATGCAAGAGTCAAGTCACACGATATAAAGTTGTCGGCTTACAACGAAGAATCCTTGCAACAAGGTTGTTTCGGCGCGATGCCTCGTGTTCGGAATCCGTAATAGCCTTGCAGAATATATACAACACAGACTACGTGCCTCTCTGTCTCTTCCAACCTCCTTTGTGAAACAGAAATAGTTTTCTAAAATCTATTTATGATTCATTAACGTTTTAAAAGACGTTATTTGAGGAAGCAGACTGTAGAGCACACGTACGTATAATAACTGTTTATTATAATTAAGCTTGTACATTTGTTGGTCAGAAAAAAATAATTGATGTTCCATAAATATGTACCCTTAAGCTATAAGCAATAAAGACTGAAGTGAAATAAGTGCAATTTGATTGCAGACTTCGCGAAACGCATATTTCGGTGCACTTACCTCGTTTAAATCGATGAGAACCAGAAATAACGAACCGGTTTATTCGGGTTTAATGAAGAATGACAGTTAAGGTGTTTTTAATTTAGTTTGCAATACGTAGGAACACTTGTTTTTATCTACTGTTGGCTATCGATCCGCGTCGTTTGCATTCGATACGGTAACGCAACGCTGAATTTGACATCATTTACATATGTATGTTTAAACATATGGTTTTTTTATTTGCAATTTTTTTAATTTTATATTTCAAAATAATTAATATTTAACTGAAAAACACCTGTCAGTTACCTGCAGCGTAACAGTTAGTACCTAGTACACATAATAATGTTAATTTATATTTTAGTATGTATTCAATATTCTAAATCTTCTAACCGGGCTTTTAGTTATAAGATTGACTTTTGGCAATTAACATGCAGGATATGTTTTACCGATAAAGTAAAAAAAAAACGCAAAAAATACTTCCTGTCTTGCGCTTGTATCTTTTTTGAATAGTAATGCTTCCATTTATTTTCGCTGTAAATTATTTTTTAATAATAATAACACCATGTCGAAGATAACAAGCGTGATCTGGCTAATTTTAATTATATATATATAAATTATATATGTATAAGTGATTTTTTTGCAGAAATTGATTGTCAGTCTATATTAATATTTTGTTGAAATAAATAAACTTAAAAACGTCTGTACCGAATTTCAGAATTGTTTCACGTGTCCATCCACGCTTGTGACGTACGCTTTATTTTATTTATAAATTGTACTTGTTCAAAGCTAGGGCGGGTCTTCAATTATTGATAAAATTATACAAAATATATATATATTTTTTTATGCAATCAACAATCGATAATTCCAGTGATTGAATAAGTGATCACGACAACCATTCGAGCCGGTCATGCCACATCGTCCGTTCCACTTTAAGAATCTTTTTATAAACTCGATATTACTTTGAGGACAATTTTATAGCTTTTAAAAAATATTTCTTCATGTACTTTAATGGGTGTCTGTATTTCATGCATGTTTTCACCGGTCAAGTCGACTGGTAAGTTTGTAACCGTTTCGCGCGGCATTTTGGTTTCTTCGTTAAAACGGTTCCATTAAGATGCGAATACGCAGATTTTTCGTACGTAATGACCGTAATCAGAATTTCCAAAAAAACCTTCCTTTTTCGCGAGCTTAGTTAAAATGTAAGCGGTATCTCTCGCTGTGACTAAATTGAATTCTAAACACGAATTCTTCCTCAATCCGTGCAAGGCACTGGCTGTTGAAAGTCTAGATTTCTGTTCCAACAACTGGTTTTCCCCGATTACAATATTAAAATTATACATAAAACTGTGACTGCTTTTGAAAATGTCAATATGGTTATAATTTGGAAGTCATTGATATGTGAACGTATTTGATTAAAAATTAAAGAAAATTATTTTAGCATAATGGTGGGTTTGCGGTTTGATTAACAATGTTAATGGTTTTGCGGTTAGTAATAATAATATTCCTTGTACATTTAATAAAACAGAGAAGCTCTAAGAACTATGTTCGTAAACATGCGATGACATTTTCCCGCATAACTTTTCAGGTTGTAAGCATGTTTGTTAAGTTAAACCTCCATAACAAAAATGATCTCCAGTACATAGTAAATACATTAACTGGGACATTGGTTCCGAGTGTCCGACAGCCGTTAATTTCTAAACAAATCGGTCAAACAAAGAAAACGTGCGAGACTTGTAACTATTTACAAATAACTGCGATATATAATTTAGGACGTGGTATCTAGGTAGGTATGTATGTGCGGTGCACTTTGTTTATGTTGTACGGTAATTTTACTTATCTTGTACCTGTGACGGAGCTATAAGGGTATTTTTTGAATGGCTCTAAAGTATCGATTGATTGAGATCAAAGTCAAACTTCTTGCTTACTTGTTATTTAATAAAATGCTCTATACGATGTCATTTCTGAAATAAAGTTTAGAATTAGTATTCTAATCTCAGCTTAATTTAACTTAACACGCTAAGCTATTTCCAAATACAATTTGTTTCGAAACTCACGATTGTATCATCATCTCTAAATGTTCGTCCTAATTTTATTATTATAGCAACACTTAAAAAATCCGATCTCGATCGAGAATAACCTAGTTTATTCGTATTCGTTTATACATAATAATGGCAACCTCACAAGTAACCTCAAGATGTACGACCCTCAACTAGGAAGATCGATTCGACCCGAAAGAATACCTGTTATACATACTAATTAGGTTCCGGTAAACAATCAAGCGGAAGTTCGATCTTTTCAACTAAAAATCTGCCAAAAGGCCGCAAAATAAGGAATTTGCATAATTTTATATTGAGGTCAGTTACATTTGCTGCGGATGACGTGAAACCCAAGGGGATAACTTTATTGCAAATCCGCCTAATTCATTACAGCTCACCGGACATATTCTTCTATTCTAGTCTGAACGAACGTGTCGTTCACACTTAACAGCTAGACATAGGTGAACACTGTATAAGACGGGGACGCGAGATATAATGGGGACATACACGCTTAAGGCATACTTAACACAACACTAACGTAGCGCAAGCGCCATTAGGACGTCATTTACCCCGCGTCCCCGTCTTATACACCGTTCCCCTACAAATTAATAGAAGAAGGTGGAAATTATTTATTACCCCACCGGTTTTCAATTACACATAATTTATGAAAACCATCTTCTTTAAACATGTAACCTTATGGCCTACCATATCTCGAGTTTCAGATGTAGCAATGGGCAATTTACAAGAGATAAACATAACATCTATTCATCTTTTTAATTAACCATTCATCTTATGACAAGAAACTTAAGAAATATATCAGATTTATTGCATTTGCGTGTGGATCTGCCTGACACACATACTGTGTGCGAACCTCTATAGATTGTGTTACATCTTCGAGAGAATAGCTTTAAAGGTAAATAGGCACATGTAGTGTACGCAGGTAAGTAAGCCGTCTGGTTGCGCCGGCGCCACTTTCAGCCAGCCCGCCGGCGCCCGGCGCGCGCCTGCGCCGCTGTGATTGCTCTCACTCTCACCGTACCCAGCAACGGTACCACAAACAAGTTTACGGTGATCGATACATAGTTGCGCCTCATCAATTCACAGCAAACAAAACTAATCATTGCACATAGGTTTTTGTTACTGGGTAACTAAACAATTCTGGGTTAACGAGCTATTAATTGTGCATTCAATAATGATCGTTCTGCTGCACTTCATTAAGTTGTCTGAAATTATTTAAGAACGGATCGTCCTTCACAGATTTTTTCTTTACTGTAGGCATTCCTTTTTCTTTTACGTGGTAAAATCATCACATGAGTCCTCCCACCCAGGGCAGAGCGCGAGGGACTGTCAGACTCGTACTGACTAAAATTCACGGTGTCCTTCAATAGCCTTTAAGGTACCGGGGTCACGGTAATCCGTGAGTCCCGCGACCCCAGCAGGGTTACTGTAGGCATTCCTACGCCGAAATTAGTTCCATTTCCAACCATTCTAACCTGTCCAATTCAGCCTTCAGAACAAAGTACCTGGCCCCGCCCTAATACCAGAGCACTAGTCCTCTTAGGAATTAATAGCACCAATAATATTTATTCGCAACCCATAAGCGTAGAGCGAAGCCAAATCCGCAACGAATGACCCACCATATAGTATGTTCTAAGGTTAATTTATATAACAATCGTACCTCGAAGCCACCCATGTGAGATCGATAAGCGATTCTTCATTACGACACTGGATCCGTGAGACAATAGGCAATAGTGATCGTATGAATGACTTGTATTAAAATATCCTGATGGATTAGTTGCGAAGTGTCCGCGAGGTGTGCCAACTTTATTATGATGGTGGCCATGAATTATCTAGAGAACTATTTTTATGGACATGTCTTTTAATGATAATGTACCTTTAAAATTATTTTCTTGCTACTTACTTGTCTTCTAAGGATAGCTTGAAAGTAGGTGCCTCTTTATGATGAACTGGCTTTTGCCCACGACTTCGTTCGCGTGGAATAGTGAATTCCGGCAGATTTTTTATTTTTTGTAATAAAAACTATCCCCTATGTCCTTTCTCAAGTTCCAAACTATGTCTGTATCAAATTTCACACAAATCGGTTCAGTAGTTTAGGCGTGAAGAAAAGACAGACAGACAGAGTTACTTTCGCATTTTTAATATTAGTTTGGATAACAGAGAAATATGAATGAGAAGAATTCAGTTTGTAGAACATAATATTTGCTAAATGTCAACATAATATTTATTAAAATGGTAGCTATAACGGATGTTAGATTATATTATGCTTCAAAGTATACATTTGGGTTATCTTCATATAATATACTTACAGACATCATTAAGAAAATGTTTGCGATTCAAGCGAAAGATACTGGGTTTTTACTAGAAAACAATTACATTATTTACTTCTATTTATTTTATTGCACCACACGTTTGTTATTTTGCAGTTTGCGAATTAGAAACGTCTTTACTTAAAACTCGTAGTATTTTTTACAAAGAGTCAATTGTCCCTGATTAATAATTAGCATCAAATTATTCAGTTAGCTCTTCCTGTACGGTTTTTAATGATTTTAAACCTAATTAGTCATGAGATTAGTTTCACGCAGGGTTTATTAAGTAGCTAAACAAATAGCTATCTATTCAGTAAATTAATACTTAGACATCGCGTTAGACAGTCGGTGGCGGAACTAACGAATTACCGTCACCCCGGAACTTAAATGGTTAATGAAGGACACCGCGGATTTTAGTTAGTACAAGTCTGACAGTCCCTCCTGCCCTGGGTGGTAGGACTCATTTGATGATTGACCACGCGAAAAAAAAATAGGTTCCTACTTAGACAGTTTAGTAAGTCGGTATATAGGTAAGTAGCTACTAATATTTCCGAACAGACTCTAATAAAGAAAGCGTCACCCACTAACAAGACTTGCACGTCAATTGTGTAATGTTTCAAATAAATATCTTACATAAAATAAATGAAATATGCAAACAATCATCGATGCAACCACATTTTTTCGGATTTTTCCTCACGGTAGGTTATTGGTATTTACCTTGTAAATAACAATAACCTACATAAAATAATTAAAGAAAAGATGAATAACAATGCTGCCAAGTCATATAACAAACACCTTTATTGCGGTTCTTATAGGTACTCGTATTACCTGCGATGTCCTAGGTGACGCATTAGAAAAATAATTAACAATTAATAGGCTGTTTCATGTACGGTGAGTAATTAACATTTAGTGAAGCACGTGCCGTTGACAGGAGCAAGTTTTGTTTTTTATTTACCTGCGCAGTTCAACGGCTGTCCACATTCTTTGTGACTAACTCAAAAAACATTCGCCCGTTACAACTTATTTGAGGATTATTGCAATATGACGCATGCGCACCCTCCTTACGGAACATCGTGTAAGCGCCTTCGTACACAACGCGATGCAACTCTCCGATACCTACGACTTTGGTACCCGTCGACGCATGCCTGTGTGCAAACCTCTATGGATTTCTATTGCGATAGTCGCCTGAGTACCAAAGTCGTAAGGGATTGGAGACATGCGTCTCCTTGTGTACGAAGGGGCTTAAGCTTTCGGAAATCACCACTTCCTGCAAAGATGATTAATAGATGTTAAGCTCGTGATAACATACAAGACAGTCGTGATCTCAAACGGCTTTTTTTGTTTCGACAGTCGTTAAAGCAAAAAGCAGTTAACATGTGAATATTAATTTCGAATGTAACTTCTTCTGCTTTATTTTATTGCTAATATTCAAAGCGATGAGGTCGCAGAGGAAACGTTTATTGCTCATTCAAACACCTGTCTTATTTTATTCGTTTGCACAGTCACGTGTATTTAAAATGACCACGTTAATAAATGATTGAGTTTTTTTTAATAGCCATGACTGCTGCGGTGGTATCGACCTTGCGGAACTTGAACTCTTAAAGCGGTTTTCGAAATTAAAACCTAGTTTAAAAATCACACATCGGCTAAGTAAGCAAACAAATCATAATTCGCCTGTTTTGTTGAAGCCCACAGTCGAAGATATCGAGCGTTTTTTGTTAAGGTCGGAATCTAATTCACTGACATGAGTTTAAAACGTGGGGTATTAGAACTGTCAAAAAGATTCATCGATAACGTTATGTATTCAAATAAGTTTTACATCAATCTACATAGCAAAAAATTATGGACTTTTTACCTTACTGAGATTCTTTGGTAAAGATTAGATAAAGCAGACTTACTTAAGGTTTTTTGTGGGTGGTAAAATCATCAAAATCAATGAGTGTGGGTCACTCAGGCGCGGATGGTACTTTCAGACTCTTACTGACTAAAAGTCCACTTTGTTCCTTTGGTTGCCCTTTGCGTTCCAGAGTCACGGTATTCAGCTAGACAGTCGCGCAACCCCGGTTTTTTAATATAATATAATCGTGAAGGCCTATTTTAGCAAGCAATTAAAACAGACAAATACTAACAATAGCAATATACTGATTTACAAAAACTACATTATAAATAACTAAGCATAATATTAGAACGGGGTTATATTATCAGTTCATCAATTTTACAGCGTAATAAACGTTGTAAGTAACTGCAATGCGCGCGTATGAAAAGCGTTAATAGCCTTTGACGATAAGGGGTAAATCCGACAACCTTTTTTGTTTTTTTTTTACAACTTTCCGCCTAAAAATCAGATTTGATATTCATTTTCTTAGTTACACATTGATCAAGTTACTTTGATGTAATTATTTACTAAATTAAGTGTATTACTCAATGAAGAATTTATAATTTATATACTTACTTTCTAATTTTTAAGTAAATTATATAAAAAGTTTTAATAAAATGTTTTCGTCGTTTTTCACATGCGTGGTCCATAGTCGACCATCGACTATGGACCACGCTTTTCTAGAAGTTGTACTGCCATGATATGTTACAATGTAAATAGTTTCTTCAGATATTTTAGTTAGTATGCAAGAAATGTTGTTCCCTTGACGTGTCATTATCAGTGCCTTGGTATTGGTTGTAGATCCAACGTATCAATGAACCACGTAGGACACTACGTGGTTCATTGATGACAAGTGCATATAAACACCATTATAAGGGCCATTTTCCTTTTATTGAAATACTTTGCTGCTTGAACCCATGTAAATCTATACTAATACATACTCGTATTATAAAGCAGAAGTGTTTTTTTTTGGTTTGTCTGAACGCGCTTATGTCAGAAACTACTGGTTGGAATTGAAAAAATCTTTTTCTGTTGGATAGTCCATTTATCGAGGAAGCCTATAGGCTATATAACATCGCGCTACAAATAATAGGAGCCGAGCAGCGTGTGAAACCGCGGGCATCCTTCTAGTAACTCTATAAATAGTATGATTCGCTTGGGTAGCCTGTTTGTGATATCATATTTAACTGTTTATTTTTCAACATTATAATTGTATATTACCGAAATTCTTGCGTCATGTATCATATAGCGTCTGCGGTCTTGAAAATGTTTACTAGACTACCTTGATTTTGTTTTTCGAAATAACGACGTTGAAATGATACCTCTTAAAAACTTCCACTGATTCTGAGGTGAGAATCAGCTCCGATTGAGCTTATTAGATAAAAATAAATGGAGATGATATTTCAATCGAAATTAAAATATCTCTCAACACTGAAAAAAACACTCAAACATTTTTGAAAGCACAAAAACGACAAAAAATGGCGGGAATTATTTTAATAACATTAATTAAAATTCACAACTCTAAATATTTCTTGGAATTACAACAAAAAGTCAACGATCGTTCGTCAAAACTTGAAATCATTTAGCACACAATGAGGACACTCATTGAAGAGGTGTTTGCTAAATTAGGTCCTTTTCCGTAAAGGCAAATATATTTTTGCATACGAGTACATCTGATTTCACATTTTAACTTTCTCCTACAAACTTTTATTTGCAAACTTGCGGAAGTCCGTATCCTAATGTCAGAGTTGAGGGGCCGACGCATAAATATTTAGAAAAACCGTAGAAGGCTGTATGTTGGCGACCTTGCGGCTGTTTTAGTAATAAAACAATTTTAACTGTTTGTACGGTCAATAAAATATAATCATTAGTATTCCGCACCTCATCGCTAAGAGGTTCATCGTTTATGATTCGTTTCAAATTAACATTGACCCTGTGACCTTCTTGCTGTATGTACGTGTCGCACCACAGGGATAGACCTTAAACTAATGTCAAACCAGTCACCGACGTCCATTGCTCAGCATGGCCAGAGGATATGAAAAATTCCAAATATTTTACCCAATTTTTTATTGCGTTGTGCCATAAAATCATTATTTCGATATTAGTAAACCATAAAGTTTTATGTTTATATGAAATCCTGCGTTTCAGACATGGGCTTAGCCCAGGAAACTACCGAGCGCCTCCTGCTTCAATGCTTATACTAGCGCATTTACCCCTTTCGGCATGTCCATACGCTTATACAATAGTATAGGCCTTATGCACGCCAGTTGCGAGTTCTACACACCTAACGTTTCCGAAAAACAAAAAACATTAATAAGGATTATATGACAGATAAAGAAATGTATATTAGATAAATACACGTGTCGAACATGAATCATAGAAAGAAATGAAACAACGTAACATCATTTATAGAAAAATATATCATTGTTATGGATCAATGGAAAATAATAAGAAACGGAGATCCAAGTGACCGCTGACATATTATGTTATGGAAATGTTATACCTACAAGACTTCAATAGTTTAATGTTTCATCATAATGACAGGTGGAGAATACAAACCTATCTATATAAAATAAAAAGAAGAATATAAATATTTTTTATTACTTTTGTAGTAAGTAATACAATTCAAAATAATAACTACTGATGATTTATAATTACGATAATATCTGAGCTGTAACGTGTAACTCATTGTGTCTTAATACACTGCAGGGCAAAAAAATATACCCATAATTTTAAGACAAGTGTTTGTGGTAAAATACATGTAGCCACATAAATAGAGATTTATTTACCATTCGTACATTTCATAATTTACATAAATAAATAAAAATAATACACATATGAGTCAGCTCTGTATTTGTTTGGCATTTTAAACTAGATGAATTAATTAAAACAAAGGTACTTATGTAAAGAACTATACTAGCCGACTAGCAGTAACCTATCAAGGACGGCACTTGAATTATTCATATGTTACAGACTGATGATTTTATAGCTATTTATTCACATTACTTTAAAATTCGTATCATTTAAGATACGTAAGTAGGTAATTTAAATGATTTTGGTAGGCTATAAGTTACTCAAACTCATGTAAACAAACGTGAGTTTTATAATATTTGAGGGCATTAAATTCATGGTTAATTAACTTGGGCTTACCTTTAAGTGAATATTAAGTATTAAATCTTAGTTACCTAAGTACGTACTACATACGTAAGAGATTTAGCCACAGCCGTTAATAATCAAGTTATTATTGGTGAGGTAGGTAATTATATTCCCATCTAGATGGTATCTACACCACAGTGTGCCTAGGGTTGCTATTAAGTATTTTAATGCTAATGAAAAGCAAGAATTGATTTTTTTGCAACACAGTGTACTATGATATTCATAGAAAATTACAAATTAAATTAACGAAGATAATATATGTACCTATGTCGATATAATTGTTAACCCTAAGTTTATTCTATTTGGTAATTGTGCTAGATGTTTTCTTTTCAACTCCTTTTTTTTACACTAAATTGACTTTTCCTCGATTTTTTTTTGTCTCTTGTCAGTGACTTCCGAACAGGTAAAAAAGTGAGCAATGTTTAGTTTAGTTTACTTTTTATACATGACGGGAGGAATAAAATCTAGCTGCCGAACAAAAATAACAAAATATCAAGAATTGAAAACAAAAATACCTACTACTTATTTTTCGATCTGTGTTGCTCAGTTTCACTCACAATCTAAATAGCACATTTTAAATGTCTACTCGTATTACTCGTATATGTATATAGTAATTACCTTTAGGTTAAATTTATATGATTTACTGAGATTGTTATTAGTCTAACTGTAAATTAAAGACTCAATTACACAATTGCGCCACAAGAAATACTGAATGAACTACAAACTTTAGTAGCGTTAGAAAACAAATGTACATTTTACGACAATATTCTTCAATAATAAACTCATACAGGAAATTATGACCCTGTAGGAAAAGTATTCTACTCTGCCATCTAATACGCTACTTGCATTAAATGATACAAAAAAACACGATTTATTTTCTAGTCACAGATTCATTTAATTCACCTTAATCATAATTATTTATTATAAACTAGCCACCAACCCCGACTTCGCACTGCCGAAAAAACTGCAGGGACAAAGTTTTTTTTTTGTGAACACCAAACATAAAATTAAAAAAACAAAAAGCTCCAAAATTGTTCGCGCATACGCTTACATACGCCGTTGGATACTTAAAAACAGTAGGTACTTAGTTTATACTTTTTTCTGTCGTGCAAAAGAATGAGGTTGTAAACAAACATAATTTAGTGTTCAAATTCATTAGTGGTATTACTAATAAAATGTCTCATGACTAAAAAATGTCGGAAAAACAAGTCCCGGAAATAAAATCAAAATATTGATGCGAGAAAATGCGCTCTTTGCATTTGCAGGGTTATAACTTTAGAACATGACATTTTGACATTAGACAGCAACCCTTCTATCCGATAATATAGACTCGGCTTTTTCGACTCGTCGATACGTCACGTATATTATACAAACATTTTTACATTTCACTAATAATATAAAATTGAAGAGTTTGGTTGTTTCGCTGGACGCGTTGCTCTCACGCACTAGGTACTGGTTCGAATTGAAAAATATTTTTGTTTTAGAAAGTCCATTTACCGAGGCAGGCTATGACCAAAAGATGCCGAGCAGCATAGGTGAAACCGCAGGGAATAGCTATATTATATTACTCTAATATAACACCATCCATGCTATGGCGAAAGGGTACCTTGAAACGTGGCGTAAGATTAAAATACTATGTTAATCATTAATTACTTTAAACGACTGACGAAATAAATTCAGGTTAATGTACATATCCTACCATTAATCTTTTTACAGATTTTTATTAGATTTTTTTTTAAAGTTATTTATCTTAAACGACGCCTTTATAGGAGTTTTAATTACTCTGATTGGTTTTTATAAAACACATCTTAATTGGATCACGCTAAATTGGATCCATGGAATTTTTACACATCTTAAATTAATGGAAAAATCTTTTTTTTGATCTGCAGTTATTTTTTATTTCTTGATTGATATTTTTACTCATCTTTTACATTTTTAAATACTTTTACAAATAAAGAAATAAAAACATTACAATTAATATAAAAAATAGCAGTCCACCAGAATCGGGAACAGGGTCCGGGCTGCCGGCGGCGGTCAGGGCTCCTGAGAGTGGAACCTCCTAACAATGCGCGCCGAATAAATATAACAACAAACAACTTCTCTCTTGCTAAATGTTGTTAAGAGCGAAACACACGAACAGTCAAAAATGTTTATTTGACTGGCAAAACATAATTATCAAGTGTTAAATTGGAATGTTTAAATCTAAGATCCTGATAATGTCGTTCAAGAAAGTAATTTTAAACTGTTTTTCCGACGAAATATCTGTTAGACGTTTTGTCGAAAATCTAAAAACAATTGGACATTTACTAACAAATTCCACTAAAGTTAAAAGGCCTCATATGAGATCATCAACAAAGAAGAGAAGCTTTTTTACAATATTTATTTCTAAATGTGGATCTCATAAAGCAGCCACTAAATCAGAACACCTGCCTCCCGAAGACAAGTGATGAACGATAAACGAAGACGCTTTGTAGTGTAGTCTAGAATGAATTTTTAATTGTATGCTTTCGGACATAAAGTTGAAAATCTTTCGATGTAGGTTTAGCCCCTCTGAAGTGAAATAATTTAAAATAACGACGTAAGTCACATGAATCTCCGAGAAGCTGACGTACAGCCTCGCTATCATTCAAGTTTATTAAAATCACAATGTACTTGCAACATCTATGTGATTATGTGAGAACCGAGTACCTACACTTATCACGGATACTCAGATAATGGAAGGAGTTAATGATTACAGCGTTCTAAAAATAACAAAAAGATATACTACTAACAGCTTATTTTCAGTAGGTACGCGAATTATTGAAGGAAACCGGTAGTTTATATAGTGTTGATAACCCAGTCATTAGTAATTAAGCCGTAATAATAACCTTACTGCTTTTCATACACGTGACTCGAAGCTGTACATGTGACAGTTATTTTTAGTCATTTAGGAGTGCTAAAATGACTAATTTTTGCATTCAATTATTGTAAATAATTATGTTTACAATATTAAAAAAAAACAGCTTCCTTTCTTAATTGGATGCAGAATCCGCCATATTGATTTTGTCGCATAAATACAGCTTTTGTTACGGGACCTTAATAACAAATCGATTGAGACCTCATGTATCAAAATTGGTTTAGAAGTTAAGGCGATATGATGGACCATACAAATTTCAAAAACTGCTCAGTGGAATAATGCTAAAAGGGAACCTTTTGGCTTTTAAAAATTAACTATATGCATCGTGTAAGCCCTTCTCGCAATGTATTTGCAAGGAAAATGAACAAGCAAGATAAATACGGAGTATTATTTAATGAAGACCACAATAACCGGTTGTGAGGCAGGGTTACCTTCGTTACTAGTTCTGCTATTAGTGGTACATTAATTATCACTCATTACGCCCTGCCTATCTTTTACCAACTTTCGAAATACTAAAAACAGTCCGTTTTAGCCGTTCAGCGGGTCTAGAACGGTCTCGCAGCAATTTTCCAAGTGATTCTGCTGACGAAGTTGCTGGGACTACACGATGAATCATTAGGAATATTGTTTAAAGCGGCCGTTTTAGGACCGATGTGTTAAAGTGTTTAGAAAATACTGATTAGAGGAGTAAACTGTTTTTTTTTTAGCATGGTAAAATCATCAAATGAGTCCTCCCATCCATGGCAGGGCAGGAGGGAATTTCAGACTTGAACTGACTAAAATCCACGGTGTCCTTTAATAGCCCTTTATGTTCCGGGGTCACGGTTTTCGTTAGCCCTGCTACCCCAGCGGGCTTTGGCCCTCTAAGGGGGAGCCCCGTTATTACACTGACACTCTTTGAGGCGCGCGTGGAACACAACGCGCCGTCTACCTGGGCGTGGTCCATGGTCGGACAGCGAGTCGCCCATTAATCGGCAACCATATGCCCGCGTCTACGGTGACCGGAGATCATCCTGTGACGTCCGTTGCCGTGGGCGTCTGCGGCTGGGTCGTGAGATGGACGCTGCGCTCTCCCGGGGTATTCTGGATACGGTGGTTTTGAAAGGCTTAATAAGTTAACAAGAAATAATACTTAAAAATGAATCGTTGTTGAATGAGTTACGAGTATATTTGCCTTACTCTTGTCAATTTCTTCTTTATTCCACGTTAAATCTATACATAGTTCAATGGCTTGTTATCAAGTAGGTGAATAAGAATTTAAATGTTTACCTAGATATTGAAATTGGCGGAAATTGTGCTTATATCTTATGGGTCTATTAATACATTTAGATGTTCATGAACCTAGTTTTCTATAAACAACATAGCAGTAGAAAGTATCAAGTAATAATCATCAAGATATATTAACTACATACATAAACTAACGCCTTCTTCGCAGGTAGGCAGAAATTCCTATATCAATGTTTTAGAGTACTACAGAACCATATTTTTTATTTTCATACAGTAAATTTGCCAAATTAAATAAAACTTGTAAATATTTGACAGCTATTTGCGACGTTGCCAACTTTCAGAATACGCGCTCTTAAGTCGTCTAAACGACCTGACAAGTAGATCTTGATTTTTGAACATCTATATTTGCTGACGGTAATGAATACATCCCAAAAGCAGAGAGCTGCAGCGGAGGCTGTATCGCAATTTGACACAGAATACGTGTGAATCGCACACACATGCTCGCTTCATCACGTTATATTTCTGAGTGAGGCAGAGCATCAGGTTGACAAGACACTGCGCAATATTCAGGACTGCTGAGTTTAATTACAAATAGCAGTTAAAACTTAAGATATATCACTAGATTCCATGGTTTCCTCATATCACCTAGTTTTAGGATTGTCGAGGTCAGCTTTGGTATTCTATAAAGTACAATTTCTAGGCTATGCCCTACGACGAACTTGTCGTCGACAGGGTCTTGAGATAAAATCGCGACATGTGGACGCTTTTTCTTATTGTGGTAAATTTATCAAATGAGTCCACCCACACAGGGCTCGGCGGGAAAGACTGTCAGGCTTGTACTAACTAAAATTCACGGTGTCCTTCAATACACCTGACAGGCCTGTTGGTCTAGTGGTTAGTGACCCTGACTGCTATGCCGGAGGTCGTGGGTTCGATGCCCACCCAGGACAAATGTTTGTGTGATGAGCACGATCATTTGTTTTGTGTCTGGGTGTAATTTATCTATAATATGTATGTATTTAGAAATATATAAGTATGTTTATCAGCTGTCTAGTACACATAACACAAGCTCTGCTTAGCTTGGGACTACATGGAGTTGTGTGATAGTTGTGGAATATTTATATTTATTTATTTATATTAATAGCCTTTTACGTTTCGGGGCCACGGTTACCCGATAGAACCGCGATCCCGGCAGGTTTTGGCCCTCTGAGGGGGGCCCCGTCATGTTGCTGGCAGTTCTTTGAGATGCGCGTAGAACACAACGTGCCGTCGACCCGGGCGTGGTTACGTGGTAGACGTGTGGTGTGGTTGTGCTACATGTGCGACAAGCCTAAGGACGCGACAGTATTCACGAGATCACTATCACTCGTGCATGTCGCATCACCTGAAGTTGTCGCTATAAGAGGCGTCTTCATTTACAAGCATCAAAATAGTGATGAATACCGACTCTAGAAAATTATATCCTCATTAAGTTATTATAACGTAATTTACCTCGACAAGTTCCACGTGAAAAAAATTGTAAAGTTAAGGGACTTACACATTCACAGCATTATTCAAGTTATGAATGCGTATGCGCAGGTGAATAGCCGTAAAGCAATAGAAACTGCAAGTTTATTGGATTTATTACTACTTTCATTTTCCATTGGCTACGTACTACTCCGTTTATATCATAGCTAATTGTGGCTACTATTTACCTAGTCTAACCAAATGTGGTTTATTAACGCTGGTTAAAATTAAGATGTTTTCAAACCTGTCCAATGTATGGTCACAAAGTCGCTAATGTTTACCGTCGATATTGCTCTTTTAATATTTTCAAAAAGTCTGATTATCAACACAGTTGGCATAAAAGACTAATGCAAGTTAACTTGTTGTCTCAATAATATACCAATTTAGTGGCAGCCCTGTATATTTATGGACAGGGGCGTATCTAGGGATATTTTCCGAGAGGAGCCTGACGTTAGTCTTTTAGAAGCGAAGATCATGCGTGCATCACATTCACGCCTTTTTCTGATGTTTATTAAACTGGCTAACTTTTTGCCAGATCTTTTTGTAAAGGTATATTATTTTTTTTGTTATTTGTTAGTAAAAATTCTGGGCTAGACACCAGGCAATTCAGGGGTGGGTACAGGCCACCCTCCACCTATTCCAACGCTTACATTAGTAGGTTATAGTATCTATTCATATTTCACCCATAAACCTCGCTCTGTAACATTTGTACTTGCAGCAACACAAAGAACCTTTACCATCAATTAACTCAAAAGGAAAAGATAGAATTTGAGATAAAATCCATTTGTTTAGCGGAGCATGAGCAGTGCACTGCGCAGATCGTCGTGAAAGATCACATGGTTTCGCGAACAACTCGCCTCGCGCTGATCTACCATCGCTTATTAAACAAATTATGTTGGACAACTTAACCTCCAACATAAATGATGTCACGCAAGTCACTGACGTATGAAAAATAAAATTGTAATCATTACTATATGCGACTATTCAAGTTGAAGTGGCAATGAGCAGGCCACATCGCTCGTGGAACTGAAAACCGATGGAAACCGAACCGGGAAGAAAAGTACTCGAATGGCGACCGACCCGAGACCGATTCGAGTTGGCGAAGACGCAGCGTAGGCAAGCCTCCCAATAGGTGGACCGACGACATCGTGAGAGTCGCGGGCAACCGATGGATGCAAGTGGCGAATTGTCATTCGGTGTGGCGGGGAGGGGGAGGCCTATGTTCAGCAATGGACGTCTTCCGGCTGATGATGATGACAAGAAGTTTTTTAATCACGCATATTGAATATGCAGCTCAAAACATTCAAGTTCAGCTGGATATTCATGCACAGACACTTATGGTTCTTATCGTGAAAGGTTCTTGAATACTTTATACAGGCTAAACCCCTGGCCGGTCGCCAGTGTTTCTATAAATAAATCAACCAGTAACACAGGTAACACGTTACATTGTCGCCATTTAGATTGCAATCTACTGAGCTTAACACTGCTTAGAATTTTACTCACCTCAGAAGCTTAACTTGCAGGTATTAACGTCCGCTGCATTAGCATTTAGTTGGTGCCCCTTCGAGCGTGCAGGGAAACCCCACATACCTAATTGTTTTATAAATCAAAACGCCTTAACATTACCATTCATGCTTCAAAGTTTCCCACCACGCAGAAGATGCATGGCGGAAGCCGGTCTCAATTAATAAATTATAACTACTAATTATTATTTCCTCACTGATCTTGGAATAGTCTTCTAACTAAATGAGCTTCATCTTAAATTGCATCTTGTGTCATCCGGTAGAACTTTAGTCATTGCTAGCTTATCATGATTTTAATTAATGAATCAAGGAATAAATCGTCTTGTTGTATGTCGCTATCAGTTGACTGATCATTGTAGTGTAGCAGTACCAAGTGACTTTGCTAGTGACGATCGATAGAGTGAATTCATGGTTAATAATTATAGTTTTGTAGGGTTGGATACCAGTCCAGAGGGAACTGCGACTGACGGTGATTGGTGATGGTATTAGACGTACTTCTACATTGCAACGTCATACATAGTTGCGAGCAAGTTTCCGCGGTCGCCGCATGTATACCACGACGACGCTGACAAGTGCCACCTGCCGCTGTACTCATCGGCACTTTTAATTAACTACGACGTTTATTTATAGTTTTATGTCGAGTACTTACATTAATTGGAGCAAGATTATCAGAAAGAAGTAGAATAATTCCTGAAGCCTGATTTAGACGATGCCATTTGCGTTCCATTGAGGATTATTGATGGACAATGATTTCAGTTGATTAAACAATAAACGCAGTGTAGTAAACTTGTATGCAAGTTCTTGTATTGTCTAAATGGGGATTTCATGTCCTACTGTTTATTTCTGATAAAATGGAGTTTTTCATAATTATGTTTAGCTGCTCCTCTGATGCTAACAATAATTTCTAACAAAGCGTTACAAAATGGACAAAAAACTCGTGTGTTATTTGGTCGTCTCATGAAATGTTAACACATTAACATATTTAAATGCAAGTAAGTATATAAGTTGCCTACATTTAAAAAAATGCGATCAAACACGTCTTAAGTACCAAGGTCTTTGTGAAGCTCTAGACTTCTAGAGAGTCTAAAAAACCGGATCGTTGTCATCAACGGATTTAACGATTGGACCGAGATTTTTATACCGTGGCGCCTTCAGAACATTGGTATTCTTGTAACGAGGTATCAGCGAGTTCACGGTTATTAAATCTTAGTATGACTAGTTTAAAGAACAATATTAATTAAACTAGGTAGCGGAACGGTGCTTGTCCGTAAGTACCCTTGGCAGTAAGGAATTATTTAGCAAAAAACTAGCTTTTTAATTAAGCCAACTAAATATGAAATACACCTACGTTAAAATAGGTTCAAAACTTGTGAGTTGAAATTTCTTAGGAAATAAGCAGGCAATTTTGAGAAAACAGCCTGTTTTCTGCGGTTACCACAAGGCTATTAGACACAACTGCTCTAAACCTGACTACCTGTTACATAATAACTACTACGAATAAATCGACCAACAGCGGCCGCATTATGACGTTTTTAAAACCAGGCTTGTTCCAGTGAGTGAAAGAGACAGAGCTATACAAGTCGTCTAGCGCCACCTCGTTCACTCACTGGAACAAGCCCGGTTTTAAGACGTCATTTACGGCCGCAGGTCCTATTTCATACAATGACTCTTAAAATATTCGTAATTGATAGTTTTTGATCACGATGACATCTCGAAGTGGTACAAAACTCGTAAGCGTCTCGAGACCATTGAGAAAATATTTAATAAGCACGTTTGGTCAATATTATGCTTTATGTTCTAAAAGCTATTTAACGTGGAACAGAAATAAAATCTGTTTGTACTGAGCAAATAGCTTTTTGTTCTTGCTTGTGGAGCAAAAAGACCTCAAATGAGACCCTAGATGTTAAAATGTTTACTTAAAGTTTTTTTTATGTATTCGTTATTTTCTTAAAGAATTTTTTTCTACAGGTATACGCCAACCAATTGGGTTTGCGCATCCCTGTGGGTTACCTTATCAACTATTATACACAAATAAGTTTACTTAAAATGGATTCTTTGTTTTTGAACAAAGAAAACACAAATGATCTTATCTCGTGAAGAACTTTTATTTCGCTATGTAGAATATATACTTTCAGTTCCTCATTTAAATAGATGTCGCTAGTATTCTTTTTATCGATTTTATAATGACCTCTATAATATACAACGAATTTTTCAAAGGCGACGAGCTTTCTTCATCACTTAAGACGTCATGAACTCATGCGCATGAGCACAAGAGAACAAAGATACCAGTTATGTTACGTTAAATAGAACGTCAATGACGTCACATCGCTTTGATACTGAGAATGGCATTTATCAACGACCCTTAATATACATATTAGAGTGGCATAAGAAAAAATCACTTCCTCGATACATTTTTTCTAAAGAAACGAGTTGCGTTTATCGAGTAAAAAACTCGATCACTGCGTCACGCGACTGATTTTCTTATTCAAAAGCGTGTTCGATTCAATATTTATGTATAAAACTTTTTGGCTGTGCGTTGTATATATATGTAGATACTACTAGTTAGTACGTGCATAAAACTAAAATAAACTTTTTGTGGAGGTTCAAAAATTCATGTTGCAGTACTGTAAGGGAATAGTGTATAAGACAGGGACGCGAGGTATAATGGAGACATACATTCTTTAGGCATACTTAACAGTAACGTAGCGCAAGCACCATCAGGACTTCATTTGCAAGCGGCCATTAACAAATGGCGTCCTGTTGGCGCTTGCGCTACGTTAGTATTGTGTCAAGTTTGCCTTAAGTGTGTGATTTCCCATCATACCTCGCGTCCCCGTCTTATACACTGTTCCCCTTTATAATCATTATGTAGATATATCTATCTACTAGTTAGTACCTACGTGCATAAAACTAAATAAAACTTTTTGTGGAGATTGAAAAATTCATGTTGCAGTACTGTATACTCTGCTAGTAAGTAAAGAGGTGGGCTATAATTTTATCAAACATGGATTTGTGGTCACAAAATGGCTTCCGTAACAAATCCATAATAGATACAGGTTAACCGTACAGTTGTGACATATAGTAAAAAATCACTGTAGCTTACCACAACGGAAACCGCAGAACAACGCTTGAAGCTAGTTTGGACTATAACCCCAAAAAAAAGTTGTTTATTGGACATTACGAGCCATCGATTGAATCAATCAATTGAAGAATCAATCCTTACTTTTATGATCATTTTATTGAATAAGAACATGAGACTGGATCATTTTCATTAAAATGTCAGTTTTAAAAACTAACTTCAAGCAAAAAAACAGTTTTAAGTGTACATTGGCAATACCTGGCAATAATAAAGGTAACATTAAGTGATTCGGATTGAGATGAAGGTTTGGGACTCTTTCTATAATTGCTGGCGTAGGTTTCCTCTGCGAATGATGGCTATGCGAACGAGTTTGAACCTAGTCTAACCGGTGTGGTCTGGTTATAGTCGCCGAGGACTGGCCTGCCACTCGCCCGGACCCCGCCACAGGCCCGCGGGGACTCATCGTCACTCGTCGTCATAACAACAAACACGTAGTACGTATACATCAAATTTTTAACAAATAGTCAATACTCACCATTACTAATTTAGGATTCGATGCTATAAGATATAAGATTACTAAATGCGTTATTTAAAAAATATAATTAAACTAATATAACACAATAAGTCAGCAAATAGTTTGCTATTAAAACACTCTTCAGTTGTCATTGTATTATACAATTATACAAAATGTCCTCGTGTTTTGGTAAATTGTTGAAGAGGTTATTGACTTTGCTATTGAATTCAGTGACTTTACCTCCCACGACTTATGAATGTTTTAGGTAAAGCATAATACATATTTTAAAATTGTTTAATAAAAACGTGTCAAAGCAAATAAATAGCGACTCTCTTTCCTGTTCTTCAAATCGATCAGTAATTTACTCAAATTAATCGGTGTTGACATGAACTTCAATCAATGTAAATTGACTTTCCGTTAGAGGCATGTCAATATCAGTTATCATCGGTCACCCGATTCTTTGTTGACGAATTTTATCAACATAACGATTTCACATACGTACCTATTGTCTGTGCGCCTGGTGACAGTGGCCTTGTGATTTTTCAGTTTCACGGTTCAATAAAGTCGGTAGAATTAAATATTAGAATACGTACGTGCCCGTGCAATAAGATTTTCTTATCCACTTTGTCCTTAAACACAAAGCGATTGTAGTGTGTTTTATCGAGCAGTCTCAGTTTATAGCTATAATGTTAGTGATTCTTCAGACGACTGACGGAGCGAAATCTCCGTTTTAAATAGTGATGTGAAAAGCGTTTTCTTGTCGTGCCTTTGAATTTTGTGTTGTGACTTCAAGCTGTTTAAATATTATGTTTATTCTGTGTCAGTTATTGCACACTGGCAAGCCAGCATAGTTATTTCTGTGTGATACGTGATGTTGTATAATGATTGCAGGGAAAGTTAGTTCAGGGTCAAATCAAGCCAGCATAACTGATGTGCTTGTATATAGTTATCTAGACTATAGTTTATACCTATGTTATATTCGAATCAAACCTTTTTTGTGTCACAGATATTGCCTTCAGATTTAGGGCAGGCTGCATCATTTTGTTGAGGGAAACGGTAACCCTTGTAAAGCGTCAAATATCATTTTCTAAGACTGTCCTTAAAAGGTCATTAACTGACTTTCTCAAAATGTTTGTAATTGATATTTGTGTCAATGTGTCACTGGAATTATTTCAATGAAAATGATTGAATACGTATGAATTCGTAAAGCTTTGAAAGTCATTATCACGAGTCGACGTATTAGTCTTTCAAGATTCACAGTTTTACGGTTATCTATTAATATTGTTAATTACATTCATTTAGTTTTTATAAAATAGGTATATTTTCAAATTTAAATTTCATTGCATTACTTAAATTTCAAAATGTTAAGATACTGAGTAATTCTTCATCGTTCATACTTCGTTTATTTGTGAATCTTGTTTGTGGGGTAAAACTCCTAATCATAATTATGGTATTATACATGTAGCTTTGTTTTTTATCTTTAAAGGGAATCAATATACAAAATGTAAAAAGTTATTTATGCAGGTATAACTTTTAGCACTTTAATGCACAAGATCCTGGAATTTGAACAGAAAAATATAATTTGAAGAATTACACCATATTACAGTTTAGCCGTCAATAAAAACGACATTCTTAAAGAATTCTATTGAATTTATTGCTTATTTTCAATGCAAGAACTGCCCATTCAACTTACATGTTTTTTTTTTATATAAATTATTCTTCTTAGTAAACATTAAAAGCTGTTTTCTTATTTATATCAAGACATTTGAAAAGGAACTTTCAAACTTTGGGAATAAGTGCTATTTTGCCTAAAAAAAGCTAGATCTTTCCAGATTATTCGATGTACTAGACGGTGGAAAGCTAACTATATACTATACACTTATTATAATATAATAAGTGTAAAGTTTGTTAGTTTATCACCAAAACTAATCTCCTGATATCAATTTCACTAATGGGTAGCTACATGTCTACGCATCGTCATCATCTACGAGTACGAGCCCACTACACTGACGTCTCGAATGTAGTTCCGAATTCCACCAAGCGCGGCGCCTCGTTCATTCAACGAATCGCTAAAAACGCAAGCACACGACGCACGCAAAATTTATTGTTAAAACTAAAAGTAATCATTATACGCCTAATTGCTATCGAAGAAGATTTTCATTTATCCATCCAAACATATTTTGGACCTTCAACGCCGGATGCAGCAGAAGATATCATCGCGACCAGCATAAATCGCCGCATGAGACCATCAGCGAAGTCATCCATGGTACCAGCATAAAACGGTCAGGTCAATCATCATTCTTTATACTTCCTTATCCTTTTTCCATATTCAGTGCTTCATTTGTGTTGATAGTGTGTGAAATTTTCGTGTTTTAATCCCGTTAAAGTGTTAAAACCTAAAGAAACGCGTAGAAAATTTCGGTTTGTCGCTACCCTCAAGTTAAAAAAAATAAATATAGTTTTTGCGTTTATTTAAAATAACGTTTTTCCATTGTCTTCCACAATTTCCAAAATGACTAAAACTCCATCAAAAGAAAGTCGTAGTGGAGAGGATATGATTCGAGACTTGAATAAAAAAAGGGGTGTTGTTCGCGGTAAATTTCGCTTATTCATGAAGTACGTAGACTCTGTAGAAAATATAATACCTGTTACTGAAATCATTAAAACAGAATTACAAACGCGTTTACAGAAAGCAGATTTATTGTTGCAGCAGTTTACAGAAATTCAAGACGAAATCGATTTAAGAATACTAGATAGTCAAATAGAAAAGGAATTAACTGAGAGGGAATCTTTTGAAACCCAATATTATGCTTATGTGTCTAAAGCTAAGTGTTTTATTGACGCCGATAATAATCAACCTTATTCCAAAGTTTCTAGTAAAGTTCAGTTGCCTATAATTTCACTTCCTTCCTTTGATGGCTCGTATGATCATTGGTTAGAGTACCGCGACACTTACCTATCTCTTATCCATAACGCTAAAGAAATAGACAATGTACAAAAATTCCATTACTTACGGTCTTCTCTTACTGGCAGTGCATTATCGGTTATTAAGTCATTACAATTCTCATCTGAAAATTACAATATAGCTTGGGAATTATTGGAAGGTAGATTCAATAATAATAATTTACTTGTGCAGAACCATGTGAAAGCTTTATTTTCCATTACGTCACTCAATAAGGAATCATCCAGTCAAATTCGTAAACTTATAGATATCGTTCTCAAAAATCTACGTTCCCTTAAAAATCTCGGCGAACCGACCGAGTCTTGGGACACACTGATTATTTACTTAATAACGTCTAAACTTGATCCAGTTACCGAGCGGGAATGGGAAACTTATAAAAGTTCAATTATAAATCAATCAAATTCACGTATATCCCTTGACTATTTGATTACTTTTCTTAAAAAAAGGGCTGATGTATTAGAAACTATTTGTTCAGCACATAGTAAATCTTCCACTGACAATAGCGTAAAAAAACCGTCACATTCACAGCAATCAAATAAATCACATAGTTACACATCAACACAAAATAAACAACCTAATAATAAGAATTCTAAACGTTCTCGTGTTTGCACTATGTGCCAAGCTAACCATCCACTTTATTCTTGCGATTCATTCTTAAAATTAACTGTTAACGATAAAATTAAATTCATTAATGAAAAGAAGTTATGTTGTAATTGTTTACGCGCCGGTCATTCGGTAAACGAGTGTTGGTTCGGCCCTTGTAGACAATGCAATAAAAAACATAACAATTTAATCCACGATAAATGTGATGATGTTGCGCTTAATTCTCAGGCATCGTTGCAGGAAACAACTTGTGGTAACTCCTTAAACACTACCACTACCACATTACATTCTGCTTCTCACACAACACGCCAAAGTACTACTCATTCATTATTAGAGACTGTACTGCTGTCAACAGCTTTAGTTGAGGTTGCAGATAAAAGCAATAATTACCACACTATTCGTTCTTTGTTAGATAACGGAAGTCAGCACTGCTTCATTGCAGAATCTTTATGCAAGCGACTTAATCTTAATTTAATACAGTCCACTGTGCAGGTCTCCGGAGTAGGTAACTCGGTGACTAATTCCACACAATCATGTGAAATTAAATTGAGGTCTAAAACTACGCAATACAGTACACGCTTTAATTGTTTAGTTTTAAATCAAATAACAGCTCAGTTGCCATCTTTAGGCACAAACTCAAATATAAATATACCTGATCACGTACAGTTAGCGGATCCTGAATTCTATTCACCGTCTGATATCGAATTATTAATTGGGGCGGACAAATTTTGGGAACTTTTAAATGACGGACTAATTCGCCTAAGTAGTGGTCCATATCTCCAGAATACTAAGTTGGGATGGGTAATATCTGGCTCATTGTTTATTAATAAAACTTTACGTAACAATCGAGTTCAATGCAATTATTCACAATCTTTAGATACTCAAATTAAGAAATTCTGGGAGTTAGAAGAAATAGTTCCGCAAAACAAATTAACTAAAGACGAGTCTTTATGTGAAAACCTGTTTGTAAAAACTACGTACCGCGATAAGACGGGTCGGTTTTTTGTGCGCATTCCATTAGCTGAGTCCAGTGGCACACTGGGAGATACATACACTCTCGCTTTAAATCGGTTTCACGCACTTGAACGTAAATTAGATAAATCTACACCTGATTATAAAAAGTTATATTGTGACTTTATGAAGGAGTATTTAAGTTTGGGTCACATGAGTCGGGTCAGTCATTATTCATCACCAAATTATTTTCTACCTCATCACGGTGTATTAAGGATAAACAGTAGTACAACCAAACTTAGGGTGGTTTTTGATGGAAGTGCAAAATCAACATCCGGTAAATCGCTTAACGATATTCAGTATATTGGCCCTACTTTACATAATGACGTTTTCTCAATTCTGTTGCGTTTTCGAAAATTTAGATTCGTTGCATGCGCTGACGTTGAGAAAATGTATCGGCAAATTAATATTCAATCCGATCAAAGAAATTTACAGTTAATTCTTTGGCGTGAAAATAAATCGGACGAACTCGGTGTGTACCAACTTAATACCGTGACCTATGGTACCGCGTCTGCTCCTTACTTAAGTATTAGATGCATTAAACAGCTGGCATCTGAGTGTAAGGATGACGTCATAACGCAAGTCATAGATGAAGATCTGTTTGTAGACGACCTAATAACAGGACATGATGATAAACAATGTTTATTAGACATTTGTACCGAGGTAAACAATGTTTTAAAATCTGGTTGCTTCCATTTACGTAAATGGTTGTTTAATTCGGAGCATATAGCAGAGGATACAACAGATCAACCAAAAGAATTGGCTTTAGATGAAAGCTGTTTAACTAAAACTCTTGGTCTTGGTTGGTTAAATTATTTAGATTTATTATATTTTACCACGAAGATTGATCAAACGCCGACTCATGTGACTAAGCGCGTTATCTTGTCTATTGTGTCACAGGTGTACGACCCATTAGGCTTGTTGTCACCTTCAATTATAATTGCAAAAATACTTTTACAAAAATTATGGCTTTGTAAATTAAGTTGGGACGATCCAGTCCCCAATGATATTTTATTGATGTGGAAAAACTTTATAAACACGCTTCAACATTTAAAAAACATTAAAATTCCTCGTCATGTTAGACAAGCAAATACAAAGTACACAGACTTACATATTTTCACGGATGCATCACAAGAAGCTTATGGTGCATGCGCGTACATAAGTACATACAACGACAATTCTACTGTCGCCACTGTTAGGTTACTTTGTGCTAAGACCAAAGTCGCACCAATTAAGCCAGTTACAATACCGCGACTTGAACTATGCGGAGCTTTGGTTGGTGCCAAGTTATATGAAAAAATTAACCAGTCATGGAGATCAAAGGTTGATAACACATACTTTTGGTCTGACTCCACCATTGTCATAAATTGGATTAAAATTTCACCTAACTTGTTAAAATCATTTGTTCAAAACAGAGTAGTGCAAATAAATGAATTGACTGGTGAGCTACCCTGGTTACATGTTGCTGGGAAAAATAACCCGGCTGACCTTTTATCTCGCGGGCTCACGCTCGACGCGCTTCAGAATTCGGATATTTGGTGGCACGGGCCAGCATTTTTAACAGACATTAACATTAATTTGAAACAACATAATTCCGATGAAATTATTAACTCCCAGGATTTGCCAGAACTGAAATCAAATATTAATTCTTTATTTACACAATCAACTTTTACTAGCATTTTTACCTTTGAACGTTTTTCAAATTTTAATCGCATGAGACGTGCAGCCGCTTACTCATTAAGATTCATTCATAATTCACGAATTAAAATCAAAACAGAACGTAGCAATGGTCCGCTTACGTCTGATGAGTTAAATAAATCATCATTAGTTTTAGCACGGTTAGCACAACAAACAACCTTTCCTGACATTTTCGATTCATTAGTAAAAAACTTACCTGTTAAGTCAATGAGAAACATATCTAGTCTTGATGTGTTCCTAGATTCTGATCGCGTTATTAGAGTAGGAGGTAGACTAGTAAACTCACACACGTTTCCCTATAGCAAAAAACATCCTATATTATTATGTTCGAAACATACTTTCACGCGACTTCTGTTTCAGTTTGAACATAAACGTCTACTTCATGCGGGTCCGCAATTACTTTTGGCTACTATCAGAGAAAGTTGGTGGCCACTTAAGGGTCGTGATCTAGCCAAGCAGACAGTACATAAATGCATTACGTGTACTCGTCAAAAGGGGAAGTCACTGTCAGTAAAAATGGGTAACTTGCCTCATGAAAGATTGGAGCCGGGGTATCCTTTCCTGCGCTGCGGTGTAGATTACGCGGGACCTATGTTCATATTAAACCGCAAGGGAAGGGGTTCAAAACTTGAAAAATGCTATGTTTGCCTATTCATATGTTTTACTACTCGTGCGATACACTTAGAATTAGTGACAAGTTTAAGTTCTGAGGCATACTTATTGGCTTTGAAAAGGTTCTTATCGCGTCGTGGAAAACCCGCTCATATATTTTCCGATAACGGGAAAACGTTTGTAGGTGCACTCAAAGAATTTTCTCAATTTTTAAACAATAGTGAAAATGATATTTTAAATTTCGCTGCCGGCGAAAATATTAAGTTTAAATTTATCCCTCCTTACTCACCACATTTTGGGGGTTTGTGGGAGGCAGGGGTCAAATCTTTTAAACATCATCTCCGTCGTGTAGGGAACGTCAACCTCACTTATGAGGAATTTTCAACATTATTGACACAAATAGAAGCCCTCCTGAACTCCAGACCTATGTATCCCATGTCTTCTGATCCAAACGACCTACTCCCTCTTACACCAGCCCATTTCCTGATTGGCCGACCGCTCACCGCACCTACCTATGAAGACCTTACAAACGCAAATACGTCACGATTGGTCCGCTATGAGCGCATCGAACAGATGAGGCAAAATTTCTGGAAACGCTGGTCTCAAGAGTACGTTTCGGAGCTGCAGACAAGGAGTAAATGGCAGTCCAATACTGACACAATAGCACCCAACACATTAGTGCTCATTAAAGAAGACAATCTGCCACCTTTAAAATGGCGTCTCGGACGAGTCATAAACACTTCACCTGGAAAGGATGGACTAGCACGTGTAGCTGACATTAAAACAGCTAACGGAGTAATAAGAAGATCATACCCCAGATTGTGTCCACTGCTAAAAGAGGAAGAACCCTAACTTCTCTAAACTTCTTCCTTCTTCTACTTCATTTTCGTTGGAGGTTGTTGCTCCAAGGCGGGCGGCATGTCTACGCATCGTCATCATCTACGAGTACGAGCCCACTACACTGACGTCTCGAATGTAGTTCCGAATTCCACCAAGCGCGGCGCCTCGTTCATTCAACGAATCGCTAAAAACGCAAGCACACGACGCACGCAAAATTTATTGTTAAAACTAAAAGTAATCATTATACGCCTAATTGCTATCGAAGAAGATTTTCATTTATCCATCCAAACACTACAATATTATCGAATTTTAGTTATTTACGACATATTTCGCACAGACGAAATCAGAGGTAGAAGCTAGTCCATTATAATTTGCTGGTACTAGGTTTTTTTAAGTGGTAAATTCATCCAATGAGTACGGTAAGTACTGTCAAACCCGTACCGACTAAAATCCGCGGTCTTCCTACAATAGACCTTAACGTTCCAGGGATTCCTGTTTAGATAGTCCCACGTTGGAACTAAGTATTGAATAATATATTGATAGCGAGTATATTTTAAACAAAGTTCAGAGAATCCTTTTATAATATGTATATCTGTCGTTTCATTGTATTTGTCGTCACAAAACTGGAGTAGGATACCTAGGAAGAGTTCCAACTAGTTATCCTCGACAAAAATGTCAAGCAAAAACTGTGTAAGTATTTATATGTTAAATACTTAGGGTACCGGTTTTTCGTGATTTCTGTATAAATACTCAGACATTATTTGTGTGCAGGCGCAGTGTGTACAGTCACTGGCAAAAATTTGTAGACAAAAATAAAAAATAATGTCATAGACAAAAATAATTTTAGTAGACTGAAGTTAGAGAGGAAGATGGAAAATTGTGAAAATGAGAATAGTGCAGCTTGAATGGTACACCATAAACTACTTAAAGTATTGTTTTTTCTACTTCCTCTTATTCATCCAAAGGTTGTCTTGAATTAAAGATCGCTGTTAGCGATAAGACCGCCCATCTGTTATTTATAGTATGGTGTGCATAATAAACAGTACTCTATCTGTCTTTCTTGTAGAAAATTTTACAAAACTTGAAATCGAATCGAATAATGATGTAATTTCCCCATTTCTTCTACCTCTTTCGATCGTGTCTTCATGCCAATTCACGTGGAAACATCTTCTCGGCAAAGTGTTTGCTTAAAAGCTTTTTTTTCTTAATTTAAATATTTCTGCTCATCTAAAACCAGGAAACAAACAGATATTATAATTACTTAAATGTTTTTATACGAATATAGTAAATGTTGGCTATATATAAATATTGCGATAGTTATTCACGTATGTACATATGTATAATTATTTCTGACTACCCGGCTATTAATAGGAATACGTGTTTGTATTTAATTACGTTTTTACATCACGTTTTATCTATTTCTAGTGAAGTAGAACTATATTATCTAATTTATTTTTTTCTTGAAAATTATCGACTATAGTTAAAAGAAATCCGCTCGTAAATTGTTAAGAAACTGTAACTAAAAGGTAATTATGTACAGTCGAGTTTTAAAATATGTGTACACTTTTGAATTTTATTTAAAAAAAAAAATTAAAATGTATTAATAGATTTTTGAACTTGACTGTACCTAATACTTATAACAACCAGCATCCAAAGTTTAGACGATCTGGGGATCTATAAGGCCAAATGTTATTTAAGAGAATCTTATAAAAATTGCATAAAAATATTCTATGTTTATGTATAACATTTCTATTCTATTCTATAACATTTTATTTTATGAATTTTATAGTATTGTCGATTCTGATAAAGTGTTTTTTTATGTTAAAATATTTTTTTAGAGGTGTAGTATGCAATTATTTATAACACGCGCTTTTGATGGTTTAAAAAAAATCAGTAGATCTGTATATCTCAAAAAGAAATCTAATTAATTTGTAATGATAATCTTTATCTTTATCGATACTTTAAGACGTTCTTCAGTACCAATAAAATATTATCACCCTGGACATTAATGCGGGTTCAAACATTTTTATTCAGGTACAATAATATTATTATTTTATAGCATAAATTCCCCAAAACCTTGCCAGAGGACGGTCGTAATAAACAACTCTTTTTAATTAAAAGAGTATACTTTTATCCAAACTAATATTATAAATGCGAAAGTAACTCTGTCTGTCTTTCTGTCTGTTTGTCTTTTCTTCACGCGTAAACTACTGAACCGATTTGTGTGAAATTTGGTACAGACATAAGTAGTTTGGAACTTGAGAAAGGACATAAGATAGTTTTTATTACAAAAAAAAAAAAACAAAAATCTGCTGGAAGTCACGATTCCACGCGAACGAGGTCGCGGGCAAAAGCTAGTAAGATATAACTGAACAACTTTACGTTAACGTAACGTTGGAGCATCTTCAATTTAGTTCTAAGTGATTTTTATTGACAATAATGACTGATGGAAATACTACTACTTCTGACGGGTCAAGAGTGTGTGAGTTATTCGCCAATCACTTTTCATCTGTTTTTACTCCTGATGTGAACAATGATAATGTTGACTGCAGATCCGGATTCTTGCAATCCTTAGAAATCAATAGTTTGTCCCTAACTGCACCAGTTATCTCTCCTGAAAATATACATAGAATATTAAAAGGCCTGGATCGTAATAAGGGAGCAGGGCCAGACAGAATACCTCCCGTCTTTATCATTGCGTGTTCATCTGAGCTAGTTTACCCATTGACGTTGATTTACAACAAGTCCTTAACAACTGGTATATTTCCCTTAAAATGGAAAATTGCAAAAGTTGCCCCTGTTCACAAATCGGAAGACACTAACATGGTAACTAATTACAGGCCTATTTCTATATTATCTGCATTTGCTAAAGTCTTTGAGTCTCTAATCTGCCCATACTTACGGAACCACTTAAAACTATATCTTAGTGACCACCAGCACGGATTTGTTCGAACTCGTTCAACTAGTACTAATTTGGTCCATTTCACGGAACGAGTTATAAAAGCTGTAGATGCAGGCCACCAAGCTGATGTGATATATACGGACTTCAGCAAAGCTTTTGACAAAGTATCTCACAAAATTTTATTAGCTAAATTGCGCGCTTACGGCATCTCTGGGTCTTTGCTGGATTGGCTGAGATCGTATTTAAACGATAGATTTTTCTTTGTTGTCGTTAACGGTTTTAAATCCACAATGCAGTATATTTTCTCCGGTGTTCCTCAGGGATCGCATTTGGGACCGATTTTATTTATTTATTTCATAAATGATATACCGCAATGTTTTTTACATTCAGATTATTTCATGTTCGCAGACGATCTTAAGTTTTTAAGAGTTGTAAGAAATGTGGAAGATTCTTTGCGGTTACAGGATGATGTTAATCGTCTTGTGAAATGGTGTAAAAGTAACAGGATGGAATTAAATGCAAAAAAATGCTACCACGTAAAATTTTCTAGAAAAAATAAACTAGTGCTCGGGAATTATCACATCTCTGGTGAGGATATCAAGGAGGTAGATACAATAAAGGATTTAGGCGTTATTTTTGATAAAAAGTTAACTTTTATGCAACACATAGATAACATCACTAAAAGAGCTCTAAAAATGTTAGGGTTCGTTCTAAGGAACTGTAAAAACTTTCATCACAAAAGGACAAAAATAATACTTTATAACAGTCTGATACGAAGCGTCCTGGAATATAACAGTGTTGTATGGCGTCCTCACTATGCTTCACATACATTACGCCTAGAACGTGTCCAGAAACGATTCATTTGGCATCTAGCATATTCTGAACGAATTGTAAAAAAAATACGTTCTTACAGTAAACGGCTACATTATTTTGAAATAACATCTTTAGAGAAGCGTAGGGAAGTAATAGACGCCATATTTGCCTACAAAATTATTAAAAATAAAATAGACTGTCCTGGTTTGCTCGCGCTTTTCTGCTTTCGGGCTCCCGCTAGAATCCCGCGTAGTACCATCACGCCTCTTCATCCGCCCCTTAGAAGAACTGTTTTGGGTGCTAATTCACCTATTGCGAGAATGTGCAGGATGGTAAACAGTTACAGTGATGTTGGCGATCTTCACTTTGACTCCATTGTTAGATTGAAATCCTGTCTCAAATGCTCAACAACTGGCCCATAATTATTTCATATATTTAAATATAATATAATAATTTTAATTTTGATTTTGATTTTGATTTTGATTTAATTTTGATTTTGATTTTGATTTTGATTTTGATTTTGATTTTGATTTTAATTTTGATTTTAATTTTAATTTTGATTTTGATTTTGATTTTAATTTTGATTTTAATTTTGATTTTGATTTTAATTTTGATTTTAATTTTAATTTTGATTTTGATTTTAATTTTAATTTTAATTTTAATTTTGATTTTAATTTTAATTTTAATTTTGATTTTAATTTTAATTTTGATTTTAATTTTAATTTTAATTTTGATTTTAATTTTGATTTTAATTTTGATTTTAATTTTAATTTTGATTTTAATTTTAATTTAATTTAATCTAATTTTATTTATGCATTTCATTTTTGTTGCTAATTGTATTGTTATTTTTTATAATAATTTAATCCAAGGTGCGCTTATAATTATGTACTATAAGTTAGCTTCTTTCAATTGATTTTATTGTGAATGCGGTGTTCGCCTCTAAGTAGTTGTTACACTGTGAGTATGTATGGAGCATGTTAGTTTTATTAATATTGTGTGTAAACAACTGTTGGTGATCCTAATAAAAATAAAATAAAATAAATAATAATACTTCATGTTTCAATGAGTAGGTAATTCAGGATCGCAATAAAGTAATTCAGAATACATTTTATTCCATGACGACTTTGAACTTGGGTAAACAACTTAAGGCAATGATATTGATTTTAAATTAACCTTGTGGGGCTGCAGAGATTTTATACTCCTTTGTTTTTCAAAAGACAAGGATGAATACAACAAAATCAAAGCGTACTTTGGAAACAACATGACTTGTTCAATGTTCAATTTAATTTCAAGTTTTTAATTCCACATACCAACCTAAATAAATAAAGATGTACATTGTTTTTGTTCACAAAATTCTACGAGACAAGGGAGGGCTACGTTGATTGAACTGCCAACCTTTTCGCGCTTAATGACAGCTAACAATCACGACTGGCCAGTCAGTTCTCGGAACAAAAACAATATGAAAAAAAAAAGAAATAAAAACATAAATTCATTCCAAGTTATGTTTGTAATATAGAGAAACATGTGAAGACAATTAGTTTAATTGTACGCCACGTTTTTACGAAGACTCGTCGTTAATATATAAAATTATTTGTAGTGAATAAAAAATGATGCTTTAAGAGTGGTTCAAGAGTAATCCTTAGTTATTTGAAAAACTGCAACGACTCCGATAATAATTTTCTTCTTTTTTTCTTTCTCTTTCTTGTTTTTTTTAGTAAAGATTTAATTATGATACATTGGTAGGTCTGTTTTGTGGATTAAGGACATCAATAATAAAATTGTTTCTGGTCCACAGACTCATAAATAATTTCCCGATTTAGCAGGTTTAAAAACGCAATCTAAGCATAAAAAAGGAGTTTATATATAGACGTTGCGTGTCTAATGTCAATGATTACGTCGAGAGTCTGTGACAATTACTGCAATTAAAGAAAAAAAAACAATAGTCTGTGGAGCAGGGCCAGCCAGTCCCACAAATTGCTCTTCAGGGCCCGATTATTGTTTATGATCCCTTTTTTACGAGTCATCTGGTTGACGTGTTACTGATCATGTGTAATGTCACTGACAAAGACAAGTAGTCAAAGGTTTTGCGGAAGATATCACAAATTATTGCTTTGGAATTAGAAATATTAAATAAATAAATATTCCACAACTATCACACCGTTGTGTCCATCTAGTCCCAAACTAAGCAGAGCTTGTGTTATGGGTACTAGAAAACTGATAAACATACTTATATATTCCTAAATACATACATATTATAGATAAATAACACCCAGACACAGAACAAATGATCGTGCTCATCACACAAACATTTGTCCTGGGTGGGAATCGAACCCACGACCTCCGGCATAGCAGTCAGGGTCACTAACCACTGGACCAACAGGCCTTGAAATTTAGATGAAAATTCAAGGATTTACTATACATATATGTTTATGTAATTTTGAAGCTATTCCTATCCTTAAGAAATAAGCATATAAATAAAATGTAAATAACCAAGAAAATCTAACCACTGTCTTTCAAAACTACTATTTCCTCAGTCATAAACCTATATGTGAGGAAGTATTAAATCACGTTACTATTTTACATAAAATGATGAGTCGAAGAAAATATATTTCTATTCGATTCTTGTTTACATTGTAAATCGAGCATACTATTGCTATGTTTTACAATTATTGATAGTCTGTTATTATATTATGAGCACAATCGCCGCGGTCATCAATACGGAAATATGTTTTTATGCTTGAAGAGGAAACCTATTTGAATTGCTAATCAAATAAAGGGAAACATTGATGTATGCTAATATCGATTGAGGTAGGTTGAAAATATAAAAAAACTGTTATTTTTCATTTGTGACTTTTTATTTATACAAACGAGGATACATCACAAATTCGCTTTACTGAGCGGCTATAATTAATAAAAAAGGATGCCCTAGAACCAGTTTTCGCATTTTTGTGACGTTAAATTAAACGGGTAATTTGACAGATTCAATTAGTTCGTCGTCCGAACACCAGAGACGCTTTTTTCATTTTGCATACAATTTACCTCGTACATAATTCAAGTACGAAGTACGGTTAAATACGAAGAATTCGTGCTAGGGCTTCAAAAGTCAAAAATCTTACATAAAGTTCAAAATGTTCATTTCTGAATTAAATTAAATTTCAAAAGGGTACCGTTCGTAACCACAAGCCACAAACTCATTGGGCTTAAAAAACCGCAATACAAATCATGACGCCATGACAATACAATGGCTCATGGTTATCATTTTACTTACGAATAAATATGAAGACCACCCCATAGCTTACGTCAGATATTGTAGCCTCATTTAAACTAGTACTAGTTGTCGCTAGCGGCTTCCCTCGTAAGTAATCCCACAGGGTAATATATCAGATATATAACATCATAATATTTCAGACTGTTGTCTGCTGTCTGTCTATTTGCTGCGGTAACACAGTACTTTTGATGATAGAGAATTAAATATCGAACATTATCATTTCCCGACTTTCTACATTTTTTTCACCTTCGACATTTCATAATTTGGCTGTGGTATCGTGTTCTCTCCACTAAAAGCTAAAATTTCATTTCCATCATCAGTCGAAAGACGTCTATTGCAGAAAAACATACATGCAAACATACATACCGGTCAAAATCATAACCCTCCTTTTGGCTTTGCCGTAGTCGGGTAAAAAAGGCCTTAGACTACATCCATCGGTTGCCTGCGACACTTGAAGATGTATATCTTCCATCGCTTCTTTGCTACCATCAAACTGATAAGCGGTTTCTTTTTTTTCAATTAGTTCACAGAAATAATGAATTATGAAGGTTACGTCATTTTTATTTGGAACTGGTGGTTGACCCCCGGGTTACGGAGAGCTCGTAAGCTTTTAACGTCAGCTATAATTTTCGGTTTTCAAAGACTAATTGCCTTAAATATGTGTTTGTATTTTTCGGCATTGCTTTAGTTGTTTTTTTCTCATTTGGTTGTTAAACCAGAGTGGCGTCATTAGATCATCAAGTTTATACTTATACCTGTTAATGCTCAAAATCAATCAATCAAAAATGATGTTTTTGCGAAGTTAGGGTCATGTCGAAGATTTTTTAAGAAAGCCGCAGTTCAATTTGTGGCTGATTAATTAAATAGAAACAACAATTGTTCACACAGATCCAGGCAACAGGTAAATAGATTTGTGTATTAAATACCCAGTTTATAAAAGTATTAAGGTAGGTAACTAAGTATACAATGGAGTTTGTGGTAAAACCTTGATTATCGAAAACCCATTCATTGTACCTAGGCTTGATGTGGCGTCAGACCATTGTAACATGTGATTATGTTGGTACTACAATTTCGTTATTGTTAGTTATTTCCATTTTTGAATAACTTTCGTGTGTCAACTGTTTTTGAGGTTATGGTTTGAATTTAATGAGCACTGGTGCCGTTTATTGCGAATACCATTGTTGATCCTGTTAAACATTATAAAACGAAATATTTTCCATGTTTCTAAATGTTTTTTTAGTGCCAAAAATGTTTTGTCTATATTTCCCTGGAAAAATTGCAAAAAAATATCAAATAGTTATCTAAATAGAAATTAAACATATTATTTTCAAGAAGAAAAAATAATGGTAAACTTGATGTAGCGTAATACTTCATAATTGCTACAACATCTCACTATGACTGCAATGTTGCAAGAGCAATGTATAAATTTACATAAAAAACACATTAATGGCAATGTAATAAGATTTAAACGATCTAGTAATAGATGTACAACATATATTGCGAAATATCGAATAGGATTACTGATTAAGTATGCAGAATTACCTTCCTGTAGTTCGAAAAGGTTTTTTTTTTATTTCTATGTTCTGCAGTTTAAACTTAGTTTAATTCATGACTGTGAGACTCCATTATATAAACCTGGTAATCTATACTTATATTAAAAAGAAGTGTTATATGTATAAAACCATATCGCTTTAGACTATGTGCACGCGCATAACTAGCGAACGACTGCACCAAATTACATGTTTTCTTTATTATGTTCGTTATTGTAGACAAGAATTATATTATGTGCGATAGTTTTCGGAAAATCTATCGGGGATAGTGCAAACCCGGAGTAGGCCGCTAGTATTAAAATACTCTAACAATCACCTAATCGTCATAATTATTTTAACGGTGAAGATAATAGTAAAGGGGAACAGCTTATAAGACGGGGACGCGAGGTATGACGGGAAATCACACATTTAAGGCAAATTAACACAATACTAACGTGCCGCAAGCACCAACAGGACGCCATTTGTTATTGGCTGCTTGCAAATTACGTCCTGGTTGCGCTTGCGCTACGTTAGTGTTTCGTGAAGTATGCCTAAAGAGTGTATGTCCCCATTATACCTCGCGTCCCCATCTTATACACCCCTATATGGCAAAATTATAATATCAGACCTGACATTAATATTAGAGAAACACATGCGAATCAATTGATCGACATTGAGCGCTATAGACGTGGTTAGGATACAGATTTCAACGCAAAACCTTCACATTCAAAATTCCACCTTATACCTTTTAACTTAAAGTCAAATGTTCTATAATTACAGGTTTGTATGAATATTTATGGTCATTGTGGATACGTCAGTGTGACGTAAAAACTGTTATACAGCCAATAAAGTGTGTTTTGCATTCTGACAACGGAACGAAGACGAAAAAAAATGCTCATGCCGTTCGCGAAATAAGAGTCCATTCGCCCGTAGAACATTAGGTCGTATCGATATGTCATAGGTGTCTAGATATTTCCTTGGCTACCAAATTTATTACACATTTAACATCTAGGTATCTATTCTTGCATTTATGTAAGAGGTCATCTACAATTCAATTCGTTTTGGTACAAGTTTTTTTTTAATGTAACTCATCATTTGGTTGACCTTTTCCCAAACGTGCTGGTATCGGTTTTCATTCTAACCGGTTGCAGTTCAGTACCAGTATTTAACATGCCTGTTTGACCTTAAAAACCCAGTTACTGGGCAAAACCGATTCCCCTTGGCAAGACTAGTAGGTGCATTTTTCTATCTCTACCTGTACTTAAATCAAATTTTGACCCAATTTGTAAGATCAAAATTGTAATACACGTAATTTGTATGGTATTCTATCTATCTATAATTACGAATAGGAACTATAGATACAGCCATTTTCTTTCGATATTTAAATACAAATTAAATCATTTGTTAATATTTGAATTCAGGTTAATTTGTAGTGGTACGAAACTGATAATGAACAGTTTTGACGATAACCCGTTTCAATAATTTTTTTTTCAATTTTTTGATGACATATAAAAAATAATGAATTCGACCTTGATACTCGAATTTCTCGTTTTGCAATGAACATATTTGATTGTATAACGAGCTAGGTGAGATCTGTTAAACGAAGTAAATTCTTGTATCTACTCGTATTTAAAAAAAAAATATCAGAACACTTTTTCATTATACAAAGACAAAACTAAAGGTCTATATACCATCCACCGGGTATTAACCGTTTAATTTAAACATAAGAGATAAAATATACAGATGTTTATGATTTTCGGAATTAAGTTGGTTTCTACGTGTTAATTACGTCATTATGGCTGTTTCCTATATTGATAAAAGCCGTGCCTATGACGTATTTAGCAAACAGGTTTATTTAAATCACTTGAAACTTAATTTCTAAGTAAGGGAAGGTCATGAAGCGATGTCAGATAATCAGAACGGACTCTTTTTTGAACACTTATAAAGTACAAGCTTATAATATAATTAAGGCATGCAATTAAGGTTGTTGTTCCCTCCAATAAATATGTGAAACTTACTCATATAAGTTCTAAACACTCGATTTTAATCAAATGAATAAAATTACTTTATATTTCTTCAGATAACAGCTACCTAACTGCCACATCGAATAAATTGGCTGAGCTAAGTAATTATTAATACAAAGTCGTTGAAGCTGAACTCATAGTTTTTATTGTTTAGCTTCAACTCGCCGGGGATTTTTGCGAATACCTACGTCAAAAACAAAATGAACACTTAATTATTTTTTATTTGATTGTTTTATTATTATTATTTTTTTATTGTGGACATTATGGATTTTAATCTGAAATAAATGAATTATTATTATTAATAAATACTAAAGTGACTTGAAGAAAACATTTTTTTTTACATAAAATCTTGAGAGTTTACAACACGAAGTGATTTTTAGACAAAAACTATGAGCACAGATTTTTCTTTTTTTTTTTGAATATTCAATATAGTTTATGATTGGTTTTGCTTCCCTAACTTTACCTATTTTTATTCGTAAGCCGAGCTTATAATTATATTCAAAATCTCATATATCTTTTTGCCAAAGTTCTTCAAGTCGCTTCAGCAATTTAAGCGTGAAAGCTTAACAAACAAACACAAACGTCTGCATTTTAATATTAGTTCGAATGACAATACGATGCAGTGTGGCGTTTTGTCGACCGGGCTGACCTTGTGTCACAGATTAATTACAATCACTTGGTGGTAAGAGTAGAACTGAGCGTTGTAATGGTCCATTAAGGGCCCATGACGCACACTAGTTTCGACCGCCGATTACAGGGCCTGATTAGTCCACACCGGGCGAGATTAATCAACCTATTTTCGCTTCCCTTGAAACAAGTGTCCGACAGAAACTGGATTTTCAGCCTAAACCGAAACCGTAACCGAACCTTCGTTGCCTGTCAATTTATTTGATTAATTTATGTACAAAAATCAATCTTTAATCGATACTGTAATAAACGATACATCCCAGGTACTGATTTAAAACACTGCTTTCTTCTCTCTCTCTCTCTGTGCTTTGTATCGAACATACGTATTTCTTTCCTAGTGATTTTAATATGGTTAATAATAATCTATATAATCAATACTTTTTTTTATATCTTTTTTGTAAAAATATTTAACAAATGTAACAAATAAGTGAAGAGATGAATAAAGGAAAATAATCTTTATAACTAGTTTTAGAACACGGATTTACTAAACCTCTCTGGTCCTAGTTTCAGCTGAAATCGAAACCGATAGATTCCTGAAAGAAAAACAGAATAATGCTTCCTGACATAGGAAATAAACCGAGAACCTTATGCTCAACAGTCACTATTATTGTAATCACTAGTTTCCTTACCACATTTTAAAGTAAACATATTAATAAACGGTTAAGGCTTTCGTTAACCAAATCGGTCGTCGGCTTCTGGCGGTCACTTTCACTAAATCGCTGTTGGCGTAACAAATAGTTTTTCTGTGTCGCTTTTCCTTGCGAATCTTCTTGCACTCGCGAGTTTTATGCACACATTAAAACCTTACTTCATTCTAAAATGAGACAAAAATGCAATGTGACCAGTTTAAGATTTCAGTGCGGGTAGAGTTTCTTATCAAAAAATTAAACGTTGTGACACATTTGTTCAGTATTCTGCCATATATGTTGGTCAAAGTATAAGCTATCAAGCCACATTTCGACCGTTGCTTGATCATTAATTAAACTATAAATTTGTTAAAAAAATCTATAGGATTGTAATTGATTTAAGTAACAATCAACTGGCCCTTAAACTCTTAAGTGAGAGACCATGGAATGAAGCTACCAATTTGATGCTAGTCTAAAAATTACGCACAGGAAAGTGCTGAGATAAAAATAGAATACGTGTTGACAGAACACACACTCGCAGGCTCAACTATGTACATAAATGTACAGTTTAACCTAACCAGTATGTCAATCTACGGCTAAATGTGTCCCGTCTACGAGTATGTGAGCAATGACGTGGCTCATTCATGAGCTTAAGGAAAACAAATGAGCACATGTTTTCTAATTGACGCGACTGTTTATGTGCTTATTATTGACATATGATGACAGATTAATAACTTGATTTATTATATTTATATTTTTATGTCTGTGACATAGATTTCAGCTACTGTAAAAGAGGGTGAAAAACAGGGGGTAGTTCGTGAATTTTTTACATCTACAGTTACATTTTATTGGTAACCTAAAATACATTTTTTTTATTATTCAAATAATTTATATAACTATAATAATAACATATTATGTTGTTTTATTTACCGTTTTAAAATCAACCTGGATGAATATTTGAACTTATCCGGTTCAAATTTTTGCCCCTTAGTTATATAATTCTTTTTGATTCCGTAATTCGAATCATAAATGTATGTGTTCATACGTATTATTTGTTTTAGGTACGATTGTTATAAGTTATTAGCACAGAAATAAACTGCATTATGTTAGCATTTATTGTTTTCCGACATAAGTGCGATATTATATGAATTCTTTTAACAGCTTCCTCAGTAATTTTAATTGTAGGTACTTTAAGTAATAAAATACAGGAAAATCTTGAAGAAAATAATAGTTACTTTGAGGTAAAATACGACATAATGTTTCACTTGAATTCCTTCTATGAATACTTCTACATTATTAAACAGTTTTGCACATCTTATCAAACGTTATAAATTTCAAATTCTTGTCTTAAAACAGAGTTATTTTGATTCACGAACTGAACTAGCTCAGACACGACTAATACCTGGTAGGTAACTTTAAAACCATTCACTTGATTATGAACGTAAACAATCCTTTAAACTAATAAAAGCTTTTTAAAAGAAGATAAAAACATGATAAAATAATCCCTGGCTGGGGCACATCCACATAAAAGTCCGGTAAAGCAGCTTACAACTTCCTCTAGGTTAACTTGCGAGATGCCACTCTCGAGAAGAAGAAACCCTGTTTTAGTAATGTATGCTATTTAAAACCGAAATCACTTGTATGTATAGCAAAAAAACAAACAAATTTCAAATTTCTCACTTCATAAACAACAAAGTTACAGGAAGGTCATAAGTACTGTGAGTCGCTTCGAGAAAAGGATAGTACGGTCGCGCCACACATGCTCTACTTGGCTGAGGGTGCTGCAGCGCCCCTGAAAATAGGCCAATGTAAAATAGTGGGCTCTACGAAACAATAACATTTTTGTCCAGATTGTCAATAACACCTTTACAGACAAGACAAGTTAGTCCAGGTTAGTCTCAAGTCATTGACAACCTAACATTTAAAAGCGTAAACGATGACGTAAAATTGTCATACAAGTAAAATACCAAACAGCTTACATTTGTCTTAATTTTTGGAAGTCATTAACTCACCCAAGTGTAAGCACAATCAAACTCTTTTGTTTTAAAGTGATTCAATGAGACAACGTTTGAATTTCGAATGTGATATTTAAAGAATTCCTTTTATTCTCTCGTTCAGAAACTGCGATGGTTTATTGATTTACACTTGGGTGAAGTGAGCTCGTAAATGATACAGAATAGCTATAGTGATGTCTCAGCTGTCATATCAGGAATCGAACGACAAACCATGAACGGCAATCAAAAGCAAGTGAAGCAAATCAACTCATTGATTCAAACATATCGGTATACAGCGTGTTTACTAACATTGCCAAACCACTTAACATGCAAACTGCATTGAACTATAGATAGCGTCCCAAGGTCTAGTTGAATCACCGAATTATTACTACTATATGCAACCAATTCGTTGGAAAGTTGACAAAGTCGGCGGCCGACCTTTGCTTGTTTGCATCTTACGTTCAATTTGTTAGCAATCTTTCAGAGAGTTATAGTCGTGTGTAGTCACCAATATAGCGGAGCGCCCCTAAGAGGGCCAAAGCCTGGACGACGGGGTCGCGGGACTATCAGGTTACCATGACCCCGGAACGTAAAGGGCTATTGAAGGACACCGTGGATTTTAGTCAGTACAAGTATTTCAAGTCAGTCAAGGGCCGGGAGGGACATATTTGATGATTTTACCACGTAAAAAAACACAGTTTTTTAATAACAAAACTATAATATTATTTTCAAATGAAATTGTACGAAAAATATAAATAAAATGGAGTGTCAAAAATTCATCTGATTTTATTACATCACCGACTTAGCAAGTAAGTCCATTTATTTCTGGTACAAACAGTATTATCATCCAGCAATTAATTATCGCGTGTCTTTCGTAATTAAACAAAATTAATACTATTCCGAACATAATGAGTAGCGTGTCCCAAAGAAACGAATTCAAATACCGTGCTTGTAAATGTTAATAAAGTGGGGGGTAGCTCTGCAACAACAATTGCCATTGCTGTACAACGTGGATGTATCGGATCCATATTTATGCTTTTTAGGGACCAAAATCATAAAATAAGTCCTCTAACCCTAGGTGGAGCAGGCTGCCAGACCCATACCTACTAAAAACCACTGTGTACTTTTCAGCCACCCGATAAGTGACTAATACTAATACTTATGATATTTTTTTCTTTATTGGTACTAGTATGAACTGACGTATCACATCATCTTTCTGGCCTTGTCCCATATTCCTTAGTCGGCTGAAGAATTTTTGTAACAGGCGTGCAGAAAAGTAAGGAATTAGGTACATATATGCAATAAAGATGCACTAAGATCGGATTTTCGTTTTTTGTTGTTTTTATTTTTATTTTTCCCGCACTAGGTTTTTCTCCGGAGGCGCATGACTCCGGGGTCGCGAGACTGGGAGTACTCATTGAATGATTTTATCACGTGAAAAAATAGTTTTCTTCTGAATCGTGGGTGCGTTTACAAACATAAAAACTGATAACACTTAAGAAGCTGTAAGTTTAACTATAAGCTAAAATAACTATCATCAAAATACCTTATAAAGTTTACAAAAACGATTTTACTTTTTTACTGAATTTTCCCATTTTTACCGTCAAGGAAATCCTAAAGGGAATACTTACACCGTCACAGCTCATACAACTATAGTTTTTGTATATTGTAAAAATTCTTGAAGTAGCCCTACTAGAATTTGAATGACATAATCATCATGCTACAGCCATGCTATTGCAAAATGTTTAGCGACGTAAAATGTGGCAGCGTATTACTTAGGCGGGAAAACACTGCGGCATGGTGTGGTGCGCTTGCGCAATTGCCAGCTGGTGTTTACCGTAAGTTATGTGAGCCTTTGTGGCGCTTTGCCATCGGTATTACCCATTGGGGGCAGCAATTCGACCTTTGAAGATAACAATGATGTTACTTATATCATTTTTTTGACAAAATATAGATTGCATTTTTTTAAAGCTGTATGTATTATATGCGGAAGTCGCGAGCTCTGAGTTCAGCCCTTTTGGTTTTTTTTTTTGGCCTTATAAAATCATCAAATGAGTCCTCCCACCAAGGGCAGGGCGGGAGGGACTGTCAGACTCCGTACTGACTAAAATCCACGGTGTCCTTCAATAGCCCTTTACGTACCGGGGTCATGGTAATTCGTAAGTCCCGCGACCCCGGATATACCAATAAATAGAGGACAAGGTGATGCGGCGCAGCCTGGGAGTGGACTGCTGCAGGCTGAGTTGATACCAAAAACTACTACAACAATTTTACATCTACCTACACCCTTATTAATAAACGCGAACTAAAGTTACAACCTGGATAATCTTCAGATCAACTTTCTTTTTTTTTAAGGAATAACTTTGGCATAACTTTAGTTCGCGTTTATTAATAAGGGGGTTAATGTTTTAATTTGCATGCAACATAAAGTATTAAAAAAATTGACTAAACCTAAGAACTGTTAATAATTGCCGAGAGACCTGATCACGTCCATTTTCTGATGACACTCTGACTGAGGCTTAGCAGGGCAGAATACAGACTAAACCTTACCTTAGTAACAATATTTTTTTTATACTTATGTTAGTGCTCTTGTATTCAAAGACTGTCAGCATAGTGACGGAGCCTGTAGAGGGCCAAAGCCTGCCGGGGTCGCGGGACTAACGAATTACCATGACCCCGGTACGTAAAGGGCTATTGAAGGACACCGTGGATTTTAGTCAGTACGAGTCTGACAGTCCCTCCCGCCCTGCCCTGGGTGGGAGGACTCATTTGATGATTTTGACACGATAAAAAAAAAGTGCTTTTGTATCAAAATATACTCGCAGTTGATAATTAGAATAGGTATGAGACCACTATAAGACCTCTACCTAATAAAAATAAAACTAAATTTAGGTAAACACGTGTATAAACGTTACGTATAAATAATTGATGAAATAAATTACACAACATATGTTTGGCCGAAACAACAGGAAAAAACAGAGACTGTATTACAAAAAAATAAAAATAAAATAGAGGGAAAAAGACGTTTTAAAACCTTTTAAAATCGCGTGAGACCCACAAAATTAGCATAAGTAATTACGAAAGATTTAAGAAAAATAACGAAGGTGTTTGAGTTAAATCTGTGGTCACATTTGATTTTGTACTGATTCTAGGAAAAGCAGTAAAATGTCAACGAAAAATCAAAATGGGTAAACTCCCGATTTTGATTTGTTTTTTGAGGCATTTTTTACCTGTTGCATTTTAATTCACAGTAATCTGAAAAAAACACGACCAAACACATATTTATTTTTTTACATCAACAACAACACAATCAAGTTACTTCACACTTCGGCACGTTGGTTTCGGTATTAAAATTCTTATGTAATTTACTATTATTATCTGTTGAGCAAAACTCCAACTCGTAGACGTACACATATTTTATTTTATCTAATTCAGTTCATGCCGATCGGCAAACTTGCGTCTACCATTGGTGGACCATATTTTCGGCTCGGAGCCGAACGATTTTTTACCGATCCTGATATTAAAAACCGTACGAGCGCGTTCACACGTGATACCCGTCTCACCTGTGTTCTACCGATGATAAATAACACGAGAGGTAATATCACCTTTTATTTCACGCATTCTTCGAAAGGGAGCGGTTTAGTTCGTACTATAATAGCTGGACAAATTAATTGCTTATGACAAATGCTCCGGTTTTATGAAGATATTTTCTTAATGAGATAGGTATCATGTAGGTTTATTAGTCGTGTTGTTGCTATCCTTTTTTTTTGTGGTAATATCTTCACATGAGTCCTCCCACCCAGGGCAGAGCGGAGAGACTGTCAGACTCGTACTGACTAAAATCCACGGTGTCCTTCAATAGCCCTTTACGTACCGGGGTCACTCATATTAGTAGTAGTCGATATTATAATCACTCATATTCGTATTCAATATTTTTAGTATGTTGTTATTCATTTACCGTTTACCAAGCAAACTCGATTTAAAAAATCTTTATTGACTTTGAAATATGTTTATGTTGTTCGAAGTTTTTCGCCGCCGGAACATTTATAATTATCAGAAATATAATATTACCTACTTGTTTATAAAAACATACAATATATCATGTCATATGAATTAGTTTACGACTTTAGTTTACATATTAATTCTTGTGACTTTACATATATGTATGCTTCGCTGATTTATTATTTAGAACTCTTAGAATCCGTGACACTTTATCACGATTGGGTAAACTTCACTTATTTAACCTTTGATATGAATCATTTAATTCTAAATTCATAAATAATAATAATCTGCTTAAATCGAAATTCAAAAATATTTAGAAATAATAGAGCGCCTGATCATCTTTATTTGACATTACTTATCGAAATGCTCATATCGAGCATGAGTTTTGGGTGCCGTACCTAGTGAGATCCGATATTCTTCGAAAGTATTCGAATTGTATTCGTTTGATTCTTAACGAATTCCCGACTGTATTATTATTATTAGGAGAGGCAATCTATCAATCAAAAATGTTATACGTTGATTTATCCTTAGTAGCCTAAGGATAAATCGACGAATACCACTTTTGATTGCTGTTCACTGGACGCAATCTATCAATCAAAAATGGTATACGTGGATTTATCCTTAGGCTAGCCGTTCACTGGTGACTCTGTCTCGCGATGACTTTTTGTTTGTCTGTCGATTGCTATGAAGATATATGGGAGTGTGGTGACAAATAGTTCCTAGCGGCCGGCTAATCTTCATATAGAGTGACAAAAAGTCACTATCAGCACCCGGCCTTATGAACTGCAAAAATAACCTTTTGGAACGCAACCTATCTTAAGCAGACAAAGTATCGTATGAATCTTCATACGATAATTGGTCTGGTAGTAGTATGCACGCCAGGTGGTCAACCTACCCGAATCTGTCCTTGTGAATTGTGTGTCCGAATAAACCTTCCACTATTGTAATAAGGTTGAAAATCCATTAAAGGAATTTGACAGATTGAGGTAGGTTGATGTGCTGGCGTCTGTACTTAAAACGACTATTTTAATACATTATATTTATAAACAACCATAAAGTGCTCATAAAGTAATCCACTTTCACTTTCTTAATTAATTATTGACCGTCATTAGTTACGTCTTAATGTGTTATACCTAAAAAATGTTAGCAAGCGTTTAGTTAACCTAGGATTAACTAACTGGAGTACTTCGATTCTAAAGATTTTGTTTTAAATAGGTTAGATTAGATTATTAGAGTAGACACATTGAACAGTCATAAACGTGTTCAATGTGTGTGTGTATAGATTGTTATAAAGTAATCTAGTTTCTTAAATATACACTATGAAGTGTCTGATAGTTATACCCTTAGTAGCAACGGACGCTCTGTGGTTTCAAAAGAGGTTTTTTAGAAAAGGCTAGTTTATTCGTGTTTTACGACAATGATATTTTTCATACGGAAATGTCACTCATACCTAGACAGAAGTCTTAAATGAACACTGCAAAAATCCAATAAGCGTAGATTTAACCTATCTAAAATCGAATGGCTAGATACAAACTTACGAGTCTTAAAAATAAAATGAATAACCTCGTCACCTCGCTAATATTGGTAAGAGGTCGTACAACACGAAAGTCACGGACGAAAATCTTAAAATACGACGAGTGAGTCTACCACGCTTATGACCGCTCCTTTGACAAACTGACAAATAAGTAAAGGCAATAACACACAGTCCAGCAAAATGGATTCGAGAAGGCGCACAAATGCGCGGCACTTTGGCTTTACGAATTTGGTTGTTTTATTGATTTTGCATGTTTCGTGTGCGACAGTCTTAATGTTGGCAAACGAAGCAAACGTACCTATTATACAAGACAAAACGTTGGGGGGAAATAATGTTTGTCTTACACAGAATAAGTAAACAGTTATTCGCTTGAATGGGTTTCGTAGAAGTGGCTCATGTGGCTCGATTGCAACGAGTGTTTTTCTCAGTGGCACCCTTCAACTTGTCTGCCAATTTAAAAACTGGCGGACAGCGGATAAATCTAGGAGTAAAGAAGTTGATTGCGACTGTGGCTGGTTCTTGCAATAAAACGATTTGTTTTCTTGATGACGCTGAGTTAAAAATATACTGAAGTATGCACAAAGTCTTATGTATTATTGCGAAAAAAGAAATAGTTTTAGATACTTTTAAAATCAGAATTGTGTTTTTATAAAGTTAATTATATTTTTTGTTCTTAGCAAATGTTAGTTATTAGTGCATTTCAGTATGCGTTACATAGCATACCTAACTTACAACTAATGCAAGTCTAATTAGCGACTAATTTGTCATACATACCAGGGTTATTAAAATAAACATTCATATAAGTGTCCATATTAAATCTTTTTGTACGTTTAGATATAGCTGTAAAAATGCCACATTTTGGGGATGAGGTGCCTGAAAATCATTAAAGTTTATTAGTATAGTTGTAAATGTAATAAGCATTTAAAGAGATACTAATAAATGAAAAATAAACAGTTTTTATTTCTTCTGTAATCCATCGACTAAATGAGCCATCTTGTCCAATTCAAGCAGGTATCTAATTCAAGTCATAGTTTATCTCACAATTTTTTGCTCAGATTAGGTGCTCAATTGTTACAATTTAGCTAAAAATAGGTTACATAATGGTCTTCCTAAGTGATTATGATGACCACACCAACAGTTATCATTATTTTTTTGTGGCAACACTTGGAATGATACCCGATTCTAGTGGTTCTGTACATTCTAACAACGATTTTAATGTTTGTTGAAGGTTCCTGAACATTCTTCAGTCTAATAAAGAGTGGCTTTGCCGCCCAAGTGTTCTGTTTGTGTGGAGGGATCAACGACATGCTCATGAAACCGACTTTGTCCCGAATCCGATCAACCGTTCAACATCGGTTCTATCTGGCGACAACCGGCTCGATCCGCTAGATTTAATTGTCACCGCGAAGTACTAATGATAACATGGCGTGATGAGGCTGATAAACTTATTTTAGATTCTGTTTGCAACGATTACTTTAAAGCGGATTGCCCCGCTACCTCACCCACAGCGGAATACTAAGGAACTCTTGAAATTGCCAACAGCATACGCATCTTGAATCTTTAGTTATTACACTTGATTTACTTAAATGTTGTTTAAATGGCGGCTGCGCGTGTCTGTATGTAGCTTTCTCATTTAGTTAATTATGACTGCGGATATTTCATTTAGAGAAATCTTCTTTTCAAGATTATTGTGCAATTCATTTTATTTGTAGTTATAAGTATTGTTCGCTGTATCTCGTAGTCGTTTAAATTCTAATGGACAGTGAATTCAAAGCTGTTTTCAAATTAGCAGTCACACTTCAAGAACATATTAAAACGAGGAAATCTGTCTTGTTTTGTCTTTTAAGGAAAAATAAATGAAAAATGTATTTTAAAAGAGGATAAGATAATTTAAATGTTTCTGTATTTATTGAATTGAGAACAAAAGGTATTCTATTGTTGTGTCTAGGCTATTTTCCTTTTCTTTCTAGAAGTCTTCATTGTATTCTAGATACATATTCTTTCCCGCAATCAAGAACGTACTAACAAGTACGCCGAGCGTAGCTGATATAATTTTGTACCATTTATTTTACTAATTTAAATTTAAAGTATGTTAAATCTATACATAAAATAAAATGGTAGGAAATTCAAAAATGTACATTGAATATTTGTTTTGAAGAATACTTACTGAAACTATATTTTTGTCTGTTTGTCTGTATGTATGTCCGGGATGAACTCAAAAAGTACTGCTTGGATTTACTTCCAATTTGGCACGAATAAGAAGTCGGGTCAACATAAAGGCTACATATTATCACGCTATCACCTACAGGGGGTCGCGGGACCAAGGGATTACCGTGACCCCGGTACGTAAAGGGCTAGTGAAGGACACCGTGGATTTTAGTCAGTACAAGTCTGACAGTCCCTCCCGCCCTGCCCTGGGTGGGAGGACTCATTTGATGATTTTACCACGCAAAAAAAAAAAATCACCTACAGGGAACTAGCAGTGAACCTTTATTTCTTTAAAGCATTCACGCAGACGACTAAAACTTTATTTCTGCACTCCTACAAATAAAGCTTTATCTGTGAGTACTCCTCGGTCCGCGCGATTTGGGTAAAAAGGGGCACATAGTTTTAACTTAACATCTAATAAATAGATAAGTTAAATAATATAGGTTTAATTAAACTAATACCATGGATATTATTACTCTCAGGACTATTATGAAGTTTAAATTTTCAAGCAATTTCTACAGTACTTTTCTTTTCATAAGTTTGGTATTAAGTACTTACTTGGTTAGTTAGCTTTAACTAAAAATTTCAGTAATGGTGATGGATTTTTTATCAGTTATTGTTCGTTTTGTTTCTTTCAAATGGTATGTCATTTTTTATGAAAAAAAAATTATCAGATCTAAACATAAAACTTTAACTTACATTATCAATTTAAAGACCAACTTATTTTTCTCCCATCTTCTGTATCTCTTTCAAGCATTTTCCGCGTTTAAATAGTAAAATACAGTATACGATGCTCACATGAAAGCAGACACAATAATCGAGCGTTCTTCGAGAAATAAACGCCGAACGAAGCCTCGGGGCGGAATCTAGTCATAAATAACAGTAAAGATTTGCAATCTAAATGTAGAGCTGATCGCATTCAATAAATAATATATAAACTGGAACGAGGAATGCCCACGCCTTACCTTAGGTACTCACCGCGGAAATATTACATGGTGATATAAAAACTATTTGTTAATATAAAAATTATTTATTATTTATACACTTACATTCCATACAATGTGAACAGAGCCTTTGTTAGACCACCCCATTGGTCTATTGTGGTCTCAAGTAATTTTTTATCGCTGTAAAATCATCAAATGAGTCCTGTTACCCAGGGTGGGACGGACTGTCAGACTTGTACTGACTAAAATCCACGGTGATCCTTCAAGAGTCAAGGTTTTCTGATGAGACAGACCCGCGACCCCAGCAGGCTTAGGCCCTCTAAAGGGAGCCCCGTCAGATTGATGACAGCTCTTTGAAACAAGACGGAAGAGCGCGTGGAACACAACGCGCCGTCGACCAGGGCCTGGTCCATGATCGGACGGCGAGTCACCACTTACTCACCGTCCACATGCCTGTGGTCTCAAGCTCTACTGTTGACCGTAAAATTCCAGATTCGGTCTTAGTTGTCCATTTTTTTTATCATTGCTATTTTGTCAGACTTAAATGTAAAAAGTCAAGTAAATTATGAATTAACCTTTTTCGTTTCTTGAATAAATATTAAAGTTGTAATTAAAATGATTAGTGGTTAGCATTTAAAACTAGAAGTGCTTTATCTTATAGTGAAGTTTTTTTTATTTCTTTATGTTTTGGATCGCACAAAAACCTGTAATAATTAAATGTTTCGAAAATATATAAAAATATAACTATGCATTTTTGCGAAAATCTTGGTCGTAAGTCTATATAAGTTATGGAGATGGTTTTAGGATCCCATATAAGGAAAAGATAAAACACAAAGCCAACCATAAAATAAACAGGTAATCTAGATTCGGCAAGATTTCGAATAAACGATGAAATGTATATTTTAGAGACCAATGAGCTTTAATTATTCATCTCTTATTTTGAAAAAACATCGTCATTTATTAAAAAGCTGTAAAAAAATAAAAATTATTTAATTAATTAATTAGAATTATAATACCTTTTACTTATCTTGACTTATACATATACAGACTTACTGAAAATCAAAATAACAAAATTGACTTATCAAAGCTGAATTTTCATGATTGGTCAGTGAACGTTAACGTTTTTATACAAAATCATGAGAAAAAATAGAGAACACTGTCGCGTGATACAAGTAATTGTGAAGTTGTAACGTTTTCCCTTATTAAAGCCAAACTGTGGATCTCGTGCTCACAACAAGCTGGGGCCTGGCCTACATTGATGTTACGACTTCTTCTACTGTACAAGTTTCATTATTAAAAGCAATTAAATCTATGAAAAACATGTACACCTAAATAACATTTATATAAAGTGCAAATTACAACATTAATTCTCTTCAAAACTAGTGTTTGTCCTTCCTACTTAATACCTATAATCAAACTTAAATAACCCGAAGAATAACTAAGTACGTACAAAGAATCTTTTGAGAACAAACGTACATCTTCACACGGAAACTCTCAGTGCTTTAACACGGTGAGTTAACGTGTAAAGAAGTCAGTAATTTCTTAAGCACAGTGTTGCCACAGTGCTGTAGTTGGAAAACGAACACCTGACGCTAATAGACAAGCATTACAGGTATTGCCAAAGCTTTAAGGCTGTGCGATGCGCCGGCAGGGGTTAAAGGTTCAGGGTACACCAGGTGAATCGTGCATAATTGACGTGTTTGAAATGTCACACGACGTACATAACATGACGCTAATCCACAAAGAGTTGGGTACCTAATAGTACACCAAAAGCAGAAATATTAATCGCATGGCATAGGAGTATGTCCATCTGGACAGAAATTTGAAACTTACCAGAACCCTTTCCCCGACCTAATTGTTCGAAGAGTTCATTACTGAATAGCCCACCACCGATTATAAAAGAGGCAGTCAAATTTCACGTGTGTACAGATTGTTTTTTTCCAAGCTGAAGGCAGTGATGTTGCGCACACAATTGCTGTGGTCGGTCGCGCCAACCGTGCCCATTGTGTGGCGACCTTGGTCACCAATTAATGCAGCATCGCGTACCTAATGCACGATAATAAGCCACTATTTCCGGGACATTAAATGGAATTTGTTCATACCATCTAATCTTCTCATCTTTTAGAATATGGTAAAAATTACCATCTTTCGTATTTTTCGAAGTTCCGTGTTCTTAATTGAGAAAGTTCCATAAAATAAAGCTCTGGAATATGAATGATATGCAGACACTGAAGTATGATTTCTTCAAATTGATAGAAAATACCTTCCTTGTTATCCTTAGGTACTTTCTCGTAAATCACCAAACCCTTTCTTTTTTGGGCTGCCAAAATCATCAAATAGCACTCCATTGGAACATAAGGGACTGGCAGACTCGTACTGACTAAAAGCCAATCTGTTTCTTCACATACCCTTTGCGTTGCAGGGTCGCGGTGAAACTGGTTTGTTGAGACTATTCCGCTAACCACCAACCCGCCTCCTAACGACAAGTCAAAAGTTACAACTTCAATCGAATCTAAAAACGTACTCTTAACATAACAGAACACATGCAACACAGGTGCGTGAACAAAGTTTACCGAGTCACGTGAACTACAATCTGAAATCGAATCGATTTAATTAATTAAAACAAACATTAATGGAGACTTTTTAAATAATTGTTGGAATAAGACTTCTGACAGGACAATCACGACTGCCACAGTGATGGCTAAATGTAGAAGGATCCACCGTGATGATCTAAGTGCTTCCGCTCAAACCATATCTGATTAACTACGTAATAGGCCTTGCCATCGCAAATTTCGTGTTACGTGCAAAGGACATCTGGATTCGATAGAGTTTACAGTGCGAAATCAATGTCATAAACACCTTTATCTACATCCACAAGGTTAACTGCTGTAAATAAAAACGAAATAGCTAAAGCAACTTTAAATAAAACTATTGTAAAGATCCTTTTCTTTCTCGTGTGCAGACGATGTTGTGGTCACGGCAGCACTTGATTATGTTTCACTCGTGGAACAATCTCGTAATTTTTCCGAAACACCATGAAATGCAAATTGAAACGCCGACCTCATTCAACAATGTCGTCTCTATTGTGCAGTTGTGCTACACGACGGAAAAACAAAAACTTAATCATTTTCAATTTAATAATTATGCAAATGCACTCCTTGATGAGTTAATGGAGGTCGTAAGAAATAGACAAAAGTCTGTAACGAAGGCTGACGCTAACGCTTCTCATTATTTATATTAGCCACAGATGATATTACCAGCAGGTATTAATGTAATTAACTATAAACGACAATGAGCGCGGTCACGAATCTGTCAATAATCGATTGTAACCGACGAAATTCACATCAACGTGATTACTTTGACTTGAACTTGATCGAATATCGATAAACGCCGTGACAATCGATTAAGCTGCGATGCAGTTTACAATTTAATAATCTTAATAGAGAATATTAGACATGAGGAAACTGCGTTTTCTTTATATAAGTACCTGATTTCCTGATAAAACCTTTTTCTGAATACAATGTTATGTTAATCATTATGATTTTTAATGGATAATTTCGAATAATAACTGATGCATACGCAAATATACACTGTGGTTGTTTAAAAGCCACAGTTTCCAGTGAAGGCCGTCGATAAAGGGACAGAAGCGAGAGCATCGCGCCAAAATCACGCGCTCAACAATGTTTGACAATAGCGCTTCATAAGCTGTATTCTGTGAACATGACAGGGAGTAATTTAGCGTTTAGCCTTCACAGAACTCATTATGGGACGATGACGGGGTGGATGCGGCGGAAGTGAAAATTGACGAACATCTGAATGATACTGCTTTGTAGCCGTGGGAAACCTAGTGTCCCCGTCATACAGTTTTTGCTAGTAATTCGGGAAATAAGCCCCTTTTGTTGATACGTTTATTTATAGAACAAGCATTGTTTTGACAAGTTCAGTGATCTACTGTGGGAAATACGAAATAATCCTACTACTGATTGGCAATACGATACAGTCTGGTCGTCTTGTAATGTGCAGCCATTATCGGTGTTTACATTATATATAGTGTTCTTAAGAAATGTTTTAACTGTTGAAAAAACGAAAATCTTTAACTGAAAATGTCTTCGTTCTAGTTTTTCCTACGCAAATAATTCTGAGTACCGATAAAACATTACTTGGAAACAATGAATACGAGGAAAACTACACTATTGTGAGGTATTCGAGAACAAATAGCTTCAAAGCTGTTCTAACTTGTTCTTACAATGATACGTTTATTTGTTATTGTTTGGTCGATATAATAATCTTAGTACGTGCTTCAAACATCCTGGAAAATATCATAACAGTGTTCGGACTAGGGACAGGACATTTTTATCTCACGTCTCAGTGCTGACAGCATAGCTACGGTATGCAATGTCGACATTACTTCGCATTATCATTTTAGGAGGCTATATTCTTACGCTTAGAACACACTGTTGCGGTTTCGGTTTCGAAAACAAAGAAAGTTTTGAAATTTTCTCGGTTTTTTTTTTGTATAACGTGAGTAATTTTTCAAAAATTACCTTTAAATGTTTTGCGTCTTAAAACAGAAAATTCCTAGTTTTAAAGGCAAGCCAGTGTTACTTAAGTCTACACTGAGAATGTTCACAACTCAGGGTTTTCCCAGTTAGCATTATTTTAGATGACTGCGACAAGCACAAGCTATTGAGCACCTCCCACAACATTTCGGTTACAAACAGGACACTTCAGTTGATTCTACTAAACGATAATCGTGACGACAGGCCACGCTCCGTGCATACATTAAAAAAACCGGCCAAGAGCGTGTCAGGCCACGCTCAGTGTAGGGTTCCGTAGTTTCCCGTCCGTTACAATAAGTGTTAACAAATAGCCTTTTTTTAAACTTGTGTGCGACGACTATCAACCACTTTTGTCCCCGTACAAGTTAAAAAATAAAACCCTCAATATAAATTTGAAAAGACACAATAACAATTTCCCACAAACCTTTATCAAATAGCTATTTTATTTTAATCGAAAAGAGTAAGTAGTTCAGGTAGCGATTATGCACTCTAAGAACATATATTTTAAGTAGTAGCAAATTTTTACCACAGGTAGGTCATGAAAGCACGAAGACATCGACTTTTAAAATTGACGTCATTACGCAACGCCATCTATCGAACCATTTATGAACTGGTTTTTACCTTAACATTTTATGCGTTTGATAACTTTGGAATGCGCGAACCGATTTCAATAATTCTTTTTTTGTTTGAAAGAAGATACGTTCAGAATAATGAAATACGTAAACGAAGTTAAAAAAAATGCTTGTATATATGATTAAATAATTGATTATACTACAAACTTAGTCCAGGAATTTTGTACCACCTTCTTGTTTTTTTTGCACAAAAACTGTTCTTTCCATCAAGTTCAAAATAATTTTCCTAGAAAGTCCTTATAAAGTTCTACTTTCCAGATTTTTTTCATATTTTCTAAACTTATGGTTCAAAAGTTTGAGGGGGGGGGACACATTGTTTTTGACTTTAGGAGCGATTATTTCCGAAACTATTGATATCATCAAAAAATGTCAAAAAATCTTAGTAAACCCCTATTCATTTTTAAATACCTATCCAACGATATATCACACGTTAGGGTTGAAATTAAAAAAAAAATCACTTTCTATTTTACATATAGGGGGGCTACCCTAAAAAAACATTTTTTTCCAATTTTTATTTTTGCACTTTGTCGGCGTGATTGATATACATATTGGTACCAAATTTCAGCTTTCTAGTGCTAACGGTCACAGAGATTAAGCGAGGACGGACAGACAGACAGACAGACAGACATGGCGAAACTATAAGGGTTCCTAGTTAACTACGGAACCCTAAAAACTATTTATATAATTGTTTAATACGAACTTTATCTTCAGATAGATCTATTTATTCTTCTTCACGCACACAAATAATGTAACGGATTTATTAACCATCAACACTTACAATGGTATGATTAGTTTTTTTAATAGAATATTTCTTAAAAGACGTAATCTACTTGCTTTGAAATATATTGTGCAGGGCAGACGCCACCTGCCTTTACAAAAGGCGTTTGATATTTAAATTAAACACATGTTTTTGTACATGTGGATTTTACTAATCAATTTCCATTTGACGGACAAATGTATACCCGGTTTTTTCTCAGTTTTTATCTAAACCCTTTGTTGGCGGAGCCTATTTTTCTATTTTACAGGTTTTTGATAAGAAAGTGGACAAGCCAATGTGTCAGATTGCTCAAAACTCGATATGAAAGTGGATCGCTTAGTTTTAGGCGTTTCTAGATATTTTACGACCACTAATGCTTAAATTCCTGTATCAAAATAAAACAAAGTATCACGTTTATAAATTAATTCGGAACAATGATTAAGCCGCATTAAAAAAAATCATGTGTCGATCACATGATGACGTAATACCTACTTACTGGTACACTAACAAATTTGCGATGGGAAGAATAATACAGAACAATGGACAGGCAACTCATTAGAACAATAATCTGGTTATTATACACCCAATCACACTGGCAGAAAAACTATTAGGAATACATTGTGCTATTGTGTACCACCCTTAATTCATAAACGGATTATAAAAAGTTCCATAAATGTAACGGCTGAGATAGTATTAAAAATTGCTTCATAGTGGTCATTAAAGGAAAACTACTGGTTTATTATATATTTATGAATTTCAATTAATTCGACATTTGTCCTTGTATAAATAAATCTGATGGTGTAATTGTTATAAGATTTGGTGAATTTTGTCTTTATTTTTAAAGTGATTAGTTATTCCAATAAATCTAAGTAAATAGCTCGGTTATGTAATACAGTGTTAGCCCGTGTTAGTGTTCTGTTAGCCGTTACCTATGCTGTGTTTACAGTATAACACCACCACCTGACAATGAGTTCGGGCAACAATAACTCGTATTGCAAATCTAACAACAAACCGACATCGTACGCAGTCATTAAATTGCACAATGGGGCATTCGATAGCTATTCGATTTGGGTGTCTACAGCATGATCGGAATACATGCGTATTCATTTCAACATGGACGGTCCGGCGCGCGCCACTATAGTCTCGTTTTAATGATACTTTAAGCTTTTAAATATTCTACATGTTTATATTAAAATGATATTCAAAAACTGTTATTCATAAATCGCTAGCCATTTTGCTATTGTTACTACTATTTGTAATTATAATCGTCCAACACATTACAAACAACAATACATTATTATCTGCAGGATACATTTCGCTCACAAATTGTAAGATATCACAAAATACTATCAAGATAACTCGACCATGTCTTTTTACTAATTATATAATTAATATTCTGATATAAGGACGCCCACTGTCTCACGGATGCCCCTTTATTCATGAAATATGGAAATTAATTCTTAAACAAGACATGTATGACATTTAAAAAGTATCGTAAATTGAGCGTCAGACTGTCAGACAATTGTTAGCACAAATTGTCGTCATCAATTCATTAAGTCCACTTAAGTAAATACATATGTTGATTTGAAAGCGATAATGAGGTTCCGATATACCTTCATAGTTTAATGACTTCAGGTTTGTATTTATTTATGTAAATTACCTTCTATAACCTGGTCTAGTGAGTTAAGTAGTTACATTTACCGTCGCTGATATCGCATGACTCAAACACCTTCGTAACTGCATACTAAAATATGACATTCAAATAACTATAAAACTAGTTTAAATATTTACCTATATAAGACAACTGGCCGATAAGATACACTCAATGCTAACGACACAACAAAGAATATTTAGATAATAAGTTTAAGTAAATGTTTTGTAAGGGTTTGGTAACGCCACGTCGCGCCTTCTATAATACTAAATGCTGCACTATGTCTGCGCTGGTTACTATAGACAAGAATATTTGTAAACTCTATACTTTGTTTTCATAATTCACGCAGCAGTGTCCTGGTGTCGGTGACCGATAGGGACTGTGCTGGCAATTGTATTCACGGATGACGGCTACGAGAACTTTCTTAGAATCACCTGACAATTATACAGGGGGTAACGAGAAAAAAGCTGTCTAAGTACTTTATAGACATCCGTTTTGATCAACACCTCAAAAGGCCCCTGAATCATTTCAAAAACAAGTAACAGAATCTATTGACAAGTGGTGATGGAATGAGTTGCCTGCTGAGGTTTAACTTAAAAGCATCAATAACTCGTAATTTAGTTGTGTCCGACGTCAATCGAACAAAAAGAGTTGATATTTTGTAGCTGTAGATTTTCAAATGGGAGGCGCACTCAGTGTAAACGTGATGATTATGTCATGACGAAACATTTGTGAAACCCACCAAACAATAGCACGATATGTACTCAGCTGAAGTTGCCTATTGTATTGCTGTATGCGGATCAAATCATAATTGTCACAAAAACTTAACCAAACGACATAGTGGACATGTCTTGCACAGTACTGATTAGGCGAGATTAATAGTGTGATATTTGGGAGAAGCAATTTAAACCACGTTGTTAAATTCGGGTAGACAGCTACTTAATAGATAAGACCCATTTTTTCATGCACTATTTTATATTTACTGATGAACTAACTCTTATTATTAGATATTGGGTACAATTAAACAGGTAACAGTTGTACAGGTACAACTGTTAACAAATGCTTTCCTGTAAACCCATGCTAATTCTAAGCTCGAAATTCAAGAATATCAATCATATTATTTTTTTAGAACCATACAACAATGTTATTTAATCTGACCACATACCAAAACCTCTCATACCAATTTTATTTAACGCTATAAATTCTGTTTTATCTACGAAATAGGTTGAGAGTTGCTCAAAATACATGGTCTTTTTATTCCATTATACACACTTGGACAAATTAATGTTAGTTCGGTATATTTCTTTAAGATTATACTTATAGAATTTTCGTTTTGTTCCCAGGGCAACAGGAGAACCACGGCATGACGGCTACGCAGGGCGGCGGACGTGAAGATGATCGTCCGGACAAAGACTCCGTGTACACAATCAAGACGGGATTCAAGAACGACGGCTACGACCGCGACTCGAACGATGACATCGTCAAACCCCCACCGCTACCCACTGAGGACGACAACTACATGTCGGGGAAAGTTAAATTAAACGTCAACGAGAAATGGAGAATACTAAAGAACATTGCCGCAGTGAGTGCGGCGTTCATGATCCAATTCACCGCCTTCCAGGGAACTGCTAACCTGCAGTCCTCGATTAATGCCGCTGACGGCCTCGGAACAGTATCCCTGAGCTCAATCTACGCGGCTCTCGTCGTTTCCTGTATATTTGTACCCACATTCCTAATTAAGAGGCTAACGGTCAAATGGACCCTCTGCATATCGATGATGTGCTATGCCCCATACATCGGGGCACAGTTTTACCCAGCTTTCTACACCCTCGTACCAGCGGGTGTGGTAGTAGGGCTGGGAGCAGCGCCTATGTGGACCTCCAAGGCTACGTACCTAACGCAAGCGGGAAGCGTCTACGCGAAGCTGACCGACCAAGCCGTTGATGGTATCATAGTACGGTTCTTCGGCTTCTTCTTCCTTGCTTGGCAGACGGCTGAGCTTTGGGGAAATTTGATCTCAAGTTTAGGTAAGTTCAATTTTTCTGGTTGGCTTTATTTAATAATAAAATTATGACAACTTTATTTCGTCTCTTAATATTTTAAACAGTCCTGACTCGGGCTCAGATCTATATGCTAACGATTGCAGCAAATTCCTTTCTTCGGCAGTGTTTTCTTCGGGAAACCACAACGCGACAGTTTCGGCGCAGAACTCGAGCAAGGCTCTTTCTTGCGGCGCGAACTTCTGCATGATCGGCGGTGGTCACCATGACAACCAGAACCTTCACCGGCCGCCAGACAGCGAGATATATGAGATCAGTGCCATATATCTCGCCTGTGTTGTAGTAGCCGTACTTATGGTGGCTCTTCTTGTTGACCCACTGTCAAGGTAACTATTTTTCCATAGACCATCTACTGCTCATGATTTTTATACATGTCCACCTTGTGTGCCGAGTTTTTCGCTCAAAGTTAAATTTGATCCAAGTCATTTGAGAGGGTCGCGGGACTGTTCGAATTACCGTGACCCCGGAACATAAAGGGCTATTGAAGTCTGACAGTCCCTCCCGCTCTGCCCTGGGAGGACTCATTTGATGATTTTTCCACAATTAAAATAAAGGCATTTGAGAGCATATGAAAGAGTAACAAATGTACCAATCTAGAACCATATTAAATGCAGTTGCTAGTCTACTGGATGACATCATAATAATCTATGTTATCATGCGAGTTTTACGGAGCCTACTAGGTACCTATTTTTATTTTGCTGTTTGTAATGATAGGTATGTCCTGTAGATCCAACAATCTCAATATCAGCACTATAGCTATCATCTCTTGAATGCTTATTCAGTGAATGCGAGCGAGGTTGGTAGGCTCACTTGATAACTGGATGTTTGAAGACTGTAGACAAAATACGCCAATTATTAATTTTATCTTCCTTCTATTCAAAACTTGTTTCATTGTTATAGCCTAACGGCGATAGATGTACGAGTACAAAGTAATAATAAATCTACAGCAAAATGAATATGTTGTGGTCCTCACAGAACATATTACACTCGTATATTACTGTCACAGCTCGGTTTCTAAATCCAATTTGTACACACTTTGTGTTTTCTATTTTTTGCCATACTTAGACCATTAAACACTTAGATTGAATCTTGTCTGCTCGACGTCAGATACAACTGTTTTTTTTTAATACCCAGAAGCGCACAACAATAATGTCAATGCCTTTATATAACGTACTTATTTGTTGCTTACTTAAAATTCTGAACAACTTCCCACAAAATACACAAGTATTTTCGAAGACTGTTATTAATTGCGTATGTTTTGTCTTGGTTTTTTGTATGAATGTTAAAGTTACGCGTTACTGATTTTTATTGCCTCTTGTAAAGTAATTAGTGTTAGGGATCTGTTTTTTATCATATCAATAAGTTGTTTTCTTTATGTTTTGTTAGACACAGTCATTACTTTTGCCTTCTTCATCAAAAACATATTATCCACAAATAATTTCAATTTTCAAGTGACGTCATCTGCTCTTTAGCCATCTTGAATTAACAATGTTATTTATTTGTCCAGGTATGGTGAGAAGCAAAGGAAGTCAGACCCCTCAAAGGAGCTGTCTGGAATCCAGCTGCTGTCAGCAACCGCATACCAATTAAAGAAACCTAACCAACAGTTACTGATCCCTATCACTCTTTGGATTGGTATGGAGCAAGCCTTTATTGGAGCTGATTTCACCCAGGTATGTTACTAAGACTCCCTTGTTGTTGTTTTCTATCTACACGCAGGCATACGGTTGACCAGCATGAATATGTATCTCTACATTTTGTTTTTTTTTTCTAAGTATGGCACGACCCGTTGAAAATCTAAGTTTTTTACCACCTTTTAAACATCACCATGCTTCTGTCGATAAAAAAAATTCGAAATTCTGTCACCTTGTTTATTCTTCCGTGCTCTAAACCTGTTTCTACGGTTTCATGCTCCGTGTGCTACTTACTGCTACTTATCTTATGATTGAATCATAGAATGGTAGTAGGGGAACATCCTCACTACCATAGAAAAAAAATATAGAATAAAAAGCCTAAATAATGTTTTACTTTAGACATACTTAACACAACACTAACGTAGCGCAAGCGCCATCAGGATGTCATTTGCAAGCGGTCATTAACAAATGGCATCCTGTTGGTGCTTGCGCTACGTTAGTATTGTATTAAGTTTGCCTTAAGTGTGTGATTTCCCCACCATAGTCTCTCGTCCCCGTCTTATAAACTGTTCCCCTACTTTTAAATTAGAAAAGGTAATTGCAATTTAGAATGTCACTGTTTGTGGAAGACTATTTAATTGACAGTACAATGTAACTTGCAAAAAACTAAGCTCTGACGATACAAATTATTTTTTTGAAGTGAAATCTTCTTTAGCGGCGTTGTGCACTTTTTTTGTAAAAAATGTTAAACTCGCGTCAGGACACGTCACCTGATCAAAATTCGTAAGACGGCGCAGGGCGCTTGCGCGAATGTTCGTGTGTGTATATTACTATTGAAGTTTTCACTTCTGCCGGCACTCCCAGAGTGCAAGCCGTCGTTTTGTTTTCTTTAAGAACCTTGGCCCATACTAGAAATTTCTTCCTGTATCGTGGGTGCGTTTACAAATATAGAATTCCAGACCCAGAACAACTACTTGCAGGTCATACAAATTTTTGTTCCGTGCGGGGTTCGAAACCGCGACACGCTGAACAGTAGACGATCACTCAGCCACTGTGCTAACCGTGTCGTCAAATTGGAATAATGGCAAGAGATCGTTAAGCCCAACTTTACCAATGTCATCTTTTGTTCTATGAAATACTAGCACTTCGCCCGCGACTTCGTCCGCGTGGGTTACGTACTTTCCTCTAAAAAATTCGAAGGCTGATTTTTCAATCGATAGAAGATTTTCCATAGAAACAAAATTCCCCCTTTTCACCCCCTTAAAGGTTAAATTTCCAAAAACCCCTTCTTAGTGCTTCTACATTATAATAGGAAGCTGTGTGCAAAATTTCACATTCCTAGCCCCAGTAGTTTCGGCTGTACGTTGATATGTCAGTCAGTCAGTTCTCCTTTTATATATATAGAAAATTAAATATCTTGACAGCACGGAATGTTGACGGAAGCCAGTCATAAAATAAATGGCCGAGTAATACCTACTCATAGTCCACAATAGTTTTATTTTAATTACAATCGAGTAATTATCTCAAAATAATAATGTATCTCTTCGCCGTAAATACTTATTTTACCGACAATAATAACGTTTACAGCTGCTATTAAAGCATTTTTTTATTTTAAGTTTACTTTGTAGACAGATACCTACCTACTTTTGAAAGAGAAACGCTTTCAAATTACCTACCTTGCCGATGGTTCATTTTTCAAAGAAACTTCTGTCATAGCAACCAAACCGCGTGTCTGTATGTTGTACATTTTTTTTGCTAACAAAATGACCTCTAATGTTAGTTACGAGTACCGTTACACATAGGATGTTAGGTAAATGAATTCTGTTCACTTGAAACGGAACGGCTATAGATGTTTTTTATCCGGTGGAGCACGCAAAGAAGTAATGTCTACCAATGTTATGTAAAAAGTGCGGCGAATTAGATTTTTTATTGCTACCTAACTAATTTTGATAATAATACTTACAATAAAAAAAATAACAATTACACATACATTAAAAACATAACTTTTTTTTTAAATCAAAGCGACGACTTTTTCAGAACTTCCATTTAAGCTAAGGTAAAAATAACCATTAATGTGCATATAAAACACGATAAATAACCAAAGAAATTTATTTGAAAAATTTACATTTAAATGCATACAGCAGAGTTAGCTTAGGTTTCTTTAACTGCGCCCTGGTGGCTTACTATGACATCTTAAATTGACAGTAATTCCACTGTAGGAAAGAGACAGAGCTATACAAGTTGTCTAGCGCCATCTCGTTCTCACACTGGAATTACTCTGTCTGGCCAATTGTGGTTCTGGTCTGGCCATTTCTGCGCCTCTGGAGGGTATGCACCCGGTGCCTGGGCACCGTTGGCACACCCCTATTTTACGCACTGTTTCCACCCTGTTCTCCCCTCTATCATCATAAACAACTTGTCTTTAATCAAATATTCTCCTCCAGGCCTACGTATCCTGCGCGCTTGGTATCCGATCCATCGGTTACGTCATGATCTGCTTTGGTGTGGTCAACGCAATATGCTCCCTGGTCTTCGGATCAGCCATGAAGTACATTGGAAGATTCCCGATCCTCGTTATGGGAGCTGCCCTTCACTTAGGACTGATCGTCTGGCTCCTCATTTGGATTCCGGCCGCTGAGTCTCCAACTACCTTCTTCATCATCTCCGGTCTTTGGGGCGTTGGTGACGCTGTATGGCAAACGCAAATTAACGGTAAGTTTATAAATTAGTGTGTTGTATTTTGTTGCTCAAACAGAATGTTTGTTTTTAACAATTTGTTAGTAGCGTAGCTGTGAGATGGCGTCTTTTGCAATTTTTAAACGTTTTTTCCTAGACTGTCTGACAATGATTTGTTTTAAAATTAAACGCTAACAGTAGAGGAAAACCCAGAAACCAGGAATCATAAACACGTAGTTTATAACGTAGGTAGTCTAAAAGTAGTTTTCATTATATCTTCGCTTTGTATGTTCTTTCCTAGAGAAACTTACGGGTCCAAATTCTTAATTATAAAAGGTGTAATATGCTCTCTTTATTATATGTACTTACAAGTGCAGACAGCAAGACTATTAAAGTGCAATGAAGCCATTTAACGCACTCGCACTCCATTTTTTACGACACTATTATTCCTTATGTAATGATCAACTTAGAAACTGGTTTAATGGTCTTCGAGAAATTATATTTAAAATGTAACTATGTAGTTGCAAACTGCAAGTATCAAGATTGTTTTATACTCGGTAGAGAATGGAGTTCATAATTTAAGTCTTCGTTAAGCAAATTATATCTGTTTATATTGCATACATATTTGAGGATAAAACTAATTACACTTGGTCTCTCACACGGTGTATCGCCGTTTGAATGACAGATCAAGCTGATTGGAGACATGAATAATGAAACCACGAACATAGTCCTAAGTATATTCACAAAGCAAACATAAAAGGTCATAGGATCAAGTATAATATTACAGAACGCGACAATCATGAATCTTAAATACATATTCATTTAGCTGTTAACTTTTATAATGATACTCCTAAGGCTGCTTGCAGACGGTTGCAAAAAACGTCGGTAACTCAGCCAACTGAACCGTCGGTAAAACTGTCCATTTTGACAAAGATGACCTGTTGATTCATAACGTATGCATTCTGGACTGATGCAACTTACCAGCACATCTGTTGTTACGTTTATAATAGCTGTTAAAACTGTTTAATTTGTTATAAATATTATTGCAACTCTGCACTTAATTTGTTTATCGATAATAATAGTCTCAATCTCAACTCGTTTGACATTTACGTTGACATTACGATGTTTTTCAATTGAACCCTGCTCAGAAAAAGATGGTAAGCTAGCTGCCATGTATTATAGCTCCATCTCTTTCCCACCAGAAGTGATATTGTAGTAATATTGCTTTATAGAAGCCCGATTTACATTTATAAAGTGTTTATAGATGAAGATAACTGGAGGTAACTGGAATAGTGTTAACCGATTGGACAGTAGTCTACAGACAGTGTCTACCGCCACTGTACTTGTTGTCGCTACTTGCCACTGTCCTTAACCAATGAAATCGGGCAGAGTAGGTAGATAGCTGTCCGCCAGTTCGTCTATTAACAGCCTAAGTTAGATATAGTCGAGTAAATATGCTATGCTAGCTAACATTATGTATTTGATATGCATATGTATGACCGTCCTGTAGATACAATTTATTGCTCTAAGAATTCGTTTTTTACCTGCCATTGTGGGAACTGGAGAAGTACAAAGATCGCTTGATTCTTATCATTATGCGCGGATATTAGCACTAGCATACTTGATCGTGGAGTAAATATTTTATAGCGTTTTACCTAAGTGTGTATTAGGCCTCTGCCTCGAATCTTGCGGGCAGCGGGGCGGCGGCGGCGGCGGCGCGGGAGCGGCAGGATCTTAGGCATACATTCAAATGGACCGGCCCTCGGAAACAGCGGCGCGGCAGCGGGGCGGGGCCGAACAGCGAGCGCCGCCGCCGCTGCCGCCCCGCTGCCCGCAAGATTCGAGGCAGAGGCCTTAATTGGTAATTTGCTCATCAAATGAGTCCTCCCACCAATTGGTAATTGCTAAGTGATAAATACTTATTGATAAAAATTAATCTATTCTGAATATTTTGTTCTGTTCGCGCGTATTTTTTGATAGAAAAACAGCTAAGGACCAGTTAACACCAAAACGCGTCGCTTAGCGTCGACGATACTGGAAATGTGTATATTTTCGTGTAGTTAATAAATTTAGATTTTGAGTTGTTCTATTTAAATGTCAGTTATTGTTGGTATTCCTCACCGTTTCATGCTGCAAACTTATGATGTTCGAATGACGAGATTTCTAAAGACGTACTTCAAATTTTCCTTTAAAAAAAAGGTTTGGAAATACATACTAACAAAATAAAAACAATTATTTTTGATTTGCAGAATCCATAGTATGTTAGTGTAATAAGAAAAATAAAAGTATTTATTAAAAAAAATATAGTAAGCTCGTTGAAATCTTTTGTTCCCGGGCTCAAAGCTAAGGTACTTATAACAGATTGATTAAACTTTTAATCATATGCCTATAAATAATCTGTACCTAAAAGAGTATCGTAAACCAGTCTCACAGTTTATATTAGTGAACCAGAGATGCAGGCTCTTATCCTAAATGCCATAAACGTTTAGAACCTGGGTTTAAAAATAGAAATTTTATCGTTGCTATAAAATGGCGAATCAAAATCCAAACGCCCGGGTTTGCTCCGCGCGGTACGAATTTTCCTCATGGGCTTGTACTCGTACATGAGAATATTCCACTTAAACATGGGTAATTGGGTATATATTTTTTTTATTCTATCATTTACCCATATTATTACAAGTCTCCTCTCTGTAAGAGGGATTGGAATGTATTTCAATACACAGGCCCGATGCGAGTTCTTACATGCTAAATACCTCGGAATGTCTGGTTGTTGATCATGACGGTTACGAAGTGTTTTCCTACACCGTTTTAAGAGCAGTAGTGGTGGAATAGATTAAGTTAAGGCCCAATCCGAAATAAAACTGGGGCCTTTTGAGCTGAGGCTAAGGACACGGTGCCTAACTTGAGCTGAGCCTAAGCACACGGTGCCTAACTTGAGCTGAGCCTAAGGACACGATGCTCAAGTTGAGCTGAGCCTAAGTACACGGTGCTCAAGTTGACCTGAGCATAAGGACACTTTGCCTACGTTAAGCTGGACTTAAGGACACGAGGCCTAAGTTGAGATGTTTTTGCTCCAAGTTCAGAAAGCGTCACAGAAATTTGAAGTGCCATGTATAAAACGATTTCATCGCTTCACTTACCTAGGTGAAACACGTGAACGAAACACGTTTATGTTGGCATCCAACTCCATTAGTACTAAAGTAATCGCTTTTATGCATTATTACGCTGTTCAGCTAATAAAGTAATTATAATATTAATTACTGGCATCTGTATTAGTTGATTTGAGCAGTCGAGCAGTAATGCAGCTAATTGTGCATGCACTCTTTACCAGTGCCGTATCTACGTGAGGGCAGGTAGTTAGGGCCGCGGGCGCCTTTTTCCGGTGGCGGCTAAATCAAAAATATGATTGCTAGTTTGCAAACAAATGTTGCTCACTTTTTTATGTCCTTAGTCCTAGACGCCTGTACTGCCAAAAGCGGCATTAATCATCCCCTCCCAACATTTTTTAACTCCTGTTTGGTTAAAAATCAATTACAATAGAAATCTATTGATCAAGTTACAAAAAAAAATACTGGAGACCCGGGTGCACCCTCTCAAGTTTTGTCCCGGGTCGACAAAATCGTAGATCCTGGGCTGCTGTAATACTTTGGTTTGCTTCAGATTTATGACAAGTAGATAAACTTTATGTTTATCCATGATATTGTTTCAAAGGAAACATTTCAATGTTAAACAGTACTAGCATATTATGATACATACAGACAGATAAAATAAAACTTCAGCGAATACCCAGATGTATTTATTCCTGAGCGCGAACTTGCCAAAGTTTCTAAAATGTAATTACACCTTCATTATAAACAAAACTAACAAATGAGATTACTGTCGATAAACAGTTTGAAATGTTTCGATTTCAATATTTTAGGTGCAAAAAGCCTAATTCTCAAAAGGCCTATTTCTCAAAATGGCGCATTCTCTAAAATTTAAAATTTTCTAGAATCGACCAGATGTTTTCGATTTTTAGTTCAAATAACATTCCTTAACTATTTGTCTTACCATTCCAGGTTTGTACGGAGTACTGTTCAGACGTAACAAAGAGGCTGCGTTCTCCAACTACCGTCTGTGGGAGTCTGCTGGTTTCGTGATCGCGTACGCCTACTCCACCCACCTGTGCGCCAGGATGAAGCTGTACGTCATGATGGTCATGCTGCTCATTGGAGTCGCCGGCTACATCGTCGTTGAAATACTGCACAAGAGAAAGGTCAGTATCTTCTTTTCTTTGGAAATCCAGTTTTTTTAGCGCTAGTCCTTCCACCAATGTCTCTCCTGATGGTAAGCGAAGATGTGGTAGACGGTGAAGCGTGCTTGCCTAGAACATACCTATTAACTCTTGACAAAAGACCCCAGGGTTGTAGCAATGGCGCGCTGTCTTAATAGGTAATCGTGACCCTGGAACGTAAAGGGTTTTTGTATGATCACCGTGGATTTACACAGCGATACGTACAAATCCAGATTTTGAGCTTGAACTAGAAAATTCCTGATGAAAATGACTTTCTATTCGTATTTATGATACGATTGCTTATAAGGATCCCTCTGCCCCACACATAGAACCCTGGTCTCTGAAAGTAGATACAGATGAATAAAAAAGAACCTTAGCTGATGAGAGATTATTGTTTTAGGTGTTTTCAAAAACAATTAATAGGCAGATTCTGAAACGTAAACTAAGGCTAGAAAAAGGATGACTCACAAATTACAAGTAGGAAATCGAAACGCAATTTTTTTATTTGGATAAAGCCAAACAAAGGATGAATTTCAGTGTTACTCGGTTAATGAATTTGAGGTTTTATAGGTGATGTAATACGTAACAAGTGTTGCAAATATTACTCTAATTGATTAATCAATTTAAAAAGTTATCTTATCACTAGTCACTAAACCACAAAAATTGATATTATTGGGTGTTTGTGTACGTGACTTAAAATATTTGTAAACGCAGTCACGATTCAGGAGAAATTCCTAGTGTGGAGGAACTTTTTAATTATATCAAAAATCTTTAGCTAAAAGATGAATGTGATTTATAAGAAATGGTGATATGGACCAAATTATTTTGAAAAGTTATGAAAAGTTTACATCTTGCCATTAGTTAGTGGTCAATGTAGAAAGAGAAGCCAAAAAAATATACAGCGGTGGGTGAAACCGGGTTGGATTAATCAAAGTAGTGTTTGGTCCAAAAAAAACCTTCTTAGTTAAAGAAAACTTTATCAGTTGCTTTTGATCCACATTTTTTTGTAGATCCTTGTTATTCTTGAACTTGTGTTTTTGGGCGTAAATGGGACCACTTTTCTGAAGATCTATATTATCGCTTAAACTGATACTCGTATAAATGAAATACTTCACGAATTTACGTATGTTTCTTGTTTTCGACAGGCTCGCCGTCTCAAAGCCATCGCCGAGGACCCAGCCATCGCCGCCGAGGCCGCCAAACAGCCGCCAGAAGAGGACGATGAGAAAGACGAAATCGATGACGAAATTATCATCACGCATTTGTAAGCCGACACCAGCCGGGCACAGGCCCTACCCTCGGCCGATACACTGCTCCAAACCGATGTCCGAATTCAATAAAGCCTCACTGACAGCTTTAGGCTACCCCACAGGCCCACACGCACAACATTTTGCCATACTCTTGTATGTATAAAATCACAATGACATCCATATTATAATCTCGAATGTAATTAGTGCTATTTATGTATCCAATAGTTAAGTTACTCGTATTATAGGAAGGAAGGTAGTGAAAAATCTAAAAGACTTTACAAGTACAAACGTGAGGTGAAACCGGAAAATAGTTATTTGCTACTATTGTTGCAATTGAAAATTGTAACGCGTGTCGAGGCCCAATTTATAACCATTAAAATAAATATGAATCTCATTCAGCGTAACACTGAAGGTACAAATCCATTTATGGAAGGACAAAATAATCTCATAATATTTATGTTCGTATCTAAGTATACTTGCTGAAGTATTTCACGTTTTTAAGTACACCATATGGGCCTTTTCAGTGTCATAAGAGAATAAAACTTCAATCATCATCTTTTCAATGAAATGTTATGCAGATATTTGTGTGGAATATCTTTAGAGTTGATCTATTCTAAAACATCAAAGTGAAAGTGAACTACGCTGTACTGTACAATCAGTTACAAATCTAGAAATCAAATTGTGTTTTTGTTATACGTTTTTTCAATCAATGATGGTCGTGATTCAGCATGCATAAGTATTTCAGCGTCTTTCAGTTTATTTCTTCATGTTTGCAACTGATTGTCCTTGTTGAGCGGCACTCGACGGTAGTCTGACGACGTAGTCTTTATTGATTCCAATGAAGTTGTTAATGATGAAACCGTCTGCGTTTATTTTTCTTTCGTTAGTAATTAAAAGCATTGTTTTATTATTGGACTCCGCAGTCCTGAGCTCTGTTTGTTCTTTAACAACGCACATCTTTCACATCTTTGTAAAGTGGGTGCAGCTCCGTGAACGGATGACGATGCTAGCTCTGGCTTACCATTGGTGGAAATGACATTTTAAATGTCGAAGTGAGCAGTTTCATCGTCATTTCTTATTTACTGGTTTATTCTTGCGTGCGGGGTTACGATACTCTTCTTCGTACGTTGCCCACTACATCAAATTAATTGTTTTTACTTAACATATTGCACGGTAGTGAACAATGTATTGTTAATTTGCACAAGAAAATTCAATCATTTAAAATATTTCAAAATGATTATTATATTGTACTTTTACAATTCGATGGATATAACACGCAACATCCTGCTCAATTGTTTGGAGAAAATAATTAATTCGAGTATTTAATTCGCAGAGATGTCACTAAATGGTACTGTATTCACTTTTTCAAGTTACTTTTTGTAATCTCTCTCTTTTTTATTAAACTGCTGAACTATCAAGGATTACATAAAATATTGTTTTTGTATAAAATTAAATCGATATACTTTTATTATCAACAGTATTCAAGTGTATAGGTAATAACAGATATGCCATTTAGAACAGAAATCTCACAATTTACATATATCATTTGACTTAGATTAAAATGATTATTAAATAATTAATTCAATGCGGATTATATAAATTTACAAATGTTAATATTATTGTTATTGTGTACACAATGAGACAGCTAAATGTCGTGTATAGGCAATTTGTTTCTTTGGAATTTATTATAACTAAAACACCTTTTGCGATAGACTTAGAGAGCGGTTGAAAAATCTGATCGTGAGGTAACTAGATCAAATGAATTAATATTATTTTTAATTATAGTAATATTATACATACGTAGATAAATTAAGCTGTGTATACCTATCACGTTGACGTTTAAAATTGTATTCGCACCGTGTGTTGGTTGAGGAAATTTTACTTTTTTTTCACAATGCTCACAATTTTAAACGTGATGATATCCTTAAGTATTATGTATAGGTATATGATATTAGCATGGCTGCCTACGAGTACGTCTGCATGCTTCGATATTTATGTTAGATCCTAAAAAAGTATTTATAATACCTACATATAATATGAAATGCTATTAGGACCCCCACAGACCGAACAAACAATGCAACTAAACAACGAGCTAAGGTTGTACTATTATATAAGAACTATTTCACATTTATGTACGATCTGTTTTTCTTTAAATAATGTTTCTAAGGCTCATCCTTTGCAGAATGTTTTTACGTTCAAATGCTATGCAATTGTTTGGGCTAATCGAGTATGCGGTGACGCTGCGGTGAAGTGTTGTGTCGTCTGTCGAGGTACTAATTCATAGTGTACTATTTATTATCAGAATTACATCGGCATTAGGAAATTCCATATTATGGTACAAGTTGTAAGATTACCCTGTCTTTACCCATTTGTTCCAACACCACGTAGGCAAGGTTTATGCAATAGGTAGGGTAACAAAACCACGTGATAAATTAACAGTAAAATGTAATTATATAAATAATATCATATAAGAGTATATTAATGTAAATTAAATTTTAATAAGTAGGTATTAGTTGTGTAAGGCTATTATAATAAATAAATTTATTGCTCTATTTTTGAGATAACACTTTTTTTTTGTTTGAATAAGATATTATGTTACCTACTTTATTAATGATGTCATATGAGTTTGTGATGAAATAAACATAAAATTGTTTGGTCCATCTGATTTTTAATAATTTTGGGAGTTTACCTAAACCTGTTCTGATACCATCCTTTCGTATTATTTTTAACAAACATCTTACGTAGTACACTCACGTATTGATCATATACTTACATCGGTGTATGTATAATTTAAACAAAACAAAACGTTTCCCTACATTTTTGTATGAAATTACAACCCTATATAAATATTGATTATATATATACCTATATTATTATTTCTATAGGGTTGTTGAAAGCTATAGGCCTTGGTTGTAAGTAGTAGAAAACTTTAATCCCTAAAAATATTATCTTTACAAATATCAAGTAGTTACCTAAGTTTTTCGAGACATCATTACCAGAAATTCAAATTCAAAGCATTTATATGAATATATATTGAATTTATATATTTTGAGAAGACCAACATCTGGTATGAAAATCTCGTGATTTAAATAAAAATCATCAAAATCATTTATACCTTTACGTGTACAAATAATATGAATAAATTCATAAAATCGGAATTGGGCGAGTTTATTTGCCTTACTTTTAAGGAACTAAGCAACATGTGGATAACAATTATCTCTATAAAAAATATAGAATAACTAGCTGTTGCCAGCGTCTTTGCCCGCTACATCTTGTAAGTTACCCCTTGTAAACATAAAATCGGGATAAAAACTATGAGTTAATCCAGATTTGTGCACTTTTCGTTCAAATTCGTTGAGCCACAAACAAAAATACATTATTCATCCTCACAAACTTTCACAATTTATACTTAATATTAGTAAGAAATAGGGCATTTCTAAATATTCTGATATCGGATTATAACACTGCGGGTTAGCGCCTACCATTTAATGAACGCATACTAACTTGAACTGGTGTTTATTACCAGAAATTATATTGATTTTTATCATTTTGAATTATAAATCGCCCGAGAGGTTAAAAAAGAAACCGTCTACAAAAAAACACAAAGAATGGTAAAATAACTTTTCTTTCGGAAGTCGTTGGCGTTGTATTTTATTTTATTCACTTTTGCCACCGACTTTTTACAATCAGTCAACATTATCTGAAAGCATGAGTGTGCAACCTCGTGTCGTACGAACACAGTACTTATGCACAAAGTGTCACTTTTCGTCACTTTCTCTTGCAAAGTGCGCGCGCTCAGGGTTGCGTATTGATTTTTCACGAAAAAGGTCCTATTTAGTTACGGAAAGCTCATATGAATGAGTTCACTTGCTGGTTATAAGTATATAAGTATAGTGCTACACGGTTCATGATGTAAAAAGTTTGTTGAAAAAAAAAATGTTACCAACAAAACATGTCAACATTAAGAATAAACAAGAAAGGATCGTTACATTGTTACAGGTGATGTCATCTTATTTTCAACGTCCATGGGTTGTCCTAATAAATTTCTGTTCGGTATGTTAAACGCTGTTTCAATCTCCGTGTTCATTGTAAAGTTTGTAAGTGATAGCCTACTATAACTTTACTTACATATTTTTCTAAGAAACTATATAATTAGGGACGAACAAATATTAAAGGTCAATCACTGATTTGGGGGATCAGTGTATAAGAAGGGGACGCGAGGCAAAATGGAGACATACCCTCTTTAAGCATACTTAACACAACACTAACGTAGCGCAAGCGCCATCAGGGCCGTATTATGACGTCTTAAAAACAGGCTTGTTCCAGTCAGTGAACGAGGTGGCGCTAGACGTCTTGTATAGCTCTGTCTCTTTCGTAAACGGACCGTAAGGCCCGTATTACAGAACGTCACTCAATACTCAAGCATTACTCAAAACTAGATTCAAGCCATTTGAATGGTTGAAATTAGTTTTAAGTAACGCTTGAGTGTTGAGGTGCGTTCTGTAATACGGGTCTAAGTGTGTTAGAAAAAAGCCAAATACTACATCAGCGAGGTGAGATTTGCTTCACTCCCGTCCTCTTCATCAAGCAAGCGGTTTAGTGTAAGAATTACCTTACAAACAAAACAATTACAAATTTACCTGCGTATGAGTTTAATTTCTTCGATAAAATGTGTCTACAATAATTATTATATTTATACCTACATATTTATTAAATTCAAGATAAGGAAGTTTTTAATCCTGTAATCCATTCTAATATCTTTACGTAGATAGAAAAAACAGTTTTATCGACTTTATAATGGTAATGAAAGCCAAAAAGTTAACACATGTAACGATGAGTTGCAATGTTTCTTTAGATTGGATTGAAAGCCAAACCCAGCATAGTTGATAAAAAGATATGATGCTGATGACGACAAGGTGATGATAATGACTGGTGATGATAATGACTGGTGATCATGACGTTCCAGTGACCAGTTCAAGAGTAGCCGAGTTATATGTTGTCTGATTGGAAAGCTAGTCCATTCTTGTTTGTGCAATGGTATGGTGTTGTTATTTAGATGTTAAAACCTTTTTAGTTTTTTGGGGCACCTAGCAGCTTTGTAAACGATAAATTAAATGAATAGATCAAGATAACAGATTATTATTTTATTCTCAAATGAATTTATTTACTTAATTGTCACTTTAACACTTCAGTAGTAATTCTTAAATTCCTTTTTATAGATTAGTATTCGGTTTCCAGTCTATTTATTTTTTGGAAAAAATGCCAATCCTCCGTAACCCAGATGGTGGTGCCCCCTGATTGTTTGTCAAACTTGTGGGCCAGTGACAACTGCCACGACTGTCAAACATCTAAAAATGACAGACCGGGAGCAGCGGCTTAACGTGCTTTGCATGGTGGATTCAATAGCCCTTGACATCCCAGAGTTAGAGTTACCTGTTAAGACACTCCCTCGACCCGTGACAATGATACCTTGAAACCTCCCATCTCCACCTGTGAAGATATGACTTCCTCATTAAAGTCGGTTAAAAAAGAAATCATGTAAATAAAATCAGCATAGCATGCGCTGACGCAATACATCATTATTATTTCACCTAGGTAGGTATATATAATCCGTAATATTTGCTCAGTATTATGTGTTCTGCAAATTAAATATTTGGACCCCAAATTATTATTGCGTCATATGTACATTTTCTCTACGAACAAGTAACAAGTCATTTGGAATGTTTTGAAGCTGTGAGACAAGATACTGAATAGCAAAATGTTCCCGGTGTGTATATAAGAATCATAGAAAATAGTAATTTAATGTCAAGGAAGTTATATAATTTAATCCGACAAATACATAAATATTAATTAAACTATGAAAATGTAAAAATACTAAATTAAAATAAAACTAAACTATTATAGAGCATTGAAAAATTCATCCTCAACGCTGTCAGTTGGTAATGTGCCCGAGAGACTGGCGGCGTTGCCTCTTTGTATAGCAATACTTAGCCTCTGGCCAAGGTAAATCCGACAAGTTGACAAATTAATGAGTGAAGGCATTTTTTGCACTAGTTTTGAGTTTACTCTCAATACTCGGGTACTTTCGAACTTTCTTCGTTAGCTATCGGTAAAAACCGATTATACTGAGAAAAAAAATCAAACAGACAAAGGAACTAAATTTTCTGCCTGACTGTTTTCTAATTCGATTTTCTTTAGTGGACAAACATACATCTCACCACCTGCTTTCCCAATTATATCGGGGTCGGCTTGCAGTTTAACCGGATGCATTGAATCCCAGTATTTTAAATACATGGAGCGACTTCTGATGTCCACAACCCAGTCACTGGGTAATACGATAACCATATAAAAGATGTGATAAAGGACCAACAGCTTAACATACTTTCCAACGCACGGGGGAACTCGCTCTGACAGATGGTTACCTATTCACATCACAGAGCAACCTCGGCATCAACCAGTACGGTTGTTATTTTATCGACTATGTTCTCAACTGGTAGCCGGTTTTTCTACATTTTGGAACAACCAATTGATTCAAATAAATACTATTATAAATAAATACTCAAATTTTCCGGTCGTTTGGAAAAAAAAGAACCTATCTACTTAAGATAGGTTCTTTTTTTTTACGTGGTAAAATCATCACATGAATCCTCCCACCCAGGGCAGAGCGGGAGGTACTATGAGACTCGTACTGACTAATATCCACGGTGTCCTTCAATAGCCTTTTACGTACCAGGGTCACGGTAATTCGTGAGTCCCGTGACCAAGGAGGACTTACCTTAAATTATGATTTTAATAATATGTCCTCCGGGACAGTCAGCTGTCGCGCTTGCATGCACACATCAAAACAGTTTGCGATCACTTTGAAAAATCGAAATCTTTCTTGTTAGGGTAGATTATATTGTGGTTTCTTCTTCCTTTTAGATTCTTTATTTAAAAATGTAAAACAATAAAGACGTTCAATTGTTTTTCAATAAAATTAAATAAAAAATATCAGCTTATCTTGGTGAACTTTAACTTTTTTTGATGAGCGTGCTAAGTAATATGTTTTTTTCAGTATAATAAGTTTTTGCGGATATATGAGTCATGCACTGAATTATTATATTTTTATCTTCGAAGGTGTTTTGTGCGTTAAAATGTGGGTCGTGGACGATAACACTTTGTTACAGTTTTTTTTTTGTAGGTACTTCCCATAATCTTAATATCTGCACTGTTAAATCTAATCTAGGCAACTAACTTATAGAACTAAATACTTTTCCTTAATATACAGGGTTATTCTTTTAAGTTCACCAGTTCAGTTCGGTCGCGGGACTAACGAATTACCGTGACCCAGGAACGTAAAGGGCTATTGAAGGACACCGCGGATTTTAGTCAATACAAGTCTGACTGTCCCTCCCGCTCTGCCCTGGGTGGGGAGGACTCATTTAATGAGTGTAAAAAAAATAGTTTACCAACAGGGGGTAATTAAAAACCATAAGAGATACGAAAAATCTTTGTGTGAGATGTCCAGAAAAGTGAATGAAATAGGGCAAAGTTTAGGCAATGTTCCATAAGATTGACCCACATATTTTCCTTCCCGTACAATTAAATTATCCTTACATGACACTAAGCCAAATAGCATCATAAAAATCATACAATTGCCAGTTTTGTTAGTCATCCTTACAAAAAGTAGTTCGTAGTAATAGTATGTGCCCCCATTTCTATTAACAGAGAGAACAATTACTAAAAAAACTTCTTTTGTCTGTTAAAAACTCATAATTCTTCACTTGCTCTTTGTATGGTGTGTTCTTAATTAAAAAATGATCAAAATTGGTTTATACAACTTGATTATTTTATTGACACGTATAAAGCTAGGTAGGTGAACTTTCTACCCACTTTTGATATCATTTTGGAAATTTCTTGTTATCTTATTGACATAATATTTTATTTATAAGATATGGACTGATAATTTAAAGGATACTGCTAGGCAAGCTTAATAGTTTACCTAAAAGGACATTGTGACAGTTACTATTGGGTTTTTTATCGAGGAATAGGCATTCTTATGAAATCAACGTATTGTTGTATAGATATCTTTTTTGGGCAGATTATCATCCGGTTTTAACTGGTTCTCATCGATATTTACTGATTAATACAGGATAATATTATAGCCGTCCTCGTGTTGTTTGTAATTTTTTGTTTATACGTCATTAATAAGGTAGGTAGGTATTAATAATTGTTTATTAATAAAAATCAGAACGCACTAGCTTTACACGGCTTTACGTGCTTTGACAGATGATCACTCATCCACAGATCAACCTCGGCAAGCGCGGCTTAACCCGGAAGATCAGCCTGTGTGGCTGTAATTATTTAGCTACGAGCTCCACCTCTTCCTCCTACTGAACAGGTCAATTATAATAATAGGTTTGTAGAATATTCACCACGCGCTTCCAGGAAGCCGGGCGCGGACGTAATACAGCAAGACACTGTTTAGTACCGCGCGGTCATCTAAACTTAGTTTAAGGCTGGTAATCTAATTATTGATACCTCTTCGGTACTGTGTCTATCTAGGTAGTTAAATAGTAATATATCTACCTAGATACAGCTTCAACAGTTCCGATAAGTTAAATACACTCCAGTTAATAATTCTTTATTTGTCAGGTTTTGCGTGAACAGCTGTTTGACGCGACGGCAGATCTTACCTAAACGTTCTTTAGGCGCGGGCATGCGGGCGGCGAGTAATCGCTGTCTGACCATGGACCATGCCCGGGTCGACGGCGCGTTGTGTTCCACGCGCGCCTCATGGAGTGTCAGCATAGTGGCAGGGCCTGCAGAGGGCCAAAGACTGCCGGGGTTGCGGGACTCACAAAATACCGTGACCCCGGTACGTAAAGGGCTATTGAAGGACACCGTGGATTTTAGTCAGTCAAGTCTGATAGTACCTCTCGCCCTGCCCTGGTGGGAGTACTCATAAGATGATTTTACCACTTAAAAAAAAATCTTGCTGCACCCAGTGAACGATAGCACTGGGTGCAGCAAGGTAAACCGCACCAGAGACGTAGCTAGGCGAGGGCGAAGCGGACCCTAGGCCCCGGCCTCGCACCTAAAAGGGCCTCGCGCCCAGAGAAAAAAATTAACCCTTTATAACGGCGATCACCAGTCAATAAAGCAGTGCAACTTAGCTTTTACTAAGACATTAACATGCCTTTTTTATCGTGGTAATATCATCAAATGAGTCCTCCCACCCAGGGCAGGGCGGAAGGGACTGTCAGAGTTGACTGACTAAAATCCACGTTGTCCTTCAATAGCTCTTTACGTACCGGATTCACGGTAATTCGTGAGTCCCGCGATGACCTACAATTATATAATACTTGTGGTGCCTAATGAGTGGGAACTGAAAGAACCTAATAGGCCAGGCAATGCTGATGTCACCGACGATCACGTTTAGGTCAAACGCCTCCACTGCTCGCGCGAGGCCCCATGTTGCACAATAACTTGGTAACGTTTTATTTGTTATTGTAACTGAGTTCAAGAGGCCTCTCAAAGTTGATGTGATGTGACAGCGACATCACAATCACATATGTTATAGCTCACTTGGGGGAACCATGTCATCCATCTTAAATAAAGGGGTCCTCGCGCGAGCTGCGGAGGAAAGTTATACATTTCTAAAAAAAAAATTGGGCCTAATAATGCGTTTTGCCCCCTCCTAGATCAGGTCTCACTACGCCACTGAACCGCACTGCCAAGATATAAAGGGCAAAGGTTAGCTACTAGTGTACCTACCTTCTCTATATCTCATTTGCCTCGAATGATTGATGGACAAATATTATAATGACTGGTTTATAGATAAATATATAGTTTCAACACTAAGTATTACTGCTGCGTGTTTTTCGATTTTATGAATCTACATGAGGACACGCTTTTTTTTATCGTGCTATTATCGTCAAAGAGTCCTCTCGACCAAGGCAGGGTGGGAGGGACTGTCAGACTCGTAATGACTTAAATACACGGTGTCCTTCAAAAGCCCTTTAAGTTCCGGGGTCACGGTAATTCGTGAGTTCCGCGACCCCAGCAGGCTTTGGCCCTCTAAAGCCCCGTCATTATGCTGACACTCTTTGGGGCGCGCGTGGAACACAACGCGCCGTTGACCTGGGCTCTTTTTCTGCCGAACATCGCCTATAAATTTTATAAATAATCCAGTGCTATGGATGGTTTTATTCATTCTTCATCACTTTTTAAGAGTATTCAGTTTTAAAGCACAGTTTTATCATAAACTAGCTTTTGCCAGCGGCTTGGCCCGCTCACCCCCGCCCCCTCTATTGAGATTATTATGGTATATGTACCGTAAATATATTCATATGCATGTAGTAATAAACTGTTATTTCAATAGTAGAAACAGACACTCCAATTTCATTTATATATATAAATTTTATAACTTGCGATTTTTGTTAACATCAAATGTCATAAGTTTTTATATGTTGCCAGTTCCTTTTCTAGGGTTTTTTGGCCTGCCGGGGTCACTTGCCTGCCGGGATCGCGGGACTCTCGAATTGAAGGAATTGCTATTGAAGGACACCGTGGATTTTAGTCAGTACGAGTCTGACAGTCCTTCCCGCTCTGCCCTGGACGACTCACGTGATATTTTACCACGTAAAAAAAAAGCTGTAAAACTTAGATATTACGGCGTACATGCTCTCAAACCTAAAGGTATCATAAGTCATCACTGCGTTTTTCATCACAAACACCGACTGTGATAAGTATTTTTTTATCTATTTGCCAATCAATAATAATAAGAAGATAATGATAATAGGAAGGTAAGTTGCAAGCTATTTGTCATGCCACAATTCTAACGCCAACAATACACGATGCGGGCATGCGGACGGCGAGTAACGGGTGACTCGCCGTACTATCATGGACCATGCCATCGATGGCTCGTCGTGTTCCACGCGCGCCTCAAAGAGCATCTGTCGGGTCCCTTAGAGTGCCAAAGCCTGCCGCATGCCGCAAAGCATGCCATCAGGTAATCGTGATCCTGGAACGTGAAGGGCTATTGAGAGTGGATTTTAGTCAGTACAAGTTTAACATTCTCCCTCCCACCCCGCCCTTGCTTGAGGCCACATTTGATGATTTTATCACGATAAAAAAAGTCATAGACCATCCAGTTTACCGTCAAGTTTACTGCGGGGTGGAAGCGCATGCAGTCAACTTGACGGTGTCTGTCTACCAGAAGGACTTGTCATGTACTAATAGCCATACTTACCGCACATCGCTTCCATCGATGTATAATACTTAAATCTCCACATTTGACTGAATAAGTAAAGGATCTATACTTTATCATAATCTATGTTTAGTACAATATTGATGATTGCATGTCTAATACCGTGGTAAACCATTGTTATCGTCTCAACATGGGTGTCTAAAAGCAAGGCATTGCGTTTGACATGAAGGATTCTCTCTACATAAACTACAACTGACTGAACTGATGATATAATTGACAGGCCTGTTGGTCTAGTGGTTAGTGACCCTGACTGCTACGCCGGAGGTCGTGGGTTCGATCCCCACCCAGGACAAATGTTTGTGTGATGAGCAACGATCATTTGTTCTGTGTCTGGGTGTAATTTATCTATAATATTTATGTATTTAGAAATATATAAGTATGTTTATCAGTTGTCTAGTACCCATAACACAAGCTCTGCTTAGCTTGGGACTAGATGTCGTTGTGCGATAGTTGTGGAATATTATATTATATTATAATTTAAGTAATAAATAAAAGTTGCATAACAAATAGACATGATTTCGAGTGGAAAAACACATGCTAAAAATGCTTTCACTCAAACTACGTATCAGAGAAAATTATCAGAATATAATTGAATACGAGGTACCTACAATATTTTATCTTCTTGATATCGCATAGGCGTATCAAAACAGACAATATGGTGGATATTAATCAGTTTTTTTTTGCAATATTTTACAAGTAGGTGATGATGATAACGCAATGTTTACTTTAAAATGATGTCCTGTTCCAGTTTTAATTTTACCGGAACTGATTTTTAATGTTAGTTAAATCTAAAATTATCTATAAGTGTCCACATAATATTAAGTCTCTGGTAAGGTGCGTGCCAGAGCTATAACCCCAGGTATTTTTTAGGTATCCGATAGCAAACTGAAGTTATAACCGTTCTTGTTTGGACAAACGACGACACTGTTGGCGGAGTGACTGAGCGGTCGCCCGCTGCACAGCGTGTCGCGGGTTCGATCCCCGCACGGAACAAATATTTGTATGATCTGCAAGTAGTTGCTCCGGTTCTGGGTGTTTGTGTATGTGAATTTCTATGTTTGTAAACACACCCACGATACAGGAAGAAATTCTTAGTGTGGGGCAACGGTTAAAAAAAAACGACCTGTGCCAAGGAGGACACGCCCACGCCGCCTTATCAGCGGTAGACATGGGTAGTTCGCGAACGATTGATGGAATTAACTATTTCATTTCCCTAAATAAACTTATCACTCAATCAGTAACCATTCGAATGTGTCTCTACTTCGCTTCACTCACTGTTCGTCATCATCTGCCTAGCCTTTTCCCAACTATATTGGGGTCGACTTCCAGTCATACCAGATGCAGCTGGATATAAATATTTTACATGGAGCGACTGCCTGTCGGACCTCCACAACCCAGTAACTAGGTAATACGACACCCCATGGTAAGACTGGTTGTCAGACTTTAGAGCTTCTGACTAACAGTATTGACTGTCAAAGATCTACAAATGACAGCCGGGACCAACGGCTTTACGTGCTTTCCGAGGCACGGAGGAAACTCGCTATGACAGATGGTCATCCATCCACAGAACAAGCTTCATAAGCGCGGCTTAACCCGGAAGATCGGCCTGTGCGGCTATTTATTTAGCCACAAACTCCTCACTCACTGTCCGAGTGAGCCAATTGAACTAAATGAAGTAGAGACACATTTGAATGTACGACGTATATGTTCGAAGTTCGGCTGACAAAAGTAACGAGCGACAACAGTATTTAGTCTAATCACCCTGATATGCAATTTTATTTTTAGAAGTATACAGTCTTATTTCACTTACAACAGTATACGTAAACCAAAACAGAAGTACGTTAATGAAATATAATTTATTATTATAACAACTGCAATCAGATCAGAGCTTTTTGCGGTGCACATAAAGCGAATAATAATTCCATTAACATTTTTTTTGTTATCTCAGTGAAAACAAGACCTTCTATTATATTTCTAGGTTGGCAGCCCTAATTCTTTTTAAAGTATGAAGGAAAATCGACATACATTTAGAACTGAACAAGGGAAATGCATAATTTTGTCAACCATCTTAGTCTCATTATCAGTTAGGAACTCGTTCTGATTTGCTAAACTAAATGAAGTACTGAACTAATGCCTTTGTCAAACAGACAGGCGAAAGCGAAGCGTTTCCGAAGCGATACCGAACCGAGCGAGACGTCAGTCCGATAGTTCTGTCACGCTACCGGATCGCTTTCGCTTTTCTATGTGACTGGATACAAACAATTCCATGCATTACAAATAAAAACGTCACGCTTCGCATTCGCCACGCCAGTCTGTTTGACAAAGGCTTAAATGAGTGGACTACTTCGTTAAGCGAAAAGATCTGCTTCATTCATTTCTTTGTCCTGACACATTTTGCGCATCTCTAATCAGCGGTATCTATATATCATTTGATGATTCCTGCTATGCTATGCTGTATTAGAAATCTCATAGCGGGACTCTACGATGTGACGAGACGGCTTTGAGATCGTCCAATAATGCAGCGCGAGCGTACACCGCTCGCTCTGCACGAATGGACGATAGTGGAGTTAATGGCAAACTTAAGTCTTTATCCTGTATCGAACACAATGAGTTGATAAGTAACGGCCGATTTACACATCCACAACATAAGTAAGTAAGTAAGCAACAACTTGCGTACTTGCTTAATTATTCAGCAACTAACTTACTTGCCGGGCGAAGTTCACGCGTGGTTTTTACCCACTTACTTGCTTAGTTACTTACATAAAGATGTGTAAATCGGCCCTTAGTAACACTTTACTAGCACAGCACTAAGATGTGCCACAGCGTGACAGGAAGCGACGGAATCACAAGTCCTGTGGCGAGAAGGTGTCTTGCAAAACCTGGCTGAGAAAGCTCGTCATACAAACTCCTTGATATCGACGTTGAGGCGTATCGCGGATCCAACAGTTGTAATCTCGCACTCCATGATGCACTTTATTGATGACTAGCACTTTTCCCGCGACTTCGTCCGCGTGGTTTACGTACTTTCCTAATTCCCCCTTTTCACCCCCTTAAAGGTTAAATTTCCAAAAACCCCTTCTTAGTGCTCCCCTACATTATAATAGGAAGCCGTGTGCAAAATTTCACATTCCTAGCCCCAGTAGTTTCGGCTGATATGTCAGTCAGTCAGTTCTCCTTTTATATATATAGATGAACTTGTGGCGCACGTAATCCATGATGTCCTCTGTGGTGGTGTAGTGTAAGCGGAGTATACACTGGAGTGTTTGCTTTCACTGCGAGCAGCTTTAACGATGTAACATTTATGACAAAATTACACACTAGAAATGTTTTTCGAAGGCAAACTAAAATTGTAATAGAATAAAGCCAGACTTTTTGAAGTGAAAACTTCTTTAGCGGCGTTGTGCACTTTTTTTGGAATGTGTAAAAAATGTTAAACTCGCGTCAGGACACGTGACCTGATCGAAAATTCGTAAGACGGCGCAGGGCGCTTGCGCGAATGTTCGTGTGTGTTTATTACTATTCAAGTTTTCCCTTCTGCCGGCACTCCCAGAGTGCAACTAAAAAATATCTCCTTATAATTATCTACCAATTTTATAATTAAAACGTAGTTTATATTAATATTCCTACTAATATTATTAATAGGCAATATTACTCAAAGAATCCAATTAATTAGTACCAAAAAATGTTTTAGCCGTATTTTTTCTTTTGTAACGTAAGCCAAAATTCACGAAGATATGACGCTTTTACAATTCGCAGTACGGTACTCCTACGTACTCGTATACCTAATGCTCACTATTTCGGACGTCACGAGAGTCGAGCCCCAACTCTCGAGTTTTGATACGTCTTATCTCTCAATATTTATTGTAAAAAAAAACAAGAAACGTGTGTCCTTTATATTTTTTTAATTCTTACAGACTAATTAGGTTTGCTTTTATAGATGTTGGCACCGTGCCAATAATACAAATGAATGTTTAGAATTGAATTTTATTGTTTTATAAAGAATCGTCGTTGTTCCCCTGTATCATGTCAGGTTCTGGCAAAATTGTTAAACATCTTGAATTACCACATGAATGCTGTTTGAGTTACATAACTTATGTAAATTGACCTTCAGTAAGTGCTGATTTATCAGCTTAATCTGAGTAAATTACTTGGAAATCTACTAAATGCTTATCATTTAACATTTAAAGCTTTGAGAATGCAATAATATATAAGTACCAACAGTATCAAAATAATGATTTTATCTGTTACCACGCTACACTTACACTAAAATACTTACTATCTATAGATTAATGTGATATGTACCTTTATTATTTATTACTACCTATACTGCTTTTAATGGTAAATAATGTTATAACGTGATAATAAATTATTACCTATTAAACCGTAGGCGCGGGCATAATGGGCAACTCAATGTCCGACCATGGACCATGCCCGAGTCGACGCGACGACGCGTAGTGTTCCACACGCGCCTCAAAGAGTGTCAGCAAAATGACGGGGCCCCACTCTAGAGGGCCAAAGCCTGCTGGGGTCGAGAGACTTACGAATTACCGTGACCCCGGAATGTAAAGGGCTATTGAAGGACACCGTGGATTTTAGTCAGTACGAGTCTGACAGTCCCTACCGCTCTGCCCTGGGTGGAGCTCATTTGATGATTTTACCACGATAAAGGAAATAGAAAAAAAAGTGGTGCAGTGGTGGCCTGGTGGTATCGGACCGACTTAAGAGTTGTGGTTATAGATGTCATGCGCATTACTTTGTCTAATTTATTTTATCACAACTACTTTCAAAACGGTGAAGGAAAACATCGTGAGGAAAGCGGCATGTCCTAAACCAAAAGTTCAATGACATGAAATCTACCTACCCACAAAGGGCCAGTGTGGTGGCTTATGAGCCCACTCCCATTCACCAAGAGGAGGCCTGTGTCTCAGCAGTGGGCAGCACATTTATAGGCTGGTGATGATTATGAATCTGCAAGAACTCTTCCGCGGTAAGCTAAGCTCCTTGAAATCCTACTTTTCTCGACTAGTGTTTCTCCTAATTAACACATAACGTGGTAAAATCATCAGAGTCCTCCCACCCAGGGAAGAGCAGGAGGGACTGTAAGACACATACGTTCTCACATACGTATCTACTTGATATCATACGTACGTAGCTATGGGCCAAATGAATTTCATTGGGAGCAATTGCTGCATATCGTTAATTAAGATTATTAAATAAAAAAACATCAAAATAATATAAATATGAAATACTAAGGATTTAATGAGAAAACACATTGTAAAATTGAAATGTGTGTGTTGCTTAGATTTTTTGATGTGTGTGGACAAAACTTCGAAAATAATTATATTGTTATTTAAAATTATTAATAAGTATATAAGTTAATAAGTAAATAGATAAGTTTTGTCCCGATTCACAGATTAACGGTAAATAGAGATTGTAGCAGTCTGGCCAACGCCCCATTATGAAAAATAAGTTAGCTATGCGTAGTCTGCATTTATCCTTCATGACATGACGCATCGTCTACTACTAATTGACTTTGACAGCGATGCATTGGAAACAAACATTAATGTTCTAACTTCTGTACTATCTGTAATGACACTGACACAGACAGAATAATCGAATCTACACATTGCCAAATAGGAAAAAAATACTTTTCTGTAGCATGGCTATTATTGAAAAAAAATGGTTAACTTTTTTCGGTCATTTTGCTTTTTTTTTCTATAAATTTAATTTAATTATGTTTTGTTATTTTGTGTGTTTTCGTGGTTTGTGTCAATTTTCTTTCTTGTTCACAATAACCCAGTAACTGGGCAATGATTGGTGTCAGAGCTGTTTGCCGTAAGTATTATCGAAATTGATATCGCGAAAATAAAACAGCTATTCATAATTTGATCGCGAATTCGCGATAATCGTTTTTCGTCCCATAGTAAAAGTTGTTCGCTAGGATGAGTACAATGACCCCTGGAAAAGATTTAAACTACTATTTAACGTTGTGTAATTGCTGTTTTTGTAAGTGACACCCACGATACAGGAAAATTACTTAAAAAACTAAATGAAGGTTACACTTTATGTATTTCGAATATTTTTGAATAGATTACCATGGTATTAATGATGCTATCTACTGGATAGCAGTCACTAGTCACTATCTGTACTAATATTATAAAGCTGAAGAGTTCTTCTGGCTGAACGCGCTAATCTCAGGAACTAATTCAAATATAACACTGTTATCTAAGGGATGAAAGTTGGTCGCGGGACTAACGAATTACCGTGACCCCGGTACGTAAAGGGCTATTGAAGGACACCGTGGATTTTAGTTAGTAAAAGTCTGACAGTCCCTCCCGCCCTGCCCTGGGTGGGAGGACTCATTTGATGATTTTACCACGCAGAAAAAAAAGGGTGAAAGTTACTTATTTAAGTCCCGAGACGGGGTTTGGCGCCTGTAACGTAGTGAGGGCGCTAATAGTTCGAGGGGTTAAATAAGTAATTTATCCGAAGTAAACACTGTGCTTTACATTACGAATACGAGGAAAGTAAAATTAAGAACATAAATTATTAGCGAAAGAAAAAATGAGTGTAGATCGGATTGTCGCTTTCCCGCTTATTTTGTTTATTTTTTATTTTTGTCCTGGTCCAGCTATACAGCCAGGATTTTTCATGTTCATAATTAATTATAAGAAATGGCAAAGACGGTGTCGAAACCTATATTATTTTTGAGGAATAGTTGAAACTAAATTATATTTAAGTCATAATATATATTCTTAATACTTAACTTTATGTTATTTTTATTTTAAATCGCTCTGTAATTAAGGGGCTGTATAAAAAGTTAGAACATGGTTCAATAGAAATGTCAAAATAGAACGAATATATTTTTTATTTTTATTTTTTATTTGGCAGCTGTAAGTTGAAAGCGAATCTGCCTAGGGCTGCAATGCATAACTTTCAACACGCTTATCAGGCATGTAATGACGCACTTGCAGAGTAAGAATAATGAAAAAAAAAGTCGTGGGTGCGTTTACAAACATATGAACTCACATACACAAACGCCCGGACCCGAAGTAACTACTTGTAGATCATACAAATATTTGTACTGTGCGGGACCTAACCCGCGACACGCAGCGCAGCAAGCCAATCGCTCAGCCACTGCGCTAACCGTGTCGTTGATTTATGAGTTGGACATCACAACATCACGCTAACCAGTAAGAGAATGAAACTGCGGGCAACAGCTTCCCACTCCGTCTCGCCCCGCAGCATGGCCTTGACCAAGAGGTCTCCGCCTATCGCCCACGTGAGGACACGGCGGTGCTCTGCCCAAGCGGGGCAGTCCTGCACCGTATGCTCCACCGTGTCTTCCGGACGATCCTCGCAGTGGTGACACCCAGGCGTTTCTTCCCTCCTGCATTTCTGTCCTTTGTTCGGAGTTGGCTGAGACAGAATATAGTGTGGTAATAAGTATGACGTATGTTCATTTAGTTGGAAATGTTTTTGTAACTCGCAAAAACTACTTGTTACGCTTTGTACCGTTTTCAATGGCTTGGTTATTAAACATAATAACAGTAACGACACAACATCGGCAGTTTCATTCATTTCTTTTTTTTTAACGTGGTAAAATCATCATATTAGTCCTCCCACCCAGGGCAGAGCGGGAGGGACTATCAGACTCGTACTGACTAAAATCCACGGTGTCCTTCAATAGCCCTTTACGTTCCGGGTAATTCGTGAGTCCCGCGACCCCGGCAGGCTTTGACCCTCTAGAGGGGGGCCCCGTCATTTTGCTGACACTCTTTGAGGCACGCGTGGAACACAACGCGCCGTCGACCCGGGCATGTTCCATGGTCGGACAGCGAGTTGCCCATTACTCGCTGCCCGCATGCCCGCGCCCACGGTGGCCGGAGATCATTTATTTATTTATTTATGTACACACACAGATATATACAGGACAATATTTTAAAAGGAATAAAAAGTACAAAGGTACTGCTTATTTCTAAAAGAAATTTCCTCCAGCAGACCGATCATCTGCCGACGTCCTTCGCCGTGGGCGTCTACCACTGCGGCTGGGGTAGAGGGAGGACGCTGTCCTCTCCCTCACGCGGCCCGCCTCCTCCTTCGCGAGCATAACTGCTTCGCAGAAGGAGGCGACCGCTTCCCACTCCGTCTCGCCCCGCAGCATGGCCTCGACCAATGCCGGTAGCGAGAGGTAAATTGACGAAGATACGACGCTTTTAAAACTGTAAATACTTAACAATCACGTACAGTTTTTGCTTGCTTATGATGTCACAATACCTCCACTTTCGAATTTCGAAATGAGTTATATCTTTGTAAATATGTATTGATTTGACAAAAGAAAAAACACGTATCCATTATATTTCAAAACTCTAAAGCCTTTGTCAAAATGACAGGTGATGGCGAACCGGACCGAGTCCGAAGCGATACTCGTATTGCTTCGGACACGGTCCGTCAGTTTGACGCCTCGACGTCAAACTGAGGGCAGCGAACCGAGGCGTGACAGTTGTATTCGCTGACTTTTTGTGAACGACGTCAAACAGAGCAAATACGCCTTCGCCACGTCTTCGCATCGGTTCGGTCACGCTATCCGATCGCTTTCGCTTTTCTATGTGACTGGATTCAAACAATTCCATACATTACAAATAAAAACGCCTCGCTTCGTATTCGCCACGCCTGTATGTTTGACAAAGGCTTAACTGGCGGACTAATTAGATTTGCAATTTATTGAAACTGACAGTTTCAATAAATTGCAAATCTAAATAAACCATTTTTTTTTTATTTATACATATTATTTCAACACACATAAGCAAGCTGTGTGTAAATGTCAACAAACGGGTAGGACAAAAAATTCGAACGGGTTACACATGGGGGCGAATCGTTCAAAATGTCGTCTAGATACTCCCCGTAACCCTATTTACCCCATTACGTCTAACTAGTACCTCTGTCCCCGGAATCCCTGTTTTAATGTTAGTAAATAATTATACTATAATAATTAAGTATGTACAGATAACAGCTTGTCCGCAAAAACATAAGTTCAATCGTTAAAATTCTCAGAAAAATAAACAAAAAACATTATCTAAATCAGGTTTGCTTCAATCAAGTGTCTTGATAGATTATATTCTACAAAAATAATATTGTTACGTTGTTATATTTATATGAGTTGGTGTTTGTACAAGCAATTTTATTTATGCATTGATTGTTAAGAAAAGATACCATGTTAAAATAGAGCCTTTTGCCTTTTAAGAGATAATTTTTATTTTGATCTTTTTTTTACTTTTTAACTAGTGCTTTGACTTCTTTTGTTTATGGCAATCTCTCTGTCTCTATAATCGTCAGACGTGAAAAATCTAGTCATACTAGTCATTTAAAAGTATTTGTTATTAAAGGTAGTTAGTAATTCATAACTATAAGTCGTATCTTTGCATGAGAGCTCGTCTGGGGAAGTACCCCAACAATCCTAGCAATCACTACTAGACAACGAGTAGACAAGTCTTAAGGCACTGATTATTTATGTTATTCTGTGGTGACTGCCTTGCACGGTGCACTCGCAGATATTGTTGTCCGTAAAAGTCTGATACAGTGATAAACATTTTGAAGGCTAGCTTTATGTACCTGTTATATACTAGCAACTGTACCGATCTCGCAAAACAAGTTCTACTTTTGCTTATTTATTTTTATCGCCAGACAGGTTGATAATTAGTGATAAAACTTCTATCAAACCGAACTATAAAATATAACATGTTAACTAAATGTTGACCTCAACTTGATCAAAACAATTCGCTTAAAAATTGAAAACGGTACATACTTAGTGATTGTTTGTTTTCCTTGCAAATGTACTTATTAACGAGATATAAAATAAAACATTAGTGATTACTGATTGCGAACTCCAGAGTCGCTGCTAAAGAGAGTTGAGATAAGCGAATGGGTTGGATTGCAAACTTATCAATGACCGCCGCATTCAGTGGCGCGAAGTTAGTCGCGTTGCAGACAACGCACAGAGTTGACGTCCGAGCAGTTAATCATCAGATTACGTCACGCCATTGTGGCCGGGTTTTCCACGTTCGTCACTCACGTCGGTAAACAGAGGAGCAAGTTAGTGACAATGTGGAGCGAGGGGGACCCGCGGCGCGAGCTCAATGGCCACGAGGTGGCCATGGGCCGGCCTGGCTCCGACGCGGTGGTGCTGGACGAGCGAGTCATCGAGGCAGCGTCGCGCGCGCAGCCCGGCGTCACCAAGATCCACGTGACCAAGTCCTCCCGCCTGCACATTGGGCCCAAGTTCGTGTCGGTCACCCAGAACGTGGACAACACGGAGGTGGTCAAAGGTGAGCCTCTAATCACTCGTACGTAAACAATGCGATCTCGACCCTCCGCGTTCTGTTTGCCGAGGCGCTGTGCTGTGTGCTCACTATGCTCACATCCACACATTGCGATATTTACACATATCGGAGCTTGCGCACATTTATATTATTTATATTGGCACCACCTTGTTATGATAACCACAAAAGCGTTCGCCTCTATATTAATGTTCCTTGTATGCACATATTATACTTTATTCTGTGGAAGCTATGCCGTCATGTTATGCGAAATAAATATTTTGTTCATATTTTCCTGCTTGTATGAGTTCGGCTGTAGGTACTGCACTTAATAAATAATATTTGTTGATAGAATTAAGATGGTACGTTGAGAACAGTTCTGATTATTAATAAACTTGAATCTTAATTCTTTTTTTTTGCTGACGTGGTTGTTATTCTTAGTAGTAGGTAGGTATATCTTGAGGAAATATTGAAAACAAGTTTAGTGAACTTGTGTCCAAGGTGACAAGAGTATCGTTGGCCATAATTTCATAGCGCAAAAGCAGGTGTATGTAATTTTATATAGAAAGCTAATTAGGTAGGTACTTACTGATGACGAGACATTAGTTTCAGAATAAATAATTGATCACCATCATCTAATAACCTTGACAATAACATACCTAACATACCTAGAAACAGATGCGCAAGTTATTACTAGAAGTTTTGTTTACCTACATCATTGTATTATATATACCTACACTTGTGATAATTAAATTAATGTGTGTTTCTTGGTATTCATGGTAGAACACAAACGTTACAACTATACTAAGATTTACAAAATGTCCCTTTTTATGTTTTTAGGAGCAAATTGAAAGTCCATTCCCTACTTTCACACTTCAAAACCATGCACATAACACGCATTTCCTGCGTGGTTACTCGGTACCTTCATTTATACGCACCTTTAAATACTGAAAATAAACAAAGACGAAATAAAAGATGGCCGCCGTAGCGTCACACAGGGAAAACAAAAGTCAGATGAATACAATGGTCAAATGCACGTCTCGACTCTTATATAGATGGAATAACGATTACCTATTTACTTTTATGGGACGTCTGAAACAGGAGTCTAAGGAAGCGATTATAAAGAATGCATGATTATTTATTACGCCAGGTTTTACCCGCGGCTTGCCCGTCCCCCTACTCTTCCCTCTCAAAATCTTTGAAAAAGAAGGTCTTCTCCAAGGTCCCGTATAGCTCTGTAACAAATTTCATCAAAATCGGTTGAGCAATTCAAGCGTGAAAGTGTGCAAATATACAAAATCAGTTTCTCATTTAGGTACCTATGATAATACAATAACTACCGTATTATTTTAATACTTTTTTTGTTTTACTTCCGCGAGAGGCTCTATCTATACGTAAGCCACGTCCTGTGGAAAATTCGTGGTATTAAGTTTTTCCAATGCAATGTGGTGTGATGACATAGACACCGCGTCAAAAGGAATTTAGACGTGTCGGGGACTCTATGGTTGTTTTTTTAAGAACTTTTCATAATTTCTGATGTTAATCAATCTTTTTCGTATGGTCAAGCGAATTTGTTTTATTTAAGAATGGCAATTAAGCTTTTATTGTTATTTGATTTGATTATGTTTCTACGTCACATAATTAAAAAAAAAACGATTATATCTGACAACAGTATATAAGACACTAGGTAGTAAGGTAAGGTACAGAATGCTTCAGTTATCGTTAATTCAAAGGAAATTATATATCGGCCATATTAGATTTTGTTATCAAAGCTTTCTAGAACATTCCAACACTTTTAACATATAAACTTATAAGATCTGTTTTAGACATGTAACAAACAATAAATTAATTTTAATTTGATGTCGTTAACCTAACTATTGGTTAAAATCCCATACATTTTTAACTAATTGTTAGTTTAACTAATGATCCAACAACTAGCTCTTAATCTATCAAAAGTTAATCAACTAGTTAGGTACAGACGCCAGCAGGTCAACCTTCTTGAATCTGTAAAATTTTACCAATCGAATATTAAGCCAAGGTTGAAAATCTATTAAAGAAATTTGTCAGATTGAGGTAGGTTGAAATGCTGGCGTATGTATATATCATGTCTAATGCTCTGGTTAAAGTTTCAGAGATCTTACATCTGTTCTAGCTTTTGCCCGCGATTTCGTTCGCGTGGAATAGTGAAAACTATCCTATGTCCTTTCTCAAGTTCCAAACTATGTCTGTACCAAATTTCACACAAATCGGTTCAGTAGTTTAGGTGTGAAGAAAAGACAGACAGACAGACAGACAGAGTTACTTTCGCATTTATAATATAAGTTTGGATTTAACACGAGTTGAATATATGTATTATGTTATTTAAAATCTGAAGTTATGAAAAGAAGAAACGCAAGAACTGGCATGCCAGTTTAACTACATTGCGATATTTGTTTGATCAACTGAATCTACTGTTCATTAACAGTCTGCAATATAGAAATGCTGGAGGCTCTGGACGGGGACCCATGGGGCCGGCCCTATAAGTGGGTGAGAGAGAAGCTCCGCCCCTGGGCTCCCCCGTTGACGCAGAGTCTCCAGCCTCAGTTCGTGGAGGACGTGGTGAGCGCCCTGTTCCCCTCGCGGGAGGAGCACACTCCCCCGCCCATGGCTCCGTCTCCGGCGGTGCCTGACGCTGACGCAGACGCGGACCACAGCGACGACGACGTCTACGACGCTCCGGAGGTGACCGAGGTAGACCTGAGAGTGGCGGTACAACGGCTCAAAGCCAAGAATACCGCCCCAGGACCCGACGGCTTGCCAGGAAAAGCCTGGGTCCTGGCCTCGGGGACTCTCGGGCCTCGACTGGGGGGGCTCTTTAGCGCGTGCCTGGAGAGGGGCCAGTTCCCGCTTCGTTGGAAGACGGGGAAACTGGTCCTGATCCAGAAGCCCGGGCGCCCTGCGGACTCTCCGTCCGCATTCCGGCCCATCGTGCTGCTCAACGAGGTGGGCAAGCTCTTTGAAAGAGTAATTGCAAACCGCCTCGTCGGGCACCTGAATCGGGTGGGCCCGGACCTTGCGGAGAGCCAGTTTGGCTTCCGCAGGGGGCGCTCGACGGTGGATGCCATCACGCGCGTGAGAGCCCTCACGACGGGGGATGCGGTTTCCCGGGGCAGGGTCGTCTTGGGGGTGTCTTTAGACATCTCCAATGCCTTTAACACCCTGCCCTGGAGTTGCATCAGGGAGGCACTCCGGTATCACCGGGTGCCGACCTACCTCCGTCGTATAGTCGAGGACTACCTGACGGACAGAGCCGTCATCTACCCCGGTCACCGGGGAGAGTGGAACCGGCGAGAGATGTCGTGCGGTGTTCCACAGGGATCGGTCTTGGGGCCGCTCCTGTGGAACATCGGTTACGACTGGGTGCTGCGCGGCGACCTCCCTGACGGCGTCGGCGTGATTTGTTACGCCGACGACACGCTCGTCCTGGCGAAGGGAGAGTCGCACCAGGCGGCGGCCGACGTGGCGACGCAGGCGGTAGCGACAGTCGCTAATAGGATCCGGCAGTTGGGACTCGACGTGGCGCTGCACAAAACAGAGGCCATGTGTTTTCATGGCCGTCTGAACGCGCCACGTTCAGAGTCCCACATTACGGTGGAGGGGGTTCGCATCGGCGTCGGGAGGACGATGAAGTACCTGGGACTCGTCCTCGACAGCCGGTGGAACTTCAGGGAGCATTTCCTGCATTTGGCCCCAAGGCTGAACCGGGCAGCAGCCGCTCTCAAGCGGCTCCTGCCCAATCTCGGCGGGCCAAATGCCTCCTGCCGGAGGCTGTACGCCGGTGTCGTGCGGTCCATGGCCCTCTACGGGGCCCCTGTGTGGGCCCTAAGCATCCGGACGCGACCACTCAAGCTGGTCGCATGCCAGAGGGTCATGGCTATCCGGATGATCCGGGGATACCGCACGATCGCCGGCGAATCAGCCAACCTCCTAGCAGGATTGCTGCCCTGGGATCTGGAGGCGACTGCCCTCCAGCGCGTCTATGAATGGCGCGTGGAGGCGCAGCGTCGGGGCGAATCCCCGCTGCCTCGACAAGTCGAGGCGCGGCGGGAAGAGCTCCGGCGCGATCTCAGGGCAGTATGGAGGGAGCGACTGTCGCAACCGAGGTCCGGGCACGCCGCAATCGCGGCGGTAAGACCCCTCTTTGAGGAGTGGCTGGATAGGCGTCACGGCGTCCTGACCTACCGCATGACGCAGGTCCTCACCGGACACGGAAGTTTCGGGAGGTTCCTGTGTCTGATAGGGAGGGAAGAAACGCCTGGGTGTCACCACTGCGAGGATCGTCCGGAGGACACGGTGGAGCATACGGTGCAGGACTGCCCCGCTTGGGCAGAGCACCGCCGTGTCCTCACGACGGCGATAGGCGGAGACCTCTCGTGCCCGGCATTGGTCGAGGCCATGCTGCGGGGCGAGACGGAGTGGGAAGCGGTCGCCTCCTTCTGCGAAGCAGTCATGCTCGTGAAGGAGGAGGCGGGCCGCCTGAGGGAGAGGACAGCGTCCTCCCTCCACCCCAGCCGCAGTGGTAGACGCCCACGGCGTCGGACGTCGCAAGACGATCTCCGGCCACCGTAGGCGCGGGCATGCGGGCAGCGAGTAATGGGCGACTCGCTGTCCGACCATGGACCATGCCCGGGTCGACGGCGCGTTGTGTTCCACGCGCGCCTCAAAGAGTGTCAGCATAGTGACGGGGCCTGTAGAGGGCCAAAGCCTGCCGGGGTCGCGGGACCAAGGGATTACCGTGACCCCGGTACGTAAAGGGCTAGTGAAGGACACCGTGGATTTTAGTCAGTACAAGTCTGACAGTCCCTCCCGCCCTGCCCTGGGTGGGAGGACTCATTTGATGATTTTACCACGATAAAAAAAAAAAAAAAATATAGTCCAACTTGCATGCAAAATGTCTGAATGGAACAAGACCGTGGTGGCCCTGTGGTATCGGTCTCGACTTACGAGTTGTAGGTCGTGGGTTCGAACCAAACCAGGCGCATTACTTTGTGTAATTTATTTCATCACCACTGCTCTCAAAACGGTGAAGGAAAACATCGTGAAGAAACCGGCATATCCTTTTTCTTTTTTTTTTGTCGTGGTTAAATCATCAGATGAGTCCTCCCACCCAGGGCAGGGCAGGAGGGACTGTCAGACTTGTACTGACTAAAATCCACGGTGTCCTTCACTAGCCCTTTACGTACCGGGGTCACGGTAATGGGAAAGTCCCGCGACCCCGGCAAACCGGCATATCCTAGAACCAAAAATTCGAAGACTTGCAGTGCAGTCGTCATTTGCAAGCGGCCGTTGACAAATGGTGTCCTGTTGGCGCTTGCGCTACGTTAGTATTGTGTTAAGTTTGCCTTAAGTGTGTGATTTGAACAATAGGGTAGTTTACTGCATAAATAAATTGATAATCTGTTCGTCAGTTAGAATATTGAAAAATAGTGAACACGTATTTTTTTGTATTTTTAAATCAATGAAAATTGATAAAGGTAAAACACTTCGAAATTAAGGAGTGGAGGCTTGTGACGTCATAACGCTTGTAAAATTATACCGACCGAGTGACGTTCCGTGCTCGTCAATTTAGGTTTACGTAACAAAAGAAAAAATCGGGGCAAATATTTTTTAATAATCTTTACTTATCTTTTAATCTCTATTAGGGCGCGTTCACACGACACGCGCACGCTCAGCGCACGCCACCTGCGTCCAACTCGCCTTGAAATTTGTTAAATAAGAATTTGAGCTTTATAATGCATCAATAGATCTCAAATTGCATTTAACGAGGTCTACACGCGCACGCCATGCGCACGCCCCGCGCCCGTCTCGCGCCAACCCTGCACTCGCCCTGCCCGCGCTCTGCACCCTCCCCGCATACGCCTTGCGCCCGCGCTAAGGCTGGCATAGATGAGAATATGGCTAGTGTTGTATTGACTAGTCCAGTCACTAGTGGTTAATTTAAGTGGGCGCGAGGCGGATGCAGCGCGTGTGCGTGTTTAAGGCGGGCACTACGCGTGCACGGGTGCTGTGCGTGATCGGCGCGTGTCATCTGAATACGCCCTTAAAGAGATTGTCAATATACTCCATCTATCAGTCAACTGTAACTTGAAAATAACGTTTAGTAATAAAATACTTTGTACGAATCATTTTTTAATAGTGAACATTATCTTTATTATTTAGTTAGAGTCATTTTTATATGATAATTGTTTATTTGAAAGCGTGCAAGTGCTAATCCGGGGCGCATGAGGTCACCATACGGCCTCAGCAATTCTTCTTCATAATCGAACTGCATAGTACGTGTTGGCCTATAATGACGTCGACGCGAGAGTATTTCCACTGTGGAAAAGAGACAGAGCTATACATGTCGTCTAGCGCCATCTCGTAATTACTATCGCTTGTGTGCTGTTGTGTTTAGGTCCTGATGGAAACGCTATCTAAGACAGACTAAACCTGCCGTCCACTAACTAAAAGGCCATTAAGTGCAAAAAGAAGTTTTCGAGAAAAAGCTAAAATTGTGAATTGATGTCTCTTGAAAAATATGCTATCTAGGAACAAGGCTGCAAATTATATATATAGACATAGTGTTATTGCACAATATGTTATATGTTTAATTAATTTATATTTATTTAAATTTTATTTAAATTCATTTTCTAATTTTTAATTATGCATTTTATGTGGTTTAACTGCACAGCAATCTTCCTGTATCTCCTAAACTATTAATCATAGAAAAATGGCTCTTAGACCAAAAGATAGAGCATCGAAAGTTGTATAAGACTACATTAAAAAGTGAAAAACGAGTAACTGTGGCTTAACGGCCTTTTAGTTAGTGGACGGCAGAAACATAGACTTAGTCACAATAAAACCTATCCGAGTGACTATTAGAAACCTGACACTTTGCCCTACCTGGGAATTGAACTCAGTACATACCTCATGCTCAGCGGTAAGGCTTGCGCCCAGTAATCCAACAAAGCAACAAATTAAATGCACATACACAGGTTATATTATATTGCACTAGCTTCGCCCGCGTGTAGCTCGTTAATAGGCTGTAACTCTGACTGACCCCGGCAAGTCCCGCGACTCCGGCAGTCCCGCAACCCCGGCAGTCCCGCGACTCCGGAAAATGAGATATGCTGCCGCTGAGTTGTAATGTTAACTAAGTTCTTTCGTCACAAGCCCCCATTTCCGAGTGTTGATGCGTTTAAAAAAAAGTGTCCATTATCATCAATACTCTCAGGTGCAGGCCAGACAGAAGAGACGTAAGACGAGGTACGCCTCGTGGACAGGCGTAGATGTATGAGGGTCGCGCCCGCGCCCTGACTCCTCTGTATGTTTTGCGTCGCGACGCTTCTATACATTTATATGATAGAGACATATGTCGGCTACCCCGTCTGGGTCTAACGTCTTTTCTGTGTGGCCAGCGCCTAACACAGGGACTAAATAGATTTGCAATTCATTGATCAATCCTCGATTTACGTCAGTGTGTGTGTGAGACGATTACCGCACCATATGTACCTAAAAATATTTGAAGCACATTTGTATACAAGTTACTTGAATTATTGGAAAACAACAAAATATAGGTACATGTACAAGTTCAAACTATCTACTTGCAACTTGTCCCTTGTATGCAGGAATGTTCAAGTTGCATACAAGTAACTTGTATAATGAAAACGCATTAGATAGGCGTGCACTCCGCCATTTTGGAAAAATGATGTCCGATGTGCGGAATGTTCGAAGTTGATAACAAGAATATGCGTGTTATGACAGGCATAATCTAGACTTGAAGAGATATGCTTTCTAATCCTATGTAAATTAATAAAACTCCGATCTATGTTGATGTCACTAACGAAATGAGTCATTTCCTTAGCTCTCTAATTTTATTTTGTAAGTATTAATATTATGCAACAGTTGCACTTATCTCGCATGATATGATATTATTATATAATAGGGCCACAATCTTCAATTTATCTGGTTCTTACAATTATCAAGCGACTCGTCCCTGCTTCGCATATTGCCGCATATCGAGACACATAGCTGCGACCATAGACTGATCATTATCTGCTTCAAATTACCATACTCTTTAGAATGATGGAATAAAAATAGAACCTTTTATTACCAAAGATTTATCTATGCCATAGAGGAAAGAGATATATGGTCCTACAATTGATTCTCTCTCTTTCCAGAGAGTATGGCACACTTTGGGTACACCTCTGCTTAACATCTGGATTACAGACGTAATATTATGTTCTTACTTTTTTTTAAATAATTCTTAAGCATGTTCTCCTGCGGTCGCCTTCTTCTGCGAAGCAGTCATGCTCGCGAAGGAGGAGGCGGGCCGCGTGAGGGAGAGGACAGCGTCCTCCCTCCACCCAAGCCGCAGTGGTAGACTCCCACGGCGACGGACGTCGCAAGACGATCTCCGGCCACCGTAGGCGCGGGCATGCGGGCGGCGAGTAATGGGTGACTCGCTGTCCGACCATGGACCATGCCCGGGTTCCACGCGCGCCTCAAAGAGTGTCAGCATAGTGACGGGGCCTGTAGAGGGCCAAAGCCTGCCGGGGTCGCGGGACCAACGGATTACCGTGACCCCGGTACGTAAAGGGCTATTGAAGGACACCGTGGATTTTAGTCAGTACAAGTCTGACAGTCCCTCCCGCCCTGCCCTGGGTGGGAGGACTCATTTGATGATTTTAACACGATAAAAAAACAAAAAAAAAACATGTTCTCCTGATTTATTCCCTTTATGTCGAGTCCCGTTATGTCGAGCCTGGAAGTCTATTGTTCTCCAAAGTATTGATATTTTACGCTTTCTATTACCTTTATGTCGAGTTTGGTGAACAGGTACAGTCAGGGATGTAAATTAAAAGCCAATGGCATAAAAACATTGTTTTATTATTTGTTCTATTACTTATTTTCATATATAGGTATATCTAATCTTAATCTAAATAAATCACAGTATAATCATCACTATTGTTGCAAATGTTAAACAGCATGTCGACGGAGCCCCGCTTCGCGGGGCTCCTACTTCTGGGTGGTTTAAAAAAAAATAACCACGAAGAGGATGGCGGGGTCTTTCAGACCCCGCCATCCTCTTCTAACCTAAATTGTCCGAGTCGGGGTGCCAGCAAGTCCCGAGCTGTCATGTGCATTTCATTGGACGTGACTGTACTTCTAAAATATGATATTATTAAACTCGACATAAAGGTAATTAAAGCGTGGTAAAGTAATAGAAGCGAGACAAGGTTTTCGGCTCGACATAACGGGACTCGACATAAAGGGAATATAGCGTTCTCCTGTATACAAACATTTCAATTCACATGCACACAGTAGCCAGACCAGGAAGTTTCCGTATTTTACCGCACAGTGTACTTGAATTTATTATAACGTTAATTGTATGGAAAATGAAAAAGCGCCTCTAGTATAGGAACGAGGAACTATTTTTTTCCATTTAGTCCCCATTTACTTTACGTAACAAAAACGTGAAAACTCGTGATAAGTCTTCGAACCTATATCTTCCCCTCTATTAGTCCCTTTAACTTTTATAGGTTTAAGAAATTAATATTGAGTTATAGCAATTGGTCGTTTATTGAGATCTTTGGAAACTGTATCACTTTTACTTAATGTCCAAATCCTTTTTTGTTTAAATATTCAACCCAAAGTCTTGTCAAATACATAATTTTCTCACATGTGCACTAAAATTTTGTAATCCTTAACACCGGTAATAACATCGCTCATGTACACAATGAGCTAAAAATAAAAACTACTGAACCAAACTAAATGAAAATTTTATGGGACCAAATGGCAGGTATACTGCATCGAACAAAAAAGAATTATCGAAATAGGACAAGAAACCTCGGAGTCATCGGTGTACACTGTTGATATATTTTTTGGGTTTTATTTGATTTTACAAAAAGCGCTAGTCTGATTTCGATAAAATTTTCATGGGATTTTTTGGGAAGTATACCTGTCCAACAACAAAAGAATTTTGCAAATCGGTTGGTAAGCGACGGAGTTATGCGCGAACACACATAAAACATATATATGAACATCCGAATTGATAACTTCCTCCTTTTGGAAGTCGGTTAAAAATAGCTGATATATATCATTTTAAACCATACATTAAATCAAACTAGGTAAGTTTCATATTGCATAGATACTGAATGGTAAATAAAGCAATAATATTTTATTTGAGACGTCCTGGAGTCCTAAAAAGTCCACTTTAGCAGAATCATAACAGGGTATTCAGTTAGAAGGCCCTCAGTTAGAATATTAAAAAATAATGGACACGTATTCTTTGTTTTTTTTAATCAATGAATATTGACGAAGATAAAACGCTTCCAAATTTGGGAGTGGGGCTTGTGACGTCATAACGCTTGTAAAATTGTATCGAGCGAGTGACGTTTTGTGATTTTTAGAAGCTTTGTACCTTCGTCAATTTCGGTTTGCGTAACAAAAGAAAAAATACGTGTCAAATATCGGAATTTTAAGTAAAATAGCTTATTGCGATAAAATTTTGCATGAGGTATCTATTCTATGGCTTGACCGCTATAATTAAATTAACTATTATTTTTATTGATATACTTTCTGACCCGGCAAACTTCGTAGTGCCTCAGAATCTATTAAAATAAAAAAATATTTACTCACCTTTTAAACCTTCCCTGGACTTCCAAAAATAATTGAAAATAAAATTAGCCAAATCGGTCTTGTTCTCGAGTTTTAGCGAGACTAATGAACAGCTATTGATTTTTATCGTTGCCCCCGCACTAGGAATTGCTTCCTGTGACGTGGGTGCGTTTACAAACATAGAAACTCACATACACAAACACCCAGACCCAAAACAACTACTTGTAGATCTTACAAGTATTTGTTCCGGGCAGGAATCGAACCCACGACACACTGCGCAGCAGTTGTCCATTGTATCGCAATAGTCAATTTGACAGCATCAAGAAATTGCTTTAATTAGTCCGTCAGCTAGAGTTTTGAAAAATAATGGACACGTATTTTTCTTTCGATAAACCAATTCATCTTAACAAAGATATAACGCATCAAAATTCGAGAATCGGGCCTCGTGACGTCAGAAACGAGTAAAAACTGTACTTGCTTGGAAAAGTGTCGTATTTTACTAAGTTTTGCATTACGTAACAAAAGAAAAAATGCATGTCAAATATTTTTTGATAATCTAACTGACTTTAGTATAAAAAAAAATTTATATTTTAATAAAAAATATTATTCGCATTAACGAAATAGAAAACCGTTAGACGTTAGAAATGGATGGAAGAATTCGACGCACTAGGCATGAACCTCGGTAGCTCAGTTGGAAAGAGCGTCTGATGTACTGAATCCGAAAGTCGCTCAAATCCTGCTCGCGGTTCGAATTTTTCTTTCCATAGAAAAGTTTTAATTCGATTTTTAAATCAAATATCCTATTCACAAGTGGCTTTGTTAGACCCCCTATTCTCTAGATGTTCACATAGACAATTCATTATTAGTATAAGCCTCATTTTTCCTTATAGGTTGCCATAGCATATCGACCGACCAATCTCTGTCATGCCAACGACCTTGATAATGTCGATGCTCATTATTTAAACCGACTTAAAAAAAAATAGGTTCTTATGTGTGTTTGTCCGCGATTATCTCGCGTTAGGCTGAACAGATGCGGTTTTCAGAAAAGTGTTTGTTACATTCTGGAGAAGGTTTTAGTATGTAACACTAATAGATATCCCGTCAAGTTGCCCGCATGGATACGTTTTTGCTTACTTGAATTGAACAATTAAGATTCTAGCATTTATGTCATTCAACAGCTAAAAATAACATAACGCACTTTAACGATCTATGACGTTTTATCTGTCAAGCCAATTTCATAATTTTGTAGCGAAGTAATAAGCCATTCAAGACCACACGTATTATTTTATTTTGAACGTTTAGTGTTAACTTAGGCAATCTTGTGGAGGCACCTTCAATGATTTTTTATAACTATTATATTTGTTTTTTATATTTATTTTGTATCACATTCATGAACTGCTGTACCACTCGTCTTAACTTGTATTCTAGTTTCATCTTAGAAACTAAATTAAATCTCAAAAATAGCCCTTGTATTATATTGTTTTAAAAAGTTCTAACCATTTTTAAAGAATAAATAAACATTGAACTGATTACCATTATCAGTATTAATTTATGGATATGTATGGGAAATATATATTTTTAAAGTGAATATATAATAAACAAGTATTCTGTGAATATTTCAAGCCTCTATCTGTTGCCGTTATTAATATTGACCAAAATTTGCATAAAAATCACGTTTGTTGTGCGAGAGCCTACTTAAGTATTTATTTGATTCTGCTCTGCGCAAAATTTCAACTATCTATCACCGTTCATGAGGAAGAGCCTGGTGCCAGACGGACGGACACCGGAGTCTTAGTAATATACCTAAAACCCTAAAAACATATAGACAAGTTCAACTCACCAATCATCATGAAGGAAGACTGTGTCGCAGCCTTGCAAGCTAATGTAGCTAATTTTAGTCACTCCCAACGTAAATACATTGGTATTTTTTTTAAGCGTTGCCCCACACTAGGAATTTCTCCTGTATCGTGGGTGCGTTTACAAACATAGAAAATCACACACATAAACAACCAGACCCGGAACAACTCCTTGCTGATCATACAAATATTTGTTCCGTGCGGGAATTGAACCCGCGACACATAGCGCAGGAGTCTAATTGCTCAGCCACTGCGCCAAACGTTATTATGTTGGAAGTGTCTGTCGGTCCATGTAAAATATTAATATCCAGCTGCATCTGGTTTGACTGGAAGCCGACCCCAATATAGTTGGGAAAAGGCTAGGCAGGTGATGATGATGATGTTGGAAGTATCTGTATATCTGTGGCATAGTAGCTCATGGAATGCATCGATTAGGCATGTGTCATAGACGGTTTTTTAGAAAATTTTATTTATAAAAAACGGTGAACCATATTTAACGAAGATTTTTTTTATTGAAAGCCGATGTGACCGAGACAGTTATATCTATCATTTATGAACTTAATTATGTTCAAACGTTTAAATACCATCGCCATGGAACCTTTGCCAACTCTAAGGCCCACTTGCACTACAAACCACTAAACAGGTTTAGCGCTAAACTGCCTTAGAATATCACTGTATCCCTGTCAAATTGTTTGAAGTTGACAGAGGCAGAACGATGTTTTAAATCAGTTTAGCGCTAAACCTGTTTAGTGGTTTGTGGTGCAAGTGGGCCTAAATAAATGAATGCAGGAAAAAGATAAATAATTCAAAATGGTGAGACGTAATAAACATTATGCAATAACACTAGCTGCATTACCCTTAAGTACCTAGCCACTTAATACTTACCTCGAAGAAACAATAATTAATTAATCTGACACAGTAAAGTGCAATAATATACTAATAATGATGTAATTTATTATTGCGTGCTAACTTTCATGAAGATCTGCCCTACATTTTCTTATACTGGGACACACTAACGGGAAATGCTGTTGATTATCGCGTTAATTTATTGAGAAAATCAACGGGAAATGCCATTATTGTGGCCCGGTTATAAACTATGTCCTTAGGTACAGACTAAGGTACTGTAATTAATTCATCATCATCATATCAGTCGTAAGACGTCCTCTGCTGAACATAGGCCTCCCTATAGACTTCCAATAGGACCGGTTGGAAGCGGCTTGCATCCAGCATGATCATGTGGTCTTCATAAGATCGTCTGCCCACCTTGTAGGTGGACGTCCTACGCTGCACTTGCCGGTGCGTGGTCTCCATTCGAGAACCTTACGACCCTATCGACCAACCATTCGACGTGCTATTTGGCCTGCCCACTGCCACTTTAACTTGCTAATTCGTTTGGCTATGTAAACTTAAGAGGCCTCTTACAGTCCACTAGCGCCGCCAATCGAAAAAATGTCATAACTCGTAAATAGAATCAAAAATACAAAATGTGGTCTATTATTACTGTAGAAAAGGCAATAACGTAATGTTTAGCTAAATCGTGCATTCAAAACATAAACGGCCGTTTTTGTTACAAATGCACGATTTAGCTAAACAGCTATATTTCAAGTGTTGACAATGTGTTATAAAATTTAAAGTTAAAGCAACTTTGGTTCGTCTACGAATCTCCTCATTTCTGAGCCGATCGCTCAGAGAGATTCCGAACATAGCCCTTTCCATAGCTCGTTGGACTATCTTTAGCTTACTAATGATGCCTATAGTAAGAGACTACATTTCGGCGCCATAAGTTACTATTGGTAACACACATTGGTCGATAACTTTCGAATTGAGGCACTGAGGTATAGGTGTATTTTAAAAACGTAGCTATAGCCTAAATTGCCGGGGTCGCGTGACTTGCAGGGGTCGCGGGACTGTACGAATTACCGTGACCCCGGAACGTAAAGGGCTATTGAAGGACACCGTGGATTTTAGTCAGTACGAGTCTGACAGTCCCTCCTGCTCTGCCCTGGGTGGGAGGACTCATTTGATGATTTTACCACGATAAAAAAAAGCTATAGCCTAAATAATTATGTACCCTCTTTATCTTAAAGTACCTAAAAATCTTGTATTAAGGAAACTGGTGAATAGAAGTCCTAAAAAAAGATGGTGAAGAAATTAATGAAATTGGCTTTCGTATAGCGTCGTCTTTCCCCAGGTCTCGAGTGTGACAACTGGGTTAATATTTATTCAAAATAGAAGCTCAGCACTACCTATTATACCTTGGAATAATTGCATTGTTTTGCATACAATAGTAATAGATCTATATTTAATACACTTAATTGATTACGTTATCAAATTAGGCGACAGTGCTATTGTTATGTTGCCCTACGATTGCTGATAATCTTAACTGCCCTAGTGCGTTATCTATTCGTTATCACCGGGTCAGTTTTACTTTCTAATTTTTTACTATATCCGTATATTATCGAATTATACAGTAATTTCCCGAAGTTATCTATGTTTACGATAACGCGTCGGCAAGGTTTCCAATAAAAAGTCGCGTTCAAATTGATTAACTATCAGTGATAGGTCTCGTCCTTCTGAACGCACAGTATATTTTTTTCTTCGTAGTTTAAAACTTCAAATTATGGTCTTCTGCGGAAACGGTGCGTAATCTATCTATATAATGCAACTATCAATAAGTATTCTTAAATTAATTAGTCCAAGTATAATAATTAGAAGTATATGTCATTGTTTTAAAATGATTTTCATTTTTGTAGTTAAATAAAGAAATAGGTACTTATTTTGAAGGTATTTCAACAAACACCCGGAGAAATAGACAGAGAAAAGACTATCTTTCGATTTTTAAATTAAATACTTATAAGTACTCTCTAGTTTCCCGTATATTGTTAACTCAATGTAATAGATTTGCTTGAGGAATACAGATCGCTGATATCACTAAAAAATTGAACCGATAAATGCTTGCATTATTGTTTAAAACAAAAACGTATTAAGTTTTCGTCGCCCACTAGTGCTAGAGCCTCAGTGACTGATAATATCTACTTATTCAAAGTATATTGATTCTGTAAATGAAGAACAGACGAAATAATAATTAATAATTAAATTAGCTATCCGTATTAAACTATCACCATTATTATACATCATTTTAGAATAATAATCAAATTATGTACCAAACCATGTATTCATTATACAGCAATAAGATTAAAAAATACCTACTTATATTAATTTCTATCTCTATGAAACCTCTTTGCTATCCTTCGGGTGTGTGTTATTACTTGTACCAGAGGTCAGAATTGAATTAGGTAGAGTTATTTGAGTACTTACATCGAAATGTTGATATTCCCGTGATTTCTAATAGACAATCCCGTATGGCCAGTATTACAAATAAATAAAAATAATAAAAACATCAGAGATAGATTAGACAAATAAATTGTGTAAAAGTAAATAACTTTTTGATTTAAATAATCACGGGAAAGAGCAGAATAAGCTCTTTAAAAGTGTTACCGGGATTTGGGGCATATCCACTTTATTCTTTCACTGTATGAAATCAGTGTAAGTTCATGAATCTTCTTCTTCTTCTTGTCGTATGGTTGATGAACAACCTGGTGTCAGAGTTTAAACCGCCCGTAGGCCTCTGACATGGCTTCACACACCGTTGAAAAATCTCAGGTGTGCTGGTTTCCTCACGATGTTTTCCTTCACCGTTTTTAGCAAGTGATAATTAATTTATAATACGCACATGAATTCTAAAACACATTGGTGCGTGCCGGGGTTCGAACCTGCAACCTTTGACTTGGCAGTCCAACGGTCGTACCACTCGGCTATCACTGCTTTTATGTTCATGAATAACTCTACCTAATTCCGACCTATGGTTATTACTGTGATCCAATGTCAGCTTTTTAATCAGTTTTGCATACTTTGATCGCAAAATAAAATTTTAAATAGTAGGAAACGAGGCTTGCCGAATAACAGTTTTTTTAACACACGGTTCAATAATGGGGCTCTTGACTCAAACTTTTACCATTCATTCACTTTGGGTTTAAACCATTATCGCCAGATCATGATCACTAGATCATGATTTAAACCCAAAGGGGAAATTACAAGTGATTAACAATATGGTTCGTATTACTAAAAAAAATAAAAATACATAGAAAAACATTATTGCTGGTTCAAAGTTTGTGTCAGGGTGTCCTTTTATATAGGTAAGGGTGCAACTAACGATAGGTACAGGACTCGATTGATGATGTCATGTAATGACTACATTTTGTGCCATGCAATAACATATTGCAATCGATCACAATGGCTGCCCGGTGGTGGTACCTTATGGTACGAATCCACCGAAACAGAGTGCGGCACGTTTTTGTTCGCAGCCTTCAGCAGTGTGCGTACTAAGCTGGTATCGCGTTTAACCTCTGTGCATGAACTTTTGTTCGCGCACAGTGCAGCACATTCATTTGTGCGCGAACGTTTTCATTGAACTAAGTCTAGCAATGTGCGCGCACAAATAACGAGTCCACTGATCACGTGTGTGTGCACAGAAGTATCCAGGTTTGAGCAAACATTTCAGAATGTACGCGCACAATTTGTTCGTGTTTGCTGGAGTGAGTTCAAGCGAACATTTGTGCCGCACACCGATGGTATCGCACCTTAACAAGCGGAAAGCTTCGTTTTTTCGTACAACCATTTAATTATCCCGGTTTGCCCCAGATTGTCGTATTGTTGACCCTCAAATCAAATCGAAATCATTTAAGTATTTCAACTGGGCCAATAACAGGCACGTTTGAATTGTCAAAAGATATAAAATAAAAATAGTTATGGTACCACAGTCCACGTCACAAGACATAATAACTGTGAAAGTACTGTAGGCTCAAGCTCGGCACTATTGCCTCTTTGGATCATTTACATTAAATGAACTTACAGGACAAAATCATTCCCTTCCTTATTGGATAGATGCACCATTACCTACATTAACTAATTATTTTGAATGCTTGTGTAGTCGAAAATACGAGCGATGATGACCTATTCGGGGAAGATCTATGCCGGGACGATGTTAGATTGCTGGTGCAACGGCCCAGGCTCGTGACAACTGTCGCTGAACGACGTTTCCGACAAGTAATCAGACTGTTTCCATTAGGTTTGTTTTTTTTTTATTTGTCACTTCCGTTTGTAGGTTATTGCTCATAAATCAGACACATTTTTTTTTCAAAATTCTATTTCTTTTTGGGATATTCTCAGAATGGGTATGGCCACAATGCGCTAGCTATCTAGTTCTACTGTCATTAGAAATTCTGTTCACGTCTTTTTTAACAACTTCAAAAAGGAGGAGGTTAGAATAGTCGAATAGGGCATTTTACTGCATGAATAAATTAAAAACCTGTTTAGTCCGTCAGTTAGAATATTGAAAAATAATGGTATTTTTGTTTTTTTTTTTTTAGATCAATGAATATTAACAAAGATAAAACGCTTCCAAATTCGGGAGTGGGGGCTTGTGACGTCATAAAGCTGCTAAAAATTTTCCGACCGAGATACATTTTGTGACGTTTAGACGCGTTGCATCTTCGTCGATTTTGGTTTAAGTAACAATAGAAAAAATACTGATCAAATTTTTTTGAAAATCTATCTTTCTGACTATTTTTTTTTGAGTAAAATAGCTTATTGGGCCGTGGCGCGATTTCACGCCATCTGCGAGGACTTTTAACAGACTGTTCCTACTCATATAATTATCATAATCACCTATACCAATAGGCTATTATACTCAAACAATTAAATTAAAGTCCGAAAGATAGATTATCAAAAAATATTTGACCCGTATTTTTTATTTTGTCACGTGAACCAAAATTGACGAAATACAACACTTCTAAAAGTCACAAAACGTCACACTATCGGTATAATTTAATACACTTTATATTTATTTAATATATATGAACAACGTGCATGCCTTGTATGTACTTATGTTTCTACAAATAAATGTCTTGTCTTGTCTAGGCGTTATGGCGTCTCAAGCCCCCACTCCCGATTTCGAAGCGTTTTATCTTTGTCAATATTCATTGATTTAAAGAAAAAAAAAACCGGCCAAGTGCGAGTCGGACTCGCCCATAAAGGGTTCCGTAGCAGCAAGTAACATAATATAAAAGTTCTTATAGTTGGTTGTATCTTTGAAAGGTAAATTGCGGTTTACGATTTATGACGTATTAAAAAAAATATGTTCTCCCACACATTCCACCTGCAAATGTAAGTTGGTACGCACAATATTGAGTGATTTACCATGTTATTTTAATATCATGGACTTCTTATAGGTTTTCCTATAATCTATAAGGAGAAAACTAATTTCTGTATTTTTTTCAAAATTTTAGGTTCAGTAGTTTCGGAGATAAGGGGGGGGGGGGAATGGTCAATTTTCGTCTATTTTCTTGAATAACTTGGAAACTATTTATTTTAAAATTACAAAAAAATACATTTAAGATCTTCTCAACAAGACCTTTCATTTGATATGCAACACGATGCACTTTTCAGATTTTTTTTTTTAATTTTCCCCTTCCCCCCCAAAAATGACCCCCCATATACAGATTTCATCTGCTCACGTCACACCTCTGTGTTTGGGTCACAGGAATTGATATGTGTACCAAATTTCAACTTAATCGGTCTAATAGATTCGGAGATAATTGACTGTAAGCGACGGACGGACAGACACACGAGTGATCCTATAAGGGTTCCGTTTTTGTATTCAGACGTACGGAACCCTAAAAAATACGTGTTTATTATTTTTGAATAGGTACTCTAACTGGCGGAATTAACAGATTTTCAATTTATTTATGCAGTAATCTACTCTATTGTCCAGTATTTAAATAGGTAATACACTTTCCACGTTGGTATGGTCCGAAAACAGGTTCTCTATTAAAAATTTGTTCCTAATGTTTATGAAGATATGTATGTCCTCCACTTGTTTAATTATGTCCCTGCGTGAAGATATTCAAGTACAGTTTTAGTCAATAATAGCTAAAAGTCTGTTTACTGACTCTCCAAGGCTCAGCGATTGAATTATTTTATGCGGTTTGCTGATCTGAATTTAATAAAATAATATAAAATATTATTATGTTTGTTGTTTAAAAATTGATAAAAATCATTGCTTCAGCAAATATGACACCTGTATTATCTACTCTATTTACTTATGTACACATGAGTTTTCGTTTTTTTTAACGTTGTTTTTCATCAACTGGGTCCAGGACGGGAAGGACTGTCAGACTTGTACTGACTAAAATCCACGGTGTCCTTCAATGCCTTTGACGTTCCGGGGAAACGGTTACCCAATCGTCCCGCGACTCCGTCAAGCTTATGTACAAGTTGAAAATATGTAAATAGTACTAAAACAAGATTACCTATCACATAGCAACACGTTACACAAAGTATTATTTATTGCAATTTTCCCGCAAACATGTTACTGTTTATAAAATACAATAAAATAATTAAATATTAAACAACAATATAAGTATTTTATAAGTAATAAATACGAACTTAAATTGAAAATATAGGGCAATAATAATAATGGGTACATAATGCACATTATTTTAATTAATGAACTGACTAACAATGGGAGGTATTGCAAATGTACAAGTTTGTTTGTTTGTTAAGCTTTCTCGTCTAAACTGCAGTACTGATTTTGATGATTTTTTATGGCATGTTTTCTTTTTAATGAGCGGGTGTATATGACAATAACCAGTGACCTTATAACTTTTTGAAAAAGTAAGATTTACAATCTTACCATTCACAAAAGATGAAGGCAAATTGGAGGCGATTTTATTAAATAAGTCATATAATTACTATTATAGCGTTATTCTTTTAATCATCTGTAGTGCGGTGGAGTTCAACAATGACATAAAGTGTAGACCGAGCATTCATCATCATCATATTAGCCGTGGAGTCCACATCTGAACATGGCCTCCCCATAGATTTTCAAGCATTCATCATCATTATCATCTCAGCCATAGGACGTCCACTGCTGAACATAGGCCTCCCCTTTAAATCTCCACATGTACCGGTTAAAAGCGACCTGCATCCAGCGTCTTCCGGCGACCTTTATAAGGTCGTCTGTCCATCTTGTTGGTGGACGTCCTACGCTGCGCTTGCTAGTCCGTGATCTCCACTCTAGAGTGGAGATCACGGACTAGCAAGCGCAGGGTCGAAAAGTACTAGTACTTTTCGACCCCATCGGCCACCTGCTCTGCGAGCAATATGGCCTGCCCATTGCCACTTCAGCTTACTAATCCGGTGGGCTATGTATGTATTTCAAGCATGTCTGCTTAAAATTGCCATATTCATCATCGAACCATGTCTTACATCTATTTCTTTTTTGTGTTTTGATAAAAACTTTTTACCCCACACTAGGAATTTCTTCTTCTATCGTGGGTGTGTTTATAAACATAAAATCTCACACACACAAACACCCAGACCTATTTTACTTGAAGATCACACAAATATTAGTGCCGCTCGGGGATCGATCCCGCGGACACACTACTCAGCAGTTGATCGTTTAGCCACTGCGCGAACCGTGTCGTGCCTTTAATTATTGTTATATTTTTTTAGAGAGTATGGCAACTTTATTTGACATTTAGTTATGGAATGCACAGTCCATGATTTCGATGGAGCCCAGCAGCATTTCTCATAGTTAAAGCCAAAGTAGGTAGCACGTCAGCTCAAATCAAAAGTGGATTATTAGCTCACTCAAATCGTAAAAACCTTGGTAATTAGCTTAAGCTGACATATACCGCAATGTTATTTGCTAACTAATCTGACGGCGGTTTGAGGCCACACTCAAAAATAAATATTGCTAGCTTTCTTGACACTGGCTGGTTAAAAAATCTAGCATGAGCGCGTCAGATTTTTTTACAAACGATGGTAATTATGTTAATTAAACTCTCTTATTTTCTCTCTTCTCTTTTTAAACGTATTAACGCATCCGACGCGCATCGTAAAGATGATTTTTGAGGAAAGAAAAATTCTGCTGCGAGCGAGATTTGAACCCGCGTCTTCTGGATAAGTACTCCAGACGCATTACCAATTAGGCTACCGCAACTCACACTCAGAGGCTTCTCTAACAAGTAATCCCAGCTCTGTTTTTAAATCCCGCCGTATTGGTAATGTTTCAGGCCGCATACTGGGCCTCGAGCTGGTCTCGCCCCAGAACTCCAAGCGACTCCGCTGTAGCATCGCGGTGTTCGTGTGCTGGGCCTTCGTAGTAGCTTCTGGACTCATGTTCTTCATCTTCCACTATGCCTTGGCAAAACCAGCAATACGACTAGATCTAGGTAAATACCGCTTTCCTTCCACTGATCGCCTTTCGACCAGAAAATAATTCCGTACCCAACTCCAAATTACCATTTTACTTTTCCTTTTTACTTTCCTCCTTAAAACATAATTGTTCTCTCTTTACCGTTTCCAAACGATAAGTTTGGTTAGTTCTTAAATCCTGCCACTAATAGCTCTAAAATGTATTATTTTTTTCTCTCCGCCATATTGTTGCACCACGCATGCAATGAACCGTTCAACTTAAATTCTGATTTCCGAGCATCTATTATTTCAAATAGGTACTTAGTAAAAAGGAAAAATAAAATTGTAAATTGAAGTTGGGAAAGGAGTCAAGTTAGGATTATGTTAGAAGTAAATTAAGTAATCTTAGTTTACTTATGACATTTCCTATCTCAACTAACAAATAAATTCAATAATGTGTATTAATAAACGATATTCCGGGAAAATCTAAATGATTATTTTGATTTGGCTAGATATAAAGGCAGACTGGTACCTGCGTCGCGGAGACTGGCAAGCAATGTCTGAGTATGAAATAGTCAATCTAAAGCTACCAGTACCCTATGTACTGATCGGCCATTCAGCCATGGAGCACTGCACTGAAAGATACGCTTGTATAAAGAACGTGTTGCTAATACAATCAGAGCATATAAGGCGTGGCTGGGCAGATATCGGTCCGAATTTCCTCGTTGGCGGCAACGGACTGGTTTTCGAAGGCAGAGGAGCTAATGTTGTGGGTGCGATGGTGAAGTCATGGAATCTTAATGGTATCAGCATCATGTTCTTGGGAGACTACATGACCGCGGAACCGGTGAAAGCTCAGTTTGACCATGTGAAAGTCCTCTTACAGGAACTGGTGGATAAACAGATCCTGAGGACAGACTATGTCATGTACGGTCACTGCCAGGTACAAGGTGCAGTGAAACCTCCAGGTGTAAACATATTAAAACAGTTGAACACCTTCGAGCACTGGAACTCTTCAAACGTGGACTCGTGCATTGGGTGGAAAACTTGAGTGACGCTTTTGAAAAAAAGTTTGTTTTTAACAATTTCTTTGAAAAGACTGTGATTATAATTATGAACTTAGAAAGTTAGTGTTAGTGAGACGAACTATACATACATATAACAAATACACAGATGTAAAAATATGTTTTCTTCTTACTTATAAGCATTTAGTAGATATTAGAAAAATATATACCTAAAATTAACATAATTGGTGCATTTAGATGAATTTGTATGGTAAAAATACAAAATTTTATTGAATTATAAATGTTGACAATTTGTCTAATATTTGTATATAAAATGTGTTTTATTTCGATTTTTTAAGAGCCATCCTTACTCTCTCAACCAACTGGTTCACAGTCTCGAAGTTATATACTTAACGTTTTCATGAACATAATTTATGAATATATGCATTAAACTTGACCTAACTTGAATAAGAAGTACCTACATATGATAGATACGAAAATCACGGTGTTTGTGGTTGGACGGTAGCGCAAAATTTCCGTATTTCTTGATATTTTTACGGCGTGCATTTAATGAAAAATGAAATAGCGCTCTAATATACGAACAAGGAACTAAGTAATATTGTCCATCAAAGTTCACGTTTAATTCACTAGTGCCCAAATGGAGCATTTTAGGTACTTAGGTCCGTTTTACATAACCATCACGTGTCATTTCTTAATCTCATAAACTTAACTCGATTCTTTTCACAGTGTCACATCTGAAGATAAAGACATTTAGGTCTGCTTTTCCAAATTATTATATTCTGGATTGATTATGTACAGACAGCACATCAACATACCCCAATCTATCAAAACTTCTTTAATGAATTTCCAACTTTACTACAAAACCAAAAGTTTCATGTTTAATTGGAATAATTTAACAGTCATCATTTAATTTTATTGCTATCCATTTACATGACGTAAATACCTAAGTACAGTCAACAAAAGAGAAAAGTATTCAGACAGCTTTTAAAAGGTTTTCCTGTTATACAATGTGTCTGCGAATAAACTTCTTTACCTACATATAGCATACAATCATTATAGAACTACTACCACTCAAATCTACTTAATGGAACTAATGGCTTTTTTATCGTGGTAAAATCATCTAATGAGTCCTCCAGGGCAGGGCGGGAGGGACTGTCAGACTAATGGGATTAGGTAAAAAAGTATTCTAGTTCCATGAAACTGTTTGGAGAAAAAAACCCAGTAGTTCCATAATAGAACTAGACAATAGAATTACTGGGATACGGCGAAGAGCACACACATACTGCGTATAGTATGACAGGAAAACCGTTTGAAACTTGTGGTAAATACCTATCTCTTTTGGTGACCGTACCTACGTAGATACGCATTAAATACTTTGACGTGGTACAGTAAAAGCACTAAAACGCTGGGATTTAGTACGTCGACGGATTAAGATTAATATGATACGAGTATGCTGACAAAATATTTTTTGGAAACATATATGGCCGTTACATAAGTAAGTGTGGACCATGCTCTACTCGACGGCGCATCGTTTTCCACACGCACCTCTAAGACTGACGTGGCCCCCCTCAGAGGGCCAAAGCCTGTCGGGGTCGCGGGACCTTCTCATGGGATAACCGTGAGCCTGTAACGTAAAGGGCTATTGAAGAACATCATGGATTTTAGTCAGTACGAGTCTGACAGTCCCTCTCGCCCTGGTTGGGAGGGAGGACTTATTTGATTTTGCAACGTTAAAAAAAAACAGGTTTATGTAGCTTAGGTACCTAACTGTACAGTGATTGTATTATAATTTACTGGTGATCAAATTTAATTAAAATGTTTTTGGTGCATAATATAACATTGTGTAAATTATTGGAATCGATTCAGTTACTGATACTAAACCAACTGTAGGTATTCAGGTTTCGCATATACTAATAATAATGTTGTATATTGACTCTGTATAGAAGTACATACACCTACTTACATATTTATTGGCCTTTGTGATAGATACTACGATTGATAACAGAATGTCGAAGCCGTCACAATTATTGCAAGTGACCGATAATTTGCAATGCGTTAAATTATATTATTTTATTGTGCCTAGCAATGATCTCCCTACATTATACTTACTTACATATTACCTTTTATTGGTAGACTTAGAATAAAAAAAAACAACTCGGCATACAGACGTATCCACAGTTATAAGTATTGTGGCGTTGTCGCTCAAGCAGCGCTGAAATCAAAGCTTGGTATCCACTAAGCCACTGACAGCGACAATAGCGCTAGCTACTCAGTGAACAAATTAACTGTTCTTCATATATTTAGATATTCTCAAAAACAGCGTCGTAATCGTCATCAATTACCATCGATGAGATATCGCATATCGCATAAACGCGTAGGTATACGTTTATCGAAATCATTCTTACAAGGAATAAGGGAGCCGTTAGTTGGAATAAGAAGTATTTTCGTACCTAGCTCAAGACTTCCGTATGAACTTAGGGCCCAATACACAGCCTGGACTCACGTTTATGAACATTGAGGCCCTTTAAGTTTTCATTAAGTAACTAAGTATAACTATACCCAAGCCCCCATTTGATTCTTGAAGAAAAACGAAAAATATAGTATGCTCTCAATTAAGATGCACATTCCACTTCAGATGTTCATAATATAAAAAAATACATCTGATTGCAACACACTGGAACATAAAACTCAAAACTCTGGAGGTTTTAACTATACCTACGACAAGTACTTCTTATTCTACCTTTTCACGAATAAATTAAACACACATTCTTGAAATAACATTCTCATCAAAGCAGCATTCTATTGCTTTTCATCATGTGGGACTCTGAAATTGTATTCGTGACCTGTCGTTGCCATTTTATCCGTTTCAAGGTATTTTTTACTTAGTAGTGCACATTTCACTTTTTTCTATACAGCCAGTGCTTTAAATTTCATTTCAGACTTACCTTTGCTTCGATACCTCATCATAATCTTCCTGCCCTTATCCCTTTTACTTGGAATCAGCACGATGTCTTCTTCAATTCCTGTCAGACGTCAAAGCATAATTTACTCCTGTTAGATTCATATCATTCCTGACACAGTCCATCCACCTTTACTTTGGCCTTCCTCTTCCTCTCCATCCATCAATATTCATATCCATCATTCTCTTAGCGAAGGCATTAGGTTAGGTTATACTACGAAGGCAGAGACTATCGTGTGCTGTTATCTTATTTCAGACTTACCTCTGCCACGATACCTGTGGGACATAGCGAAAAATACTACAAAGGCTGAGAGATTATCGTGTGCTGTCGCAATAGTAGTCCTCCTAATATGCATCATTTTAATTGTTTACTTCACTGTGATTGCCAAGAAGACCGTGGACAAGGCCGGGGATGTAGGTAAGCAAATTTTATTACTGCGTACGTATGTATCATAGAGACGAAAACACATCATAACGTTGACTATGGTGGATTCCCTCTAAAAGAGGGCTGTGCCCCAGCGTTGGGAATATTAAAAGAGGCTGATGATTATATGGTGGACATTAAAAATTAATATGTAACAAAGAATAAGTGATAACATGCTCATTTCCCTTTGGTTCTACCATAGGGAAGAGCAACTCACACATACAACGATAAGGACATCGGTGGGACTGGTAATTTCATACATTTTCTAGGGAACGCCTTCACACTACTTCGAACAATGAATGTTCCGAGCAGACCGATATTCCAGTGTCGTGTCGTTAGCGTTGTTATTTAACGGCATATTCATGACTTTGTTCTTAAGAGTGAGCTGTGCGACTGGCGGCGAGAATAAGGGCTATATTTCACCGGGACACCATGGCGGCGCAACCAGTCGCCGCTACCAACAAAATGTATAAAGCTCTATAGAGAGTTGCTCACCTGGTTTCCGTTTGGTTGCGCAACCGATTTGGCGGCGCGACCAGCTCGCGTGACACACAATGTTACTGGTTGGTTGTTACTGGTTGCTAATTACTATAGTGCTGTATGGTGTTTCACTCACTCGGCCGCCAGTCCGGCCGCCAGACAGCACTATGCTGTCTCTACAAGGTCCATTTTGATACTGTCTGTGTGGTGTCTGTATGGTGTCTAGTTTGGTAGCTTACGGACACCACGGTGGCGCAACTGGTTACGCCGCCATGGTGTCCCGGTGTAATATAGCCCTAAAACATTAAATTCACGTGAATTCGCCACTAGCGGCGCCTCGTGGCGTGTTTCAAACATTTCTATACAGCTCACAGCGGCAAAGTCGTGAACAGGCCGTAATGTGAAAGCGCGTAGTAGTATTAATATTCTACCTTCGTCCTCCACAGCTCCTCACGAGTGGTACATTACAAGGAATATGTGGCTAGCTCCACCGTTCCTCAACGATGACGCAGTAACTGAGTTTGCTCCCTTGAAGCTAGTCATAATCGCACACACAGTAAGCGCAGAGTGCCACCTGTTTAAGAATTGCGCTGCGGAGCTAAGAACTCTTCAATCATATTTTTCCGAAAAGTTAAAATACGATCTTCCGTAAGTATCTATACCCTTTTTCAACATCCACAATTTTAATGTGCTAATAAAAATATGAGAAAAATGCCTTATAATTTTATGCCAAGAGTGGAAATGTTCAACAGCTGGATCCTGACAATTTCTTTTAATACATCGTAGATAGATTTCATGAACTTATCTTTTTTCTAGATACAATTTCTTGATTGGAAACGAAGGAAGAGTCTATGAAGGCCGAGGTTGGAACAAGGTTGGTGCTCACACCAGAGGATATAATAACTGTAGCCTTGGCCTTGCATTTATAGGTAAGTCACGCTTTTTAGGGTTCCATACGTCAAAAGAAAAAACGGAACCCTTATAGGATCACTTTGTTGTCCGTCTGTACTAATATTAAATGCTCAAAATCATGCTATCTTCCGGGTTAAGCCGACCTTGCTGAAATTGGTGGATGGATGACCATCTGTCATAACAAGTTTCCTTCGTGTCTCGGAAAGCACGTAAAGCCTTTGGTCCCGCCTGTCATTTGTAGGTCTGTGACAGTCGTTATTATTAGTCACCACCTCTAAAAGTCTAAGAGCCAGGCTTACCATGGGGTATCGTATTACCTTATTACGTTACTGGGTGGTGCAGGTCCGATAGGCAGTCGCTCCATGGAAAATACTGATATTTATCTAGATCGACATCTAGTTAGACTGGAAACCGACCACAACATAGTTGGGAAAAGGCTAGGCAAAAAAATGCTCAAAATCATGCTAGGACCGCATGACATTTCACGTTTCTGTGATATAAAGTAAGCGGGAACTGTAGACGTTAATTCGATGGAAAAAAAATAGGCTTTTTTTTTACTAACTTGTCTGGCTTTTTTTTATTTGTAAAATCATGGCACCCAATCTCCCACCCAGGACAGAGCGGAAGGGACTGTCAGACTCGTACTGACTAAAATCCACGGTGTCCTTCAATAGCTCTTTACGTTCCGGGGTCACGGTAATTCGTACAGTCCCGCGGTCAACTTGTCGGGCTAACATTTATTCGAAACTTATATTCATGTAAACATTGCACATATTGCAGGAGACTACCGCGAGGGGTTGCCTTCTTATTCAAAAGTGACAGAATTACAACTGCAGAGGGCCAAAATGTTGTTCGATAAAGGAGTCGAACTTGGATACCTGCACAAAGATTACCACGTCGTCGGAGCGAAAGACGTTCAAAGTTCGCTAAGTCCGGGCACCAATCTCTACAGAGCGATACAACGATGGCCCACCTACAGTCATGACAACGACTACACTGGGAAGACTTGCCCAGAAATATATGCCTCCCTAAACCAAACAACGGTTGCTGCAGAAACGACTACCCTGCCTTCCACTTTGGAAATTCCGACAAGTAACCAGACCGACAGGGAACCAGATACTTAAACTGTTTGTTAACGAATAAGTTCCATGGAGAGTGATTGAAAATAATTTTGAATCAACTAATGCAGATTATGTATCACTTCGAAAAGGTTAATAAAATTGTAATCAGCAGTATCAACCTACTACAGGAAAAGAGATCCGTGTAAAAACTTAATTGCTATCTCGGATTATTGAATTTTGCCCAACCAAGCCGTCCTGGTAGGCCTGTCTGATGCTCACGTGACATATGTCCTATTAAACAGATTTGGAAATCTGAAAAAAACAGAGAAAATAAATGCCACTGCGAACATGGGGCGTCCGGCGATCGTTGTCGCGATGCCGTTCGCTCGGCTCGCGCGCAATTTTAGTTAATCTATTTAGTCGGAGTGGCCGGATATTGTGAGGGCAGTTTTCACTGCAAACTATAAGGCATTCCACTTCGCTCCACCAATGGGGCGGCTTAGTGGGGCAAAGTGGAATAATCCGCTAGTTCTGTGCTTTCCCAGTTCTTAATTTCGTAATAGACAAGAAGTCCCAGAACAAAGCCTGTCTATTACAAATTGAATTACATAACAATATTATGTTCTATAATAAATATGTAACACACTTACTAGTAGTAACATGGTGCTATGTAGGGATAAAATATTAGTTATGTTGAATAGTTAGTTTGTTTGGTTGAATGCACTAATATCAGGAACTACGGCTACGAAATTAAAAATATTTTTGTGTTGGATAGTCCATTTATAGAGGAAGGCTATATATAACATTACGATCAAAAGGAACCGAGCAGCGGGAGTAAACCCGCGGGGAACGACTAGTGTTGGGATAAAAAGGTATTATTGTAGAAAGTATAGGTATTTAGTTTTTACAATCAAATTAGTATTGTTTTCCCTTGTATACGATGATTAAGAACTTGTTGACTGTATGAAAATTATTTTGAGAATTAGGAATATTGTAAAATCGACTGACTACGAACAGTATCGAAACTGCAAATCACGTACTTTACAGGAGAGCAATTTAAAGTTTTATCTTGCCCTAGAATGCAGTTGCAGTTTCGATTTGTTCGATATAAATCTTGATGAAATTGTTTTGTTTCAAAAAATCTCTTTTGCTTATCTGATGGTATTTTATAAGGATTTTAAATTTCTGCAATAAAACAAAAATGGCGATTTTGCAGTTTCGATAGTGTTCGTAGTCACAGTCGAAATAGAGAACGTCACCTCGACTTGCCAAGAAGCTCTTCTTGAGCGATCTGACATAAATTTGCTCCTTGAGACGGAAGGTCTGTCTCTGAAATACTGATAACATGAACACTCCTCGGTGCCTTATAACTTTATGATTAATTTGTAAGTCAATTTATCGTAAAAATATTAGTAAGCGACCATATAATTACAGATTAAAATAATCAATTATCGTAAAAATATTACTAAGTGATCAAATTTACATTATAATTAAAATCACCACAGTTCAGTGTTATGCATAAGAAGTAGTTTTGTTTCTTTGGTACCTACCATTTTTTATATCCAAATCCTATGAGAATATCGAGATTAAATTGAAAAAAAAAACAGAGTTTGCTCATTGTTATTTGGCATATTCGAAAATCTAATCAAAGTATTAATTTCAAGTAAAATGGGACATTTTATTAAAATATATTGCATGTATTAAAAATTGCATATGTTAGTCGCGAATAAGTTGCTTATATCTGCGAAAGAATTGTAACACTGGATGATTCTGGATAACGTCGGCCCAATATGTAAGTTTTCTCAAATATGACAGTGATTTATGAATATTATTACTGTTTTTAATAAAATATAAAACCTTTTAACATACGTCTATTCTTTATTCAATGATTGATGAGAAATCAACTTTTTTTTTTAACTTTGCCCTACTGTAGGAATTTCTCCTGTGTCGTGGGTGCGTTTACAAACATATAAACTCACATACACAAACGCCCGGACCCGAAGCAACTATTTGTAGAACATACAAATATTAGCTCCGTGCGGGAATCGAACCCGTGACACGCAGCGCAGCAGTCCTATCGCTCAGCCACTACGCTAAGCGTGTCGTCTGTCGCTAACTGCCAGTGAACGTATGTACTGTGAACCAAGTCTGTTGAATGTACGTGGTCAATGGGCGTACTTAACATTGCATAGCGGAATAAGATATTTGAGTGAAAAAATCAAATTACTCCGTCACTTAGAATATCAAAAAATATTTGACAAGTATCTTTTTTTTGGTTCGAAAAAATGACGATGATACGACGCTTTTAAAACTGCCAATACGTCACAAGCAATTAGTTTTTACTTGCTTCTGACGTCACGAGCCCCCACTTTCGAATTTTGATGCGTTATTAATTTTTAAATTTTCTTCGCATAATTTTAACAGAAAAAAATAAGTATCCATTATCTTTCAAGCCTTTGTCAAACAGACAAGCGTGGCGAATACGAAGCGTGGCATTTTTATTTGTTATGTATGGATTTGTTTGAATCCAGTCACATAGAAAAGCGGAAGCGATCCGATAGCGTGACGAAACTATCAGACTGACGTCTCGTATCGGTTCGGTATCGCTTCGGACTGTTTGACAAAGGCTTTAAAACTCTTACTGACGGACTAATTCGATTTTCAATTTATTGATACTGCCAACATGTCTATTTGAAACTCACTATGATAACTCCTTCAGGATTAAGTACGCTGTCTGAAAATCGTAAGTATTGTAATCGTTACGGTCCTGCCCAAAACGGATCTTACCTGCTATTAGATAAGGAAATGATGTTCATACTAATGTACGTAATCTACTAATATGTACCCCGCCCTTGATAAAGCTCTTGGTAGTATTTTTAGTAGGAATGAACACAATTCGTAACAGGTTTCTATATACATAATATTATTGTTTATTAAAGATATTAAAGAGAAATAATAAGTGGGTGTGGTGGGTTTTATTTTTTGTCTTGTCTGTCTGTATGTTTGTGCACACAAAACCCAAAAACAACTTGTATTGGTTGCAGTTTTCACCGATTTCTAGAGGGGTTACTTAAAGTATAGTCTGCCTTGTACTGCAAATATGTCTAAAAATATAGATAAATTATTCAAAATTCCACGCGTACTAATTCGCGGACAACAGTCAGTGAAAGAATAAGTGTTTCTGGTTGTTCCTCGCAGTCAGCAGTCTGTTTCACTAGGTATAGTAATCAGTTTTTAAACTAGTTATTTAATTATTAAAGTTTTTTTCTCAAATATAATACCCAAAGTGTAACATCAATCCGTGTATTTTTGCAGGCGATGACTCTCAGACGCTACGGTACGAAGTAATTAAGGGACTCATTGACTGATTTGAGTAATTGAAGTTCAAGACTTGCCCTACTTCAGTTTTAAATTTTGTATTTCGATAAGCTTGACTTTGGAAATTACTCGTAACTAATTATTTATTTAAATACAACAACATACAACGCAAGAAAGGTGGTGTTACATTGCTTTAATCACAATTTTAAAAAATGTACAGGGCTGTATAAACATTTGGCATAGATAGTTGTCTAAAGAATACATTCGAAGAAAAATAAAAATAAACTCTTATGATTAATCAAAGTTTGTAATTCTGAAATGCTTAAATAATTTCACATTTTGTTTGGTATTTTTTTTTTCATCTCCGAGAGGTTCTTTTAGGCACTGAATTTTTTACTGGTTCGCCAAATTCGTAGCTACACTGAAACTTTCGATTATAAAGGAAGAAATACGAAGGTTTCCCTCATAAGATCTCATGCATAATTCATTTAGTTCGATTTTCAGCAGTTTAGCTTAAAAATACATCTGCTCGTGGCAGGCGCCCGGGCGTAAATGTTTAAGACTAGTTTATAATAATACCTATACCCGAAATGATCCGGGGGCTTAAGTTCGCATACACTACAACATCAAGTATTTCGATTATTGATTACATCATTTTCACTAGGACTATCGTATCGGTTACATGGGCATACATATTACATTTTGATATAGCATAATAAAGACTGTATTTTTAAAGCGTAAAGCATATAACGTTTGTTCAAAATTCCTATTTTTTCTTTGGATTACATTTTAAGAAAAGCGTAAGCGCTTAAGAGTACTCATAAATATTTCCGGGAGCGACAATTTGACACCTTTGAGTCCTACTTACTATACATACACTTTAACAGAGGATCCGTGATATATATTTATGTATATTACTATATGCCGAATAGCTTATTAATGTTACGGCATAAATAGTAACACTTGTAAGTTCCTCGAGTAATTATTGCTTTCAACAAAGATGCTGGTTCTAAATAATTACTTGACTATGCCTTATTCATTAAATAGAACTAGATCTCATTCCAGAACTTAGTGATGTCAAATTGTCATTGACAATATTATGTCTATCATATTCGTTATTACAAAGATTATACTAAACACCCAAGATTACAGACAATACATTCGTATAAATATTGTGAACATTATGACAAAAATTTAAACAAGGTGTAAAACACTGCTGATGTACGCCTGAATAAAATTTAAGGTTTTATTTAATTTCATAGTTTATTCCTACACTAATATCGATTACCGTATTACGTTAACTTCATAGATAACAAAAGTTTTTATTCACCAATAACATCATTTTAAATTATTAATAATGTTCAATGACACATAGATATTAGGTTGATATTAGATTGGCAATACGAATCGGCTTCCGGAGAACTGATACACGTTCCTCAAGTGCATTTTTTTAAACTAATTTCCATATTTTATTATATTTAAAGTCTCGGATATAGTACTTAAAATTATATATCTTGCTTCACCGGTACAGATTTTATCCAGGTAAATATGGGTTTACACAGAGTGATTTTTTCAACTGGGCGTGGATGGCTAAATCCAAAACTACGAGGAATAGCGAAAAATGCTCGAAAGAGTCTCGACGCCGATTTTTATGAAATGTATGTTCTGAATGTGCACTGCACATTCAAGATTTTGAAAATCAATATTCCTGGCCAGGAATCAATCCTGTTGATTGTAAAAGAAAACACACGCTGTATTATTACACCATTCGATAGCTAATTTAAAAAAAAAATGTACTAACGCAGATAATAAAACCAGGATTTTAAATTGATCACAATAATGTTTGGCAGCAGTGGTTTTACACCTCGGAGGGAAATCTATCCTGTTGAGGACATCAAACCGTATTGTTCATCGTATAAACACATGTGAACACATTTTTATTGCTTAATCAAATGTCAGTCCACAAAACAGTTCTCTATTATATGACACATGGAAAATGCTGATATTTGGTACGATATAACTAAGTCGTTCATAGATTTGACGGTAGATACAACATGTTGAAGCAAGAATGTAACCATATACACTTATTGGACGATTGGGAGGATAGGATTAAAATTTAGTGAAACAGACAGCATAAAAAGCAAGTCCTGGAAAATTAGTGGAGAACATGACATATTATTAAATTAAACTGGGATTATTAATTATTATTATAAAGCTGAGGTGACGATGAGAAACTGTGATACACATTACAAATTGTTTAATTGACTTGTGATGTTCTTACGAGCCGCAGTAACATAATTACGACAGCGGCCCGCTGTAGCGGAGTACAAAAAGTCGACCGTATAAGTCGCAAATAACCGTAAGTTCTTGCGTTGACAACTATTTTAATATACACATGTAACAAAACTCGCATTCAAACTCACAGCCAAAGTCGTCACTTTGAAAAGAAATCCCATATTGTTTAAACCTCAAAATATTTCACTTGAACTGATAATTCACTGACCCGGCAACAAATTTATTATCTTCCAATATCAAATCTTAAAACGATACCAACCATACAAACATAAAAGAAAATTTTCAGAAAAAAAAACCGTTTTCGAATCGAAAATACAATTTAATATTCAACAATCATTATTTATAGTATTTTTGTGAGGAATACTAAAATGTCTACTATAGCGATACTAAACCTATTCATTATTTGGGCCGCACTAAACGTTAATAATTAATCCTTTCCAAAGGATTTTGTTAATAAATAAGGAGATTGCATTGCTGTTTTAGCTAATTTACTCTTTTTATTTCAAAAAGTTGTTTTTTCGCGGGCCTCACAGCAAAATTAACGATCTTCAGTCGCCTGCGCCGATAACAGGTTCAGTATCGCCATCCTGCATTACCTTGCGGATATCCACATTTTATATGTTTTTTCTACATTTATGATATTTAATGTAATTTAATATTTCTTAACTTTTTTGGTGATCTTTTTACTTAAACAAAATTAAAGTCTGATAAAGTTTCTTTGAATTAAAACAAAACGACAGTTCAAACATTTAAATTTTTAAGGCATCTTAAAAATGTAATCATATCTATTTTTTAATATATCAGTTGATTGTTACAGCTATCACAGGGTCATAATTCCTTAAGGGAGCATGGTGTTTACCATTAAATCTAATAATAATCACGAGGTAAAACTATGTACTATAGTTTAATGGTAGTGTGCGTTATGTCAGGCGAGTTTATTAATAGTTTGTTTTCTTAACTATTACCACATAAGATGAAAACAGTGTAACATTGTTAAGAGCATTTTTAGGCACATTAGTGTAGAAAACCATAATACGTGCATGACTTGCATACACGACTTGCAACACAACGCAAACGGGATTAATTAAGTTGTATCAAATTGTATGATTCTTGGAATCTATAGATTATAGAACTGTCGATATTTTTATCATATAACACAACTTGTGTCCTAAGCGATGGTAGCAAGTTCTGTTTGCCCTGAAACTAGCAGCAGATAATATATCGCCGACGAAACTAAAACAATGATAGGGATGGCAGTGGATACGTGTTCAACATAATTGTAAAGAAAGTGTAAAGCTATTTTTATTGAGACAATAAGGTGAGACATACAATGAAAGTGTTAAAATAATAACAAAAAAAAAGGTTGTAAAAAGTAACTAATAATTCCTAAGAAATAAACATCACTCAAATTAAGGAACAACAAGATAATTCTAGACCAATTCAGTGAGCAGAACTTCGCATTGAACAAAATAATTAAATTCCATATAAATAATAAAATAAGAAGTGCTAAACACTTATTCATTCAATGGATCGTTACAGCAAGACATGAGTTCTGTTTAGCTACTTCATTACAAATGGTTTCGGTATGATGGAGATGAAAAAGCAAGCATTTCAGTTTTTTGCACCGTTCAAAATGTGCCAGCCACCCTCACTGCTTACTTACAGCTTATCAAAAAAGTTTCCTGAACTCTCTACTAAAAGTTATGTTTGTTTATGTACAGTTGCTTGTAATATTTCATCATTGAATTCATAGTTTTTCCAACAAGGCTTGCGAACAGTCTATGGCAGTTTTCATTAATTTCAAGTCTTATAAATCGTAATGGCAACATAAATAAAAATTCATAGATCGATCCAATGAGATCCCTATCATTAATCACAGTTTAACCCGCGTTTTGTTGAGTAATTCCAAATATAGTATTTACTTGAAATTGATTTTTTTACAATGAGTATTTTCTACAAAATAAGTTCGGCATAGTTAAATTATAAATTGCAAACAGATTCAATATATAATGTTGTTTAAAATATGAAGATTCCTTCTTAACCTCATAATCACTACAAATAATACAATAACATGTTTAATTTTAATATTCGTTTATTAATTTATTTTTCGGTGTTTATTTTTCGGTGTGGGAACAAATGATTCCTTCTCACTTGCTGGACACTTGGAGAGCTACCAGTTTTTCTTGTTTTAGTCTGGGATACCATTAAGAAATATTCATATGTTATTTGAAAATGGTGTATAATATACGCTAGATACTCAAAACGACGATATTTTGGTAATAGGTTGTCTAGCTAAATCGCGTACCATCAATGCTAATTTATAAAAATTGTCCTCAAAATTTTTCGATCAACTTCCCAATTGAGCATTAGCTGATAGATGTACCTATATTTTTAAATTCTTTGCTAAAAAATATAGGTTGTAGGTGTCTAACCCTGTCCTGCTAATTAGTTGTCAGGTTTAAACGAGTGTTAGCGTAGATAATATACCTGTCTGTTATTTAACCAAGATATCAACCTCAGATATCAAATGAAAGATTATTTTATTCTGAATCCAACAGTATTTAGATGTCTTATCAAAAAGATGGCCAAATTTGGGTTGTGCACTAGCAATCAAAGTTGATAACAGTGAGGCGTTACGCGCGATACCACAGAATTAATCGTACCGAACAGGTATTTCATGCAACAATAAATTCGTAGAGCAAAAACATCAAAAAATCGAATTGTTTACATATTCACTATAATAAAATTCTTAATTATCTCCTAGACTCGTGAACAGATTTCCATGACTCAAATGGATAATAGTTATTTATGCAACTGTTGTATAATCAGGGGTATTAAAACACGAATGTGGGTTTATCACACGAGGCGTAGCCGAGTGTGATAATAGTATCACATGAGTGTTTTAATACCTAATTATAACAGTTGCATACAAGACTTTATCTACAATCATGATGTGAATCCTCTATAAAAGATTTTCATACCATAGGGTGTTGTACAGAACTATGTAAATTCAAGATGGCGGGAAATAACACGATAAGACGGGAATCCGAAATTACGAATTAGTCTACAATTTATTGTTCTTTTTTCAAAATTTTAGCGATCTGGTGGTAAAAATGTCATTGCATGAGAATGTTCTTTTTTTGAAATTCATTATAACACGCGTTTGGATGATATAATGATCATTATAGCATTGAGTGTTTTAATGTTGGCAATAAGCTAATTGTTATAGGTTCTTTTATAGAGGATTAATAGCATGATAGTAGATAAAATAGTTTTAGAACACCTATAATTTACACCAAAATCGTAATAAAATGTCATTATAAATGACATTTCAACATTTATTCATGCCAGATTTAATATTATTTATTAGTTTTTAAACAATTTGGAGTAGTAAATATTAGTTCGTAAATAAAATAAAATATTTTTAGGAGATTACCATTTATTTCAATGATGTGTTAATGGTTGACTTTTGGAAAGTCATAATGAAGGCTCCTTTATACGGTGCCGCCGCCGCGCCGCCACTGCACCGCTATGCTGTGCATACCTTCGCGACTGCGCCGCCACGCACCGCTACGTAAAATCAAACGCGCGGTCGCGATGGTATACACATAAAAGCGGCGCGTTGGCGGTGCGGCGGCGGCGTCGTATACATGAGCCCTGACGCTATTATTAGTAGATTACCAAACTTAATAAAATCAATAATAGACCAATCTACCATTATTGTAGTAGCAGATTTGAGGCCCAGATAGTTTTAACTCTGAGTTGCCAATCTATTTTATGTCTCTATCTATAAAGCGTAGCATGACTGTGTGAACTGGTGTTGATACGGAAAAATTATAGCTCGAACTCGGTATCTTATTCAAGCGCGCGTCGCGTCGTTTACGAGTTCTATAATATGAAAAGGAGTTAAAACTCCACTTTATAAACTTGTCGATATTATGTTATCGATAAATTTGATCCGTCCTATAACACCCCTATTCCAGGATTTCAATTAACATCATCTACCGTGTAAAAGTTGTGCGAAAATTTATGAAGACAATTGTTAAAAATTAACATGGACGGTACGCAATTCAGTTAGACAATCTATCACCTAGTATCTAGCGTGTATTATATACCATTGTCAAATAACATATGACGGTATATATTTCTTTTACCGGATCTCATACTATTTTCATAGGATTGTAATTAATAAATAGCTAGAAGTAGATTTGTAACTCGAAGACATTTAGAAATGATGCATCCCAATAGCTTTGTAAACAGAAGATACAAATGACAATAGAGTAAATGATAAAGTTGTCACTCGCTTACTGTATTGTCATTTGTACCAATGTAGAATGGAAGTATTTTGTGCCGACCCCAAGTAAAATGAGAAAAGGGAAGACAAAACAAACAATTTCGGTAAAAAACTTGTTTCACAACGGGCATTTAACGCCATTAGGATGCTATTTATCTTTATACAAGTAGAATTTTTTGATTACAACACAATTCTCCTTATTTTATTAGATTAAGGAGGTAGTTACAAAAGATTTTAAAATATTATTGACGCCTTATTGGCTAGTTAATTCATAATAATAATCTATAGTAAGCTGTTTTGGACTTATTTATACTAACATGTTGTTACATTATATATTGAAAACAGAATGCAGACTGAGATATCTTTGATTTCGTAATTTAATATACAACTAAAAATTTAAAACAAATACATTTCTCCTGAAATCAGTAAATTTGTTACAATTCTATGGCCACAATGAACACCATGAAGGTTCACATCATTTAGCCGATCAAAATAATCTAATACCAATAAGTATTACTGTTATAAATATTTTAAGTCAGTCTTTGGTTCCATTCCAGTTCATTGCATAAATGCTTTTCCGATTAACAATGAATATTTTGTTCGTTAATAAAGGTTAGCCGTCATCACAATAGAACAATGTACATCGACACATATCAAATGAAGCGCGCGCGTGTAACAGGCGGGGATCGCGTAATACTAAGAGACTAGCACTGCCCTGTGAGGACAACATCTTATCTTTTTATTGCACAATAAATTTTTATTGATCACAGTATGTTTCGCATAAAGAGATCCACTAAACGTAACAACAACCGCAACAACATGTATCAAATGTCCATCAATTTATTACATTACATCATCACGCACCTTACTTAAACACACTACTAAGCTTCGACGAAAAATCTATTTCCAACTGACAGACAGCGAATGCAGCATTTCATTATAAACCATTACCTGCTGATACTCATTGACAACAGATTCACACACTAGCCGGGTTGTTTGATTATGAGCATTTTATACACATTATACCTAGCTTCTATAAAATATTTACATTGTTTTCGAATGCCAATCCCAATACAGCGAACAGATTGTAGACCGATGTTAAGCTGTTCGATGTGATCACGTCGCCTTCATGTGCCATGTGTCGCGACAATGAGAAAAATACATATTGAACTTGGCAAACCATTACATTTACATTGGCCAAGGAATGGTGCAAACGGAATTTTGAACAACGTCTCTATGCGAAAAAGAACCTCTTATATAAACAAACCGTAAATAAGCAACGCAAATTGGTTTGATTAATTGATATGTACCTTGTTTATTGATGTTATACATGTTAACGTGTATTTGATCTGTATTAATGACAGCTGACAATAATTTATTGTTTTCACCTAGAATTAGTAAAAATAACAAAACAATTTCCTAAATGCTGCTAAAGAAAAGAGGATAAGTCAGTCTCTCATGAATACAATGAAATAATTTGAAGTGGAAAATCATACCATTAAGATGTTTTACCTACATGGTTGAGGCCTTAGTGCTGATGTCTTGATCTCTTATTCAGCTAATTGTTCTGAAAACAAACAAACTACAGGTCAGTGTCATGTGACAGCAGAGCAATTTAGAAAAAAATTACCCAAAACTCATAATAGAGCACAGAACTTTTAGCTAGTTTATTTAATGCGGTCTCAATCCTTTTGTTGTTGGTTCTTTTGGTCTTATTCTAGTATTCTAGTTAGAACTAGATCCAAGCACATTCGATTTGGCAATATTTGTTGAGTAAAATAGCAGATCTGAAGTAATATTATGATACATATTAAATTTTTATCGATCATCTGAATGGGTATCCAGCATAGACAGGATTTTCATAATTAAAACATGCCGTTTTAAAACACACGTTTAAAACAGTTTGAAATTGAACAGTATTTTTATTGCATGTTAAAAAACAAAGATTAAAACAAGTTTAAAACATTGTATAAAACAATAAGAAAGAAAAAAACATGTTTTAAAACTACTTTTCATGGATGTAAATAAATTAATATTTGAGTCTGAATAGTTCAACATGAAACCAGTTGAGTCTATACTATTGCTATTTAATCAAGATTGCTATGTTATATTTTTGTACTTTTATTGGCATTTTAATTAACTAAAGCATAATTTGATGATAACTATTTTAATTTAGTTAATTACATAGCTAAGTATCGGGATTTGTATGGGACAAGTAAGACCTATTTTTGAAACATTAGCATAAGATAATATCAATTTTGCAAAATTGTAACAATTTTATTTAATAAACAAAATTAGATATTAAAAATTCATAATTGTGATCCCCAATGTCGGCTGTCGAAAGAAAGTAATTCAATGGATAATTGGTTATTCCCATTTTTAAAAAATATAAGTATTGGTGTTTCCCCTATTCATAGAATAGTTCATAGGTAATAATCCTCGCCGCCACTGCCGCCTGTCGCCGGTCCCGCTATGGAAGTCCCTATGTCACCCAATATAAAAATCAACATTAGAACATACGGGGTGAATGTGAAGCTTTCAGTATAAAATATGTTTACCAATGGATAGTTTTTTTGTAAATATTTAATTTATTATGGCGAGTTTATAAAGATGCAGTCTAGAAATGAAACAGTTGAATTAAATTGAAATAAAGGCTTAAACTAAAAAAATAAATATAAAAAAACACTTGTTTGTAACTGTTTGTTTTATAAAATGTAAAAATAACTGTTTTTTTCCAACCCTGATCATAGCTGAATCGTGTTCGGGTCCATACGGCACAATTCTTGATAGGCCTAGGTCTGGGGAATCAATGGCTAGATCTTGGACGTAATCTGTCATAGCCATGGCTTAGAGTCTACCAAGTCGTAGAGACAAGGTCAACGACATCATGACACATCTTAAAGTAATCAATTCTAAAATAATAATAATTATAACTTGTAACACTGTAGTATTTTGTAACTGCATGAAATGATTACAGATTACATGGTTGAGGTGTAAATCTATAAACGCAGACGAGCAATTTTGAAAAACCGAATAAACGGTGGAAATAAGCATGAAATAGAAATAAAGAAACAAGATAATGATTAGAAGAAAAAAGGAGAAAACATACAGGATAAACTAAGTAACTTATTTTACCTGCGACGGTGCGACGCGGGCGGAATCCGCGGGTGCCGTCCGGTCCGCGAGGCGCGCGGATCACGACTACCCGCGGTCCATTGGACTCTTCCAACGAGGCCGTACGAAGCCGCGCCAACAAGCGCTCCGGGCGCTCGCACCGGGCCTTAGCCCCGGAACCTTTACCACTGCAAAGTTACAAATGAATTTCATCAATACATATTGGAATTTACTTAGTAGAAGCTCTGTTTTGCTTACAAATACAGAAAAATTGTATCTTTGTAAAAGAAACACCGACACAAATATTTCTTGAATAAACTTACCCAATTTTGACAACGTTGCAAGCAGAAGACTTGCCATTCCTAGGATTGGTCAGCATGACAAACTCAACCACATCGCCGGGCTGTAGCTCCGCATGGTTGCCACGCACCTCCGACATGTGGAAAAATAGACGGCGGTTGTCCTCAGCCTCCAGAGACAGAAAACCAAAACCACCTGAAAATTACAAGCAACAATATACACAACATTTTTTATAAACAACAATTGAATTGTGATTTATGGATTTCAAAGTAGCTTATTTCATAATATGAAAACAGGGTCATACATATGCAGAATTTAATACAGGATCGCCCTCTAGCCGCAACACAAAAGCCGAGGTAAATTGAGCAACACTCATTTCAACAATAATAACCGTCAATCGTTTTGAACTCATAAATGCAACTATTCAATGGAATATTCTCTTAAACAAATTTTAATAGCCTCTAAAACTCGATATTTGCTCTCAGCAAAATGAGTCAATATACAAAATATAGCCTAAATGGGGATAATATTTTATTATACAAATACATCAATATTAACGAAACTATAGAAATATGAAAATACTAAATTAAAATAAAACTGAACTATTGTAGAGCATCGAAAAATTCATCCTCAACACTGTCAGCTGGTAATGTGCTCAAGAGACTGGCGGCGTTGCCTGTTTGTATGGCAATACTTAGCCTTGGCGAGGTCAAAACCAGCTCTTGGGTCACGGGAAGCGTCAACAAGTCTTTTAGAAATGTCTTTGTAAAGACTGTGAGTACTCAGACCCCATGGCCCTATAGTTTCAACCCCAAACGGCTCAAAAATATAGTTACCACTAAGGTTGCTATATTTACGCCGCTTGAAGTTCTCAACAATAAAGGCATTGTTGAGCATTCTAAAGAGCATTCTGGCGAGCTTTTAGCCGAGCGGACTGTTAAGGCAGACATCTTTTTTTTTTTTTTTTCGTGTTAATATCATCAAATGAGTCCTCCCACCCAGGGCAGGGCGGGAGGGACTGTCAGACCCGTATTGACTAAAATCCACGGTGTCCTTCAATAGACCTTTACGTTCCGGGGTCATGGTAATTCGAAAGTCCCGCGACCCCAGCAGGCTTTGGCCCTCTACAGGCCCCGTCACTATGCTGTCACTCCTTGAGGCGCGCGTGGAACACAACGCGCCGTCGACTCGGGCATGGTCCACAGCGAGTTGCCCATTATTCGCCCCCTACGCTGACCGGAGATCGTCTAGCGACGGCCGTCACCGTGGGCTTCTACCAATGCAGCTGGGGTGGAGGGAGGACGCTGTCCTCTCCCTCACGCGACCCGCCTCCTTCTTCGCGAGCATGACTGCTTCGCAGAGGAGGCGACTTCTTTCCATTCCGTCTCGTCCCGCAGCATGGCTTCGACCAATACCGAGCGCGAGAGGTCTCCGACTATCAGCATTTTAGTGCTTGGCACTAAAAAGTATTCAATAATAAGTTTACCTTTAATAGCATCGACTGTGGCACGCCTCTTCTTCCTAATTGGCACAATGTTAGTGGCCCGGCCCTCAACATCTGCCTGGAAAGTGACTGGGTCGCCGACCTGAAGTATCTCGCGCTTGCACGCCAGTCCCATTATACCGAACTCGTATGACGTGCCGCCTTCAACTTGAATAAGACCTACAAAAAATACAATAAAGTAATTACACCACGACATATCATTTTTCTGGAATAGCTGGAATTAGAATTTCTGCCGTTAAATGGGACTCCTTTAAGTGATGCAATGTGTAAAACCTGCTGCACCGGGTGTAGAGACGTGATGTCATTTCTATTTATTTATTTATTTTTAATCTTTGCCCCACACTAGGAATTTTTCCTGTGTCCTGTGTGTGAATTATACTAATATTATGAAGTAATGTTAGTAATGGATAAACTAAAAGACATCAGCAATATTAACAGTGAGTAGTTTCGCCTTTATATTATAAAATACGCGTGAACTATGTCGTGGACGAAGTGCTAGTAGACCATATACTACCTATAGTATTGTTTCTCTTTCTTTTTCATATCCATCCTAAGGTTGTCTTGAAGGTCACGGGAATAACGAATTACCGTGACCCCGTAACGTAAAGGGTTATTGAAGGACACCGTGGATTTAAGTCAGTACAAGTCTGACCGTCCCTCCCGCTCTGCCCTGGGTGGGAGGACGCATTTGATGATTTTACAACGATAAAAACAAAAGATTGTCTTGAAAAGATCACTTTTAGCGAAATTACTGCCTATTGTATCGCCTATTTAAAAGTTATTTTTGGATATATCTGTAATGTATGTTGTACATAATAAAGAGTATCTATCTGTCTAATTTTTGATCACAACAAAATCAGTTCTAATTTAGTGCATATCATGTTTTTTCCGTCACCCATACTTTAAAAGGCAAATATATTTTGCCTGTTGTAAAAAAATACATACATAACTACTTGCAAACAGAGCTTATTAACAAGCAGTGATCACAGACATCCTGTTAGTACAATCTGGTTTCAACCAGTGACCATATACGCATACAAACTAAACTAAACCTAGCACTATCAGAGTCTTGGCGGATGCTTGCACTCTGACTGAAAATGACCCAGAGAACTGGTCCAATTATCCAATTCTGTATGTCTGTAGATGCGGGGGAATAGTGATATTCAAAGGTACAGCACATGTTTTAGCCGTGTCCGTCTATATTCCCGCTGCTGGTAATGACGTAAACTATTTATCTGTTGAATTGAAAAATGTATTGTGTTGGATACTCCATCAAATTACGCTCGTAAGGAGCCCAGTCATGAAATAAGGATTGTATGATCACGAAGGAACCTTGCGCATTGCAAATAGGTACTTTTTTTTATCGTGGTAGAATCATCAAATGAGTCCTCCCACCCAGGGCAGGGCGGGAGGGACTGTCAGACTTGTACTGACTAAAATCCACGGTGTCCTTCACTAGCCCTTTACGTACCGGGGTCACGGTAATGGGAAAGTCCCGCGACCCCGGCAGGCTATGGCCCTCTACAGACCCCGTCACTATGCTGACACTCCTTGAGGCAAATAGTTACTAACGAACATTATAGCTGTTGAACATTATGATGCTTTATCCAGTAGATATTCTGAAGTCAAAGGATTGGTTAGATTACTGCTTATTTGGTTTAGTGGCCGCAACTGCTACTTAGTAGTATTGGCTCCAATTCTCAGGTTGGACAAAGTGTTACTGAGTTTTGTCCATTATGAATTCCTCCGTTGTAGTTCACCACCAATTTACTCTTTTTTATCGTGGTAAAATCATCAATTCTTACGGCCCAGGGCGGATCGAGAAAGACTGTCAGACTCGTACTGGCTAAAATCCACAGTAATCCTTCAATAGCCTTTTACATTCCAGGGTCACGGTTACCTAATGAGACAGACCCGCGACCCCGGTAGGCTCTGGCCGTCTACGGGGGCCCCGCAAGAATAATATTCCGTGAGACTTAAATATAGCTCTCGAAATCTGGGTATTTATTCTAATACATCTGTGTCTGTGTATGTATTCTGAGAAATAAATGCATGTTATTTGAATACATACCAGAATAATGGGCCTGGTCAGGATTGAGAGCCCTCAAGGTCCTGGTGACCGTTCCATTGAGTGTGGGGTCCAGCGGCTTGGCGACAGTCACGGAGCCGCGGGGTAGCACCCGCACGTACTCGGCACTCGCGCAACCGCCCCCTGAACCGTTCACACGTCCCAGCGTATACTCCACCTCGCAGCCCAGTTCCAGCCCATCTGGATTGCCTTCCAGATTACTGAAATTAATATGTTACAGTGTTAAATTGTTAAGTCTGAAGAATTAGTAGGTACTTGTTTTAAAGTACACTACTTCAGATAAAAATTCAGTAATATAATCATGAGAATAGGTGCATTTTTGAGACATCTCTAAAATGCACCTATTCTCATGATTATATTTATTAACTCAAAGATAAATGCTCAAAACCAATAATTTTGACCTCTTGATATTGATCTCCAAATAATTTAAGCATTTTATTTATCTATCTATAATAGTTTACGGTATAATGTCATTTTTATCTTTATGGAAATTATAGTAAATAGAAATGTCTATTTTTACCGGACTATTCATTTTTAACTCAAAAGTTCAATAAGGGATACGCAAGCACACACCAAAGTAAAAAAGCTACTTATGAATCAGCAGTTGAAATCACATGTTACTAACTAGCTAAAGTTCATGCTTTAACATAAAATGTATACATTAACTGAACATAAAAATTAAAATAAATAAACAAAATGGATAAATGAATTCATGTATTATGTTATGAAAGCAGAGACAGTTTGAATAGATTTCATAAGAAGCGCAAAACAACGAGGTAAGTACCTAGTAGTACTATGAATTTGATAATAATGCAGTTCATTTGAATACAGCTTCAGAAAACATCATAGATAAGAATAATTACGTCGCAAAGATGTCTGTCTATACGCATGTGAACTTTGACTTTTAAGTGAAACTATTTACTTGACGTTTGTTTGGTACTTAATTATTATTTTTTTAACCACAGAGGTTCCATGACTTCTAAGTCTTTTTTCTTTATAAAACAGAAATAAATATTCAATCGATCAGCCTCACAATATATTAACCTAGATCTATAAAAATTACTAAAATATAGTTGATTGAATATTTCTGTGGTAACATCTCCTTGCCTTCGCATAGCTTGTTAATATGCATAAGCGAATTGTATACAATTTTTCCACATCCATCGCAATACGCAAGTATTGAATAAAAACATTCACGATCAAGATAATATAAGTCGATTCAAATTTGTGGAAATAAACAAGTACTATTCTATGGCCTCCTTATTTATAACCGGCCTTGAAATGAGGTACGAGTTACGAAACTCCTGAATACCTTATTGTTCTTTTGTTACAAACTTTTCAAAAGGTAATTTCTCTACTTAAAACAAAACAAACAAGCAAATTAAAAAATTAACATTCGCAATCTGTACTACAACAAAATTTTATAAATAAGCTATAGCAAAGAAAATTATGGCTGATTGAAAATAAATTTATGAAGACGCGTTACCTATTTTCGGTTTTCGACCCGATTCATTAATAAGTTAAATACCTTCTTTTTAATGGACTATGTTCTCATATTTACTTATTTTCATACTCGCAACAGTATTTTTCCAGTCGATATCAATGCTGCGCTAGTATAGCACAACCCATACAATTGGATAACAATTGAATCAAAAGAAACTTCACGTGCAATCAGATTTCAACAAGACATTTCCTATGTGGCATTGGCGAGAGAGCTTGGCTGGAGAGTTATAATTTTTTTTTTAATGAAGATATTGAAAAGTAAAAGTAGTCGCATTGTACGAGCTTGACAAAACCGATGACCAGTGGCCCACTTTGACCCTGGATCGTGAAAACTGGAAGTCATGGGGAGAGGCCTTTGCCCAGCAGTGGGATGATGTAGGCTAACAGTATCAGTATCAGTATCAGTCGCATTGTAGCTAAAACGAATTTGGAAATATTTCGCTGCAGCTCATAAATACTGCTCGTAACACAGGCGTACAAATTTACCATTAAACTTTGTAGGAGGCAGAATATGATATAGCCCTTGCAAGCAGCTCCAACAAGAAATGCCATAACGCGGCAGCGTTACCTGCATAAAAGTTTTGTTATCCTTTATAGAGCTAAAGATATTGACCTTATCGACTAAACGATAATTATTGCTTTGGCAGATGCTGACGCGAGATAATTATGATGATGAAATGAATAAAGCATGATTTTAGTTCACCAAAAAAACTTATCTGTCAAAACACTTTACCTTTTAGAATAAGATTAGGAACTTGAAAATGTGAGCCCATACTAACAAATTACTTTTGTTCAAACAGATTATTTTGAAAATCTTCAATATACCAATTGACTGAATTCTAAAAGCGATCAATAAGTAAGGGTTTTATAATTAAGCAAGAGACACGCTCACCTAAAATGGAAGAACACTTCTTTATTGTGATCTGAAGTTTCTATGAAGCCGAATCCATCCTTGAGAGCGGCGATGAATCCCTGCATGATGGGACGGTTGCCACCTCCATTGCTGCTGGTGCTGCTACTGCTGTTGCCGTTAGTAAGACTATGTTGTACTTGCACTGACTTAGCTACCAACTCTTTTGTCCGTTTCACCTGTTGAAATATTTTCAAATTAAAATATTTTGTTTTTTCGTGACGGTATGGCCACGTTCTTGTGCCACAAGCACACACTTAACGACTAATATATATTGAGTATATAAGATCAGATTTCCTAAAGATGTTCCTGTTAAACATACTACAGATCACCTGTATTGACAACAATACTAGATAATGTCATTTTTGTAGGACACTAAGTTAAAATATAAATCAATATTATTAAACCGAAGCTACAAACCTGGTATACATCAAACGTAACAACGTCACCAGTACGAGGCAGCATCTTAGATTCACATTTTTTGGAAGAGTATGGTACAGATTTCTTTGTTTGCGCGTTTACTTGCCAACTTATCACGCCATTATATTCCTGTTTAGAAACGAATGAAGTTAAATTTATGATGGTTAAAACAACTTTACACACTTTTAATGTTAAATAATTTAACTGTCCCTTCACGAAGCTGAAAGGCAATTTTTTTTTATTGTTTTAAAGTTTCTAGACCATTTTTTGAAACCTGTCATAGAAAATTTAAAGTCTCAGCCATCCACCATTAAGTGACAACTTTAAAGCTTATATCTTTAAATACGTCCATGAAAGTCAATAGAAAAAAAAATCAATACTAATGAGTTTGCGTTAGAACTGTGTAGATGAACTAGTAGTAAATGTTTGGTAAAGTACGATCACATATTTTTGAATCACTTCACACAGTTCTGACGCGAACTCTGTTAATTAGTATTGAATTTCTGATTTTGATCATCTACTTTTGCTGTTGACTGTACTATTCAATGCATCTATTAGCAAAAAAGTTTTGGTTGATGTACACATAGAAAACTACATAAAAAGGCATATTTTATTCAATCAATAATTTTTGAGAAGTTGCTTGTATAGAATACTTCGTAGACGGCTTCGTGAAGAGTACGTTCTTACCTGGATTCATGAAGACAATCTAACTCTAAAGGCTACCATACATTATCTTTCTTAAAGGACAATTGGTATCATTTACAAATAAATTTTTAAAACTAAACAGCCAATCTTTTCTTGTTGTATGTGCAAAACCATACTGCACCAACGTCACCAACGCACCGTCACCAATTTTAACGTTTCATCTCTCTATGTACGGTAACCTTTATTTAGCTCTACTTTAATGAGAAAATAAAATGTACAATTTCACTACGCCATTCAAATATTTATGTTGCTGGTTTTGCCATTCATTGTATGTTATGCTATTTTTCATGAGGAGAGTAATCGCCAAAAGCATCAATCCCTACACATCAATAAGGCCAGTTTTAGTGCTTGACCGACCGTCGGTGCGTATGTCGGTCGCGCTTGTCATTTGTATGAAAATTGACAAATCGTTACAGTGCTCGACCGACCGTACGCACGCGTATATTGCTACGCACTGCGTACGAGGACCGTCGGTCAAGCGCGTCCACATGCATGCATGTCGACCGACGAGATATGGAAACATTAACGCGTTCAGTGCTACACCGATCGATGGACCGACCGTACGAATGCGTATCATCGTAAAAATAATCGAACCTACTAGTTCAAAACTTCAATAATGGGCTTGGGAAAAAGTTTGTACAGCTTTGTGTCCGAATTTCGATGAACAGTCGCAGAGTGAAGAAAAATATAGGTAGCAGCAATTAAACAATTTGTAAACGCGTCCATTTCGTGTACGTGTATGTGACTGTACCAGTCCGGCTTATTTGCTTGTTCAGGAGAGCACTGAACGTTACAAACTGACGATCGGTTATGCGTGTCGTCAGGACCGATGGTACGAACCGACGGACGGTCAAACACTAAAACCGGCCTAAGGCTCTAAAACAACAGTCATCGGCATCAAAGAAAAAAAATAACTCCAGTAAGCCAACCCAAAGCTTTAATTTTGGGAATTCTACCTCGAAACGTAGTTTTACTACGCCAAAAAGTATGCCAGCATTACGCAGATTATGTAGGAACTTACCAGTTTGCAAAGCCTGCGTAGCATACGCAAAGGCGTTTGCACCTGCATCTTGGCCCATTTTTGCAGCTTTGGAAAATTCAGACAACGAATAGAACCAAATATAATGACAACTAATTACTCGACCCAACTTAAAGCTGGACAATAAATGTATTTTTAGATTATACTTCTAAAGAGCTTTTGTTTGTCTCTTCTCTCTTTGCGGGGTTACAGCGTAAGAAACGTTATCAACAAAATGCGCAATTCTTATTTAATTTTAGAGAATGATATCAGGTGCAAGTTTATGAGGGATGTTAATCAAACAACTATTCAAACTTGTTTATGCAAATTATTATAACAGAATAATAAATGATTATTTATTTACAAATATTATAATTTATAAATAATAAATCGATACATATTATACTTATCCATAAAAATATACAGGGTGTCCCAAAACTCAACGTCAAGCCGAAACGGGGTGACAGGATTGATCATAACCATCACGAGAAAAATCTGAAAAAAAATCTATCCCGTGCAGTTTGAAAATTATGGGCATTTTAAGAAAAACCTAGAAATGTGATCAAACTGTACCATTTTTCGGTTATTGTGGTTATTCTTTTTTATTTTTGTTCATTTGAACTTTGGAAACGTAATCCTAAATAACATTTCTAGAATCCCAATAAAAAATAATGACACAATTGCCTCAAGTTTCCGAGAATTGAGACTATTTGTTAAACTACGAATTTAAAATTTTCTAGATTCGTCGACTTTGACAGGCCCTCCTATAAAAAAAATGTACTAGAGTGCCTTGGCAAGTGGCATTAAAAGTTGGCGCATTTAATCAGAATTCTAAAATGGTACAATACTTGTTAGTTCCATACAATAGAAAAGAGTAAAAAAATTAAAACCTCAAGTAACCCGATTTTTGCTATCACATTTTACTCAGTTAAAATGTTTTTAATTCGCACAAGCTGTAGGTAGGTTCTTAATTTTAAGACAGAATGATGAGAGAGATGGATAATGGGTATGTTTGTCATGAGTGAGCGAGACAGATAGTGACGCCACTTTTACCAAAGTGAAAAAAAGTTAGTAAAATAATTAGGTTTGTTGGACTAAAAGTCAGATAGAGAAAAAACATTTTTATTACAATAAATGTTCAAATTGTTTACCATCAGCCTCAATACAAGCCCTACATCTTCTTAAAAAAGATCTACTTATAAGTCGGGCATATCTTCGAGAGTTGATCGCCTCAGCTGCTTGAGAAATGCGTTCACGTAGGTCGGCTACGTGATCAATGGGCTTTGAGTAAACTTTTTCTTTGAGAACTCCCCAATAGAAAAAATCCAGGGGATTTAAATCTGGTGAACGGGCGGGCCACAAGATAGTGCCTGAACGTCCAATCCACCTTCCCGGATATTCCTGGTCAAGGAAATCTCTTACTTGCACTGCGAAATGCGTACCCATACCCATTATCCATCTCTCTCATCATTTTGTCTTAAAATTAAGAACCTACCTAGAGCTTGTGCGAATTAAAAACATTTTAACTGAGTAAAATGTGATAGCAAAAATCGGGTTACTTGAGGTTTTAATTTTTTTACTCTTTTCTATTGTATGGAACTAACAAGTATTGTACCATTTTAGAATTCTGATTAAATGCGCCAACTTTTAATGCCACTTGCCAAGGCACTCTAGTACATTTTTTTTATAGGAGGGCCTGTCAAAGTCGACGAATCTTGAAAATTTTAAATTCGTAGTTTAACAAATAGTCTCAATTCTCGGAAACTTGAGGCAATTGTGTCATTATTTTTTATTGGGATTCTAGAAATGTTATTTAGGATTACGTTTCCAAAGTTCAAATGAACAAAAATAAAAAAGAATAACCACAATAACCGAAAAATGGTACAGTTTGATCAAATTTCTAGGTTTTTCTTAAAATGCCCATAATTTACAAACTGCATGGGATAGATTTTTTTTCAGATTTTTCTCGTGATGGTTATGATCAATCCTGTCACCCCGTTTCGGCTTGACGTTGAGTTTTGGGACACCCTGTATAGATAATATAATATACTATACTATATTATCGTTGACTTTTCTGGAGAAATTTCAAGACCGTAATTGATGAATAGAGTAATTCGGCAATTCATGGCAGAATTCATGTTGAATATGGCTTTCAGAATTATTCATTTTAACCAGAAACATTCACGCCTAAAAAATAACCTAAAATCTAGATAAATCTATGGATCTATTAAGCTGCTAGCAGTCTAGCACCTTCACTATAAAGCAGCAGGCTACGAAACCATTTCAATAAAACGTTAAAACAAGGTGCTTCTTAAACACGAAGCATTATATTTATTTGAGGATAAATTCTGATATTTGGCCGATGAAGCTTTTAACAAACTATCTAGAATGTGGGGTGGGTTAGTTAGGTGACCAAAATTAAATGCAGACTCGTAAAATCGTGTGTATTGTTATATTGTGAGTGAAGTGGTTCCTTACAATCACTCATACAAATCTAAACTCAATTTTTGTCAAGCCATAAAGCGCAGTATTTAGCGTTTAAATTAAATTATAAAATTAGAAACTACTCTGCGCATCGGATTGGACAAGACTGCGAAACTAAAGAAGTATTCAGCTATAGATGAAACGTGTGGCCTAAAGAGATAATAAGTATGGGCTACAAAGCGATGAAATGGACGCTCGTGAAACATATCTATATATAGGGAATGAAAAATACGGTCAATTGGTGATTTATAAATGTGACAGTGAAAGGCTTCACCTACAGATATAATAGGTAATTAAATATAATACTAATATCATACCAATATTTATAGTGTGATATTATTATGGTTAGCGTTGTGTACTTACCGACGGCGGGGGCCTTGTGGGGCTAGAAGTGGAAGACTGATACATCTGAGCCTCTTTGGTGATCACACCACGAGCACCGTGTTCGATCAAAGTCTCGAATTTTACAGTTCCGGGCAACAGGTGCTTGATACGAATACCAGACTGACGGTTGTTCATGTTTGAAAAAGTGGTCACTGGATCCACAGTGAACTCGACCTGGCAAACACATTACATCCATGTACTACTTCCATGTTTCCATTATCATAATCAGATCAGTAAATAAATAAATATTTTATATTGGTTAGATTCGTGATATAAACCTCAACGGGAAAGTATACATAAATTGCAGGAATCAAGTTAACATCGTTACTTAAATAATTGTCTGTTTAAAACTTGGCCGTAAAGCCTTTCCTTGGCAACATGTACTTTTATCAACGTGTGGCGGTCTTTGATTTAGCGGCTTTTCGTAAGCTCGATATTAAAACTGAATACTGCTTCGCTCCACAAATATGCGTACACCAGTCGGTGCGGTTTAGTGAAACTAAGACATCGGCGGAAACCGGGCCGACTCAATTCAATTAGTCTTTTACTACTGTCAAAAGTGGCGAGTAGAAGGAATCTCTGTAATTTTTGCTGTTGTGACAGTTAAAAACCGTCGCCGATCGTCGCTTATAAAAGTCGCATGTTTGTGAAAGGCCTACTTGCACTAACCTCATCGCCTACGCTGAGTTCTTGTCCTAGACGAAGCACTTCGGCGAAATGGAAGAACATTGTTTGTTCCCTCTCAACACAGCGGATAAATCCGAATCCGTCCCTCAGAGAACATACGATTCCTTGCTCCCGTCTGTTTCCACATACATACATCATTTAGATACATTAAATATCTCACTTTACAATTTACTCTAAAACTACGACATCATACTATCTCTCTACACATTTTTTTATGCGTTTTTTACAAAATTTCAAGCAATCTCGATGTCATGTATTGTCACTCGTGCAACGATATCTGTAAAAGCTGTAATAGCTACAAAATAAGTTGTGTTATTACTACAGAGATTAGAAGTAAATGCATTGAACTGTAATTTACATCAAACATGCAATCAAAGCCATTGTTAATAAGTACCTGGAGTCACTTCTGTAACTCAGTAGAACAAACGGGAAATAGTATGTACTATACAATCTATAATGAGCGTATGAGGATGTCCTAAGATTGAAAACTAATAGGTATGTGTCATTTTTTTTTTTGACGTGGCGAAAGGCCACGTCAAAAAAAAAAATAGCCCAAAAACTCGAGAAGGTTGATGCTTCTTAACCGGACAATCCTGTAGTGGCCAATAATTACTCTAAGCCAGGGTTTACAAACTAATGTTCAATTAAATGAACGTCACTAAGGGCACCCCCTGTGGGGTTCGGGCCTAGGCTTAGTGCGTCATTGAGCGAGGGATCGGGGCAGCAAGGGTCAGGCTGGGTCGAATTATTATTTGGGGAGTTTAAAACTACTTGCTCAGCTTCGCGGGCTGGCTCGTCGAGCAAGGGTGGGTATATGTGATCGATTCGATCGAACAATAAATATTCGTTCGTACTTCATTAGTTAGTAGCCAAGAAAAAAGGAAGGGTGGAATTTAGGGTGGAAATATTGACAGGTCGCTCAGGATGGATTAGATACACATATTGGACAATGTTTATAACTGCAGCCATTATCTTACCGTTCGCCAGACACGTTAAATGACTCGTCCAACAAAGAGATGTTCGTGGCCCGTTTCAGCTGGTCCCGGCGGTCCGTAGCCACTTGGAACTGAACCCAGTCTCCGTGACGCAGAGTGAACTCACCACACTGATCCTTATCACCGAAAGGCACCTTAAAGAAAAACAAAACATGACTTTCTCAAGCCATAGTTTCCTACACTCATTTAAAAGTTAATTTGTATTGTAAACCGCTTCGGTCATACAGCGACTTTCCGTGAGACGCGTAAGCATTGCATGTTCGACGAAAACCCAGGAGCTTAATATATACTTAAGGTTAACATTGAAGAGAAGTCAGGTAGATTATTTAATCAACAATAGTATGTTTAATACATAGATTTATAATAGTTAGATCGGTGATACGAGAGAGATATAATATAGGTAATCGTGAGTTAGAGCGAGACAGATAGCCGCGACCATTCGCGTACACGCTAGCGGCCTGTATCGGCCCGACGTCAGTTGTGTACGAAACAAATCCCGCTTATTTTAAATATTCTCGCGTTTTAAATTGGAAATTTGCGATTTAATAGACGTAAATAGTTATGGTTACGTGTGCAGTACCCGGTTGTAATTCTTCGAAGAAAGAAAATCCACAGAATTATTCATTTCACATGTAAGTACAACTGAAAGATTTCATTCTCAAAATGCTCTGTTTATGAACTCTGAAAAAGAAATTATGCACAAATCAATAGATCATAATATCGCTTTTTATTATATTCATGTTCTGAATGCATACGAATTGAATTCAGCGAAATATCAAATACGTGAATTTCTTGTTACTTCTAACCTCAATTCATAGTGATTGACATAATATCGAAAACCACATTTCGATATGTAACTTGACTGGCAAAGATGCTGTACATAGAGCCTTATTAGTTCTTATTGCTCGACTTAAAAAAAATATTGTTATTATCCTTTAGCGATAAATAAGTTACGTAATATTACATTGTTATAAATAACGTTAAATAAATTAAATTATGGTGTAACATAATTTTTTTCAGATTTCCTAAAAATAATGATGTTCGACAAAAATGGCTTAAAATGATAAATAGAGAAGATTGGGTTCCCCATAAATACATATGCAGTAGACACTTCGAACAAAAATGTTTTTCTCATAGAGGCTCTCAAAGAGTGAAGCTGCGCGCTGGTTCAATACCTACATTATCCATGCCTGTAAGTTATTTCCTAATACAAATATGTATTATTTTTTACAGCTATACATAAATGGTAATATGTGCATTTTGGGTGTGTATTCGCTACTGTGTGGATGATGAGAATCCCGCGGGATGAATCTTGGAGGATGGTAGATAACTGATAATTATTTATCTTGATTTTATTTTTCACTTGACGGCAGCTGTATGTGCTAGGCCATAGAGTCACGAATGTCACGATTTGATTTTAGATTGTAAGCATTACTTACTCCTTTAAACCTCTAGTCAACCAGAAAAACAAGTGATGTATGGATTAACTTTTGGTTGCAGGTTGTTTTGAAACCAAAACGTCAAGTGTCGTCATATGTTTACAGAGATATATCTCCGGTTCCCAGTACCTCTACAGCGAACGTTTTTGCATTGGAAAATTCCCCAAGAAAGAAAAAGATGAAGAAAACCATTGACATTCTTAGGAAACGGTTACAAATTAAACAACAAAAACTAAAAAATTTAAGGGCTCAAAAAAAACGCGCCTGCGAAAAAGTGTCAAAATTATCTCAAGTGATAAAAAATTTAAAAAGTCTTCCATCGCTTCAGAACGACGTTGGTGCTGTGATGGGGTCTTGTTCGATGGATTTCTTACAGAATCTCATTGATAGGGTTAATAAAAAAAAACAAAATAAAAAAATTAAAGAAAAGTATGATGCGCAACTTAAGACGTTTGCCCTAACTTTGCATTTCTATAGCCCTAGGGCCTATAATTACATGCGAAAAAAATTTGACCTTTGCTTACCACACCCCCGAACACTGAGAGGTTGGTATCAAAATGTCGACTGTAGACCAGGCATAACTAAGGAGGCCATTGAAACCATAAAACTCGTAGCCAAAGAAAAAACGGATTTGGTCATTTCCCTTATGTTCGACGAAATGTCCATTCGTGAACATATAGAATTCGACGGTCGTAATCATCACGGATATGTGAATGTAGGAAATAATATTCACGGAGATCACGTAGACAAGGCCAAAGAGGCATTGGTAATAATGGCAGTGGCAGTTAATTCTTTTTGGAAAATTCCAATTGCATATTTTTTTGGAAGAGGTTTTACTGCTACACAGAAAGCAACACTTTTAAAACAATGCATAGATGCCTTGTCAGATTTTGTGAAGATTATCTCTGTTACTTTTGACGGCATAGCGTCTAATATAAATATGGCAACAATTTTAGGGGCCAGTTTGAGCAATGCGCCATTTAGACCATACTTTTTCTACAGAGAAAAAAAATATTATATAATATTAGATGCATGTCATTTATTAAAGTTAGTTAGAAATACTTTTGCCGAATATAAAATTTTCCATCATAACAACGAAATTATTAGTTACGAATTCATTGAAAATCTATACAAACTTCAAAATGATATCGGTTTGCATTTAGCAAACAAAATAACCGCTAAACATGTGAACTTTGTCAATCACAAAATGAATGTACGCTTGGCAGCCCAATTGTTGAGCAACTCCGTTGCAAATAGTTTGGAGTTCTGCAACGAAAATTTAAAATTACCTTGCTTTGAAAATTGCCAAGCGACAACAGAGTTCCTAAAAAATATAAATAACTTATTTGATATTTTCAACTCAAAAAATTTGCTCAGCCATGATTTTAAGAAGCCCTTGAATACAAAAAATTTTGAGAAAACTATAGCTGAATGTGACAAAGTCTGTCAATACATACAAAATTTAAAATGCAATGGGAAATCTTTAACGGAGAGTCGAAGAAAACTTGGTTTTGTTGGTTTTATGTCAAATTCGGTGGCATTGAAGTGGATTTATGTCGATCTGATAGAGTCAGGAAAATTGAAGTTTCTTCCGACATACAAGCTCTCTCAAGACCATCTCGAAACTTTTTTCAGTGCAGTGCGCTCTCGAGGGGGCTTTAATAACAACCCTACTGCTAGACAGTTTACAGCAGCATATAAACGCCTTCTCTGTCACGTAGAAGTGCAAATTAGTGATAAAGCCAATTGTTTGCCTTTAGAAACAATCAGTATTCTCAATGCACAAAGATCTCAGACAATTGACACAATAAATAGTACAACAGGTCTTAGTGCAATACTGACGCCACACGAAGATATGCCTGTTGACCAAGTCCAGTCAATCGATGATGATTCTGATTTCTTATCATGTATGCCGTGGGTGCCTGAAGGAATGGAATGTGTAATAAAGTCTATTGTTGAATACATTTGTGGTTACGTGGTAAAAAAAATCACAAAGAAAATTAAATGCGAGCGATGTGTGACTGTACTTTACGGCGACGTTAAAGTAGGTTCATTTATATATACGAAGGACGTTGGTGGCCTGATTTATCCTTCGCAAGATGTTTATGATGTAGGTGTTCAATCTGAACGAGTTTTCCGTAAATGCATTAGTGGAAAAAATATGGATCAATTCGAGTTTCACAAGGTGGTAAACGATTGCCTTGTGACATGTAAAAACTTTTTTAAAGTACTTGACAGTCATATGTATGATTCGCCAGTATTATTTAACCATAAACACTTGCTCATAAAAGCAATAATTGAAATATATTTGACAATCAGAATAAAGTACGAAGCTAAATTGGAAAATACATCGAAAGAAAGTTTGCGACATTTTTATAACAAATTAGTTCTGTTTGGTGGCAAATAAAAGTCAAATTCATTTTATATATGTGGTTTTATTTTTTCTCTGCGTTATCAGCACTAGGTACAGAAGATACCTCACGTAATTTTTTATCGATATTTACAGTTTAGAGAACTGCATGCGCATCACTATTGTTCTTGCTCACATTCACGTTATACGCACACTAGTGTAATTTCATTTCGGTCTCGCCTGACTGAATCTATTGCCAATCTAACTATTATAAATCTATGGTTTAATATTATAATAGCGAGTAAAATATTAAGTAGTTCAGATTTAGCTCTCCTGAGTCAGAACAGGAGCTTGTGTGGTGGATATGATGGCACTAAGCCCGCTCTAAAACATAACTGGTGTAATGTGGATGTACTATAATAAGTACCTGTATGTATGTGTTATTAAGGTTTCGCAGCTAGTCTGCAGAAAACTGGCATTATGAATCAATTAGATGCGGCGCGTTAGACATGTGGCAGACGCCAATCTTGTTTTAAATATAGACGCACACCTACGCGGTGAAAGAGCAAAACGTTTAAATAGCCACAGATTAATGTTATTAAGTTTATACATCGCGTGGTCTCTTCAGTCACGCAGGTGTTCACTTTAAACTTCGCGTTTTAGACGCTCCCATTTTAATAACGCACAGGTTTGGTGGCTTTGCCGGGTTAATGAGACTAGTGCGTTTGAGGTAACAAATTAGGAATTGGTGATTCGTGTAAAACGGTTATTTGGTTGACATTCTTATCTTTAACTTTATGTAACCGAACAGTTTCGTATGTATAAAAGCACTATGGGAGTCCTCTGGTTTTCAATTGTCACACCATGATTGAGGCATGCGATGATTGGATGAACTTCTTACCCGCTTATAAAATCTTTAAGCAAATTATTTTTATAACAATGCCAGTCAAATTTGTATTAAGATACCTTGACCTCTAGGTGCAAAGGCGGCAGTTGGTGACATATAGTAAAATAATTCATACAATTCGCATGAACGACAAATCACCAAATTATTTTATAATGCGGTTCGACTTAATATCATGAAATCGGACTCACACTTGACCAAATTATAAATATGTCAACATTGCTAAGATAAGAAGAGCTTACAAATAAAGTATTAACATTAACAGTTTACAAATAAAGTTTTTATTAGGGATTCGGATATCCCTCGTTATGAATCAACTTAAAAAATATGTATATTATTGATTCGAGAGTAGGCTAAACTTTATTGGTACATAAATTGTAACAAAAGTTGAATTCTATTATCTTTTTTATATATCTGTTATATTATTTGATTTATGTTAAACACAAACATACTAAAATATGACATACTTACTCTAATATTATTAATATTGATTATGTTACCTCAACTTCAGAATGGTCGGCCGCACGATATCGGATGCGACCCGGCAGAGGATCGTTCTGAGCCACGCGGACCAAAGTCCCGCGCTCCAAGGGCTTCAACACTTGCCCGCGCATTATCTCCGGACTGACATCCTCGAACACCACGGAACCGCTTGGTAACTTCGTAATGTTGCAAGCTACTTCCTTCCCCTATCAAAATAATTATAATTATTACAGAAACATTCAACTAACCTTATTTTATTTTTCTCAAAATGCAAGCTTACGTTTCTGGTTTGAATGATGAACTCGACATCATCTCCCAAAACCAACTCTTCTTTAGTCTTAGCTTCCGAATAGTGAAAGAATATCTCTTTCACCACATCTGCGCGCTCAATGAATCCAAAGTTTTCCTTCATCGAACATACCACACCGTGATATTTGACGGGATGCACAGGATTTTCAAAGCGGACATGGCATGCTCCCAAAGTACCTCTAGAATGATATTAATATTAGACACACCTTAGATGAAGTAAAATAACAGATTCGATAGACACTCACCGTTGATTGGTTGCTATCTGGAAGCTCACAGCGTCGCCCGTGCGCAAGATGACGTTACCCTCTACATCGTCTTTAGTATAGGGTAAAAAGAAACATTCACCACGATTCTCATAAGAAATTCTTCCAGTATTATCCCCAGAGCCTTCTCCCTTAACTTCGGTAGTCACAGTTCCAGTTACACGTGCTTCACTCAACACCTAAAATAAATGATAAGAAAAAATTAAAAAGATCCTTAATCCTTACAATGATTGTTTAAATTAAAATAGGAAAGTGTGTATTACCACTTCTGGCGCAATCTTGGTGACAGTAGATGCAATTGGTTTTCCAGTCCGACGATCATACGTCATCTCAAATTCTACAGGATCTCCTATCTTAAGATGTTCAGTATTGCCACTAAACTGGCTGAAATGAAAAAACAGGCGGGCCTGCCTCTCACAGCATTGTATAAATCCATAGGAGTGAAGCAATTTCTCAATAATTCCTGTCTCTCTAATAGGTGGGTGATTCATTGAATCATAATTCTGAGATGAAGAATTGTTAGTTGAGCCAGAAGAAGAGAAAACAGAGTCCCCCATCGGGCAGCCGTCTATATTGTATCCAAGAGAGAAACGGTTTCCACCACCGTTTCCAGACTTAGACTGACTGTTGTAACTATCCCTCGGTGAACTCGGGTACTCACCTTCAAACAAAATAGAATACATGACTTGTAATATATAACATTTACAAATATTGCTTCTACAAACAATGAGTTTTGTTTTGATAGTGGTATTACAGCACAATCTAGTTGCAAAATATATGTCAGCAAAATAATGAATGCAGTAAAAATTCCTGTAAAGATCCCCTTTTTCTTAACATGTGATAAAGATGTAAGGTCTTCTAAAAAATTTGATCAATGTTAAATTACCCACATAAATTACTTTGTTGGTGTCAATCATTTCATAAGACAGAGTAACATTCAATATGTCTTACAATAAACACTTTTAGGGATTTTTTACTACAAGCAGGCATAAAAGTGTAAAAACCTTAAGCAACTTAAATGCAGGTGTAAACAATGATTAATGTTGAAAGCAAAACAAAGACCTGCCATTTAAAAAGGAAATTTACCTAACAAATGAAAAGTTTTGCTTTAGATTGTAAAGTCAGAATGGAAAGCCATATAAAACATCTTATGCTGTGAACAGAAAAGCTAGTACCTACTGAGAAATTGAAGTTAAGTTTAAGTTCAAAGAATTCTAGAACTGTAAGAGAATACTGCTGCTGTAGTATTTAAGTATTAAAACTTTTGATGGTTTGTTTCAATTAATAATGCAGATTAATTACTTGTATTATAATTATGTATTAAGATATTGTTGTTGAACAGGCACACTACTTCAGAAACTGGTTAGGTTAGGATAAATAAAATCTAATTTCATAATACCCCCTGTTTTGATACACATTATCAACAGATAATACAAGTTTAAAAATCAATTCATAATAAAAATTCTTGCACCTATCACAAATCAACACTTTGCGAATTTAATACAAAGCTTAACAGTGAATAGCAGCAGTTCCTGTGGCATCAATTGATACAAATGTCAATGTCAACATAACAAGCAACTGATGTATAAATAACACACTCACCATTACGGTACGATGACTTGGGCTGCATATTCGAATGCTGGAGATCTAAGATATCTTGTAAGGGTGATGAGTGGGAATCTGGCGGCTGGAACATCTTCCACTGAGGATTGCTGGACATAATTGGTTGATGGTAGTTTTCTTTTTGTATATAAGTAGAAAACTTCAGTACCTAGGGCACTGTATTTATTAATATCACAGAATATTGTGTGGTGTTAAGTTTTCAGTAGAGGTTACAAATTTTTACATCAAATCACATTTTCTTTTAGTCTTTTGTGTTCATAAGAACACTATAGAGTCTTTATCGTAAGTTTCACAATTTATACACCAAAACCACTAATGTTGCAAAATAAAACTACTTATGATTATGTTATGCTAAATCCTCAGATGTCCTCAATGCTTGCTGAATCGGAGCTCGTGGTGCATTAGCTTGGATGTAGATAGACTCGTATAACTCTGTTGCTATCTTTAAGTGCTTTTACTCGATGTTCACAAGCTGCAATAAACACTTTCGTTAGTCCCTGTACTATAAACGTTAACTTACCAAAAAACCAATCAGAAATGGTTACAATAACGCCGAACTACAACAAAGCGTTGCATCGAAACATCGGTTTTTAATATTACTATATATAATAAGTAGGCATCGGCAGTCCGATAGAACGATGGGTAAAAATTACAACGCCGTGAGAAAAGACTTAGGTCGTCAAATTCCGTCTGATACGGCAAATTTTATATCACATACTAAAAACGCGATAGTTAAGAGTTTAACCAACGAATAAGGACTGTATTTGAAAGCAAATAGACACAAAACCATAGAATAATCAAATCTCACCACGACACAGCATAGCACTGACGACATACCGCCATATTGAATGTCAACATTTATCACGACTTTGATCCAGCCCTATTTACTAGATTTTTTGTAAGAAATAAATAACCATATAAATATTGGACAATGCTAACAGAATAAATAATATTATAAATTATGATTTTTTGAAATTTTGTGTTTATTTTTTTGACTATCGGCGAAATTCTATCATATGGATTTGATTTTTCTCTATTTTATGGCTACCGAAAAGTTTGATGGCCGTAATTACTGCTATGATAAAATTATAAAACGAATAAATAAGCCTATTCAATTCTTTGAAAATAAATAATTTTAGGCCCCCGATTTTTATTTAGGTAAATCTTTACTTGGAATTATATTACTAAAAAGGCAAAAACTCTTAATTAGATACAATTTGTTACATTTATTTTATTCAAAATTAGTTTGTTGTAATTCACTCCCTGTAGCTCTGTATCGCATAAAATGTATGTGTAAAAGTTATTCTTAATAAAATTGTCTTTTATTCATTTTCGTAAAATTATACTAAACTAGTAGTGACTTTAATAATTTGCAACATTGATGTTCTAACGTCAAAAATGCCAAATCCCTCCATAGACTAAAAGGCTTCCATAACAAATGTAAAATAAAATTTGCCATACACTCTAGAAAGAGAGAAAAACCATTTGAGGCACATCATTTATGCCTTACAGGAAAGAGATATAAGTATTCAAAGGATATTAAAATGATAATGGCAATTTTAGGCAGACTGTGCCATGTGCATGCTCTATAAATAATCTGTCGCGATCATAGATGAACTCAAATGGACTGCGCCTTCCATATAGTGGAGTGCCGTAAGATTTATACGGCAAGTCAATGAAACTCAAAGAGTTTAAAATATAGGGAGCGAGCGCTTGTAACATTAGAACGCTGGTTTCTTTCTCCTTTCTTCTGTTGTTGTTTGTAGGGTGACCAATATTATGAATAAAAATGCTGGCCTCGGAAATGCTTAATAGTTTATTAAAAAGTAACGATAAGTAACTTTTTAAAGGATTAGTTTTATTTTGATTTATAGTGAATTCCTATATTACAAGATTTATACGAAGGAAGGCTAGATTAAAACATAATATAGTCCTAATTTCAATTAGACTCCATTCACAAGAGTTAATAAAATGCCAAAATAGAACAAATGCATTTCCATGTAGGTATCTGTTAACACGTTAATGCTTTTAAAGAGCGGCGCTTTATTTGGTTTAAGTTCAATTCACCTTTTTGTTACAAAAGCGCTTTTATAACGCCAAAAAAAGCACTAATGCGAATGGGGGCTAACTTTACACATATGTAAAGAATGTAAGGCCAAAGCCTAGAAGCTTTAATTATTTTAATAAAAAGTACCACCAACGGTCTAAAACCATTAAATTACAGAATTCCAAAAATCTAACCCGACAGAAATTTTGCAAAATCATTCTGTTCAGTAATATTATATATAATTTTTTTTACGTGGTAAAATCATCAAATGAGTCCTCCCACCCAGGGCAGAGCGGGAGGGACTGTCAGACGCGTACTGATTAAAATCCACGGTGTCCTTCAATAGCCCTTTACGGGGTCACGGTAATTCGTACAGTCCCGCGACCCCGGCAGGCTTTGGCCCTCTAGAGGGAGGCCCCGTCATTTTGCTGACACTCTTTGAGGCGCGCGTGGAACACAACGCGCCGTCAACCCGGGCATGGTCCATGGTCGGACAGTGAGTTGCCCATTACTCGCTGCCAGCAAGCCCACGCCTACGGTGGCCGGAGATCATCTGGTGATGTCCGTCGCCGTGGGCGTCTACCACTGCAGCTGGGGTGGAGGGTGGACGCTGTTCTCTCCCTCACTCGGCCCGCCTCCTCCTTCACGAGCTTCGCAGAAGGAGGCGACGGCTTCCCACTCCGTCTCGCCCCACAGCATCGCCTCGACCAATGCCGGGCGCGAGAGGTCTCCGCTTATCACTGTCGTGAGGACACGGCGGTGCTCTGCCCAAGCGGGGCAGTCCTGCACCGTATGGTCCACCGTGTCCTCCGGACGATCCTCGCAGTGGTGACACCCAGGCGTTTCTTCCCTCCCTATCAGACACAGGAACCTCCAGAAACTTCCGTGTCCGGTGAGGACCTGCGTCACGCGGTAGGTCAGGAAGCCGTGACGCCTATCCAGCCACTCCTCAAAGAGTCTTCGTCTTACCGTCGCGATTGCGGCGTGCCCGGACCTCGGTTGCGACAGTCGCTCCCTCTATACTGCCCTGAGATCGAGCCAGAGCTCTTCCCGCCGCAACTCGACTTGTCGAGGCAGCGGGGATTCGCCCCGACGCTGCGCCTCCACGCACCACTCATAGACGCGCTGGAGGGCAGTCGCCTCCAGATTCCAGGACAGCAAACCGGCAAGGAGGTTGGCCGATTCGCCGGCGATCGTGCGTCCGAATGCTCAGGGCCCACACGAGGGCCCCGTAGAGGGCCATGGACCGCACGACACCGGCGTACAGCCTCTGGCAGGAGGCATTTGGCCCCAACTGCCGGATCCTGTCAGCGACTGTCGCGACCGCCTGCGTCGCCAGGTCGGCCGCCGCCTGGTGCGACCCTCCCTCCGCCAGGACGAGCGTGTCGTCGGCGTAACAAATTACGTCGACGCCATCAGGGAGGTCGCCTCGCAGCACCCAGTCGTAACCGATGTTCCACAGGAGCGGCCCCAAGACCGATCCCTGTGGAATACCGCACGTCATCTCTCGCCGGTTCCATTCTCCCCGGTGACCGGGGTAGATGACGACGACGATGTCCGTCAAGTAGTACTCGACTATGCGACGGAGGTAGGTGCCGACCTGGTGATACCGGAGTGCCTCCCTGATGCAACTCCAGTGCCGTGTTGAAGGCATTTTGTTCAGTAAATTAAATTAAATTAAAACAAAACTTGTTGTTTTCTTTAAACCTCTATGTTTAAGAACATTGAGGAGAACCTCGTGGCTAAATAATAACAGCCGTACAGGCCGATCTTCCAGTTCAGCCTACTTAATTAATTAGTTAATTAATTCAGCCTACTTAATTTGATCTGTGAATGGGTGACCGTCAGTAATAGCGAGTTTCCCCCCTGCCTAATTATGCACTTAAAACCGTTGGTCCCGGCTTTCTACTCAGCAGCTCAGAAGTCCACCAGTTACCAAAGGGTATTTCGAATTTCCATAATTGCGTATCGTATAAGATACGCAATTATGGAAATTCCGTAGCGGAGTAATATAGTAATCAAAATAATAAACAGAGTTTAAAACATTGTCAGCCCGTAGGTACACACATCAAAAGTGTCTAGGGATCAAGCATTTTTATGCGGATTTCTTGAGATTGAGATGTGGCTTTGTAATAAATTTATGATTTTATAAATTTATATGGATCCTTTTTGGTGCATTTCATAATTTGAATCAGGAACTGTGAATCAAATTCGAGTAAAAGATGAAAATCAGCTGTCAATATTTTCCCTATAAAAACATACAACGCATTGAAGACATTATTAGTGCTACTGTTTCCCTACTACTGATTAAAACCAACGTTATTATGGAGCGGCGACGTCATTTAAGCAGGGAAGAAATGCTCAGAGCCGTGGGAATGATAGAAGCTGGTTCCCGGCAACGTACTGTGGCTTTAGCTCTGAATACAAGTCAGAGTATTATCAGTCGACTTTGGACACGTTACCGAAGCACTGGTACCGTGGCTGAGCGCCATGGAGGACGGTATCGCTGCACCACACGGAGACAAGACCGATACATTCAAATCTTAACTCGAAGAGCTCCAACAATAACCGCCATGATGTTAGCCGTGAGGCTTCATCACTCTTCAGGGAACTTAATTAGCGACCAAACAGTCAGAAACCGCTTGCATGAAGTGAACCTTCATTCCCGAAGACCGCTACGGGTACCACCTATAGCAATGCACAATCGTAGGATTCGATATCAATGGGCTCTTGAACACAGAAATTGGGCAGAAGAACAATGGCGTTTCGTGTGCTTTTCTGATGAGTCTCGTTTTGGTATGAGACCGGATACAAGACGTATACGACACTGGAGAAGCCCTGGACGCCAACAGCGATTAAAATCCTGCCAGGAAGTCCATCCTTATAGTGGTGGAACCATCATGGTATGGGCGGGTATTTGGATCGGCGGAAGAACTGAGTTGATTTGGATCAGAGGCAACCTCAATGCTCAAATTTATGCTGAGACGATTGTATCAGACGTCATCGTTCCTCTACAAGTGCAAATCGGTCCCTTCTTTCAGTTAATGCATGATAATGCACGACCGCACACCGCAAGAGTTGTAAGACAGACTCTCGCCGCAGCTAACATCAATGTCCTGCCCTGGCCTGCTCAGTCGCCAGACTTGAATCCGATTGAGCATGCATGGGATATGCTACAGAGAAGAGCTCTGCCGAATATGGAGGGTATCCAGTCGCAAGAAGACCTTTTTTTGTTGTTGCAACGAACATGGGCGGCCATTCCACAGCGTGATTTGGATGAACTCATTTTGAGTATGCCAAACCGATGTTCTTGTGTTGTTAGTGTTCGCGGTAGAAACACGGATTATTAATTGTTTAAGTTACCCAATAAAATTTTAAAGAAAACTGTTATTTCAGTCTTTTTTTCGAACTTTTGTGTTAGTGGTTCAAATATCAAAAATCCCTTTATTAGGAAAATGGCAAATTTCTTTATTAATGCAAAGGTGACTTGGTTTATCGTTACTGTGACAAACGAAAACACTTTATTTGATGAATCCTTAAAAAAATTTTTAATTAATATCAATCAGGAGAAAAGTTATTGCAAAAATATATGTTGATCCCTAGACACTTTTGATGTGTGTATTTAAAGGAAAAAAACCATTTCGTAATAATTACTATAAGAGCTTTCAGTAACATTGTAATAACAACATTATCCTCAAAATACTGTATCATGGACACTCTATTGGAAAGAAAACTTCGGTTTTTCTAGCAAGAACTAAAATAGGGAGTGCGTACTCCCTATTTTAAACTCCTTGATGAATCTTCAAGAGTATTCTACACTTTTTGTGTTTGGTTTTAAAGTCCGTCGTAAAAAAAAAGAGTTTTTTTTTTATTTAACCCTTTTTAGTTTAGATATTCAACAAAATCTTCGTAATCGTCTTTGAAATTCTACAATCCAATTAGGCAACAAAAACGGATCTATGCGGGCTATGACACGAGATATCCATTATTGTTATATACTAAAACCTTCCGCCGAATGTAACGAACACTTTTCTGAAAACCGCATCAAAATTGGTTCAGCAAAACGCGAGATAATCGCTCCAAAAAAAAACTTTTTTGGTTGGATAGTTCATTTATCGAGGAAGACTGTAAGTTATATAAAATAACGTAACGACCAATAGGAGCCGAGCAGCGGGTGACACCGCGGGGTACAGCTAGTAACTTTAACATTTTTTCTAATGCGTATTTATGAAATTTAACTAAGTTAGCCACTGAAATTGAAAAAAAGGAAATCTGTTATATGATAAAATAACGAAAAAACTGATACATTTCACTTGCGCCGGGGCTGGGTCACAGATGACTCTTCTTCTTTAGCTCTCAGTCGTCGTTTGTTAGATTACGATTTTAATAGTATCACGACCATAGACTTAAAGAATGGACTACGAAATAGCTGCCTAAAATTCGTTGTACCTACTACCAGTTGTACCACGGGTAAAAAATTATCCGTGGTAGGTACTACTCGTTTACTATGCTGGGGTCGTCTACACAGTTAATCGTGACCCTGGAATGAAAAGGGCAATTGAAGGAACACAGTATATTTTAATCAGTACGAGTGCGACAGTTCCATCCACTCCACACAGGGCGAGAAGCTTCAGATGACGATTTGAAAAACTAAAGAGATAAATATAAAAAAAAACTGGTGTAAAGTAATAAGGAGATGGTATACGGAAGATTATAAAAGAACTGTGAATAATTTAATCTATTATATAAAATAAGTGAATATATTAGCTTAACTTACCCATTACCGTGACCCCGGTACGTAAAGGGCTAGTGAAGGACACCGTGGATTTTTGTCAGTACAAGTCTGACAGTCCCTCCCGCCCTGCCCTGCGTGGGAGGACTCATATGATGATTTTACCACGAAAAAAAAGGAGTCTCATTTTGACGAAAACTAAAACTGCATCTTGGATTTTAGAAACATCAGTAACCCTGTCCGAAACGAACCCGCTGGATTTAGAAAAAAAAAACACATTCTGTATATTACACCATTCGATAGTGTTGCTTAATATTAATCAAATTCTTTAATAAAAGTACATCAATACTTATATAAAAAGTTTATAATAAAAATATAATATTAGTGTAGAGGTTACTACTTTACGAAATCCCTTCGTCAAGGTATAACGGCACAGACTTTCGCCTCGCTGCTTTTTCTTCTGGCTATGATCCCCACTTCGTTCTCCAAGCACTGTCACTGCGGTGAAGTTGTCTTGTAAAAAATTAAAAAACATGTTGGTATACAACATTATTTTTAGTATATGCGAAACCTGAATATAGTTTGTTCAAAATCAGTAACTGATTCGATTCCAATATTTTTACACTATGTCATATTTTTTTTCCAAAATATTTTAATTAAATTTTATTACCAGTTAATTACAATACAATCACCGTACGGTTAGGTACCTATTGCCAAGTTATTATCACCAGTGTATAACACAGGAGACGAGGTTTACGCGGGTGTACCCCGAAATGAGCATGTTTTTGAACGGACAACCAGGTAATATACAAACTTATAACCTTGTGATTTTTTATGATACGGTTCTAAAATTTTGTACATAGATTCTTTACACAGAAATACTAGACAGGTGTATCGGGTTTCGCATAAACAAAAAAATAATGTTGTATATTATGTGAAAAGCATTATGATATTTTTAAATCAACCTACACACTTATCTCGTAACTATGTTCAGCATTTCAGCACACTCCAACAGGTTCTATTATAGAAGCCCAAACATCAATGTTTCTTGAAAGAATTCTGGGAATTATTATTTATTATATTATTTTTATGTACCAATTGTTGTTATAAAGAATTGTGTGAGTGGGTATGATGTAGCTACTTAGGCTGGCATATCAAAAAGGTACTTAATAATTTTGATGTTAAAAATAAGTTTGAAAGAAATATGGAGTCAGACATTTCCCTGTAAAAATAATATGAAGAATAGCTTATACGGGTTTAGAATTTCCTAGCGAGGTATTGAAATGAGTCCTTCCGGTCTAGGTTTTTCAGATAGGCAGCCGCTCCATGTATAATACTGATATACAGCTTCATTCGGTTCGACTGGAAGCAGACCCAGGCATAGTTGGGAAAAGGCTAGGCAGTTTATGATTCCATGTGTTTAACAGAATTTACAAAAAAAAAAAACAAATTAAAATAACCTACAAAATCACTTTTCAATTTAGATGACTTCTTTTTTATTTCATTGACTTTTTACCACCGACTTTCGAAAAAAGTTATTTTGTAGGTTATTTTAAAGTTTCATGTGGTTGTTTTTGAAGTCGGTTACATTTTATTTTTAATTTTATCCTTTTTAGTTTAGATATTGAACCCAAATCAAATACATAATTTTTTACATGTGCACTAGAATTTTATAATCCGTAGCACCGGTCGCGGGACCAAGGGATTACCGTGACCCCGGTACGTAAAGGGCTATTGAAGGACACCGTGGATTTTAGTCAGTACAAGTCTGACAGTCCCTCCCGCCCTGCCCTGGGTGGGAGGACTGATTAGATGATTTTACCACGATAAAAAAAACACCGGTAATAACATCGCCCATGTACACAATAAGCTAAAAATGCTCACAAAATAAAAACTACTGAACCTATCTATATGAAAAGTTAATGGGACCAAATGGCAGATATACTGCATCTAACAAAAAAGAATCATCGAAATCGGACAAGAAATCTCGGAGTAATCGGTGTAATTTTTTTTAGGGTGGCAAAATCATCAAATGAGTCCTCCCGCCCTTGGGCGCACGTGGAGGTTTCCTGTCTTAGCACCCCGTGTAAACAATGTTGAAAAAAAAAAAATTAGGTTACCAGTGGTGGCGCGGACTGTAGGCTTAATCTGACTTACACAACTCCTTAGATTAAAGTGCGGTGAACTATTGCATGCCTGGCCTGCTGGAATGATGATGCTATCAAACAAAGGCGCGTCGCCGAAATGCCAATCATTAAAAAAAAAAACATCAAATATTCCTAAACAGGAATCTAATAAGGAAACGAGTCTAATCTTCGCGAATGCTACGTCAGTGCTACGCCGTAGCGCTACGACAATGCTACGCGGCATACAGGACCTTCCCGATTCTATTACAAAACATTATTACAAAGTGTTAAAGCCTTTGTCAAACAGACAGGCGTGACGAATGCGAAGCGTGACGTTTTTATTTGTAATGTATGGAATTGTTTGAATCCAGTCACATAGAAAAACGAAAGCGATCCGATAGCGTGACAGAACTATCGGACTGACGTCTCGCTTTGGTTCAGTATCACTTCGGAAACGCTTCGCTTTCGTCTGTCTCTTGACAAAGACATAAAGGATACCCATAACATAATCATAAAACTTGGTGTGGTTTAATAGGTAATTTGACAGCATCAATCGTCAGCTAGAGTTTTCAAAAATGATGGACAGCGTTTTTTTCTTTCGTTAAACCAATGCATATTTCATAGAATAACGCATCAAAATTCTAGAGAGTAGGCTCGTGACGTCCGAAAAAAAACTGTAAGCAGATGCAGATACGACACTTTTAAAATTGGCAAAACTTTACTAGCAAAGTTTTGCCAATTTTCTAAGTGTCGTATCTGCTACATTTTATTTAGGTAACACAAGAAAAATACCTGTCAAATATTTTTTGATACTCTAACTGAGGCACTAATATTATTTATCAGTTAAATACCATATTTTGTCAAAGTAGATGCGATTTGATATAAATTATTGTATGCAGTTAATAGCCTAAAGCTCTGACATGTCCGCTTTACACATGCAAGCATTTGCATTAAAATTTGACTACATTGAAGACAATGAATTCAGTTGATCAAACAAATCCCGCAATGTAGACAAACTTGCATGCAAGTTCTTGCATGTCTAAAGCGGACTTATAGAATAGCTGTAAAGGTGCATTCTCACACATCAGTGGCCGTAAAGTCACGTCACCTGCCCGGTTTCAAAAAAATGTTTCTATGCTTCTAGTATGACTTTGTTCCCACACGTTACTCATCGTCACGGATCTTTCAGTGACGTCATCGGTCAGCCACGTCAAATAATATTTCCATACAAGTTTCTTACTTTTATCCTCACACACCCGGAATCGTCACGTCTCAGTTCAGTCAGCGTCATGCTACCGTCATTGCTACACGTGTGACCAACCCGTAACTTGACTGATGTTATTGTTCAATGATTCAGTCAAACCGGCGACGTCACTGACGTACGACGTGACGGTGACTGGTTTTTGTGGATACGTACACAAACCGTCACCGAACCGTTGTCGTTGGCGTGACGGTGACTGATGTGTGTGAATGCACCTTAAGGCATTGGACGCTGCATTCATTTTCCGCTACTAATTAGAAAAAGCTTTCTTAGAAATGTTTAACATCACACTGTAATATTCTGTGACGGGAAAGATAAAAAGATTATTATGTTAATAATTTTATGTACAACATTAAATCTTTTCATTACCAAATAAATAATATAGTCACTTACCCATTCCAATTGAAAATTTTAAAGCTCCATACTACCTTGAAGTTTTATAGCTGATTCAATATCGAGTTGACTTTAAAACTACGGCTATTTAAAAAGAATTACGTCATAGTGGAGCAAAGAATGCCATCGTTTATAGAAACTAGCGTCCGACCGAAACTGATTTTTCAGCTGAAACCGAAACCGAACTTTCCGCCTTACACTCTATTTCGGCCGAAACCGAAACTTATTAAAACAATTGAAATTACGATTGTTTACTGAAATGTACTGATTTTATCATTTCATTTCAGTGTTTATACACATAATTATATACAGTCAGTTAAGGACTGTTAAAAATAAAAACGTAAATCATTAACGTAAGACTTGGGCCGATATAAATAATCGTTACTAAGGCCGAAATAAATAGACGTTGCTAAGCATCAGTCAAAAGCATTACTTCGGAAAGTACTTTGGCTTACCTAAGCCAAAGTATCTGATTCAGGATATGTTAACGTTACTTAGGGCATTGCTTGGCATAGTACGGGCTAAGTCATAGTTCAAGCGACAGTAATAGTTTACTGTCATGTTTCAGAAGCGTTCACAATATACTGGATAATTCTAATTTCATAAACAACTGAATTCGCATATTATTTTATTATTGATTTAATGTTATACTGAACCGAATTTATCAATTAGTCAAAGGACATCATTTTTTCTGGGCCTTTTCTGCAAGCCAACCAAAAAAAAGTGGTACGTATGTTTAGTACTAGTCATTTGGAGCAATAGTTACAAGGGCACAAAAGTTGTAGGATTGCTCTCGGCCAAGTTATACAAGTTCAAAGGTTTCTTATTTTCATACATTAATAATTGATTTCCGAGAGTGATGAAAAAATCCTAACTAATATTATAAATGCGAAAGTAACTCTGTCTGTCTGTCTGTCTTTTCTTCACGCCTAAACTACTGAACCGATTTGTGTGAAATTTGGTACAGACATAGTTTGGAACTTGAGAAAGGACATAGGATAGTTTTCACTATTCCACGCGAACGAAGTCGCGGGCAATAGCTAGTATAAAATAAATAGAATTTCGTATTGGGATGGTAAGAACCTCTTTTGATGACAAAACAAAAGAATTAAAAAAAATATTTTGCGAGTTGCATTTCATTGAGTACTCCGACTACACATTCGGAGTAATTAATTGTTTACGTGAACACTCTCGTAAACAATTAATTATTATTATTTGTTAAATAACTCCCGAATCTGCTCGTGGTTTGTTAGTAGTTTAGAATGGCTGATCATTTTTGTATAAGGTGTCGTAAACCAATTGGTGATCAGCGTAGATACATCTGGGCTTCCCGAGAGCAAGATTTTAGTGATCAGATTGTAATCGAGTAACTGGTAGAAAATGAAGTAAGTACCTACGCTCCTACTTTTATTTATTAAAAAAACCAAACGAATTTGACATTCTTCTTAAATGAATTGTCAACACTGCCCATAGTTTAAAACGGGTGACGTAACAGTTGAACACTAAGGAATTATTTTGGTTGATAACCTACTTAGTTCAATCGTGTTCTGATTCAATCAAAAAATCAAAATCAAATCATTTATTTCAACTAGGCCAATAACAGGCACTTTTGAATTGTAAAAAGACATAAAATAAAACTAGTATAAAATAGTTATGGTGCTACAGTCCCAGTCACAAGACATAAAAACTGTGAAAGTACCGTAGGTGCTCATTCCAAAACGTAGATCTCTATGGATAAGAATGAGCAAGAAACTCCATGGACTCTCTTTTTTAATCGCAAAAATTTCTACATTTTTTTTTACATCATTCATCATGAGATGGTACGTTATATGAGAACGATGTGGCAAGTTAATAGTGTCCATAGTAAATATAAAAAAGACAATTCAAAAATAAAGTTATTATTTATTAAAATAAACCGGGGCAGCTAAGAGTTGCCAGTCCCAACTGACAGCGCCCGTTCACGAACATGACACATATATCAGCACCATTCAGCTCAACCATTTTGAAGGGACATATTCTCAACCGCCAGAGTCATTCAAGTCAATGAAAGACGTAGGTTTCTAGTCAAAGATAGCTCTGAAGGACATGGTATTCACACAATGCTGGCTATGACGCTATATAAAACTAGATAGATAAACTCTATACAATGCAAGAGATAGTTGTACATTCTTCATCCGCTCCGACAATCCAAAACGTAAATCGTTTTACAAAGATCTTTTTTTAATAGGCAACGCCACACGATTTCATTTGCCGACCCTGTTGGCAAAGAGCAGAAAGATCGGACCAGGCGATTTTACGCGCCCAACAACATCAAAACGACGACAATTTCGCAATAGAGGACAACATCGCTGATCAACGCCAAACAATGACTTTACCTGGCTTCAAGCGTACTCAAATAGTACCAACTGCGTTTTTCAATCTTGTGACAATTCGTCTAGATGTCGAATACCAGAAGAAATCATTATTCATATGTTTTGCCGATACAATATTATTATAACGAAAAATGCTCGAGTGTGTGAAGAAGTCTAATCAAAAAATTACAAGAAATGAGATCAATAAAAGAAAATAGCAATCACCAAATACGCCATTCTATATTTTGGTATTTTATAGATTTAAATATAAGAAAATATTGTCAGCTCTTTTAATATGAATTCATTATCATCATGATCATTTACGATTTATAATGTGTAATTTGAATACTACTTTCTTACAGATGTATGGAAAAATGCCACCAAAACCACCAAAATACTAAGAATACAGAATTAATATTATAAAATTTTGATAGCAAACTAAACGTCATTATTATGCTGCCAGCGTTCTGGGCACTTTTCCCATTGACAGCGATGTGGACGAATTTTTTGACGCCCTATCAATTTTTAATTTTAGTTTTAATTTAGTCATTTTTGTAAATAATTATTTTACTTTTAATTTTAGTTTTTAAATGTAGTATGTAAACAAATAGTTAATCTTTATTTACCAAAACTTGAAAACAAAATTTAAATTAAATACAGCAACGTCATTATGCATTTAAATTACAACACCAACTTATTAATAAAATGTTTTTAATATATTAACACCAAAATTGCAATTTTTTTGTCCGAATGCCGAAAAAGACTTTGTTATGCTTCTGGCGGGAAATCACAGCAAGATGGCACACTTCTGTCACTGCTGCACGTTTGTACCTGGCTTAACAAAGTTAACGATGGTTGTGCCGTCCTCCTCTGTTCATTCTATTAGTACTTAATGATTTCATAATTCCCACCAAAATTATAAGTTTCCCGCAAACTCGCCTTTCCTATTTTCTCTAGGTTAAAATATTGCTCTAAATGTAAAAATGAAATTGTCATTATATAGAAAAACTATTACTGAATGCAATTAAAATGTATATTGTCAGTCCTGAAAATTGGTTGGCGGTTGTCTTTTCGCTTTCCTACCACCGATCTGTTTAATAAATGTTCTATTCTATTTACAGGCCTGTTGGTCTAGTGGTTAGTGACCCTGACTGCTATGCCGGAGGTCGTGGGTTCGATTCCCACCCAGGACAAATGTTTGTGTGATGAGCATGATCATTTGTTCTGTGTCTGGGTGTAATTTAAGTATAATATGTATGTATTACGAAATATATAAGTATGGTTATCAGTTGTCTAGTACCCATAACACAAGCTCTGCTTAGCTTGGGACTAGATGGCGTTGTGTGATAGTTGTGGAATATTTATTTATTTATTCTCTCTGTCCGTAAGCTATTTATTTTAAATCTTGTTCTGTTGACACATTCCAGAACTCCTTATGATCCTTCCAAACTTATCTCCCAGCATCGGAAAGATACTGTTTGTCCCTCCATACCTACGAAATGTCGTTCGGCCCAACGTAATTTCCCTTTTATTGATATTCACGTCTATAACAAAACCAATAAAATATTGAACCAACATGGCTAAATCAAAATGTAAAAAAAACTGTTGCGGATTGGCTACTGAAATTGGATTATGCACGGACTGAGGAAACAACTAAACATCATGATATAATTTTGAAGATAAGATCTGTCACACAGGTCCTGTACCTAGTATAGACTCCAGCTTTCACAAAGGTGGAATCGTTATGATATAATTATGTTAATAAGTTGTTACTAATTGTACCTTTTTGAGAGAAATAAACAACATTTATTATTAATTTCTATACAAGTATTGGTGATTCCTAGTAAAACTGATTGGGGCCGCGCTGCCAATCTCAGAATTACGATAAATAACTTTTTTTTATTTGTAATGTTTTATTTACTAAAATATTTACGATCCGATCATGATAAGTACGTCTATTTCCTTTTAAAAAATAAGCAGACGTTTATAATACGTTTGAGAAATTCACTCATTAAGAATTTATGAGCTTGTATAAGTACATACTTATTTTGTTTCATAGAACAAGTCTAAGAGAGGCTTATAGACAACTTTCAAGTCTCAGGGGTTCTTCAAGATATTGAAATAAACAAGATCATTATAGACGAACCCAGTCTTGTTTTACAAGCTCAAATTTTAATAAACATATTTTTATTTTGTATAAACATTAGTGAGCGTATTCAGTGATACAGATAGTGAATTTGCAATTTTTTTTTTCTTATTTTTTTTTCTTGCTTTCACATTATTGATGTCAAATGATGCATATAAAAATGTTGTAAAACATTTTTAAAAAGAGTAAGTACTGAGTTTCTTGCCCATTCTTCTTCATACAAACCTACCCTTGCGAATGGGTGTAGAATCAATCCTATCCCATGCCATTTCCTTTAATGTTAATATTCGACGTATGAAAGTGCCTCTTTGATGGCCTAATTGAAATAAATGATTTGACTTTGACTTTGAGTAGTTGAGATCAGTGGGCAGTGACCAGTTGGTGGTGGGTTCTGTTGAGCAGTTTTAGCCCAGTGGTATCAGTCCCGACTTAGTTCTTGGGTTTGAATCCCGCCAGGTGCATTATTACTTTGTGTAATTTCTTTCTTAACCAGCTCTCAAAACGGTGAAGAAAACATCGTGAGGAAACTGGCATGTCATGGGACCAAAAATTCGAAGACCTGTTACATCTACCAACCCGCCCTGACAGGGACCTAGCAGTCTGAACATGACGCTTTTAACATTCTTGACCCATTCCAAAAAAAAGTGCACAACGCCGCTAAAGAAGTTTTCACTTCAAAAATAAAAGTAACGTTTAAAAATTCAGACAGGTTGTGATAGCATTTACAGATGAGAATTTTGTTTAAGCTGCATTTTAAACAATCTTCTTTGCAATTGTTTGATGTTCTTCTCATAATAATTGGGTAAAAGGATTGAATATAAGGTACTCTTTCTTTTATTTGTAAGAGATTATAAAAAATACCTATTCCACATCACTAAGAGATCTTTTTGGTTCAGGACTACAACAATTTTTAAATAACGAGAATCTTCAGTTATTACTACCTAGTTAGTTTTAATCTGGAGTGAATTCAGGCATGACATTTTGAAAAAATACCATTTCTCAGTCGTCGTCTGCTAAATAGTACGGCCAACAACAGAAGTTCGTTAATATCAGAGTCAAGATGATGAGTATAAACTACAATATAACGACAGGGTTGGCGCAGTGGCTGAACCATCGACTGCTGCGCAGCGTGTCGCGGGTTCGTTCCCCGCACGGAACAAATATTTGTATGAGCTGCAAGTAGTTGCTCCGGGTCTGGGTGTTTTTGCATGTGAATTTCTATGTTTGTAAACGCACCCACGATACAGGAAGAAATTCCTAGTTTGGGGCAACGTTTAAAAAAAAAAGAAACTCAACAAAATATTTAGTACTAGCTGTTGCCCGCGGCTCCGCCCGCTACAAATCGAAAATAATACCCACGGGAACATAAAATCGGGATTAAATCCGTACAGTGGTTTTTGCGTCAAAGAGTAACAAACATCCATCCATCCAAACAAACTTTCACATTTATAATATTAGTAGGATTAATAAGAGTAACATTTAATTATTTATTCCTTTTTTTCCTTATTAGGTAGGTACCTACATTTTTAAATATTTATACACAACAAAAAATATAAATAGGTATTAGCGGCCCAACGGTATCGGGAACAGGATCAAGGTAGTGTAACATTTATAATTATTATGTTAATTGTATTCTAACTTCATTTAGGTATTAAATATCGGGGGTAAAAGTAAAATAGGCGTAAGGTATAAGAAAATGTAAAATATACACTATATTGTGTAAACCTTCAAGACTTTTAGAAGTCCCGTTACTTCTCAAACATTTAAAAAAAAGCAGAACTAGTGTTGGACTTTTTTTTGCCGATCGTACCTTCTATTTGTTAGATTTTGTACCACATGTGTGTTGCAACAAGTGAAAAGGCTGCGCAACAGGTTCGCGTGATGTCCAAACTTGAAAAATGTTATTTAAAAAATACGGAAATCTAATAGAATTCATATGTTAATCTTAGTTGATGACTAATAAATGAAAGTCTATAAATTAATTGAAGTACAGACGCCAGCAGGCCAACCTACCCGAATCAATCAAATTTTACCAATCGAACATTAACCTTCCTCTATTGTGATAAGTTTGAAAATGTATTAAAGAAATTTGACAGATTGGGGTAGGTTGATGTGCTGGCGTCTGTACATGAGAACTACCAAGTGATGTAGGCAGCCCACATTTTGTGTATTGTTCAAGAAACAGCCCCAGTACTTATAAAATTACACTTCCAACTTTATGTAAGCCATTTTTCAAAACAAAAGTATTCTTAATAAGTTAGTTATTCTGAAAAACAGATTGTGACATTCGTCTTCAAAGTTTTTAAAGCTGCAAAGAATTTAAAAGCTGGAAAACAGGAAAACAATACGAACTAAAATAACAAACAATAGTCTTACTTCATAAGTAAATTATACTTTCAAACCATTCTCTAAAATGTAAAATGTTTAAAATAATCAAAGGTACGCCTCTTCCTCTGATGTCGCCCCAGGTGAAGAAACCAACGATCTTCGCGTTCACAACAAGCATGGCGCCATGACCTACACATTGAAAATGGTAAGGTACGATAATTTATCATAATTGTAGCATAGATGTGGATCGAGCCCAGCAACGCTATTCTCTATAAACACACCCTTGTGTCAGCGCGGCCACAGTGCTCACGTCAAACTGGGGAAAAACTTTGGTATTCACTAAGCGCCGCTATATTGGGCGATTTCAAAGCGGCTTCGTCGAAGACCACATCGTACAGTTTGTTATAGAGAATAGCATAGCAGAGACAGCTTGACGTCGGGGCAGACCGAGGCAAAAATGGGGTTAGCTTCGTCCTGCATTGGCGTAATTAAAATTGGAAGGACTGTGGGGAACTCAGTGCCTAAAATAGGGGTGTGCTAATAGACCCTGGAGGGTTAAAAAGCCTCGCACTGGGCCCATAAACGTCTCTGGTGGAGCCTTTGTCCTAGATCGCTTAACAGGCTTAAAAAAAATGAGATCGATCCAAGTCCGGCGCAGCAAGATTTTGATTTTTAAACCCCCAAAGCGATGTCATGCATACAAAGGGATTACGTCTATAAGTACAAACATAAAGGTATTATAGGGATCAAAGAACTGAAGCCACTAGTATCTGTCTACATTAGGTTCGCAGTGAAGTCGGTATATTTTTATCATTTTAAATATGTAGTTCCATTGATCATGTCGTCGATTCAGAGAGACATAATCCGGTATGGTTTTTTATAAATAATAAAGCTCTATTTTTGTTAAAATTCCTGTGTCGACAGACACTTCCAAGTGTAAAAACGACAAGTAACACGAACTTCACTTTACGCGGCGCTCGGAGCAAGGTGCGGGTGACAAATATCAGTAGTAATACTTTATGACATTTAGTCGATTTCGAATCTCGAACGAACTCATTTGTTTTAAAGTCGTCGCAGATTCCATCATATTTGAACATAGGTTCGAAATTCGAACGGTGTCTGAGATTTCGAGATTTGAAATCGAGTGAACGTTACAGAATAGTAATACAGTCGAGGTCAGGTCAATTGCATAAAGTCATTATGCAATTTAAAATGGTGGTAATATCGATAAAATTATGAAGCAGCGGGGCGATCTGTAATAGTACATTGTTATCCGAGGAGTGAAAGTTACTTATTTCAGTCCTGAGACGGGGTTTGGCACCCGTAAGTTTCCTGAGGTTAACACTGTGCTTTTCATTACGAATCCCAGGAAAGGAAAAAGTTAGTGTTGATCGGATTGTCGCCTTCCCGCTTATTTTGAGTTTTTGAAGTGAAAACTTCTTTAGCGGCGTTGAGCACTTTTCTGTAATGGGTATAAAATCTTAAACTCGCGTCAGGACACGTGACCCTGACCGAAAAAGCGTAGGACGGCGCAGGGCGCTTGCGTGAATGTTCGTGTGACGTTGCTAGGTAACATTGTTTATAAAAGATGTACGTCACATTGGAAAATTATTGAAATAAAAAGTCAACCATTTTTGCGAGTTTTACTAAAATCTGTTCACAAGATATTTCCAACAATTACTATTCAAGTTTTCACTTCTGCCGGCACTCCCAGAGTGCAACCCGTCGTTTTTTTTTTTAATATTTGTTCTGAGGTAGTCCAGCTAGCCAGTATTTTTCATGTTCATCATTAAAAAAATGATTTCATCAAAGATTTTGCTGAAAGCTGTTATTTTAGAAAAATAGTTGAAACTAAATTATATTAAAGTCATAATATTACTTAACTTCATGTTATTTTAATTTTAAATCTCTTAATTGACTGGCGGTATCAAAAGTTAGAACATGGTTCAATAGAAATGTCAAAATAGAACAAGTTTTTTCTTAATTTGGCAGTTGTCAGTTGAAAGCGATTTTCCCTAGGGCTGCAATGCATAACTTTGTGGGGTTCGATTGCCGGGTCGGGCAAAAAGTACTATTGGGTTTTTCTAAATATAAATTCTCAGTAGTTGCCCGGTGTTTGGAAGTTAGCAGCGAGATTGGCCGCCGTGTCCGAAATCGGTCCGGAGGACTATTACTATTATATTTAGTTTATATTTAGTTATAATATTATATTAATTTATAATTGTAACTCGCGCCAACATTCACGAGTGCAAAAGAACGGTTTGTCTAATATCAGATTAGTGTAAGTTATTTAGTGTAAGCTAACTCATTTTTTTATCATTGAATATAGATACAAAGTAATGAATTGATTTTAAGTGACATAAAATAAGAAATTTCCGCGTTACGAGCGTACGACATAGCTCGCGTTGTGTTATGGTAGTTATTATTTACTCTCAAATTTATAGCATATAAACAATCATTTTTTTATTGAAAATTTAATATAAAATATGATACTTTTATTCCAGTTTTAGTTATATCTTTTTTTTTTGTTAGCTTAATAATTTCGAAACAAAGCAAAAATATTTCTGAGATTTATATTTTGTACTAACAGTTGCTTTATTTCTTTCTTGGTAGTGCATTTCTTTCCATGCCACCATAACCTTACTTCAATTAATGTTGGAATTTAATTTCTAAGGATACCTCTGTTTGCTACGCGAGGTGCTACGGTGCTACGGCGTAGCGCATGCTACGATATCTACGTGTAATTATGACAATAAGGTACTTTATTTGTGTGTCCTACCGAAAATACAACGACAATAAAGTTATTTCAATTATATTGTAAGTATGCTTATTGAGACATCTGTTGAAAATTAGTTGATACACATTAAAAAATGAAAGTTTATCTAATTAAAAACAACCTAATGACAGGCTTAAGTACAAGTAATTAAAAAAAAAATTGGCAAACGTTGATTTTCGGTAATAGTACAAGCGTAGTTTTGGTCTTTTGCTACGCGAAGAGCTACGGGCCTACGGCGTAGCACTTGGTACGTATTTCTTTAAAACGCTTTAAAATTCTAAATTGACTTATTTAATAAACTTAAACTTTACGGATGAACCTTAAACTATTTGTGACAGAATGTTGTAATACTATGCGATGTCAAATTCAGTTCACAAGCACTTAAGTGAAGCTGCCCAAGAAAGTTTACCAAGAACTATTTCTGTGGCAATCGAACTTCCGTCTTAATAATGCAGCAAATATTGACCTGCAAGCTACTTATGGCAAAATATAATTATTCGTTCTACATAGGTGGAGGTTAAATTATATAAAACCTTGTAATGGAATGAACGTCATTAGATTGACGTTCCATTACAAGGTTTTATATCATTAGGTGGAGATCTACACTAATATTATAAAGAGATTTGTATTTTTGTGTTTTAAATTTTTCACCATTAGAAACCTACATTCACCTTTAGTAACATAGGCTATATATCATGTTCACACGTGCGGAGCCGGGACAGGCCGTTAGTGTTAAATATATCAATGTTTTCCTTTTATATTTAAACCTGTCCCTTAACAATTTCTTGTCATTATGAAGCTGTTGAAATTTTGCCACCAAACAAACATGAAAAAGTAGACAACCTTTCAACAGCCACTTTTTATACTCCTTTTTCGCGGATGACAGCAAAAGTAGGGTGAAGTTTCGCCTTAAGAGCGTGTACCCCGTTCGGCAATTTATACCATCAAGTTTTATATTTTTTATTAACAGGACGATTTTTAATGAAATTTCACACATATAAGCAGGATACATAGGTCTAAAAAGACAAAGGATATGCGAAAAGTATTAAAAAAAAACTATTTGTATGAAAAATCAGTAAACTCTAACACCACTTTATACCACCAATAACTTAGACCATCACGCCGAACAACAATTTCCCACTTGTATCCATTGGTTACCCGCGACTCTCACGATGTCGTCGGTATACCTAGTAGAAGGCTTGCTACTCGGTACTCATGTAGCACATGCCACTGTTGGCGGTGGCTTGGTGCGGGGCGAGCAGTAAGATCAAATGTATTGAAATGTTTAAAACACGCCACGAGGCACCGCTAGTGGCAAACTCGCGTACTTAAAAAGTTATTAATATCTTATTAGCAACGCTCGCCGCACCGTTCGCCGCTTAGACGAAAACATTTTTGTAGTTCAACAAAAATCTACAACGCCAAAAAATAGTTGCAGGATTTTTTAGTTGTTAGTTAATAATAAACTTCAAAACTAACCCGCAATAGGTCCTTTTTGTTCAAAAGTCACACAAAACTCATATGGTCGTAAATTTTCGACGATAGGATTAGCATATATAGCACATTTTTCAGAAAAAATTGGCCGGACTGGATTAGCGATAGATTCCGAAACGTCTCCTAAAATCAACAAAAAACTGTTGCTTTCAGCTTCTCGGCAGCTAGGGACTCAACAGGTGCAGATTTCGTTTGGGAATATGTTAAGCCGTTATATTTAACTGCAATCTAATAAAGTGATTGTAAAAAGGTAAATTATTTGTTAATTTATCTACATAACAAGGCTCACCCTACTTATGTAGATCATCTTTATTAGAGTTTTATTTTTATTTGTTAAATGAGTTGACGCAAAACTCATAAAGATTCATAAAAAACCACTGAAAGCTGTAATAAATTAACATCACACAACACCCCAATCAAAATAATTCTATCATTAATATCAGACCTTTCTGCGAAAAATTCAGTTCCCAATCAATGATAGCCATTTGTTTTTCGTATGTCTTTAGCATTTCGTCATTAACGAATAAGTTTTTCGGCGCTGAAACAAAGTTTTTCATTAGAGGTAATTAGGAAAAAATATTCTCACACTTATGGTAGACTTTTTCCATTGAATCATGTAGTGTAGAGGTCCTCGAACCCACATAGCTGATGATTTTTTAGTTGGAAAATGTGGTAAAAGCTTTCGTCACTTGTGTCGACCGGGTCGCGAGTTAGTATCGCGGATGCAATTTATTTGCAACGCGCACGTCCGTGCTCTGCGCGAGCCCGTCAGTGGACTGTTACATTCTACTGAAAACAATACTATATAGATAACTAGTATACAGGGCATCACAGATTTGCCCCTGTTCTTTTACTTAATTTCTCTTAAGTTAAAAATTAAATCAGCCGCTAAAATGTGAGGTTAGTCAGGAAGTCATTTTAAGTATGTCAGTTGTATGTAAAGATATTTCAGGTAAAGTTTGATTTTTTGTATTAGGTGAATTAGGAAATTGTATTTTTATTTGATTAAGAAAATCAGGACCCGACCACCAAAGAGTGGACGAGCTGATGCAATCAGCCTTCACCCCCCGAGAAGTGAGATCAGCCGGTGGGTGAAGGCTGATTAAAATGTGAGTAAAATTGTCTTCATGATTTTTAGGGGGTAACAAAACAAACGTACATCTTTTTACTGGTATTAAAATTGAACTTAATCGCATATAAGTTGCATAACAATGCGACTTATGTTAGGGTAGCGTATAAAGCGCAAGTTCGGTCATGCATGGAGTACTGCTCTCACCTCTGGGATGGATCCGCCAAATACCAACTAGATGCACTTGAGTCAATAGATAAACCGGCCAAGAGGCTTATCGGCACAATGCTCTGGTCGATTCTAAGCTCCAGAGCCTTGAACATCTACCCCGCGTTGCCAGCCTGTCGGTTTTTCATCGGTTAATTTCGGAGAGTGTTCGATGGAACTGCACAACTTGATTCCACCTGGCCCTTTCCATCATCGGACACAAGACGACACAAGAGACTACGGCAATGCGCCATCGATATTTATTGTGGACATCATTATCACAAAATAATTTAAAAAAAACTTATACCCATAGGTATTTTTTTTTTCACTACTAAAGTTTGGTCTAATGACTAATTCTGAAACTATAAGGAATAACGTAAAATACTCACCGAAGACTCGAAATCGATTTCGAAAACCAAATCTGTATCAATGGATTTTCAAATATTAAAAAATAACAAACCTTTTCGCAGTGAGTAAAGTGTAGGAGCGGTGATCGCTAGTTAACTTTTTTTTTAACGTGGGAAAATCATCAAATTAGTCCCACCCAGGGCAGAGCGGGAGGGACTGTCAGACTCGTACTGACTAAATTCCACGGTGTCCTTCAATAGCCCTTTACGTTCCGCGGTCATGGTAATTCGTAAGTCCCGCGACTCCTGCAGGCTTTGGCCCTCTAGAGTGGTCCCCCGTCATTATGCTGACACTCTTTGAGCTGCGCGTGGAACACACGCGCCGTCAACCCGGGCATAGTCCATGGTCGGACAGCGAGTTGCCCATCACTCGTTGCCTGCATGCCCGCGCCTACGGTGGCCGGAGATCGTCTGCCACGTCTGTCGCCGTAGGCGTCTACCACTACGGCTGGGGTGGAGGGAGGACGCTGTTCTCTCCCTCACGCGGCCCACCTCCTCCTTCGCGAGCATGACTTCTTCGCAGATGGAGGCGACCGCTTCCCACTCCGTCTCGCCCCGCATCATGGCCTCGACCAATGCCAGGGGCGAGAAGTCTCTGCCTATCGCCGTCGTGAGTACACGGCGGTGCTCTGCCCAAGCGGGGCAGTCCTGCACCGTATGCTCCACCGTGTCCTCCGGAGGATCCTCGCAGTGGTGACACCCAGGCGTTTCTTCCCTCCCTATCAGACAGAGGTACCTCCCGAAACTTCCGTGCCCGGTGAGGACCTGCGTCATTGCCGTTCTACCGGACTACGATATTAAGGGACAGGGAGTGCACCTGTGCCTGCGCCCACACTATAATATATGTCCCGCACAGATGACTTATCTCCTCTGAGATTGGCGGCCGAAGTCGGTCAGGAGGTCTATTATTATTTATTAAATACATTATAGGGACAAAATCTATATACATAAAATGAAATGCTGTACGTTAGTCTCGCTTAAACTCGAGAACGACTGAACCGATTTGGCTAATTTAGTTTTAAAAGATTTAAGTTAGAAAATTAAAAATACATGTTCAATATTTTTTAAAAAATATAATTGACGGGCTAATTAGTTTTTTCAGTCAATTAGTAGAAATTGATTTTAACGGGCGCAAAAATAAAATGGGTGTAAACCCAACTAAATGATTTGGCTCATTGATTTTTCTTCTCGTTAAATATTCAACATTAAAGGTTTATGAGGTTTCGAAATGCCTCAAGGACTTGTTTTAGGACAATAAAAATTCTGGCATCTTTAAATGCGTCTAGGCTGGTTCAAACCCACTTTTTCTCAACCAAGTCAGTATTTATGTGTTAAGGGATAATTCAAACTATTAAATAAATACCTTTCTACTTCTACATAATTATACAATAATTAACAACTTAATTAATCATTTAAATAAAAACAAATACCTATATATACACACTATTCTTAAAAACTAAAATAAAATAAAAATATTTACAAAAATGACTAAATTAAAACTAAAATGTATGTATAAAGAAACTATGAAAGATGTATTGATCAAGTTTTCAGCGAGCCTCAAGCACTTTCGCAAAAATGCAGGTAGCTCTCCAGCTATAAGCTTGTGAACGAAAACCATCGATTCATTTTGTTACCTCTTACAATATGAAACGATGGTTGACTATCTAAAAGCGTTCAATGAGCGACTGTTGAGTCTGAGGAAGTGGTCCAAAGAAATCTTATTTATAAGCTTTTGTTGCCTTTAACAAGATTCTTATGATTTGATTAAACACTTATATGTTTTTATCATGTACTACCTGTGCCCTGCCACGCTTCGCTGTGGCACAAACAAACTGTTTTTTCGCGGTCGCGGATATGTGACTGATGCATAAAATAGATAAAAACAATCCTTGATGCGGATTATATATCATGCTAAAATTTCAGCTCAATCTGTGTAAAACTTTTTGAGTTTTTGAAGCATACACAAACCAACATAACATTTTTATATATATAGATGTGTTTATATATATAGAGTGGCCCACCGGTATCGAGAACAGGGATCCTCATCCTTGTTTATTATTGTTATACTATGTTTTCTAAACATTTTTTCATTGCTACTGGCTACTGTTTCTTTAACCTGATGTAACCGTAATTCAATACATACGAGTATATGCCTGCAGGGAGAAAAACGATAAACAACTTATTTCTCAAAGGTTCAGTTTTCGAATAAAATATATAACGGACATGTCCTAAAGCATCAGGTTTCAGAGTTATTCACGGAAACATAGCGAATACCTCTGAAAGCTTTAGAACAACATTCTATTATATGTTTTGTTTGTCTAAGTGTCCTCTATCTAACTATATAACTTTGGTTATGCACCGCGATTCTGAAAAAAATAATGTGCCTCTCGGGGACTGCCGCGGTAAAGCTATTGCATAGCATTTTTTATCAACTTATGCAATTATAATTATTTATTTATATTATTTATGCAGTATTTTTATACTTTGATATTAATTCAAGTTACACTTTTTGAGCGTGGTGACCGATAAGAAAACATTTTTTATTTTATTGAATAAATGAGAAGTTAATAGTCATTGGGGTCTACGAGGACTGCGACCGGGACTTCGCATCGGTTACCGAGGGCACGACGAAATTGCGGCATTTAAATATTATTATTAGAAAATATATGTATGAAGATTTTATTACTTGAGTATTAAATCTTTTGGAGCCAGTTTAGACCCTTTAATAAATCAAAATCAAAGTATTGGTTGCCAAACTCAAGACCTGTTTATGGATGGGTGACTAAGATTCAGCAATGCTTGACCATGATCACTAACAGACATACTGACAATGTTTGTGGGTGATCATGGTTAAGCAACGGTTGTCAGGGTCTGTTTTATTCATTCACGTTGACATCACAGATGACAGTGACAGTGTTAGGTTTATTTTCGTTACGGAATTTCTTGATTCGGTCACCGCGCTCAAAGCCCGCGATAAAAGCTATGCAATAGCTACAAAGTGTGCACTCAGATATACTAACAACAAACTGGTATATTCTCCAAGGTAGTGTAATAGGATGTATTCTGTTCCTCATCTACATAAATGTCCTTTTTTATTTAAGCGTGGTAAAATCATCAAATTAATCCTCCCACTCAGAGCAGGGCGGGAGGGACTGTCAGACTTGTACTGACTAAAATTCACGGTGTCCTTCAATAGCCCTTTACGTACCGGGGTCACGGTAATTCGTTAGTTCCGCGACCCCGGTAGGCTTTGGCCCTCTACAGGTCCCGTCACTATTCTGACACTCTTTGAGGCGAGCGTGGAACACAACGCGCCGTCGACCCGGGCATGGTCCAGGGTCGGACAGCGAGTTGCCCATTACTACCCGCATGCCCGCGCCTACGGTAACCGGAGATCGTCTGGCGACGTCCGACGCGCGCCGTGGGTGTCTACCACTGCGGCTGGCGTGGTGGGAGGACGCTGTCCTCTGCCTCACGCGCCCCGCCTCCTCCTTCACGAGCATGACTGCTTCGCAGAAGGAGGCGACCGTTTCCCACTGCGTCTCGCCCCGCAGCATGGCCTCGACCAATGCCGGGCGCGAGAGGTCTCCGCCTATCGCCGTCGTGAGGACACGGCGGTGCTCTGCCCAAGCGGGGCAGTCCTGCACCGTATGTTCCACTGTGTCCTCCGGACAATCCTCGCAGTGGTGACACCCAGGCGTTCCTTCCCTCCCTATCAGACACAGGAACCTGAAAATTCCGTGTCTGGTGAGAACCTGCGTCATGCGGTAGGTCAGGACGCCGTGACGCCTATCCAGCCACTCCTCAAACAGAGGTCTTACCGCCGCGATTGCGGCGTGCCCGTACATAAATGTCCTGCCGAAAATATGAGACCATCTTTGTGTGCTGTTCGCTGATGACATCTCTATTCTCTTCGAAAGCCCTTCAAATAATCCACAATATAACTCCCAGATTATTGAAACTTTTAACCAAATGAAATGTTAACTTCAAAACCACAATCTTGAAGTAAACAACAAAAAAACTACAATCATACAGTTTAAACCCTAGCAAAAACAAAAAATTAACTTAACAATTATCACTAATCATATTAAAACTGAAGAAGTTGAAGAATTTAAACTATTAGGTATATATAACACTAGACTCTCATTTAAATTGAAAAAAACATGTCGAGCAAACTAAAACAAAATTATCACAATTCAAATATGGACTTAGAGTTCTAAAATCCAACACAAAAACTCACTGTGCTGTCTCTACATACTACGCGTACGCCTACGCTTGCTTAATTTTGCCTAGAACGAGCGCCGTTACGTAGAGCCCGTTGACGGGGCCTGTAGAGGGCCAAAGCCTGCCGGGGTCTCGGGACCAAGGGATTACCGTGACCCCGGTACGTAAAGGGCTAGTGAAGGACACCGTGGATTTTAGTCAGTACAAGTCTGACAGTCCCTCCCGCCCTGCCCTGGGTGGGAGGACTCATTGGATGATTTTACCACGATAAAAAAAAAAAAAGAACGAGCGCCGCAAAACTAAATTACTTCTACCAGCACCTTAAATACAAATGTATTAAAATAGCCCAGAGTACAGAAACATTCAAGTATATAACAATATGAAAATTGCAAAATAGAAAATAATAACAAAGCAAAATTTTTAGGTATAATAATTGATAGCAAACCAACGTGGAAACCCCATATCGAAGAAATTTGTTTGAAATTAAATAAATCCGCTTATGCATTATTTCAGATGTAAAAAAAAAGTCAGCTGTCAAAAAAAGTAAACACACACTTTTAATAGCGTATCACGAATTAGTTGCATGAGTTCTGAGATTTGGTGTTATTTTTTGGGGGCAATCTACTGAAAGAGAGACTGTTTTTTAAGCGCAAACACTATGTATTCGGTCTATGTGTGGCCTAAAAACTACTGAAACATGTAAATCCCATTTCAAATCTTTGAAGTTACTTACGATGCCAGGTATGTACATCTATGACACTGCCTTGTTCGTAAAAATCAATTTACACCTATTTAAACAATTTTCAGACTCCAATGCGATCTCAATACCTTGTAGCGAACATAATAACTGTCAACAAAAACGACACTAGCGCCATCTCTGCAACGACGGAAGAACTACATCAGAAAGATGTCTACATCGCGCAATCAAAGTTATCCGTGAGATTAGAACACATAGAACATTCCGACAATGAATGTCGGGCAGAAAGCCCACCAGACACAACACCCGTCTGGTCGGAAGGTACCTTCCTTTTCACCGGGGTAGTGAGAGAACTTTCCACTCTGTTCCTCCTACCCCCCAAACTGGTGACCCCGAAATGGACGTCAGCACAACCTTCGAGCAACATGACGTCATCATCACCTGCATCACTTCCTCAAGCTTTCGAGCAACGAGTACCACAACCAGCCAGCCAGCTTCAAACGGGGGCATACCTGACCATCAGCATGCGCACATACCTGGTCAGCACCCTCAACCTCATCGAGCGACCATGCTCCTGCACTAAGGCACATCTCAGCCAGTCGAGTGCGAATCCTCCTGGTTGTCATAGCCTTCACCTCGCGGCGCTTCCTCATCCGACTATGATGAATGCTACTCCGCGCCGGATCCCGACTCACTGGGATCACGCTTCACCGCAGCAGACTGTTCCGACGCACCGTGAACCCTGCGGCAACTCTTCTCCGCATCGAATTGTTCCGACTCACTGTGAACATTGCGGCATCTACGACGACTACAATTGGCTTGGACTACTACTATCGACCTCCGGTCTCCGGAGGGGAGTGATGTAGCGAACATAATAACTGTCAACAAAAACGACACTAGCGCCATCTCTGCAACGACGGAAGAACTACATCAGAAAGATGTCTACATCGCGCAATCAAAGTTATCCGTGAGATTAGAACACATAGAACATTCCGACAATGAATGTCGGGCAGAAAGCCCACCAGACACAACACCCGTCTGGTCGGAAGGTACCTTCCTTTTCACCGGGGTAGTGAGAGAACTTTCCACTCTGTTCCTCCTACCCCCATAACCTCAATGAAAAATCTCTTTAATGAAAAAGATTTTTTTGGTATGGCAGCTAAAATTTATAATAAAATACCTGACGTAATAAAAAATAAACCCCTATTGAAATGGAAGAAAACCTTCTAGTCACTATTAATTGAAAAATGTTATTATACTGTTGAAGAATTTATTAATGGTATTTTTTAATATTTTGTGTGCAATATTGAGACTTATGAAGACTGCTGTACTTACCTAATTGTTTTTCTTAATTTTTTTTTTAAATGTGTATTTTTATTTTCTTATAAGTATTTGATTTCGTTTTCAGTAAATATGAGTTTCTTTGTTTTTGTTTAAATTTTAAATTAATTTTAATGTCAAAAATTTGTACTCCTACATGGCAAAACATAGCGACCAAATATTGTTTATCCAACACCATTATGTAACCTATGTTTTACAAACAAATCTATTCTATTCTATTCTAACAAATTGCCCGAAAGCATAAGGTCCACCAAGTCACTATGTTTATTTAATTGTAAGCTAAAATCTATATATATAAAAGGAGAACTGACTGACTGACATATCAACGTACAGCCAAAACTACTAGGGCTAGGAATGTGAAATTTTGCACACGGCTTCCTATTATAATGTAGGGGAGCACTAAGAAGGGGTTTTTGGAAATTTAACCTTTAAGGGGGTGAAAAGGGGGAATTAGGAAAGTACGTAACCCACGCGGACGAAGTCGCGGGAAAAGTGCTAGTCTTTAATATTAGAAAAATGATACTATAGCCTCCAAGAGTTTATCTATATATATAAAAGGAGAACTGACTGACTGACATATCAACGTACAGCCGAAACTACTGGGGCTAGGAATGTGAAATTTTGCACACGGCTTCCTATCATAATGTAGGGGAGCACTAAGAAGGGGTTTTTGGAAATTTAACCTTTAAGGGGGTGAAAAGGGGGAATTAGGAAAGTACGTAACCCACGCGGACGAAGTCGCGGGCAAAGTGCTAGTAACAGATAAATTTTGACTACTAGTATTTACTCGTACACAATTTTGATTATTTTGTTTTTAATTATTTTTATTTTTCTATGATTTCTCAATTATTTTTTATTTAAGTTATTATTCACAACTTAATTATATTTTGATTTTATTACTTTCTTGATATATATTATAGTTTTGAAGTAATTTGCTGCGCCCTAACAGGGTAATGTATCCATTAGTTTTTTAGTAAGTTTTTTTTTAACCTTTGCATGTAGCGATGTGTACATTGTGCAATAAATAAATAAATAAAAATGGCGAGTGACCGATAATGATGTAATGAAATGATGTTTATTTATGCAAGTAGGTTATATCAACACTTTTACAAGTATTTTCATAAAACTAGGAGGTGTTTCGTACCTGACTACTCTGAGAAGAAACAGCCGAAACAAACTCAGAGGTCACAGTCTCTTTTGAAGTCCAGACTGTATATGTAGATCAGGTTATACGGGGATCATGCAGGTTAATGCCTTAAATGGTGTTTTGAAGAAAGAACCACACAAATTCGAGTAGACCTGTCCAGTCAGTGCAAGCATTTGTCAGTTATCGTGTAGCTCGAGGAGCTCAACGACACGACGAACATTACCAAAGAAAGGACACTTGAATTGAATAGATTATTATTTTGCAAACATGGGTAGTACATAAAAGTGTTACAAATTATAATTCTGCCATATTTTACCATTCGGTGTGCAAACATTTACAGTTTTTAAAGAAGAACATATTTACAAACCAGTTAAACAGAATATAAAAATTAAAACAATAAAATTAAAATATTACTTAATAAACTAATGAACAACAACCTATTTACACGGCAATTTTTGCCGTTAAAAACTCAGTTACACTGTAGTACATTTTGTTTGTTAACAATTTACGAAGTGTACTTCTAAATTGTAACATATTTAAATCTTTCCAACCACTCGGTAATTTATTGTAAATAATAGGAGCCATACAATAAACACTGTTGTGCATCAAGGTGGTTTGACATGTTACTTGAAGTAGTTTATTATTGTCACGCCTATTTATTGTAACTACACCAGCAAGGCGTTCAAAACTACTGAATTATTTTTAAAAAACATAGCTACTTCAAGAATATAGACGCAGGGAAGGGTCAAGATAATATATTGCTGAAAATAGGGCTTGCAACTGTCTGTAGTTTTCAATTTGAACATTGATCGCAGACATCTTTTTTGGGCTTTGAATACTGTGTCTCGATCAGTTGAATTCCCCCAAAAAATGACACCGTAGCGTAAATGGGATTCAATTATGCCGTAATAACCCGTGAGAAGCGTTTTAGTGTCTACTGTGGAAGATAATCTATATAAAACATATGCAGACGAGCTCAGTTTCCTACATAATAAATTGATATGCGCTTTCCAATTCAAACTGTAATTTATTTGTAATCCTAAAAATTGTGTTTCTCTTGCTTCTTCAATATTGATATTTTTGTTATTATGTGAAGATTAGTTATACGTTGTCTAAAGTGCATTATCTTCGTCTTATTTACATTTATATTTGAATTATTTCTGTCTAGCCATTTAATTATAGAGTCAAGAGAAGTATTTATGTCATTTTCATAAGTTATTTTGTTTTGACAAGGGATTGTTATTGTACTGTCGTCTGCAAACATATTTAAAGGTTGTTCGACTGACATAGGAATGTCATTGATATATAAAATAAACAAGATCGGGCCCATTACGGATCCTTGGGGTACACCGAATGTGAACGTTACGTTACGTTCATGTGACGTTGAAATCTCTACATGTCTGTTGACTACATTAATGTGACTAATTTCGGTTATTTGACTTCTGTTTCCTAAAGACGAGTTTATAAGTTCGAGCACGTTACCTCTTATTCCATAAACTTGCAATTTATTTAATAATATATTGTATTACACATTATCAAACGCCTGAGTCATGTCACAGAAAATTGCACAAATGGGGGAACGCTTATCAACATTTTTAGTAATGGTGTATAAAAATCATAAATTGCCATATTGATGGTTTTGTGCTGTCTGAATTCTTTTTGTTCTTCAGTATGTTACTTTTTCAATGTAATTACTTAATTCCCTGTAGATGTATTTTTCAAATACTTTAAAGATAACCGGTATGAGTGAAATTAGTTTGCAATATTCCATTAACTCCTTATCTTCTTTCTTAAATAAAGGTTTAATTATAGATCACCTACGGTACTTTCACAGTTTTTATGTCTTGTGACTGGGACTGTAGCACCATAACTATTTATAGTACTAGTTTTATTTTATGTCTTTTGACAATTCATAAGTGCCTGTAATTGGCCTACTTGAAATAAATGATTTGATTTGATTTGAGATATTTTTAAAGCTTCTGGAAATATACCTGTACAAACACTAAGGTTAATTATGTGACTTAGATGTCATACTTAGATGCATATCTTAGTTGACACTGACTTCAGAATCTTTGTGGCGATTCCATCATAACCTACATTACTGGTGTTTTTGAGAGAAATTATTATTTTATATATATCGAGTGGTATGCTAGGTGCCATAAACATTGAATTATGTTTAGTGAATGAAACGCCTGCTTTCGGATTGCCTTCAGCATCAATTTTTGGAGGAATTTTATCAACAAAAAAATCATTGAAAGCTTTAGATATCTATCTCTTTTTATAATTTCATTACCAATTTTAAGTTTCTCAATTTGTTGTTTAGGGATATGATTTATTTTTAGATTGTTGTATTTTGTAGTTCTTCTGAGCTTTTTGTGTAAGATTAATTATTTTATTATATACTTTAGAGAAAGTACTGAATTTATTTTTGTTTTCATGATTAGGTTTTAACCTGGATTGCCATAAAAGTTCCCTTTTTTTTCTGGATAATTTAATGCCATATAATAACCATTTAGGCTTGTTTATTATGTTGATTTTATTTCTTTGTACGGAAAAAATAGATCATAGAAAATTTTAAATACACACATCAAAAGTGTCTAGGGATCAACATATATTTTTGCAATAACTTTTCTCCTGATTGATATTAATTAAAATTTTTTTTAAGGATTCATCAAATAAAGTGTTTTCGTTTGTCACAGTAACGATAAACCAAGTCACCTTTGCATTAATAAAAAAATTTGCCATTTTCCTAATAAAGGGATATTTGACATTTGAACCACTAACACAAAAGTTCGAAAAAAAGACTGAAATAACAGTTTTCTTTAAAATTTTATTGGGTAACTTAAACAATTAATAATCCGTGTTTCTACCGCGAACACTAACAACACAAGAACATCGGTTTGGCATACTCAAAATGAGTTCATCCAAATCACGCTGTGGAATGGCCGCCCATGTTCGTTGCAACAACAAAAAAAGGTCTTCTTGCGACTGGATACCCTCCATATTCGGCAGAGCTCTTCTCTGTAGCATATCCCATGCATGCTCAATCGGATTCAAGTCTGGCGACTGAGCAGGCCAGGGCAGGACATTGATGTTAGCTGCGGCGAGAGTCTGTCTTACAACTCTTGCGGTGTGCGGTCGTGCATTATCATGCATTAACTGAAATAAGGGACCGATTTGCACTTGTAGAGGAACGATGACAGTGAACCTTCATTCCCGAAGACCGCTACGGGTACCACCTATAGCAATGCACAATCGTAGGATTCGATATCAATGGGCTCTTGAACACAGAAATTGGGCAGAAGAACAATGGCGTTTCGTGTGCTTTTCTGATGAGTCTCGTTTTGGTATGAGACCGGATACAAGACGTATACGACACTGGAGAAGCCCTGGACGCCAACAGCGATTAAAATCCTGCCAGGAAGTCCATCCTTATAGTGGTGGAACCATCATGGTATGGGCGGGTATTTGGATCGGCGGAAGAACTGAGTTGATTTGGATCAGAGGCAACCTCAACGCTCACCTCAACGCAACGCTATGCTGAGACGATTGTATCAGACGTCATCGTTCCTCTACAAGTGCAAATCGGTCCCTTATTTCAGTTAATGCATGATAATGCACGACCGCACACCGCAAGAGTTGTAAGACAGACTCTCGCCGCAGCTAACATCAATGTCCTGCCCTGGCCTGCTCAGTCGCCAGACTTGAATCCGATTGAGCATGCATGGGATATGCTACAGAGAAGAGCTCTGCCGAATATGGAGGGTATCCAGTCGCAAGAAGACCTTTTTTTGTTGTTGCAACGAACATGGGCGGCCATTCCACAGCGTGATTTGGATGAACTCATTTTGAGTATGCCAAACCGATGTTCTTGTATTGTTAGTGTTCGCGGTAGAAACACGGATTATTAATTGTTTAAGTTACCCAATAAAATTTTAAAGAAAACTGTTATTTCAGTCTTTTTTTCGAAGTTTTGTGTTAGTGGTTCAAATGTCAAAAATCCCTTTATTAGGAAAATGGCAAATTTCTTTATTAATGCAAAGGTGACTTGGTTTATCGTTACTGTGACAAACAAAAACACTTTATTTGATGAATCCTTAAAAATTTTTTTAATTAATATCAATCAGGAGAAAAGTTATTGCAAAAATATATGTTGATCCCTAGACACTTTTGATGGGTGTATGTTGATAAATTAATTGTATGCTGCGTTGGGATCATCAGTACTATAGATTTCTAAAAACTTAAGATTGTTGATAGAATTTTTTAATTTTACTACATTCTCGTTACTGAAGTCTCGTCTAGCGCAAACTCTAAAACGTCTGTTTCTCAAGTCTTTTTAAAATTATGTGCAAAATTATCTATGCATGTTTTATTAGCCATTCGAGTTGGTTGTTTAAGAGCAAGTTTCAAGTTAAAAGTTACATAGAAACATATACTCCAGTGTAATTGAACTGCTGCCCTGGGATCTGGAGGCGACTGTGTTCCACGCGCGCCTCAAGGAGTGTCAGCATAGTGACGGGTCCTGTAGAGTGCCAAAGCCTGCGGGGGTCGCAGGACTTACGAATTACCGTGACCCCGGTACGTATAGGGCTAGTGAAGGACACCGTGGATTTTAGTCAGTACGAGTCTGACAGTCCCTCCCGCTCTACCCTGGGTGGGAGGACTCATGTGATGATTTAGGCACGTAAAAAAATGGTTTATCACAACATGTTGCATGTCTATTGTACAAAAATTTGTTTTTGTTATTACCTACTAACTTTTGAATGCCTTCATGTCTTGCCACAAAGTTAATAATGATTAACTTTAGGTAGTTAATAATGATTACTCATTTGATGATTTTACCACGATAAAAAAAAGAAGTGTAATTGAACTACTATTTAATTTTAACATATCGATATTAAAATCACCTGCAATGACAACATTCTTTGAACACTTATTGGATATTATATCTCTGAGTAACATTTCAAGTTTATTAAAACAATCATTAATATTCCTAGCATTGGGTACTCTATAGATACATACGATTATCAATTTATAATGTACTAGCTTCTGCCCGCGGTTTCACCCGCGTCATGTTAGGCGTTTGGCCCTATGGTCCCGTCCCGGTCAGTTCCCTTGAGGAGCACGATGCACCGTGGCTCGGGCCTTGTCCTTTGTCGGACGGCGAGCTACCCATTACTCCCCGTCCGCAAGCGGCTGGAATATGTCCCGCGATATGTTGCCCCGTGGCTGGGGCGATAGCTAGAGGATATCTTTTCCCGCACGCATTCCGACTGCTCCCCATTCACCTCGCCTGCCTCCGAATCCCTGAGGTACCTCCCGCAATAACCGTGCCCGGGAGGACTTGCGTCAGGTTGAAGTTGAGGCTGAGGACGCCGTAGCGCATCTCCAACCACTTCTCAAAGATGATCTTACGACCGCAATCATGACTTGCCCAGGCAGTCATTATTTTATTGTAGTATTATTTTGAAACTATGATATCTCCTTAGATATTCTTTAAAATCAAACGATGTCAAGGGCAATTTTGTTCAAAATCAAATGCTTGTGATGATTAACGTATTTATTTGGATAAGGATTAATATCATGTTAATGAAAATACCTTCACAAATAATGAAGCTCTTTAAAATCAAATTTGATTTCCACAAAAAAGGTTATAGTGACTTAACCTTAAAAGATAGATATATGCTCTCGCGGACTTTATTTTAGAACTTTTCATGAGAAATAATTCCGTAGTACATAATTTTTGCGTATCTTTAACCGTTTACGCAGCGCACGCAACGGAAGCTCTCGAAAAGTAATTCATTTTCCCGATTTTGAAACATTTCTCACTGCTGCTCCGCTCTTATTAGTGATAGCGTGATGTTACAGAATGCACGATTTAGCTAAACAGCTATATTTCAAGTGTTGACAATGTGTTATAAAATTACGTTATTGCCTTTTCTACAGTAATTACAGACCACATTTTGTATTTTTGATTCTATTTACGAGTTATGATATTTTTTAGATTGGCGGCGCTAGTGGACTGTAAGAGGCCCCTTAATAAACACACTTATAAAATAAACCAACTATAAAAACATATCCATGACTATGTTTTCCACGACACTTTTCTTCAGACACAACTAACCATTTTTTGCTGACACATTTCTCTAATTTAAGCTAAATTCCAGAATAATCTCCAAACTATAAAGTTATAACCAGTCAGCTACAAACTATATAAAATTCCCTTAGGCCATATCTATAACAACTCCTCTCTTCTTTTCCTGTCTACTATAACATGCAGCTTTTTTTTTAGCGTGTATAATCATCAAAAGAGTCCTCCCACCCAGGGCAGAGCGGGAGGGACTGTCAGACTTGTACTGACTAAAATCCACGGTGTCCTTTAATAGCCCTTTACGTACCGGGGTCACGGTAATTCCTTAGTCCCGCGACCCCGGCAGGCTTTGGCCCTCTACAGGCCTTGTCACATAACATGCAGCTAAACTGTAATTTGGTATATAAAGTTGTTTTTCGCGACCTTTCATGATGAAATCTTCGGTAATACATATAAAATATCAACATTAATGGTTTTTTTCAGATAGTTCATTTAAGCATGCTGTAAGAGCACTTCATTTATTTATTAATCTTGCAATATTTTGATGAAAAATGTTAAGGTACTTATTAAAGAAAAAGTGTTCTTTTTTTGTAGGCCGCTTAAGTTACTCAATTTGTCAGACAAACACTACAGTTATTTAAAAAAAAGCTTGACCCACATGGGTCCTCGTATTCACAAACAAAATCAAATTGTATATATAAATAAAATATTATATGTCAGTATGTATATTATATAGGGCCACCAACCATACAGAAACATTCTAACCCCATTGAATATGTGTATATTGTGTGGAAAAAATTATAAGCCGTAACATTTAATCGGCATTTACACTTCGACAGGCGCGAAAATAACAAAGAAAAATCAAATTCATATTATACAAGCAACATTTTGAAAATTAAGTGTTAATGATTATAATTGATGTAGTGCATGAGTACTGCTCTTGACGTAAAATCTCCCAGTTCGATAGATTGTTCACCCTTTACTTTACTTACCAAACTGAAACTTGTTTGCTAAAACGACATGCAGCGAAATCTATTGGCAAAAGGTACTATTGCGCTTTTGATAACTGCAGTTCAGTTACTACATGACTTGTGGGATTCATCGTAGAGCAAAAGCGACTAGTAAGCGCTTCTGGTTCATGCCACTAGATGGCGTTAGCGTCAGATGACACGGTGCATTTACGACGTGACGCAACGATACTGCAAATGTGTATCTTTTTGTGTAGTTAATAAAGTTAGATTTTGAGTCGCTATTAAAACGTTGGGAAATGTGTATCTTTTCGTGTAGTAAATAGAGTTAGAATTTGAGTAGCTTTATTGAAATGAGCGCGCAGCGTCGCGTCTCGATTTGATTTGACCCCAAAGTCCTGCGGAAAACTCGTGGTACTAAATTTTTAATGCAATTTGATGTAATGCCATAGACACTAGCCCCACGTCAAAATTACCTCATGGCGCGCGTACTTTATGAGTTACGCGTATTTAGTAATAAATGATTTCTATTTTTTTATGCCTTCGTCTTCTTAAAAAAGGAAAATTGTAACTAGTTTTTTTAACCGCCTAAAAAAATGTATTTCCTGATACAGTAGGTACCTTATATTTATTTTTACCATAAAGTTGTGTCGACGCGGCGATGGCGCGTTGTGTTCCACGCGCGCCACAAGGAGTGTCAGCATTATGACGGGGACCAAAGCCTGCCGGGGTCGCGGGACTCACGATTTACCGCGACCCCGGAACGTAAAGGGCTATTCAAGGACACCGTGGATTTCTGTCAGTACGAGTCTGACAGTCCCTCCCGCTCTGCCCTAGGTGGGTTCACTCATTTGATGATTACCACCACTATAAAAAAATTAAAATGAAGTTCCGTGTTTGTTTACTTACCAACATAATAGTTTTTAACATATATCTTTTTCGTATGTTCCAATAGCCCAATGTTATTGTGATAATCAGCTCTGTTGAAATGAGAATGCGTTAAAGTCCTTTTGATGTCAGAATCTGCGGACACGAGGAAAACCTTTATTTTTAACTAAAAATATTATCAATACTTATTTTTAGGTACACCGTTCTCTGCTCCCAAAACGTGGAAGGAAAACATCGTGAGGAAACCTGCATTTACCAACCCGTACAGGGCCCGCGTAGTGTTGAGCTATACTTCGTTATCTATCTATCTTATTATTATCTATCTATCTATCTATCTATCTTTCGTTATCTACTTCATCATCATCATCTGCCTATATGTTCCCACTGCTGGGGCAGACCATCTCTCTGTATACTTATTTATACTTGTAAGTATAATAAAGCTGAAGAAAAAACTCAGTGCCATAGTGATTGGAGTAACCATGTGGTAGCTTTCTCATTAGTTGAGGACAATGTTGAAATAAATAAATAAATATTCCACAACTATCACACAACGCCATCTAGTCCCAAGCTAAGCAGAGCTTGTGTTATGGGTACTAGACAACTGATAAACATCCTTATATATTTCTAAATACATACATATTATAGATAAATTACACCCAGACACAGAACAAATGATCGTGCTCATCACACAAACATTTGTCCTAGGTGGGAATCGAACCCACGACCTCCGGCATAGCAGTCAGGGTCGCTAACTACTAGACCAACAGGCCTGTCGAAAGGTCATCGATCGCGTCCTCGAGGGCTAGACTGAAATAGACTCCAATAGTAAACGTGCAACAGTGAACGATGCATACCCAGTGATACATTTCGGTAGAATTTATTGATTTAAGTAGGTATAACTGTGTAGTTAAATTAGGACTTGTTGCTGGAGAAATGTATTTAGTTTCCCTCATACTGTGTGCCGAATACTACCAAGTTTTTCACCACAATCCCAGTTTCTTACGGATACGCACAGGGTAATATAAAAAAAAAATGTTCATTTGGCTCACAACACATGTCTGAAACCGCATTTTGAAAACGTTTATGATTGGTTCAACCTCCGGTTGGTACCAAAAGGGGTATTTTTCTCTGAAGATCATTTCTCTGAAGATCCACAAAAAGAACGAAATCAATTATTAGCTATAATTTAATTTCTAAAGTTAATCAGGACGGGTCGCGGGACTCACGAATTACCGTGACCCCGGTACGTAAAGGGCTATTGAAGGACACCGTGGATTTTAATCAGTACGAGTCTGACAGTCCCTCCCGCTCTGCCCTGGGTGGGAGGACTCATATGATGATTATGCCACGTAAAAAAAAAAGGTTAATCACAACATGTTGCATGTCTATTGTACAAAAATTTGTATTTGTTATTACTAACTTTAGAATGCCTTCATGTCTTGCCACAAAATGAATAATGGTTTAAGTTAAAATTACATTTAAAATAGAGGTTTTAGCCTTACTACCTGTTCACAAAAACATACCATATTGGAGGTTCAGATACAATGCGTCGACGTGCACTGCGTACGCATATCAACGCAATTGCTTTAATTCGACCCGCACAGCGGGGTTTCAACAAGGGGGAACAAGGGCGGGGGGGGGGATTCGATGGTGCATTGCGCAAAACCCCGCCAGCCCTTATAACCCATACCAGATGCGGGGTGGCTTGTTATAGACAAGCCACCCCGCATCTGGTATGGGGTACAAATGTTTGAGTGGCCGCCATTTTGGATCGATATTTATGTAAAAGTCGAGAACTATCGAACACTATCTACTAAGTCTATAGCATTCATCTCGGCATGCGGACGGTGAGTAATAGGTGACTTGCCGTCCGATCATAGACCATGCCCAGCTCAGCAAAGAGCTGTCAGTAATCTGACGGGGCTCCCCTTAGAGGGCCAAATCCTGCCGAGATTGCGGTACTGATACAAGTCTGACAGTCCATCCAACTCCGCCCCGCCCTGGGTGGGAACTCATATGATGATTTTACCACTATAAAAAAGTACCCTTTCATCTGGTCTCACATGGTCGCCGGTTGCGAGTACGGAGCGACTTTCACTAATTTCCTCTATTTTACTGTCAATAGGATAAATCTAAGTAATCATTTCAATGTCAATCCACCATATTTAAAAAAATATATAGATGTTCTGTATAGTGAACAGCCACTGCAGGGCACTACTTCGGTGCAGACGGTCAGTTGTACGCAGGCGCGGCCCCAAGGGAGCGGCCCTGCAGGTCATGGCCTCGAAAATCGAACAACCAAATTAACTATCGTTAACATGTATATGCTGACTCCCTCACTGATTGATTTCGATGTAACACCGTGCTTGAATATTGCCCGACCCCTTCACCTATCTTCTCAATACAGTTGAACAAGCTACAGAATCGGCAGAACTCATACACAGCTTTTCACAGTATTGCTAATTCTACTTGTATTTTATGTCAAAATAAAATATTATGACCTCTTTGGAAAAGTCAAAACTTTAATGGCCGTAGAGGACTAAAAACAAAAACATTTTTTTCTTGAGAGAGTGTTGAAAATTATTAAATAAAAAAAACATTCAACATTAATAAAGAATAGTCCTCTGGATAATAAATGATAAATCCTTACTCACAATATTCACAACCTCAGACTTCAGCTTCCGCTTGCAAATAGTCATCTTATAAGTGGTACGATGAAAGAAGTTCATTGGAAAAAGAATTAAAAATATTGGGAAAAGAAGAGGAGATAAAATGCCCCCTTGTAGTACGCCCCGACGGGAGTCTAGCGCGATGAAGACAACGAACCTTCAATGCATACACGTTAACGCACGTCGCCTAGCCTATAACCAGCGGACAACTGAGACACCTCATTTGCCATGTAATGATAATTAGCTTAGAAGTTATGAGGGAACAAACAAACATAAATAAAAACATACATACGTACCGGTCAAAAGAATAACTCTCCTTTTGGCTTTGTCGGGTAAAAGTCATTCACTCTGACGTCAGCAAACATGAGGACAGAAGAGATAAAGAACTGAGATTAACTGCGGAACAATGTATTCTTGAACTGAACAGATCACCTGACAAATTGTCAACTGAGCATGTTTCATAATTATAATTGCTAGTGAAAGTCATGCTCATAGCGATTTCAAGAAATCGAAGAATTCGAAATAGAAGAAGACTTTTGTAAGATTCAGATATTTTCAACAAGTTCTGATTTCCATTTATCCTTACTCACATTCCAGATATATTTGTAAGAAGAAATATATATATTGTGCTCACAGCCTCTACAAAGAAATTTCTAAAAGACTTATTGACGCTTCCCGTGACCCAAGAGCTGGCTTTTACTTTGGCCAGAGGCTAAGTATTGCCATACAGAGAGGCAACGCCGCCAGTCTCTTGGGCACATTACCAGCTGACAGCGTTGAGGATGAATTTTTCGATGCTCTATAATATTTAGTTTAGTTTAGTTTTATTTTAATTTTGTATTTTTATATTTATGTATATTTAGATTACTAATCAATAAATAGATTAAAATGTATAAAAAAAAAAAAAATCTGCTATTCAATAAAAATAGATTACGCAGTTTTATCTTGTTATGTTCCCCGATTCCACGAATTTGTTGGCGTCGTCCGGACGATCGATGCGTCGCGACCTGTATCTGTTGTTGACGGACTCAGAACGTAGGGCACTTTATAGATGTGCTACCAATATAAGTAACTGCCTGCAAATAAGACATGAAAACGAAATCATTCAGGATTACTACTTCTTCGGCTTTAATTTTTCTCAATAAAGTAATTGACACGACAGAAGTCCTTTTTACACGGCGTTAGTGTCCATGTCATTACATTTAAAAATGTAGTACCACCAATTATAAGCAGCCCTTCTTTTGTTCGCGCACCCTATGTGAGCTCGGCTTACAATCGCGTTGATGTCCGAGATAGAACTTCTTTCAAGTAAAGTAAGTTAAGTAGTTCTTCTTCAAAGTAAACTGGAACTTTGACGTTAATTTGAAGGAAAAATTAGTTCCTTGTTTTTACACCAGAGGCGCTTTGTCATTTTTAAACAATAAACGCAGTAAATACTGCAATTACGCTGCGAGTTAAAATACAGAAATCTCGTGATTTTACTATAGACATTTCTTTTTACAGATTGTTTATAAGTTTTTGCTGATTACAATCCACTTTCCATTTATATTATTTATTTACAATAATAAGGTGAGGCGCCAGTCTCTTTGGCACATTAACAGCGATGAAGAGTAGTTTTTCTATTCTATAAAACAGTTCAGTTTAGTTTTTATATTTCAGTTTATTTTGTTTTAGTAATATTGTATCATAAGTAGCATAATTTAAAGTGTAAATAAGGCATAATAAATCGTGACTTGGCCTACCAAGTCACGATTTAGTATTTTATTGGCATCTCTTTGAGAATTTCCAACATTAGAATAATTATAGATACCAAATAAGAAGATACGTTTGATGAATGATTTCAAGATTTTTACGCAAAGTTAAAGTACGTAAGCATTATATTTCTTCCGCCCACATAGCCAACGAAATTATGATACAAAACAATTTAGCTCTGAATCGACCAGACGGTTAGGTAAATGAACCCCAGTTACTACACCCCAATGTAGCTGCTACACACACAGTTACAGATACAGTCTGCAAAAAAAATGAAATGTTCTCTGTGAAGTAAGCCTTTGATCAATAAATTGAAGGGTGGACAGGGTAGGTGGGGGTCCGCTAATTGAAATATTTCACGTACTGCACCAAGTGAATACTCGCTTTCGTTCAATTTTATAGAATTGTAGACGTTGTCAGCGTTTTCACCCGTCTCGAAAATTATCTCATGGGAACATAAAATCTGGGTAAAAACTATCGGGGATATAAACTATTAACAGGTTATAAACTATTTGTGTACCCGTCCAAATCCGTTCAGTGGTTTTTGGGGGAAAGAATAACAAACATCCATCCATCCAATAATAAACATCCAGTTGTATATTTAAGGGTGGTTTTACGACACGTGACAACACTTCTGGTGCAGTGGCTGAGCGATCGACAGCTGCACAGCGTGTCGTGGGCTTGATCCCCGCAGGGAACAAATATTTGTATGACCTGCAAGTAGTTGTTCCGCCTGCCGGGGTTGCGGGAATCACAAATTACCGTGACCCCGGAACGTAAAGGGCTATTGAAGGACACCGTGGATTTTACTCAGTCAAGTCTGACAGTAGGGTGGGAGGAAAAGGAGCAAAAAGTTGTAAAGAACTGGCAACAATCTGACAGGGTTAGAGGGTCAAAGTCTGTCTGGGTCGCGGGAATGTCTTAACAAGTAACCGAGACCCCGGAACGTAAAGGGCTATTGGAAATAAGGGCACCATGAATTTTATTCAGTGTGAATCGGACAGTCTATGCCGTCCGGCCCTAGGCGTGAGGATTCCTTTAATCATATTACCACGTAAAAAAAGGCAAGGCTGATTTTGAGTGCAAGTACTATTTATATGAATGTACATCCCGTTTTAAATTCTGTAAAAGGATGTTAAATAGAGAATCGTCAAACCATCTGACAAGTTTAATTCTGCAATTCACAAACGTATGCAATACTGGACATTGAATACAGCCTTGCCGACAAAGGAAGCGCGTCCGACAAATAACATCGCCCTTTCCAACATTCAATTATGGAACTACAACATAGCTAGGTACAGGTGTTTACAAGTACTAGATTTCCACCCCTCAGCCTCCCTTATTCTCCCCACCCTTTCGAAATCCGGGCTGCGTTATGGGTTGCACGCAGCCGCCGTGTCGAAATCAATACGGCGTAGAGGGTCTACATGATGTGAAGCTGATATACAGCCACAATAGATATGAATAGCCACAATTTTATCTACCAATTTTTTGAAAATGTTTTGGAACGCTATAAACAAAAGACTCAGTTTTGTATAAAAAGCTCTTGTATGACAAAATGTGGTAATTAAGTAAATGTATGTCTATTTTAATAGGCATATTTTCCTAGTTGTTTTTCTTAATGTAGGAAAAAATAAAGATAGGAATTGTTATATGTATTTGCATTATATTCCATCTGAGGCGTACGAGTGCAGCAGCTATGAAAATTGTACCAACTTACGTAAATGTTTTCCACCAACATTATACTTAATTTTCCACTGAAGTAGAAAGTTCGACATGTCAGGGTCGTCTCTCATCGAGGTGCACTGAGCTGGGGCTAGGGACCACCTCTCTCCTAGTAACAGCGTGACACATATTAAGGTGGGAGGCGTTATGTTCAGAAACAGCACGCCGATATTTTGGTAATCCGAGAATGATAAACCGGACACACCTGTAGGAATAATATTTATAGTGAAGCAAGACAAGCGTTGACTAATGAGTTGCGACGGAATAATGCACAGTGTAGAGCTTTGTGGTGTCGCAATGCAATGATACAGACACAATAAAAAAAAGTTTCGCGATCACTTTGTAAAATCGAAATCTTTTTTGTTACAGTAGTAATGATTTGTTAAAAAATTATCAGCTTATGCCATCACAAACCTTTTTTTGATGTGTGTAAGAATTTCGATATTACTTAAGCAGGTATTATAAAGAACTGGGTTATGCCCGCGGCTTTTTAATTTCAGTATTGGCCATTGTTCAGTAGTTTTTAGTAAAAGAGTAACAAACATCCCTCCTTGAAAAGAGACTCCTGAAGAATAACATACAAACTTTAGCATTTACTGTTGCCAGAGGCTTCGCCCACGGGAACGTTAGAACGAGTTAAAAGAAAAACATCCATACATCTATCCAACCTCGCAGAATTTCGCATTTATAATAGTAGTAAGATGCGCTGCGTTATCCCCCGTCGTCGCACCGAAGCAGTATCCCCGCTTCGTCTCACAGTCCCCTTATCCGATGTGTGTGTGTGTGTAGACACCGCACCTGCCCGCGCCCACCGGCGCCTCTCCAATGACAAACGCTATTGATTTTTAACCGAATGTAATATGTAAACTCTTCACTTCAGCACGGCAGCATCTATTAGGCTATTTCACAATTACATTAGTAATTAAAAAAAAAAGCTCATAACTTTTTCAAGTACCCTTCAAATATTTTTGTAATGAAAATTTATCTCAGCCTTATTTTTATGAAGCTTATAACTCACATCATTAATAGCTACTTTGGATATAAACAAATTTTATACAAACAATCTAATAATAGTCATGACTTCCCTTCTGAGCCCCGATTTCTTGTATTGAGAGGTTTCCGCTAATGTGTCTTAATAATACTTCCAGCGAAAATATAATTTTTTGACGATATAATCTCATCGTAGTTGATAATTTTCACACAAATATAGCATCAAATTGCTACGGCGTAGCACCGTGCCTAGCGTAGCACAGCGCGTAGCGTAGCGGTCTACGTAAGAATCCCGCCATACACTACGACTTTTTTAATGCATGTCTATCGTCTTTGTTCAGTGTGTAATATTTGTAAGTGGTTTTTATGTGAATGGGAAGTTGTCGTAATTCTCAAAGAAAAAAAAAACAAGTATGTCTCAGTCATTTTAAATATTAAAATGATGACAATTATGACAATTATAGTGCACCTGATTCCGGTACTAGAAAGTGTGCTGGATACATTTGCTTCTTAAAAGTGATGAGTCGTGGTAACAAATAGAAATTAAATCTACTTACTAAGGTCATATGAACGCCTGTAGGTTTTAAATATGTCACTTTTTGTGTGTTTTACGACACTTAAGTGTACAAGGTACATTATAAGCATAATTATGATGATAGCGACTGTGATCGTAAGGTGGACAAATAAACATTTTTCTCCTCTTGTAAATTTTGTTATTTTTCTCTTACTTGTTGAAGGCGGCGACATCTTTAGATGTCGTGTCCAGCTAGATCAAATCATTTTGCAAACCATGTCATATCTATAACGAAATAAGGATGAATTTCGTCCCTGGTTGATGTTGAATTGGAAACTTGTAGCGTTATTGCGTAACGAACGCATATTGGCAACCATGGTAACCATCGCATGTAGTATTTATTGTGTTAGGTGACGGAAAGAAAATAATAATAAATAATATGCCATAGAGAATTCCTATCTACTTTTAATCACATTCGTTTACAATTTGTAATTTGATAATTGATCCCGGATTATTTTTTAAATAAATTCGGAATTCTTTTTGTTACACAGAAAATTACACATTTAAAATCACATTATTTGAATACATTTTAACACTAATTAATCTTAAAGCTCAATAGTGCAATCACATTAGGAGTTTTACCTCGGAATTAAACGGAATATTTTTTATTTTTTATTGCATTTTAAGTAGGAAATAAAAACATTGCTCTATTTGATGTACAACTGAGTGTTCTCTTAAAATCGAGCATGCGTACAAAATGTTTATTATTTTGTAAAGAATTTTATTTTATACTTTTAAAAAGATAATACAAATTAATAAAATAAATTAATAAACATTTAATAAATACTTATTTTTGCGACCCTTGTTCATTACTTTCTAAGGACACTCACTAGTGATTTTATAATATTTTTGAGGCGTCACATTAAGATTAACTACCAAAATAAAGGTTTTAAACATACACTCAGCTTATTCCGTTTGATTTAGACGTTAACTCCTTTTTTGAGCATAAGTGACTGTGTTACAATTACCTTATTATATATTTTTACGGTTATTTAAGACATTACACATCAAAAGAAAAATGGAACCCTTAGGCGCGGAACAAACAGAAAAGACGTACGACGCCGACCGGGCACGGACATTTGTACCTACAGCGTCCTTTTCATACAAAATGCATAGAAGCGTCGCGAAGCAAAACATACAGAAGAGTCGGGTCGCGGGCATGTATCCAGCTGAAATCAATATCAAATACCCTAGTCTCTTGTGTTTTTTTTAATTATTGATTATTTTCTCACATAATGTACCATCTAAAAATGAATGATGTAACAAAGGTTTTGTAATAATTTTGACGATCTAAAAAAAGTGTCCATGGAGTTTCTTGCCCGTTCCAAGAAGTAGATCTCTATGGAGAAGTCCATAGAGATCTACTTCTTGGAACGGGCATCTACGGTACTTTCACAGTTTTTATGTCTTGTGACTGGGACTGTAGCACCATAATTTTGTAGTATTTAATTATATTTTTTATGTCTTTGACAATTCAAAAGTGCCTGTAACTGGTCTACTTGAAATAAATGCTTTTGATTTGATTTGATTTACCCTTTTTAATTACCCAAATATCTTGGAGCGTAGCAAAAACTCAAACTCCGGCCGGATTCAACACAGTCAAAATATATGGCCATTTTTGGTCCGTTCATGCCGCATATTATTATTTTGATGCTCGTGACGTAGTCAAAACCTATACGGTTCTTTCCGTTAACCTAGAATCATGGGGAAGAAGTGAGAACTTACAATAACGGAAAAAAACTGAAGATTAGAAATTTAAAAAAAGCAGTCAAAATAAGTGCCTGCGCCCACAAATCCAAGTGTGATCCAGCTTGATACGTTCTGGAGAAAAAAGATCTTTATAGACGGCCAGACAGACAGACAACCGAACATGCAGATCGACAAGAAAGTAATAGTTTACGGGATCCGTTTTTCTTTTGACATACCAAACACTTACAAGTGGTAAAAATAGTGCCGTAGTGTTATTCTAACATTTAATTTGTAAACACATCAAATATGTAAGTAATATATAATATTATAAAATAATTATGTACAAAGTTGCAGCAAATGGTTGCACAAGGAGACGGGGACGGGGTTCACATCAAGTCTTTAAATTTTTTTTTGTAGCACACAATACTCATGAAAAATGTAAATGATTATGTAAAATGCAAACTACTAAAATAAATAAAACTAAACTATTACAAAGCATCGTTAAATACATCCTCAACGCTGTCAGCTGGTGATGCGCCCAAGAGAAAATAATGCCCTTTGTGGTAACTACATTTTTGAGCCGTTTGACGATGAATTTTTCGATCCTTTGAAATAGTTTAGTTTTATTTTAAATAGTTTAGTTATATTTCTATGGTTAATTTTATTTTAAGTCCTTGTCTTTATTTAAATTTTGTGATATCAACTTTACAGATCTTATAATAGTTACTAAATAAATAGACATGCAAATTTAACATCTAACATGATTTTTATGTTTATGTTTTAACTAAACTAGCGTCACATTCTCCTAGATTTTCAAAAGACCTACAGTCTGTTAACATTGAATCCAATCCAAATTCTTGATGAAAGCCGACATCTACTTGTGCTTTCATAAGCAAAAAGAACTATTTTATAAGTACTTACTATTATCCATTAAATAAAGTTAGTGTAGGAATTACATTTTTTTTGCGTTGCATTCACTTTTATAAATAAGTCAATACAAAATGAAAATTTTGAGTATATATGAAGTTAAAGTAAAATATTAATTCGAAATTTAAAAATATCATAACAGTAACAATTTAACGAAGTATTTGTATGTTGTTTAATTTTATAAACCGGACTGTAAATTAATAGGTACAATGTACTCTTAGTTACCTATAGGTAATAGTAGTAGTATAAGTTTAAATACTAATGAAACATTTAACCTACTCACATTTATTTTATACAATACATATGTAAACGAACTTGATCAGATCATAAAAAAAGAACATTTTACAGCCAATTTTTTTAATCTTTAGGATAAAATACTACTTCATGAAACTTAAATTATTTCCCACATAAAACATGGTGACATTAACACTAACACTACATTTGCATTCTTTTGGTAATGTAGATTTTATTATTTATTTTGACACGCTAAATACGAAAATAGTAATTACATTTTAAAATTAGTTTCCATTATTTTTAGAAAAAGTCTTTTCCTTTTGCCAAAAAAATGATTGTACTTATTACGTTCCACTTTTCATTTGCAGAATTATGAAGTGGTTTTTTCGGTTTCTTCTTATATTCGGCTTCTGTAACATCTCTACAAACAGTCTAGCAATAATTCATAGACATTACAAACTTTCCACTTGCTCTAAAATATCCATGTTTACGATGTAATGATGTAAGCGCTCCCGATTTTCTACTGCCTAACTGCCTAGATAGAAGTCCAAAGAGGAACGTAAACAGTGGATTTTTAAGGACACGACAAGTCAGCTTGGGGAATTATGATTCTATAGTAATATTCGATAAATTCAGCATTTATTTATTCGCTCATTTTCAAAGAAACTATTTATACGCACAAGTTCATTTAATGCAGCTTGTGTTTGTTGTAATGATTTAGGTGCTAGGTATTTCATATGCTGATAGGGGATAAATTGATGGTGAAGTAAGTGTGTCTACATCTTCGTAGTCGCCAGCGTTAAGACACTACGGAATAAAATTTTAAATTGGCATAAGCCAATTTTGGACGTATATTTCAGAAATACTAAACATGAGTTGCTAAGCAACAATAATTATAAGTTACGTGATTTGCCGAATCTTGGTACTACATTGGCACTACTAAAGAAAATGACGTTTTTTGCCAGTTAACCTATTTTTTTAATCTAAATGTAGCACATGAATTACAGCTCAATTGTGGTTCCTAGCCTTTACTCGTATATGGTAGGTATTATGTTTACTTTAAAATAGAAAGAACAGTTTTCTAAATTATAAAAATAGAAAATACCTTTAATATTGTGTTCAATGAGGGTAGAATTGCTAAATTTAGAAAATGACAAGTATCGTAAAAACTAATAAATGATTTTTTCTTTTTTTCATGTCAAAATTCGTTAAAACTATACAGAATACTTTTTCAGAGTAAACTAGTGTAATTTTATTAAAAGAATTAGTGTAATTTTTTTTTTTATTAAATTTTGCATTGTCATAGTTTCCTAAAAAATATTTTCATTTGTTTGTTTCCCACTGTTTTCTTTTGTAAAGTTTTTAGAAAGATGACCAGGTTGGCGATTTTTTTTAAATTATTTACAAATGATTTATGGTGATAGTGTATTAAAGGTATTTGTATAATTGCCATAAAAAGACTTCCTAACGTTTCTGGCGGGAAATCAGAAGGGAATTTCTACGAAGAGGGGTGCTTACCGTCTCAAAAATAGGTTTTCGATATGTTTGATATTGAATATTTCGTTAATGCAAGACTAGTTTTGCAAGTTGACGGTTAAAATATGAGAATTTTGTATAACACAATTTCTCCACGTCACATGATCATATTTTCATTAATTTCACAGCAAATGTATAAGTGTGATATATGGTTAGAATCGTTAGTAAGAACTCAAATTAAAAATAATTAAAGTGAAGCTTTTTGTAAAAACTGGAAAGGTATAGAATTTTTATTTCGGGCCCTAATATTTTAACCTTATTAGCAACTTCAAATAGACTTTTGTCAGTTAGCCGTAAAATTACGTCATAGGCTGACCCCTATGACGTAATTTTGGTAGTTTTACATAGAGCAACATATACAGAAGTCAGGGCAAAAAAAATCTGCCCGAATCTGCCTTCCTTAAAATGAATCAAAAAATCCCAAATGGGGGTAAATACAAAACATTTCAAAAAATATTTTAAGTTGTGATTAATTTTCAGGTATATGATTGATATTTGAATGCAATTTTAACTTGCATATAATCCGGTCTCAATTTATAATTAACCTCTCGGGCGATTTATAATTGAAAATGATAAAAATCAACGTCCAATGAGCGACTGTCTGTTTTGTACAGACGTGTGTACGTAAGGCGCTGAGGCGTTTTCGCTTATGTATACCCGGGTGTACGTAACGCGCCCGAGAGGTTAAACCACATTGTTTAATAATTGACATACATATTATTATCTACACTTAGCCACTAGGGTGTTGGAGTAGTGTTTTTAGTTTCCTTTTCTTCTGAAGGAGGAGTCTTCGTTTCTTCTTCCAGTTCTGGCGTGCTGCAAAAGTTATGTTTTTAGCTATCTACTAACATTTTACCTTTTAGTACTTAAAAAGGAGTTTAAATTTCAAAAAAAAAATTGGAAACTTTATGCACAAGGTCGTACAACGGCGTAATTAATGCCGTAGGCATTTTCTGCCAGTCTACCTTTGGGTGATGCAGAGATAAAACATAGTAGGTGCAAAAGAAAAAAAAGAACCATTCATTACAGATATTACATACCTATTGTATATAATACATATATAACAAATAATTAAATACACATACATACAATCACATTGTGCAGAGAAAAGAAATATAAATAGAAATACTCGTACTGTTAACAAATTAACTGTGAGTCGAATCTGCCAGCTTCTTAAGTAAGAATTCTCGAGCCTTTATCTTAAACGAGAAACGATTGGTTGCCGTCCTGATATTCAGAGGGAGCTCATCCCAGAGGAAGACCGCCTGAACAAAAAAGGAATTTTTAAATTACGTTTCATATTTTTTTTCAGATTACGAAGAGCACCATAGAGCACCAACTGAAGAATATTCTCCCACAATATATAAGGAAGGTGCTGATTCAGTCCCGTACCTTTCCCATATTCGAACATTTTGGTTTGTGTTACTTGACCAACTACTTAATATTTCTGCATTCAATCTTTGTAAGTAGGATCAATTGCCAAAAAAACGAAATGTTTAAAGTTCGCCCTGCCAAATGTTACAAATCTAGGTCCTACTCGTAACATTGTTCTAAGTAACATAAAAAATTGAAATTGTTGACTCAGCTGTGTTTCTGGGTATTAAATTCTAAAATTCAATGGGGTCCGCATATAACAAGTTTAGCGGGAAGACTAAGCTCGGCAGCCTACGCTGTCAGAAAAGTAAGACAGTACACGGACGTTGATACAGCTCGACTAGTTTATTTTAGTTATTTTCACAGCTTTATGTCCTACGGCATGTTATTGTGGGGCAAAGCGGCTGATATTCAAAACATATTTGTTTTGCAAAAACGAGCTGTTTTGGGCAATTTACTGGGTACTAGAGTTTCTCTGTTTGTTTGTTTCTTTGTTTTGTTGTTATTTTATGAATATATTAGAGGAGAATAGGTATTAGAGGTTTTGGTAGTGTTTAAATATATTATTAGTTTACATTTTATTTCTTTACTAGCACTTTTCCCGCGACTTCGTCCGCGTGGTTTACGTACTTTCCTAATTCCCCCTTTTCACCCCCTTAAAGGTTAAATTTCCAAAAACCCCTTCTTAGTGCTCCCCTACATTATAATAGGAAGCCGTGTGCAAAATTTCACATTCCTAGCCCCAATAGTTTCGGCTGTACGTTGATATGTTAGTCAGTCAGTTCTCCTTTTATATATATAGATAGTTGAAGCAATAGTAGGTACGAATATTAGTTATTTAGGTAGTGTTTATATAAATTAATAGTTTACATTTAATTTCTTTATAGTTGAAGCAATAGTAGGTATGAAATTAGTTACTTTGGTAGTCTACACTAATATTATAAAGAGGAAAACTTTGTTTGATGGTAATGAATAGGCTCAAAAACTACTGGACAGATTTAAAAAATTCTTTCACCATCTGAAAGCTACATTATCCACAAGTAACGGGCTATATTTTATTTTGGAGAAAAATAGGGTTCCGTAAGATATTTGGGTTTTTCGGCCACAAGGTGTAAAAAATCAACCAGAAAATTTACTTATTTTGCGTACGCTGCCTAAACTATAAAAGATAGAACCATGAAATGTTCTAATTAATTGTTGATCTTATAAATATCTACAAAAAAGTCCGCAACACACTATCTATCTATGTCGAGTGTTTGTGATGACTGCGTCGTCGATGTTAGTGTCGGTGTCTGTGAATAGACCTGGGAATCATGTTGCTGACCGTGTCTTTCCTGATTAGGCTTTTGCAGCGGTAACCGACATTCACGCGCGGGATTCATATGGTCGGAGCGGATGAAAAATGTACAACTATCTCTTGCATTGTATAGAGTGTATCTATCTAGTCTTATATAGCGTCATAGCCAGCATTGTGTGAGTACCGTGTACTTCAGAGCTATCTTTGACTAGAAACCTACGAAAGACCTAATGAAAACCTAAACCTATGAAAGATCATTGACTTGAATGACTCTGGCGGTTGAGAATATGTCATGCTCACTCAAAAGTCTCGCTGATGGTGGCATGTGTGTCGGATCATTTAGTTCCCTTCAAAATGGTTGAGCTGAATGGTGCTGATATATGTGTCATGTTCGTGAACGGGCGCTATCAATTGGAAATGGTTATCTCTTAGCTGCCCCGGTCTATTTTAATTAATAGTAACTTTATTTTTGTATTGTCTTTTTTATATTAACTATGGAAACTATTAACTTGCCACATCGTTCTCACATAATGTACCATCTCATGATGAATGATGTAAAAAAGTTCTGTTAAAATTTTGGCGATTGAAAAAGAGTGTCCATGGAGTTTCTCGCTCATTCTTATCCATAGAGATCTACGCTTTGGAATGAGCACCTACGGTACTTTCACAGTTTTTATGTCTTGTGACTGGGACTGTAGCACCATAACTATTTTTGTACTAGTTTTATTTTGTGTCTTTTGACAATTCAAAAGTGCCTGTAATTGGCCTAGTTGAAATAAATGATTTGATTTTAATTTTGAGACATGTTCGCAAATCGATCAGGCACACGCTTTGACAACCAGACATTATCTTATACACAAAACAAGCATCGCCTTCTTATCTGATATTAAAGAAGAAGCAGAAGAAAATCATCCTCTCTTCAATCAGGTCGTCCTTTGGAATGCGCTCCACCAAAATACCAGACGTTTTACCATACTACAAAATTTTAGCTGTACAATTTTCATGACCATAAAAGTTTCTTCTAGACTCCCTTAATGTTCATGAAATTATGATTCTACTACTGCCTGACAAGCGTTTGACACAATGTAAGTGTCTGGCTATGAATGACGTGATTTTTAATAATATTTTGAAGGACAAAAATTCACTCTTTTAATAAATAAAATATGAATTTAGATCGGTATTTTACACACCTTTAGTACCGTTTACCTGCAAAGCCACGGAAACACAAACTTTATAATGATCCTAGCTCTGTTGGGAGAACGCTCTGAACCTAGTCTTTGACGAGAGGAGATCGCTTTTTTATTCTATCGTGACTTACCTCCTGTTCTGCCACAAAACTGAACTCCTCTTTTTCTGGTCGTCATCTCGATCAGAGCTCTGTAGAATGTTTGATGCACCTTCGTCTTCCTCCAATATGGGTTCACTGGAAAAAAGAAAATTTCAAGATTTAAGGTCAACAACCCTATCACCCTTATTAATAAACGTCAACTAAACCAGGATTATCTTCAGATTAACTAAACATTTTTTAAGGAATAACTTTGGCGTAAGTTTAGTTCGCGTTTCTTTACGGTAGATTACTTGAATGAAGAGATTCTTTATTCAAAAATATAGATTTAGTATAAAACACTAAACATTTGAATTGCTTTTCAATAAAACAAAAAAAAATTGTTTATGCTAGTGATTACAAACTTTACTTGTCGCGAGCAACATAAATGCGGCTCAGGGGGAATCTGTGTGGGCGAGAATACCATAGGGAAAAAGTATTGTAAGAAAATCAACCCATTAAATTAAATTTCATATAAAAAGTTAAGGTGTGTAAAAAAGTCAAATTCCCATATGTCATCGTGAACTTCCTGCGCCCGGGGAAGCGGAAAAGAATGTAGGTCTCGACTGACTAAAAATAATCACGATGTCCTCTTCTGCCTATCAAAAATTATATAAATATATACCACTTTGAACCTATGCTAGCCTAGTTAGTACTTTTGGATAGTATTGAAAAAGTAATTTTTAGGTAATTCAAGCACCAAACTCTGATAAGTTTGGAAATATTATTTCATCGTAACAGGATAGCTGTGGCAACAACAAAGCCAGTGATGACAAATAGGAATAGTCCATAATATATTTTGTCACTTACGTTTTGTTTCACACCTTTATTTTATTTTAATGATATGTTATCCCAATGGGTCGATTTTACTACCATACATCTTTCCGATGGTATTCTCGCCCACACATTCGGCCGAGTTTTCCACTACTGTTCTAACTCCCAAGTAAACTCGGCCCCACCCGCAGTGGTAGACGCCCACGGCGACGGACGTCGCCAGACGATCTCCGGCCACCGTAGGCGCGGGCATGCGGGCAGCGAGTAATGGGCGACTCGCTGCCCGACCATGGACCATGCCCGGGTCGACGGCGCGTTGTGTTCCACGCGCGCCTCAAGGAGTGTCAGCAAACTGACGGGGCCTGGTAGAGGGCCAGAGCTTGCCGGGGTCGCGGGTCTTACCCATCACCGTAACCCCGGTACGTAAAGGGCTCGTGAAGGACACCGTGGATTTTAGTCAGTACAAGTCTGACAGTCGGGTGGGAGGACTCATTTGATGATTTTACCACGCAAAAAAAAAAAAAAAAAAAAAAGTAAACTCGGCCGCCGACCAGAGGCGAGTTTCCCCCTAAGCCAAAAATGCGGCGAAACGGAGCATAAACAATAGTATGTTTTGATAGCGTTAAAAACAACAAAGTGATCCTATTAGGGTACCTTATTTGATCTTCGGCCTCCTCCAATTTAGGTTCACTAGAAAAATGAAAATTTCAAGATTTTAGGACAACAACCCTATTATTAATAAACGTCAACTAAAGTTACAACCAGGATAGTCTTCAGATTAATTATAATTTTTTTTAAGGAATAACTTTGGGGTAACTTTAGTTCGCGTTTTATTACGGTAGAATACTTGTAGATTATTTATTTCAAAATATAGATTTAGTATAAAACACTAAACATTTGAATTGTTTAACAAAAAAAAACAAAAAAAAAACTTGTTTATGCTAGTGATCACAAACTTGAACTGTCGCGAGCGACAAAAATGCGGCTTAGGGGGAATCGCGCCTCCGGTCCGCAGCCCAGTGTACACGGAATAGGAACAGTAGTGGTAAACTCGGCCGAATGAGTGGGCGAGAATACCATAAGGAAAAGTATCGTAAGAAAATCAACCCATTAAATTAGATTTCACGAAAAAAGATTAGGTGTGGAAAAAAAAAGTCAAATTCCCATTAGTCCTCGTGAACTTCCTGCGCCCGGGGAAGCGGAAAAGAATGTAGATCTCGACTGACTAAAAATATACACGATGTCCTCTTCTGCCTATCAAGAATTATATAAATACATACCACTTTGAACCTATGCTAGCCTAGTTAGTACTTTTGGTTAGTATTGAAAAAGTCATTTTTAGGTAATTGAAGCACCAAACACTGATAAGTTAGGAAATATAATTTCATCGTAGCAGGATAGCCGTTGCAACAACAAAGCCAGTGATGACAAAGCCAGTGGTGATAAATGGGAATAGTTAGATAATATATTTTGTCACTTACGCTTTGTTTCACACCTTTATTTCATTTTAATGAAATGTTATCTCAATGGGTCGATTTTACTACCATACATTTTTCCGATGGTATTCTCGCCCACACATTCCGCCGAGTTTTCCACTACTGTCTCATCTCCCATGTAAACTCGGCCGCCGACCAGATGCGAGTTTCCCCCTAAGCCAAAAATGCGGCGTAACGGAGCATAAACAATAGTATGTTTTGATAGCGTTAAAAACAACAAAGTGATCCTATTAGGGTACCTTATTTGATCTTCGGCCTCCTCCAATTTGGGTTCACTAGAAAAAAGAAAATTTCAAGATTTTAGGTCAACAACCCTATCACCTTTATTAATAAACGTCAACTAAAGTTACAACCAGGATAGTCTTCAGATTAACTGTAATTTTTTAAGGAATAACTTTGGGGTAACTAAAGTTCGCGTTTTGTTACGGTAGATTACTTGTAGATTATTTATTTAAAAATCTAGATTTCGTATAAAACACTTAACAGTTGAATTGTTTTACAAAAAAAAAATTGTTTATGCTAGTAATCACAAACTATAATTGTTGCGAGCGACAAAAGTGCGGCTCAGGGGGAATCTCGCCTCTGATCCGCAGCCCAGTGTACACGGAATAGGAACAGTAGTGGTAAACTCGGCCGAATGTGTGGGCGAGAATACCATAGGGAAAAAGTATTGTAAAAAAATCGATTGTAAACTCGGCCGCCGACCAGAGGCGAGTTTCCCCCTAAGCCAAAAATGCGACGAAACAAAGCATAAACGATATTATATTTGTTAGCGTTAAAAACAACAAAGTGATCCTATTAAGGTACCTGTTTTGATCTTCGTCCACCTCTATTTTGGGTTCACTGGAAAAAAGCAAATTTCAAGATTTTACAACCCTATCACCCTTATTAATAAACGTCAACTAAAGTTACAACCAGGATAGTCTTCAGATTAACTATACATTTTTTAAGGAATAACTTTGGGGTCACTTCAGTTCGCGTTTTGTTACGGTAGATTACTTGTAGATTATTTATTTAAAAATATATATTAAGTATAAAACACTAAACATTTGAATTGTTTAACAAAAAAAAACTTGTTTATGCTAGTGATCACAAACTTTAACTGTCGCGAGCAACAAAAATGCAGCTTAGCTTGGTACTAGATGGCGTTGTGTGATAGTTGTGGAATATTCATTTATTTATTTATATTTACTTTGAACATATGCTAGCCCAGTTAGTACTTTTGGTTAGTATTGAAAAAGTCGTTTTTAGGTAATTGAAGCACCAAACACTGATAAATTATGAAATATAATTTCATCGTAGCAGGATAGCTGTGGCAACAACAAAGCCAGTGATGACAAAGCCAGTGGTGACAAATGGGAACAGTCGATAATATATTTTATCACTTTTTTTTTTTTTTTTTTTAGGGTGGCAAAATCATCAAATGAGTCCTCCCGCCCTGGGCGGGGCGGAAGGGACTGTCAGACTCTTACTGACTAAAATCCACCCGTGTTTCTTCGGATGCCCTTTACGTTCCGGGGCCGCGGTATCCTGGATTAAGAAAAAAGCCGCGACCCCAGCAGGCATTTGGCCCCGTAAGGGGCCCCGTCGGTGACGCGTGAAACACGACGCGCCACCTACCCGGGCTTGGTCCTTGGTCGGACGGCGAGCCTACCCACCACTCACCGTCCGCAAGCCCGCTCCGCCGCTGTGCCCTCTGCTGTTCAGAGGGACACGCGTTGGAGCATCCACCCGACAGGCTATTCGCATACGGGCAAAGAGACCCCTTAGGCACACAGTGCCCAAAAGAGCCCTTGCCCGCATCCCAGGGTGCACCGGCCCGAAAAACTGGTCCTCCCCCCGGACGTATCCGAAGGGGAACTCCAGTCCACGGGCGCACGTGGAGGTTTCCTGTCTTAGCACCCCATATTTTATCACTTACGCTTTGTTTCACACCTTTATTTCATTTTAATGAAATGTTATCCCAATGGGTTGATTTTACTACCATACATTTTTCCGATGGTATTCTCGCCCACACATTCGGCCGAGTTTTCCACTACTGTTCCATCTCCCATGTAAACTCGGCCGCCGACCAGAGGCGAGTTTCCCCCTTTTTTTATCGTGGTAAATAAAATCCACGGTGTCCTTCAATAGCCCTTTACGTACCGGGGTCACGGTAATCCCTTGGTCCCGCGATCCCGGCAGGCTTTGGCCCTCTACAGGCCCCGTCACTATGCTGCGAGTTTCCCCCTAAGCCAAAAATGCGGCGTAACGGAGCATAAACAATAGTATGTTTTGATAGCGTTAAAAACAACAAAGTGATCCTATTGGGTACCTTATTTGATCTTCGGCCTCCTCCAATTTGGGTTCACTGAAAAAAAGAAAATTTCAAGATTTTAGGACAACAACCCTATTACCCTTATTAATAAACGTCAACTAAAGTTCCAACCAGGATAGTCTTCAGATTAAATATATTTTTTTTAAGGAATAACTTTGGGGCAACTTTAGTTCGCGTTTTGTTACGGTAGATTACTTGTAGATTATTTATTTAAAAATATAGATTTAGTATAAAACACTAAACATTTGAATTGTTTAACAAAAAAAAACTTGTTTATGCTAGTGATCACAAACTTTAACTGTCGCGAGCAACAAAAATGCGGCTTAGGGGGAATCGCGCCTCCGGTCCGCAGCCCAGTGTACACGGAATAGGAACAGTAGTGGTAAACTCGGCCGAATGAGTGGGTGAGAATACCATAGGGAAAAGTATCGTAAGAAAATCAACCCATTAAATTAGATTTCACGAAAAAAAGATTAGGTGTGGAAAAAAAAAGTCAAATTCCCATTAGTCCTCGTGAACTTCCTGCGCCCGGGGAAGCGGAAAAGAACGTAGGTCTCGACTGACTAAAAATACACACGATGTCCTCTTCTGCCTATCAAGAATTATATAAATACATACCACTTTACCACTTCACAGGCCTGTTGGTCTAGTGGCTAGTGACCCTGACTGCTACGCTGGAGGTCGTGGGTTCGATTCCCACCCAGGACAAATGTTTGTGTGATGAGCACACTCATTTTTTCTATGTCTGGGTGTAATTTATCTATAATATGTATGTATTTATAAATATATAAGTATGTCTATCAGTTGTCTAGTACCCATAACACAAGCTCTGCTTAGCTTGGTACTAGATAGCGTTGTGTGACAGTTGTGGAATATTTATTTATATTTACTTTGAACCTATGCTAGCCTAGTTAGCACTTTTGGTTAGTATTGAAAAAGTCATTTTAGGTAATTGAAGCACCAAACACTGATAAGTTTGGAAATATAATTTCATCGTAGCAGGATAGCTGTGGCAACAACAAAGCCAGTGGTGACAAATGGGAATAGTCGATAATATATTTTGTCACTTACGTTTTGTTTCACACCTTTATTTCAATTTAATGAAATGTTATCCCAATGGGTCGATTTTACTACCATACATCTTTCCGATGGTATTCTCTTCCACACATTCGGCCGAGTTTTCTACTACTGTTCCAACACCCAAGTAAACTCGGCCGCCGACCAGAGGCGAGTTTCCCCCTAAGCCAAAAATGCGGCGTAACGCAGCATAAACAATAGTATGTTTTGATAGCGTTAAAAACAATAAAGTGATCCTGTTAGGGTACCTTGTTTCGTCTTCGTCCTCCTCACTTTCACTGGAAAATAGAAAATTTCAAGATTTTACAACCCTATCACCCTTATTAATAAACGTCAACTAAAGTTACAACCAGGATTATCTTCAGATTAACTATACATTTTTTAAGGAATTACTTTGGCGTAACTTTAGTTCGCGTTTTGTTGTAGATTATTTATTTAAAATATAGATTTAGTATAAAACACTAAACAGTTGAATTGCTTTTAAAAAAAAAAATATCGTTTATGCTAGTGATCACAAACTTTAATTGTCGCGAGCGACAAAAATGAGGCTTAAAGGGAATCTCGCCTCCGGTCCGCAGCCCAGTGTACACGGAATAGGAACAGTAGTGGTAAATTCGACCGAATGTGTGGGCCAGAATACCATAGGGAAAAGTATCGTCGGGCACGCCGCAATCGCGGCGTTAAGACCCCTCTTTGAGGAGTGGCTGGATAGGCGTCACGGCGTCCTTACCTTCCGCATGACGCAGGTCCTCACCGGACACGGAAGTTTCGGGAGGTTCCTGTGTCTGATAGGGAGGGAAGAAACGCCTGGGTGTCACCACTGCGAGGATCGTCCGGAGGACACGGTGGAGCATACGGTGCAGGACTGCCCCGCTTGGGCAGAGCACCGCCGTGTCCTCACGACGGCGATAGGCGGAGACCTCTCGCGCCCGGCATTGGTCGAGGCCATGCTGCGGGGCGAGACGGAGTGGGAAGCGGTCGCCTCCTTCTGCGAAGCAGTCATGCTCGTGAAGGAGGAGGCGGGCCGCCTGAGGGAGAGGACAGCGTCCTCCCTCCATCCCAGCCGCAGTGGTAGACGCCCACGGCGTCGGACATCACAGGACGATCTCCGGCCACCGTAGGCGCGGGCATGCGGGCAGCGAGTAATGGGCGACTTGCTGTCCGACCATGGACCATGCCCGGGTCGACGGCGCGTTGTGTTCCACGCGCGCCTCAAAGAGTGTCAGCAAATTGACGGGGCCTGTAGAGGGCCAGAGCCTGCCGGGGTCGCGGGACTTACCCATCACCGTAACCCCGGTACGTAAAGGGCTCGTGAAGGACACCGTGGATTTTAGTCAGTACAAGTTTGACAGTCCCTCCCGCCCTGCCCTGGGTGGGAGGACACATTTGATGATTTTACCACGCAAAAAAAAAAAAAAAGGGAAAAGTATCGTAAGAAAATCGACCCATTATATTAGATTTCACAAAAAAAAAGTTAAGGTGTGAATAAAAAGTCAAATGCCCATTTGTCCTCGTGAATTTCCTGCGCCCGGAAAGCGGAAAAGAATGTAGGTCTCGACTGTCTAAAAATACACACGATGTCCTCTTCTGCCTATCAAGAATTATATAAATACATACCACTTTGAACCTATGCTAGCCTAGTTAGTACTTTTGGTTAGTATTGAAAAAGTCATTTTTAGGTAATTGAAGCACCAAACACTGATAAGTTTGGAAATATAATTTCATGGTAGCAGGATAGCTGTGGCAACAACAAAGCCAGTGATGACAAAGCCAGTGGTGACAAATGGGAATAGTAGATAATATATTTTGTCACTTACGCTTTGTTTCACACCTTTATTTCATTTTAATGAAATGTTATCTCAATGGGTCGATTTTACTACCATACATTTTTTCCGATGGTATTCTCGACACATTCAGCCGAGTTTTCCACTACTGTTCCATCTCCCATGTAAACTCGGCCGCCGACCAGAGGCGAGTTTCCCCCTAAGCCAAAAATGCGGCGTAACGGAGCATAAACAATAGTATGTTTTGATAGCGTTAAAAACAACAAAGTGATCCTATTAGGGTACCTTATTTGATCTTCGGCCTCCTCCAATTTAGGTTCACTAGAAAAAAGAAAATTATAAGATTTTAGGACAACAACCCTATCACCTTTATTAATAAACGTCAACTAAAGTTACAACCAGGATAGTCTTCAGATTAACTGTAATTTTTTTATGGAATAACTTTGGGGTAACTAAAGTTCGCGTTTTGTTACGGTAGATTACTTGTAGATTATTTATTTAAAAATCTAGATTTAGTATAAAACACTTAACAGTTGAATTGTTTTACAAAAAAAAAATTGTTTATGCTAGTAATCACAAACTATAATTGTTGCGAGCGACAAAAGTGCGGCTCAGGGGGAATCTCGCCTCTGGTCCGCAGCCCAGTGTACACGGAATAGGAACAGTAGTGGTAAACTCGGCCGAATGTGTGGGCAAGAATACCATAGGGAAAAAGTATCTTAAAAAAATCGATTGTTCCAACTCCATGTAAACTCGGCCGCCGACCAGAGGCGAGTTTCCCCCTAAGCCAAAAATGCGACGAAACAGAGCATAAACGATATTATTTTTGTTAGCGTTAAAAACAACAAAGTGATCCTATTAAGGTACCTGTTTTGATCTTCGTCCACCTCTATTTTGGGTTCACTGGAAAAAAGCAAATTTCAAGCTTTTACAACCCTATCACCCTTATTAATAAACGTCAACTAAAGTTACAACCAGGATTATCTTCAGATTAACTATAAATTTTTTAAGGAATAACTTTGGCGTAACTTTAGTTCGCGTTTTGTTACGGTAGATTACTTGAATGAAGAGATTCTTTATTTAAAAACATAGATTTAGTATAAAACACTAAACATTTGAATTGTTTTTCAATAAATTAAAAAAAAATAGTTTATGCTAGTGATTACAAACTTTACTTGTCGCGAGCAACATAAATGCGGCTCAGGGGGAATCTCGCCTCTGGTCCGCAGCCCAGTGTACACGGAATAGGAACAGTAGTGGTAAACTCGGCCGAATGAGTGGGCGAGAATACCATAGGGAAAAAGTATTGTAAGAAAATCAACCCATTAAATTAAATTTCATAAAAAAAAAGTTAAGGTGTGTAAAAAAGTCAAATTCCCATTTGTCCTCGTGAACTTCCTGCGTCCGGAGAAGCGGAAAAGAATGTAGGTCTCGACTGACTAAAAATACACACGATGTCCTCTTCTGCCTATCAAGAATTATATAAATACATACCACTTTACCACTGCATAGGCCTGTTGGTCTAGTGGTTAGTGACCCTGACTGCTATGCCGGAGGTCGTGGGTTCGATTTCAATCCAGGACAAATGTTTGTGTGATGAGCACGATCATTTGTTCTGTGCCTGGGTGTAATTTAGCTATAAAATGTATGTATTTAGAAATATATAAGTAAGTCTATCAGTTGTCTAGTACCCATATCACAAGCTCTGCTTAGCTTGGTACTAGATGGCGTTGTGTGATAGTTGTGGAATATTTATTTATTTATTTATATTTACTTTGAACATATGCTAGCCCAGTAAGTACTTTTGGTTAGTATTGAAAAAGTAGTTTTTAGGTAATTGAAGCACCAAACACTGATAAGTTATGAAATATAATTTCATCGTAGCAGGATAGCTGTGGCAACAACAAAGCCAGTGATGACAAAGCCAGTGGTGACAAATGGGAACAGTCGATAATATATTTTATCACTTACGCTTTGTTTCACACCTTTATTTCATTTTAATGATATCTTATCCCAATGTGTTGATTTTACTACCATACATTTTGCCGATGGTATTCTCGCCCGCACATTCGGCCGAGTTTTCCACTACTGTTCCATCTCCCATGTAAACTCGGCCGCCGACCAGAGGCGAGTTTCCCCCTTTTTTTATCGTGGTAAATAAAATCCACGGTGACCTTCAATAGCCCTTTACGTACCGGGGTCACGGTAATCCCTTGGTCCCGCGATCCCGGCAGGCTTTAGCCCTCTACAGGCCCCGTCACTATGCTGCGAGTTTCCCCCTAAGCCAAAAATGCGACGAAACAGAGCATAAACGATATTATTTTTGTTAGCGTTAAAAACAACAAAGTGATCCTATTAGGGTACCTGTTTTGATCTTCGTCCACCTCTATTTTGGGTTCACTGGAAAAAAGCAAATTTCAAGATTTTACAACCCTATCACCCTTATTAACAAACGTCAACTAAAGTTCCAACCAGGATAGTCTTCAGATTAAATATAATTTTTTTAAGGAATAACTTTGGGGTAACTTTAGTTCGCGTTTTGTTACGGTAGATTACTTGTAGATTGTTTACTTAAAAATATAGATTTAGTATAAAACACTAAACATTTGAATTGTTTAACAAAAAAAAAACAAAAAAAAAACTTGTTTATGCTAGTGATCACAAACTTGAACTGTCGCGAGCGACAAAAATGCGGCTTAGGGGGAATCGCGCCTCCGGTCCGCAGCCCAATGTACACGGAATAGGAACAGTAGTGGTAAACTCGGCCGAATGAGTGGGCGAGAATACCATAGGGAAAAGTATCGTAAGAAAATCAACCCATTAAATTAGAGTTCACGAAAAAAAGATTAGGTGTGGGAAAAAAAAGTCAAATTCCCATTTGTCCTCGTGAACTTCCTGCGCCCGGGGAAGAGGAAAAGAATGTAGGTCTCAACTGACTAAAAATACACACGATGTCCTCTTCTGCCTATCAATGATTATATAAATACATACCACTTTACCACTTCACAGGCCTGTTGGTCTAGTGGCTAGTGACCCTGACTGCTACGCTGGAGGTCGTGGGTTCGATTCCCACCCAGGACAAATGTTTGTGTGACGAGCACAATAATTTTTTCTATGTCTGGGTGTAATTTATCTATAATATGTATGTATTTAGAAATATATAAGTATGTCTATCAGTTGTCTAGTACCCATAACACAAGCTCTGCTTAGATTGGGACTAGATGGCGTTGTGTGATAGTTGTGGAATATTTATTTATTTATTTATATTTACTATGAACCTATGCTTTTTTTTATTGTGGTAAAATCAAAAAAAAAATCCACGGTGTCCTTCAGTAGCCCTTTACGTACCGGGGTCACGGTAATCCCTTGGTCCCGCGATCCCGGCAGGCTTTGGCCCTCTACAGGCCCCGTCATTGAACCTATGCTAGCCTAGTTAGTACTTTTGGTTAGTATTGAAAAAGTAACTATTAGGTAATTGAAGCACCAAACACTGATAAGTTTGGAAATATAATTTCATCGTAGCAGGATAGCAGTGGCAACAACAAAGCCAGTGGTGACAAATGGGAATAGTCGATAATATATTTTGTCACTTACGTTTTGTTTCACACCTTTATTTCATTTTAATGAAATGTTATCCCAATGGGTCGATTTTATTACCATACATGTTTCCGATGGTATTCTCGCCCACACATTCGGCCGAGTTTTCCACTACTGTTCCAACTCTCAAGTTAACTCGCCCGCCAACCAGAGGCGAGTTTCCCCCTAAGCCAAAAATGCAGCGCAACGCAGCATAAACAATAGTATGTTTTGATAGCGTTAAAAACAATAAAGTGATCCTGTTAGGGTACCTTGTTTCATCTTCGTCCTCCTCACTTTCACTGGAAAATAGAAAATTTCAAGATTTTACAACCCTATCACCCTTATTAATAAACGTCAACTAAAGTTACAACCAGGATTATCTTCAGATTAACTATACATTTTTTAAGGAATTACTTTGGCGTAACTTTAGTTCGCGTTTTGTTACGGTAGATTACTTGTAGATTATTTATTTAAAATATAGATTTAGTATAAAACACTAAACAGTTGAATTGCTTTTAAAAAAAAATAAAAAAAAAATCGTTTATGCTAGTGATCACAAACTTTAATTGTCGCGAGCGACAAAAATGCGGCTTAAAGGAAATCTCGCCTCCGGTCCGCAGCCCAGTGTATACGGAATAGGAACAGTAGTGGTAAATTCGACCGAATGTGTGGGCCAGAATACCATAGGGAAAAATATCGTAAGAAAATCGACCCATTAAATTAGATTTCACAAAAAAAAAGTTAAGGTGTGAATAAAAAGTCAAATGCCCATTTGTCCTCGTGAACTTCCTGCGCCCGGAAAGCGGAAAAGAATGTAGGTCTCGACTGACTAAAAATACACACGATGTCCTCTTCTGCCTATCAAGAATTATATAAATACATACCACTTTGAACCTATGCTGGCCTAGTTAGTACTTTTGGTTAGTATTGAAAAAGTCATTTTTAGGTAATTGAAGCACCTAACACTGATAAGTTTGGAAATATAATTTCATCGTAGCAGGATTGCTGTGGCAACAACAAAGCCAGTGATGACAAAGCCAGTGGTGACAAATGGGAATAGTAGATAATATATTTTGTCACTTACGCTTTGTTTCACACCTTTATTTCATTTTAATGAAATGTTATCCCAATGAATCGATTTTACTACCATACATTTTTCCGATGGTATTCTCGCCCACACATTCCGCCGAGTTTTCCACTACTGTTCCATCTCCTATGTAAACTCGGCCGCCGACCAGAGGCGATTTTCCCCCTAAGCCAAAAATGCGGCGTAACGGAGCATAAACAATAGTATGTTTTGATAGCGTTAAAAACAACAAAGTGATCCTATTAGGGTACCTTATTTGATCTTCGGCCTCCTCCAATTTGGGTTCACTGGAAAAAAGAAAATTTCAAGATTTAAGGACAACAACCCTATTATTAATAAACGTCAACTAAAGTTACAACCAGGATAGTCTTCAGATTAACTATAATTTTTTTAAGGAATTACTTTGGTGTCACTTTAGTTCGCGTTTTGTTACGGTAGATTACTTGTAGATTATTTATTTAAAAATATAGATTATGTATAAAACACTAAACAGTTGAATTGTTTTACAAAAAAAAAAACAAAAAAACATCAAAAAAAACTTGTTAATGCTAGCGATCACAAACTTTAATTGTCGCGAGCGACAAAAATGCGGCTTTGGGGGAATCGCGCCTCCGGTCCGCAGCCCAGTGTACACGGAATAGGAACAGTAATGGTAAACTCGGCCGAATGTGTGGGCGAGAATACAATAGGGAAAAAGTTTCGTAAAAAAACCGACCCATTAAATTAGATTTCACGAAAAAAAGGCAAGGCGTGAAAAAAAAAGTCAAATTCCCGTTTGTCCTCGTGAACTTCCTGCGCCCGGGGAAGCGGAAAAGAATGTAGGTCTCGACTGACTAAAAATACACACGATGTCCTCTTCTGCCTATCAAGAATTATATAAATACATACCACTTTACCACTTCACAGGCCTGTTGGTCTAGCGGCTAGTGACCCTGACTGCTATGCCGGGGGTCGTGGTCGTGGGTTCGATTTCAACCCAGGACAAATGTTTGTGTGATGAGCACGATCATTTGTTCTGTGTCTGGGTGTAATTTATCTATAATATGTATGTATTTAGAAATATATAAGTATGTCTATCAGTTGTCTAGTACCTATAACACAAGCTCTGCTTAGCTTGGGACTAGATGGCGTTGTGTGATAGTTGTGGAATATTTATTTATTTATTTATATTTACTTTGAACCTATGCTAGCCTAGTTAGTACTTTTGGTTAGTATTGAAAAAGTAACTTTTAGGTACCTAATTGAAGCACCAAACACTGATAAGTTTGGAAATATAATTTCATCGTAGCAGGATAGCAGTGGCAACAACAAAGCCAGTGGTGACAAATGGGAATAGTCGATAATATATTTTGTCACTTACGCTTTGCTTCACACCTTTATTTCATTTTAATGAAATGTTATCCCAATGGGTCGATTTTACTACCATACATGTTTCCGATGGTATTCTCGCCCACACATTCGGCCGAGTTTTCCACTACTGTTTCAACTCTCAAGTAAACTCGGCCGCCGACCAGAGGCGAGTTTCCCCCTAAGCCAAAAATGCAGCGCAACGCAGCATAAACAATAGTATGTTTTGATAGCGTTAAAAACAATAAAGTGATCCTGTTAGGGTACCTTGTTTCATCTTCGTCCTCCTCACTTTGACTGGAAAATAGAAAATTTCAAGATTTTACAACCCTATCACCCTTATTAATAAACGTCAACTAAAGTTACAACCAGGATTATCTTCAGATTAACTATACATTTTTTAAGGAATTACTTTGGCGTAACTTTAGTTCGCGTTTTGTAACGTAGATTACTTGTAGATTATTTATTTAAAATAAAGATTTAGTATAAAACACTAAACAGTTGAATTGCTTTTAAAAAATAATAAAAAAAATCGTTTATGCTAGTTATCACAAACTTTAATTGTCGCGAGTGACAAAAATGCGGCTTAAAGAGAATCTCGCCTCCGGTCCGCAGCCCAGTGTATACGGAATAGGAACAGTAGTGGTAAATTCGACCGAATGTGTGGGCCAAAATACCATAGGGAAAAATATCGTAAGAAAATTGACCCATTAAATTAAATTTCACAAAAAAAAAGTTAAGGTGTGAATAAAAAGTCAAATGCCCATTTGTCCTCGTGAACTTCCTGCGCCCGGAAAGCGGAAAAGAATGTAGGTCTCGACTGACTAAAAATACACACGATGTCCTCTTCTGCCTATCAAGAATGATATAAATACATACCACTTTGAACCTATGCTAGCCTAGTTAGTACTTTTGGTTAGTATTGAAAAAGTCATTTTTAGGTAATTGAAGCACCTAACACTGATAAGTTTGGAAATATAATTTCATCGTAGCAGGATTGCTGTGGCAACAACAAAGCCAGTGATGACAAAGCCAGTGGTGACAAATGGGAATAGTAGATAATATATTTTGTCACTTACGCTTTGTTTCACACCTTTATTTCATTTTAATGAAATGTTATCCCAATGAGTCGATTTTACTACCAAACATTTTTCCGATGGTATTCTCGCCCACACATTCCGCCGAGTTTTCCACTACTGTTCCATCTCCTATGTAAACTCGGCCGCCGACCAGAGGCGAGTTTCCCCCTAAGCCAAAAATGCGGCGTAACGGAGCATAAACAATAGTATGTTTGTCCCTATTATTAATAAGCGTTAAAAACAACAAAGTGATCCTATTAGGGTACCTTATTTGATCTTCGGCCTCCTCCAATTTGGGTTCACTGGAAAAAAGAAAATTTCAAGATTTAAGGACAACAACCCTATTATTAATAAACGTCAACTAAAGTTACAACCAGGATAGTCTTCAGATTAACTATAATTTTTTTAAGGAATTACTTTGGTGTCACTTTAGTTCGCGTTTTGTTACGGTAGATTACTTGTAGATTATTTATTTAAAAATATAGATTAAGTATAAAACACTAAACAGTTGAATTGTTTTACAAAAAAAAAAAACAAAAAAAAAACTTGTTAATGCTAGCGATCACAAACTTTAATTGTCGCGAGCCGACAAAAATGCGGCTTTGGGGGAATCGCGCCTCCGGTCCGCAGCCCAGTGTACACGGAATAGGAACAGTAATGGTAAACTCGGCCGAATGTGTGGGCAAGAATACAATTTTTTTTTTTTTTTTTATCCTGGTAAAAACATCAAATGAGTCCTCCCACCGAGAGCGGCGGGAGGGACTGTCAGACTTGTACTGACTAAAATCCACGGTGTCCTTCACTAGCCCTTTACGTACCGGGGTCACGGTAATCCCTTGATCCCGCGACCCCGGCAGGGGCAAGAATACAATAGGGAAAAAGTTTCGTAAAAAAACCGACCCATTAAATTAGATTTCACGAAAAAAAGGTAAGGCGTGAAAAAAAAAGTCAAATTCCCGTTTGTCCTCGTGAACTTCCTGCGCCCGGGGAAGTGGAAAAGAATGTAGGTCTCGACTGACTAAAAATACACACGATGTCCTCTTCTGCCTATCAAGAATGATATAAATACATACCACTTTGAACCTATGCTAGCCTAGTTAGTACTTTTGGTTAGTATTGAAAAAGTCATTTTTAGGTAATTGAAGCACCTAACACTGATAAGTTTGGAAATATAATTTCATCGTAGCAGGATTGCTGTGGCAACAACAAAGCCAGTGATGACAAAGCCAGTGGTGACAAATGGGAATAGTAGATAATATATTTTGTCACTTACGCTTTGTTTCACACCTTTATTTCATTTTAATGAAATGTTATCCCAATGGGTCGATTTTACTACCATACATGTTTCCGATGGTATTCTCGCCCACACATTCGGCCGAGTTTTCCACTACTGTTTCAACTCTCAAGTAAACTCGGCCGCCGACCAGAGGCGAGTTTCTCCCTAAGCCAAAAATGCAGCGCAACGCAGCATAAACAATAGTATGTTTTGATAGCGTTAAAAACAATAAAGTGATCCTGTTAGGGTACCTTGTTTCATCTTCGTCCTCCTCACTTTGACTGGAAAATAGAAAATTTCAAGATTTTACAACCCTATCACCCTTATTAATAAACGTCAACTAAAGTTACAACCAAGATTATCTTCAGATTAACTATACATTTTTTAAGGAATTACTTTGGCGTAACTTTAGTTCGCGTTTTGTAACGTAGATTACTTGTAGATTATTTATTTAAAATATAGATTTAGTATAAAACACTAAACAGTTGAATTTCTTTAAAAAAATATATATATATCGTTTATGCTAGTGACCACAAACTTTAATTGTCGCGAGCGACAAAAATGCGGCTCTCGCCTCCGCTCCGGTCCGCAGCCCAGTGTACACGGAATAGGAACAGTAGTGGTAAATTCGACCGAATGTGTGGGCGAGAATACCATAGGGAAAAGTATCGTAAGAAAATCGACCCATTAAACTAGATAAGATAAAAAAAAAAGTTAAGGTGTGAATAAAAAGTCAAATGCCCATTTGTCCTCGTGAACTTCTTGCGCGGAAAGCGGAAAAGAATGTAGGTCTCGACTGACTAAAAATACACGATGTCCTCTTCTGCCTATCAAGAATTATATAAATACTCGTACATACCATTTTGAACCTATGCTAGCCTAGTTAGTACTTTTGGTTTGTATTGAAAAAGACATTTTCAGGTAATTGAAGCATCAAACACTGATAAGTTTGGAAATATAATTTCATTGTAGCAGGATAGCTGTGGCAACAACAAAGCCAGTGGTGGCAAATGGGAATAGTCGATAATATATTTTGTCACTTACGCTTTGTTTCACACCTTTATTTCATTTTAATGAAATGTTATCCCAATGGGTCGATTTTACTACCATACATTTTTCCGATGGTATTCTCGCCCACACATTCGGCCGATTTTTCCACTACTGTTCCAACTCCCATGTAAACTCGGCCGCCGACCAGAGGCGAGTTTCTCCCTAAGCCAAAAATGCGGTGTAACGGAGCATAAACAATAGTATGTTTTGATAGCGTTAAAAACAACAAAGTGATCCTATTAGGGTACCTTTTTTGATCTTCGTCCTCCTCCATTTTGGATTCACTGGAAAAAAAGAAATTTCAAGATTTTAGGTCAACAACCCTATCACCCTTATTAATAAACGTCAACTAAAGTTACAACCAGTATAATCATCAGCTTAACTATACAATTTTTAAGGAATAACTTTGGCGTAACTTTAGTTCGTGTTTTGTTACGGTAGATTACTTGAATGAAGAGATTCTTAATTCAAAAATATAGATTTAGTATAAAACACTAAACATTTGAATTGCTTTTCAATAAATAAAAAAAAATGTTTATGCCAGTGATTACAAACTTTACTTTTCGCGAGCAACATAAATGCGGCTCAGGGGGAATCTCGCCTCTGGTCCGCAGCCCAGTGTACACGTAATAGGAAAAGTAGTGGTAAACTCGGACGAATGTGTGCTCGAGAATACCATAGGGAAAAAGTATTGTAAGAAAATCGACCTATTAAATTAAATTCCATAACAAAAAGGTAAGGTGTGAAAAAAAAAGTCAAATTCTCATTTGTCCTCGTGAACTTCCTGCGCCCGGGGAAGCGGAAAAGAATGTAGGTCTCGACTGACTAAAAATACACACGATGTCCTCTTCTGCCTATTATGAATTATATAAATACTCGTACATACCATTTTGAACCTATGCTAGCCTAGTTAGTACTTTTGGTTAGTATTGAAAACGACATTTTCAGATAATTGAAGCATCAAACACTGATAAGTTTGGAAATATAATTTCATTGTAGCAGGATAGCTGTGGCAACAATAAAGCCAGTGATGACAAGCCAGTGGTGACAAATGGGAATAGTCAATAGTATATTTTGTCACTTACGCTTTGTTTCACACCTTTATTTCATTTTAATGAAATGTTATCCCAGTGGGTCGATTTTACTACCATACATCTTTCCGATGGTATTCTCGCCCACACATTTGGCCGAGTTTTCCACTACTGTTCTAACTCCCAAGTAAACTCGGCCGCCGACCAGAGGCGAGTTTCCCCCATAGCCAAAAATGCGGCTGGCCCTCTACGGGGCCCCTGTGTGGGCCCTAAGCATCCGGACGCGACCACTCAAGTTGGTCGCATGCCAGAGGGTCATGGCTATCCGGATGATCAGGGGATACCGCACGATCGCCGGCGAATCGGCCAACCTCCTTGCCGGATTGCTGCCCTGGGATCTGGAGGCGACTGCCCTCCAGCGCGTCTATGAATGGCGCGTGGAGGCGCAGCGGCGGGGCGAATCCCCGCTGCCTCGACAAGTCGAGGCGCGGCGGGAAGAGCTCCGGCGCGATCGCAGGGCAGTATGGAGGGAGCGACTGTCGCAACCGAGGTTCGGGCACGCCGCAAACGCGGCGGTAAGACCCCTCCTTGAGGAGTGGCTGGATAGGCGTCACGGCGTCCTTACCTACCGCATGACGCAGGTCCTCACCGGACACGGATGTTTCGGGAGGTTCCTGTGTCTGGGAGGAAACGCCTGGGTGTCACCACTGCGAAGATCGTCCGGAGGACACGGTGGAGCATACGGTGCAGGACTGCCCCGCTTGGGCAGAGCACCGCCGTGTCCTCACGACGGCGATTGGCGGAGACCTCTCGCGCCCGGCATTGGTCGAGGCCATGCTGCGGGGCGAGACGGAGTGGGAAGCGGTCGCCTCCTTCTGCGAAGCAGTCATGCTCGCGAAGGAGGAGGCGAGCCGCGTGAGGGGGAGGACAGCGACCTCCCTCCACCCCAGCCGCAGTGGTGGACGCCCACGGCGTCAGACGTCGCAAGACGATCTCCGGCCACCGTAGGCGCGGGCATGCGGGCGGCGAGTAATGGGCGACTCGCTGTCCGACCATGGACCATGCCCGGGTCGACGGCGCGTTGTGTTCCACGCGCGCCTCAAGGAGTGTCAGCATAGTGACGGGGCCTGTAGAGGGCCAAAGCCTGCTGGGGTCGCGGGACCAAGGGATTACCGTGACTCTAGTACGTAAAGGGCTAGTGAAGGACACCGTGGATTTTAGTCAGTACAAGTCTGACAGTCCCTGCCGCCCTGCCCTGGGTGGGAGGACTCATTTGATGATTTTACCACGATAGAAAAAAAAAAAAAAACAAAATGCGGCGCAACGCAGCATAAACAATAGTATGTTTTGATAGCGTTAAAAACAATAAAGTGATCCTGTTAGGGTACCTTGTTTCATCTTCGTCCTCCTCACTTTCACTGGAAAATAGAAAATTTCAAGATTTTACAACCCTATCACAATCCTGGTTGTAACTTTAGTTGACGTTTATTAATATAAACGTCAACTAAAGTTACAACCAGGATTATCTTCAGATTAACTATACATTTTTTAAGGAATTCCTTTGGCGTAACTTTAGTTCGCGTTTTGTTACGGTAGATTTCTTATAGATTATTTATTTAAAAATATAGATCTAGTATAAAACACTAAACAGTTGAATTGTTTTTCAATAAAACAAAAAAAAATTGTTTATGCTAGTGATCACAAACTTTAACTGTCGCGAGCGACAAAAGTGCGGCTCAGGGGGAATCTCGCCTCCGGTCCGCAGCCCAGTGTACACGGAATAGGAACAGTAGTGGTAAATTCGACCGAATGTGTGGGCGAGAATACCATAGGGAAAAAGTATCTTAAAAAAATCGACCCATTAAATTAGATTTCATTAAAAAAAATGTAAGGTGTGAAAAAAAAAGTCAAATTCTCATTTGTCCTCGTGAACTTCCTGCGCCCGGGGAAGCGGAAAAGAATGTAGGTCTCGACTGACTAAAAATACACACGATGTCCTCTTCTGCCTATCAAAAATTATATAAATACATACCACTTTGAACCTATGCTAGCCTAGTTAGTACTTTTGGTTAGTATTGAAAAAGTCATTTTGGGGTAATTGAAGCGCCAAACACTGATAAGTTTGGAAATATTATTTCATCGTAACAGGATAGCTGTGGCAACAACAAAGCCAGTGATGACAAAGCCAGTGGTGACAAATGGGAATATTCGATAATATATTTTGTCACTTACGTTTTATTTCACCCCTTTATTTCATTTTAATGAAATGTTATCCCAATGGGTCGATTTTACCATCATACATTTTTCCGATGGTATTCTCGCCCACACATTCCGCCGATTTTTCCACTACTGTTCTAACTCCCATGTAAACTCGGCCGCCGACCAGAGGCGAGTTTCCCCCTAAGCCAAAAATGCGACGAAACAGAGCATAAACGATATTATTTTTGTTAGCGTTAAAAACAAGACTGCCCTCCAGCGCGTCTATGAATGGCGCGTGGAGGCGCAGCGTCGGGGTGAATCCCCGCTGCCTCGACAAGTCGAGGCGCGGCGGGAAGAGCTCCGGCGTGATCTCAGGGCAGTATGGAGGGAGCGACTGTCGCAACCGAGGTTCGGGCACGCCGCAATCGCGGCGGTAAGACCCCTCTTTGAGGAGTGGCTGGATAGGCGTCACGGCGTCCTTACCTACCGCATGACGCAGGTCCTCACCAGACACGGAAGTTTCGGGAGGTTCCTGTGTCTGATAGGGAGGGAAGAAACGCCTGGGTGTCACCACTGCGAGGATCGTCCGGAGGACACGGTGGAGCATACGGTGCAGGACTGCCCCGCTTGGGCAGAGCACCGCCGTGTCCTCACGACGGCGATAGGCGGAGACCTTTCGCGCCCGGCATTGGTCGAGGCCATGCTGCGGGGCGAGACGGAGTGGGAAGCGGTCGCCTCCTTCTGCGAAGCAGTCATGCTCGTGAAGGAGGAGGCGGGCCGCCTGAGGGAGAGGACAGCGTCCTCCCTCCACCCCAGCCGCAGTGGTAGACGCCCACGGCGTCGGACGTCGCAGGACGATCTCCGGCCACCGAAGGCGCGGGCATGCGGGCAGCGAGTAATGGGCGACTTGCTGTCCGACCATGGACCATGCCCGGGTCGACGGCGCGTTGTGTTCCACGCGCGCCTCAAAGAGTGTCAGCATATTGACGGGGCCTGTAGAGGGCCAAAGCCTGCCGGGGTCGCGGGACCAAGGGATTACCGTGACCCCGGTACGTAAAGGGCTAGTGAAGGACACCGTGGATTTTAGTCAGTACAAGTCTGACAGTCCCTCCCGCCCTGCCCTGGGTGGGAGGACTCATTTGATGATTTTACCACGCAAAAAAAAAAAAAAAAAAAAGCGTTAAAAACAACAAAGTGATCCTATTAAGGTACCTGTTTTGATCTTCGTCCACCTCTATTTTGGGTTCACTGGAAAAAAGCAAATTTCAAGATTTTACAACCCTATCACCCTTATTAATAAACGTCAACTAAAGTTACAACCAGGATTATCTTCAGATTAACTATACATTTTTTAAGGAATTACTTTGGCGTAACTTTAGTTCGCGTTTTGTTACGGTAGATTACTTGAATGAAGAGATTCTTTATTCAAAAATAAAGGTTTAGTATAAAACACTAAACATTTGAATTGTTTTTCAATAAATTAAAAAAAAATAGTTTATGCTAGTGATTACAAACTTTACTTGTCGCGAGCAACATAAATGCGGCTCAGGGGGAATCTCGCCTCTGGTCCGCAGCCCAGTGTACACGGAATAGGAACAGTAGTGGTAAACTCGGCCGAATGTGTGGGCGAGAATACCATAGGGAAAAAGTATTGTAAGAAAATCAACCCATTAAATTAAATTTCATAAAAAAAGTTAAGGTGTGTAAAAAAGTCAAATTCCCATTTTTGTCCTCGTGAACTTCCTGCGCCTGGGGAAGCGGAAAAGAATGTAGGTCTCGACTGACTAAAAATAAACACGATGTCCTCTTCTGCCTATCAAGAATTATATAAATACACACACATACCACTTTGAACCTATTCTAGCCTAGTTAGTACTTTTGGATAGTACTGAAAAAGTAATTTTTAGGTAATTCAAGCACCAAACACTGATAAGTTTGGAAATATTATTTCATCGTAGCAGGATAGCTGTGGCAACAACAAAGCCAGTGATGACAAAGCCAGTGGTGACAAATAGGATTAGTCCATAATATATTTTGTCACTTACGTTTTGTTTCACACCTTTATTTTATTTTAATGAAATATTATCCCAATGGGTCGATTTTACTACCATACATTTTTCCGATGGTATTCTCGCCCACACATTCCGCCGAGTTTTCCACTACTGTTCTAACTCCCATGTAAACTCGGCCGCGGACCAGAGGCGAGTTTCCCCCTAAGCCAAAAATGCGGCGAAACGGAGCATAAACAATAGTATGTTTTGATAGCGTTAAAAACAACAAAGTATTAGGGTACCGTTTTTTACGGAACACTAAAAATACTTAGAATTTCATGGTTTGTCCTGTAAATTCTAGTATTTTTGCCGCCTGAAAGTATGGGTAAGTTTGCGTGAAATCCAGGAGTTCTAATTTTTCGCATACACTCAATTATGAATTTGACCCAATGAATAATCCAAGTTTGATCCTCGAGGGTCAAACGCAACTTTGGCAAAAATATAAGAAACCGAACATTTCGTTTAGTTTTACAAATTTTGGCTTTTAATACCGTAAAGGACATATATAGTACTCTTTCGGGACGATTTTAAAGATATCTTAATTTGTGGGTCTACAGAGAAAATTCTATTGTCATATTATATTGAAGCAAAAGGCTTAAATTAAAAAGAAACACGACACTGTGAGACATAGTCGGTTGTTTGGCAGTATCAATATTTTCACTTTTGTATTGATTACTTTAACATATTTAAAAATAAACGTACGTAAAACTGTAATATATTACCGTGGCTGGTTTTCAGTTGGTACTTCAAATAGCTGACGGTGTCTCTTCATAAATTCCCACGGCTTCCCAGATGGATGAATGGGCGCTGCATGACGCTTAAGCGCTGGTTCAGTTTTGGGCACGAGTGTGGGTGCATGGGTACGATTTACGGACGTCGGCACCGCATGACGCACTGACTCGGGCGACGCATGGGTAATGGGCACGGCCGTTGCCTGGATCCAAAAGGTCAGCAACGCAGTAGTCACAGGGCGCTGAGGCGCGGTCGACGATTGATGCACGGATGTGGGTGCCGTAGGGTATACATAAGCCGAGTGGTGCATGGACGCGGGCGGTCTAGGATGTACTGGAGTGGCCTTTCGAGGCTCACCGGATGTAGGCCCATTAAATGGCCTATTGGAACGCGTTGGAGGCATTGCGGAAGCGGTATTTGGTAGTACGGGACGTGGCCTGGACGAGTGCGTCGGAGGAGGTGCAACCACGTGCGCCGGAAAAGGCGCACGATAAGACAAAGGCTCCTGGGGAATAACTGGATGAGACACAGATGTTTCGTTGGATTGGGGATTGCGCTTGCGATTAGCCTGTCCTGGCCCGGAAGAGTATAGCCTCGAAGAAGGCTCACATGGACGTGACGCTGACGACTCACAAGAACTCGTTTTTGAGGAAGGAGAACGCTTCAGACATAGAGGTTCCGGTTTAGGAGACACGTCTTGAGGCAGAGGTGGTTGTGGAGGTATCTCCATTACAAAAATGGGCGAATCTGACGAGACAGGTGAATCCACGGTGCGAGGTGACTGTACGGTGCGAGGAGACTGTACGGTGCGAGGAGACTGTACGGTGCGAGGAGACTGTACGGTGCGAGGAGACTGTACGGTGCGAGGAGACTGTACGGTGCGAGGAGACTGTACGGTGCGAGGTAACTCCACGGTGCGAGGTAACTCCACGGTGCGAGGTAACTCCACGGTGCGAAGTGCCTCCACAGAGGGAGAATGATGCTCTGAAAAAATAAAACACATGTTTTATAGTAAGCGGCTGCAGCTGCACTGTTTAAAGATAAGCTACGCCAGCCTCGCGCGTAGTGACCCATCTAGTCTGATCAAATGGGTGTAGGTAAGTTTAAAGGCGTGGCTTATCATTATCATTAAGTATCACTTACCATGCGATCAGCAGGTCGCTCTAGGCGACGCCACTTCGGGGTAACACTCCGCGCGAGGCCGGTCTTCAAGAGGCCTTAGGACCGTAGTTTCATAGAGACACAGACTTTCAGGGTCCGAAAGTTACAGTCTGATTACCTACGCATATACTTGTTAGCTAATACCTGAAAACCGCTAGAAACGCTGGTACAAATATACTAATGGCTAATGTACAAATACTACTAATAAAATTCGCATAATAAAAATGTAACCTCTGGCATACGTGTAAATAATGTAGGTACACTTTTTAATAGCTTACATAACGTTTAGAACGGTTTCATTTTAGCATTATTTACCCACAATTTGCTGACATTCATTATTATAGCACAACTGCTGTGCAATTTTCAAGATTTATACAAATATTTTGCCATACCTACATAGCTGGTGACGCGTGAGGGCTGACACTATTTCCATTGCCACATTGAATGGCAATACTCATTTATCATCATATTTCCTCTGGTCTCGTAAAGAGTTGTCCAGTAATCCTATCCTCCCTGCCCTCTTAGAAACTTTGAAATAACTTTGAACCATCGAGTTTTTTTTTGTTTTAATCTTTGTCCCACTCTAGGAATTTCTAGTCTATTGTTGCGTTTACAAACTTTTAAAATTCAGATACACAAACACTTAAACACCCAGACCCGGGACAGGCAGTTATTCCTAGGATGAAACAATGATTGAAAAAAATATATAGTCGCTTTGATATTTGTATTTCAAAGACTATTTTTAATTAAATAAAATACACATAAATGGCAAATACTCGCATAATAAAAATACCTCGCTGTCGCAGTAATAACTCGGTACACAAAATAAGACGAAAGCTAGTAACGGCATCGCTCTATGCTTCTATAAAGTGCTTATATATGTGTATTATGTACATTGGCGTTTTTAACCAGCAGCAATCAACACTTTACCTACATTAGACCGCTTTCACATTTAGGCGACTTTCGAAGCGCGTCAAAGTTTAGGCTTTGCTAAACTGCGACGATTATGCCCCTTCAGACACAACGCGACCCAAGTCTCCGATACCTTAAAAGTTTGGTGTCCATTGACGCGTTCCTATGTACCAACCTCTATAGATTTGTATTGCGATAGCTACTTGGATACGAAAGTTGTGAGGTATCGGAGACTTGCATCGCCTTGTGAAATAAATATATTTACATAAAAAGTAAGCACGACGCTAGCGTGGCGTGTCCTTGGTGCTTCACCAAGGACACGCCACGCTAGCGTCGCGCCCCGCCAAGCTCGCTGTTTGGCAACGTGAAAAGCATCCTTACCACTACGACATATGAAATAAAACGTGCGGTTATCTACGAGTAAATAAAAAAAACACGCTAGCCTCTACGACGTAAATCAGTCGAAGTGCATCATTATATCGTAGATCTTCTTGTAAATATTTAGTTTTATTTATTTTAAATTTATAGTTTTAGTTATGTTTATACTTTTAATTACTGTATAGTATGGTATAATATTCCAACAAATGAAGGCTAAAATATTATGACGTAAAGACAAAAAAAAGTAGCAAGGACGATTTTCATTTTTAGTTTGTAGAAATTGCAAATCGTACGAGTCGCGTCATGAGCCGGCTTGCTTAATGTGAAAGCGGCCTTAAAGCCTTAAAAATATTTTAATCTTTAAATTAAATCGAATTACTTAATTTTAATTTATTAGGTGTGTCTCTTACGGTTATTTTCCGGTTCTCCTTGTGGAACTGACCACGGTCGTCGTTCGAATGGTAGTGGAATCAAATGGATATCTGGTTTATGTTCCTGGTGGTAATGGTGTCGTACATCAAAGTCTGTTCCAGCCCAATAAGTATCCGGGCGGTCGGGCTCGGGCGATTCAAAGGACGGAGAGTGCGTTGACGGTGGCACTGTCTTCGTAATCCTTCGGTACGTTATTTTAGGACCTTCGTCGCCGCCACTCGTACAGGAACCTAGAAAAAAAATCTTTATTATTTGTTTACCTAAATGTTACATTTGAATATGATTAAATTTTTTTTTTTCGTGGTAAAATCACCAAATGAGTCCTCCCACCCAGGGCAGAGCGGGAGGGACTGTCAGACTTACACTGACTAAAATCCACGGTGTCCTTCACTTGCCCTTTACGTACCGGGGTCACGGTAATGGGTAAGTCCCGCGACCCCGGCAGGCTTTGGCCCTCTACAGGCCCCGTCACTATGCTGACACTCCTTGAGGCGCGCGTGGAACACAACGCGCCGTCGACCCGGGCATGGTCCATGGTCGGACAGCGAGTCGCCCATTACTCTTACTTTTTGTTATGATAATAATTAGGTTGCCCTGGGATCTGGAGGCGACTGCCCTCCAGCGCGTCTATGAATGGCGCGTGGAGGCGCAGCGCCGGGGCGAATCCCCGCTGCCTCGACAAGTCGAGGCACGGCGGGAAGAGCTCCGGCGCGATCTCAGGGCAGTATGGAGGGAGCGACTGTCGCAACCGAGGTCCGGGCACGCCGCAATCGCGGCGGTAAGACCCCTCCTTGAGGAGTGGCTGGATAAGCGTCACGGCGTCCTTACCTACCGCATGACGCAGGTCCTCACCGGACACGGATGTTTCGGGAGGTTCCTGTGTCTGATAAGGAGGGAAGAATCGCCTGGGTGTCACCACTGCGAAGATCGTCCGGAGGACACGGTGGAGCATACGGTGCAGGATTGCCCCGCTTGGGCAGAGCACCGCCGTGTCCTCACGACGGCGATAGGCGGAGACCTCTCGCGCCCGGCATTGGTCGAGGCCATGCTGCGGGGCGAGACGGAGTGGGAAGCGGTCGCCTACTTCTGCGAAGCAGTCATGCTCGCGAAGGAGGAGGCGAGCCGCGTGAGGGGGAGGACAGCGACCTCCCTCCACCCCAGCCGCAGTGGTGGACGCCCACGGCGTCGGACGTCGCAAGACGATCTCCGGCCACCGTAGGCGCGGGCATGCGGGCGGCGAGTAATGGGCGACTCGCTGTCCGACCATGGACCATGCCCGGGTCGACGGCGCGTTGTGTTCCACGCGCGCTTCAAGGAGTGTCAGCATAGTGACGGGGCCTGTAGAGGGCCAAAGCCTGCTGGGGTCGCGGGACCAAGGGATTACCGTGACCCTAGTACGTAAAGGGCTAGTGAAGGACACCGTGGATTTTAGTCAGTACAAGTCTGACAGTCCCTGCCGCCCTGCCCTGGGTGGGAGGACTCATTTGATGATTTTACCACGATAAAAAAAAAAAACGATAATAATTAGGTATACTGATTCAATTTACAAGTGTTATGATTTCTTCTTCTTTTTAGATTCTTTATTTAAAAATATAGATTTACAATATAAAACAATAAAACAGTATCTGTATGTGCCATTTAACATGGCAATAGCGGTCATTCACTCCCGCCCACTAAGTTTTTCATCACTAAGCGATAGTTGCTTCTATCGCTACAGCATCGTGGTACCAGCCGGCTTGACATAAAGGGGTTGTGAATCTTGTGTTGCTCTAATTCAAAATTATTATTTTTTATTTCTAGAAATCAAATTGTGTGCTTATAAATTTACGCGTGACCAAAAAAATGTTTCAATGTGGCGGACTTAATGGATGTAGTGATAGGTAACGGCCCTTTTCCCGTCATATGTATTTTCTTCCGTGCGCGGATCTGGTCCGCTCGCATGCTTCCCGCATCATAGGAAAAACATGTATGAAAGGATGCGGGTAGCCTGCACGCGGACCATATTAGCATGCGGGTGAAAATACGTATGACAGGAAAAGGGCCCTTAGTGGTTGAGGTATCAGTGTACACATTTCTGAAAAGTGTGGGTTTGAGTCCAACTCATGGTATACCCGCTCGTCGTCGACCTTTACTTTTATAAGTATTTAAAATTATTATAGAATAGAATATACTTTCTTGTACACCAAAATGAAAACAAGTTTTACAATATTTTTAATACTAAAGGTACAACGGCGGTCTTATCGCTAATAGCGATATCTTCCAGACAATTAGGATGGACTTGAAAAACTTTAAAAAAAAAATTAGGGTAGACAGTGATCACATCAAATAATAGATTACCGATGATATAAATACAATACACACAAACATTAATAATAAAATATAATACGGACGCTTCTACCGGGCTCTTCACGGGCCCGATGTAGACTTTCTAGCGTCCGTATCCTGGCTACGGTTCGGTGACCTCTTCGGAGAAGCTGAAGGTCTTTGCGATTATGGACGAAGTTATCTTGACTAGGAACTACCGAAGACATATTATGAAAGACGGAACGGTTGACGTGTGTCGGGCATGCCACCGTCCGGGTGAGTCGATCAGACATATTATCTCTGGTTGCTCTCGTCTTGCTAACGGCGAGCACTTGTACAGGCATAACCTAGTGGCCAGGATTATTCACCAGCAACTTGCTTTGAAATACAAACTTGTGGATTCAGAGGTGCCGTATTACAAGTATGTGCCCGACCCAGTTCTCGAAAAAGACCATGTCACGATATACTGGGATCTGCCTATCATTACTGACAGGACTATTATTGCTAATAAGCCTGACATAGTAGTGGTAGTCAGATCAGCGCGCCGCGTAGTGATAATCGATGTTACCATCCCGCATAACGAGAACCTCATGAAAGCTGACAAAAATAAACAAATAAAATATCTTGACTTGGCGCGCGAGGTTGTCGACGTGTGGAATGTGAGCACGGCTATCATTGTGCCGATTGTCGTAACGGCGAATGGCCGGATGGCCAAGAGCCTCGACGAACATCTCTCGAGGCTCTCGTTGGGTAGTTGGATCAAGGGCCAGATTCAGAAGGCAGTACTCCTCGATACGGCTCGCATTGTCAGGAGGTTCCTGTCTCTGGAGCCCTAACCGCCGGTAGCTTGGACCCTGCTCCCACACCGACGGATCACTATTATTAAATGTTTTTTTATAACTTTTATTTAAGAAATATTTAAAAATTTAATAATATCTACAAAAGATAAATAAACGAAATTATAAAAGCAAAGAAATTATAGCACACCGAAACAGACCGAACGCAAGCGAATTTCCACACGGAATGTCAAATCAAAATGGCGGGTGCTGCACCCCTGACGCAATGACCTCGTAAAACAAAAACGACATAAGATCTAAATTAGCATTTCCTGTTATGAAATAGTTTTTGTAATTTATTTTAGGAAAAATAAGGTTTTTTTACCATCCTGATATCAAAAGAATATTAATATACTTATATACAATTGTCTCAGTGTGTTAGACTTGTGTAAAAACAAAAATACAATATTTAAAAAAAAATATTTCATAGGGAACGTTTGCTAGATTTTCTATTATTTTGGGTTGTGCACTGTGTTGTGTTTGTGGTCATTTTTTATGTATTATGAGACACAAGCGATGTCAGTTTTGCGACAGTTTGCGACAGATTTGTACGGGTGAAGTGGAAGTATCGCTAATATTGAGATATCGGGATGAAAGTCGGAGCAATGACCGCTATTGCCATGTTAAATGGCACATACTTATACAATTGTTTTTCCATAGTATTTTTTGAAGTGAAAACTTATTTAGCGGCGTTGTGCACTTTTTTCGGAATGGGTAAAAAATGTTAATCTCGCGTCAGGACACGTGACCTGATCGAAAATTCGTAAGACGGCACAGGGTGCTTGCTTGCAACGAAAGGAGACATCTATATCACGCCAGTTATCTCAGGAAATTTCAAAATATAAGACGCGCGTTGATAACAACCGTCAACAGAGAGAAACAGTGTGACATCTTACACAAGGACACCCTAACTAGAAGGTCACTAATCCCTCTAGGTCTAAAGAGAGAACTAAAAGAATTTTGGAAAATTCAACAATTTCTGAAGACATTACAAGACAAACTGGCTGCCTGTCGAGCAGTAAAGAAGTCTGCTGCTAAGATCAAAACCAGAAAGACTCAAGTTTAACAATAATTTAAGCTTCCCGGGCCCTCAATGACTACCATTGCCTGTTTGAGTGGGCGTTCTCCACCGAGACCTCAACAGCACTGCCAGATACGCCGTTGAACCATTTCCTTAGTTATTGGGCTAGTATCAACAATAATCCCACTACATGTGACTGGGTACCAAGATATAAAATCCCATTTGAAAATATTATTCCAAAATAAAATTAAAAAAAAAAGAAAGTAAAATTCCATTTGATTTCACAAAGAGTAATCTATAATTTTCCAATAAGGAAGTGTTGCTGTAAAACCATGTAAACCCATATAAAACCAGTTCCTTCTAGTATTTAACTTGGGGACATGGCGTTTTAAGCTTATAAAGTTAATATCAATACATAAGTATTTATACACACACATTTTAAATTAGGACATAGAATGGCCACCAGACTGATTAGTCTAAATGGTTTTATGACAAACATGGATCTCAAAAATGCATATTGTTTATTATCTGTGGAAAAAACATTCAAGGAATATTTAAGGGTTAAATTTCATATTGTGATATGTGAAATTACTTCTCTTACTTATTACTTCTCTATCTGACACAGGTACCTCCCGAAACTTCCGTGTCCGGTGAGGACCTGCGTCATGCGGTAGGTCAGGATCTCCTTTGCCCTAGTACAGCATCTACGGTACTCTCACAGTTTTTATGTCTTGTGACTGGGACTGTAGCACCATAATGTTGTAATATTTAATTATATTTTTTATGTCTTTGACAATTCAAAAGAGCCTGTAACTGGTCTACTTGGAATTAATGCATTTGATTTGATTTGCATCATGTGTTCACTAAAATTATGAAACCAATTATGACCTACTTGTGGTCTCAAAGACCTAAGCCAGTTTTTCATCTAGATTATTATAGATGATAATATATCAGTTTTGATGGTAAATGTGTCAAATGTAGACATTACTGCACAGTTACTGAAAAACTTAGGTTTCATAATAAACGGGGAGAAAACCTACCTACCTAAACTTACCTCATTCACCGCACGACAAGCAAGAGTGAAATTGAAGAAAGAAGAGGAAAGAAGAAGATGGATGCATTCACTTTTAATTTATTGTACATAGCCAGTCGTTTTTGAGAAAATTGCGATGATACATACGTAGGTACCTACATACTCAGTCGAAAACTGAACTTTCTTTTTTTGAAATCGGGTAGAATTTTATTGGGCTTGCCTTATCTTATCCCTAGGCACGCCACTGATAGAGTTGTATACATTTTGTTGGTAGCGACGACTGGTTGCGCCGCCATGGTGTCCCGGTGAAATATAGCCCTTAATCAAAGCACGTCCAAAATGAATTGACCGCATGAACGACATAATAACTTGCTTGTACTGTCAAAAAACTTTCAATTTGACAGCACAATCCCCATCTGAAAAAAATTTCAATTTGACAGCAAAATCCCCATTAACAAAATGATCCGCCATTTATTGAATCCATTTGTTACAAAAATGTGATAAATGAAGAACCGCTTGACTGATTTTGTACAAACATCTACTAAATAATCCGAACAAAGCCTAAACATTTGGTTTGGATAGGTGAGCCCGTTCGTGAGTTATAAAATTACAATGAAAAGTGGCATTGATTTTTATACAACATTATTTTTTGTTTATGCGAAACCCGGTACACCTGTCTAGTATTTTTGTTTAAAGAATCTATGTACAAAATTTTAAAACCGAATCATAAAAAATCACAAGGTTGTAAGTTTGTATATTACCTGGTTGTCCGTTCAAAAACATGCTCATTTCGCGGCACACCCGCGTAAACCGCGTCTCCAGTGTTATACACTCGTAATAATAGCTTGGCAATAGGTACCTAACCGTACGGTGATTGTATTGTAATTAACTGGTAATAAAACTTAATTAAAATATTTTTGAAAAAAAAAATATCTTTGTGTAAAAATTATTGGAATCGAATCAGTTATTGATCCTGAACAAACTATATTCAGGTTTCGCATATACTGAAAATAATGTTGTATATATTAAATTAGATTATAAAGCAGAAGAGTGTGTTTGTTTGGTTGGATGAACGCGCTAATCTCAGAAACTACTGGTAGGAATAGAATTTTTTTTTTGTGTTTGACAGTCCATTTATCGAGGAAGGCTATAGGCTATCATCACGCTGTTACCTAAAGGAGCGGAGCAGCAATGAGGAATGTTTCAAAATCAGGAAGATGTATTCCTTTTCGAGAGCTTCCCTTGCGTGCGCTGCGTAAACGGTTAGAGTTACGCAAAAAATATGTATCACGGAATTATTCCTCATGAAAAGTCCTAAAATAACGTCCGCGAGAGCATATATCTATCTTTTAAGATTAAGTCACTGTAACCTTTTTTATCTCTAAACTTAAAAACCAAAATGAAACAAATTACTTCCTTGAAAAACTGTCAGAGAATATACAAATTCTAAATAGGGAAGAGGCACATACGGGTCAAGCCTTGTACAATAAATTGGAAAAATGTTTAGTAGAGAGCATGAAACGAGACAAAGAAGTAGAAAACCAAAAGACCAACAAAATTCTCACTGAGGAAACCCTAAACCTAATTAAGCTTCGCCACAAACTACAAAACATCAAGCACAAGAGCCGTGAGGTAAAAAATCAACTCAGCTCGATTTACAAGGAAACAAACAAAAATATTAGGAAAGACTACAAGAATTACAGAGCAAAAATAATAGAAAAACATCTCATAACTAGTGGAAGCTGCAAGCGCGCATTTAAAGAACTTCGCACACACAAATCATGGATACCAAGCCTAACAGAAAACTCTACCCCAACGGCCAATAGAGAAAGCATTCTCCAAATAGCTACCAAATTTTACCGAAACCTCTACAACCAAAAAGGTAAAGAAAATTACAAAACCACATTTTCCCAGTTTCCAAACGAAATAAATACCGACTGGAGCGAAATAGAAATAGACCGGGAAATAAATAGACTAAAATCTGATAAGAGTCCTGGGCCAGACGGAATTCCAAACGAGGCATTAAAACTGGCGAGAACACAACTGACACCAATAATTACACACTTATTCAACATTATTAATAAAGAACAGACAGTCCCCGAACAATGGACCAAATCAAATATTATATTGCTTTATAAAAAAGGTGATCCAGAGGACATAGGCAACTATCGACCTATCAGCCTACTGCCTAGCCTCTACAAACTATTTTCACAATGTCTCCTAAGCCGAATATCTGCGAAAATCGACGACAATCAGCCGGTAGAACAGGCTGGATTCCGTAGAGGATACTCAACGGTCGAACACATACAAACCTTGGAAAGTATAATCGAGAAGTATAAGGAACTGCAGAGGCCCCTGTATCTGGCCTTTATAGATTACCAAAAAGCTTTCGACTCGATTTCACACACTTCAATATGGGAGGCACTGAAGGCAAACAACATAGAAGGATTGTACTGTAAGATATTACAAAATATCTACGAGAGAAGTACAAGTAGAGTCAGCTTGGAAAAAATCGGACCGGAAATAAAAATTAAAAGAGGTGTAAAACAAGGTGACCCGATATCTCCCAAGCTCTTCATCGCAGTATTAGAGGAGGTATTTAAAAAACTTGACTGGAAAAATCTGGGTATACAAATTAATGAGAAATACCTCAGCCACCTGCGTTTCGCTGACGACATAATTTTATTCTCTCAATCTAGCTCTCAACTAGAACACATGATACGCCATCTGCAAGCTGAAAGCGCAAGCGTAGGATTAGAGATGAACTTGCAAAAAACCAAACTAATGACCAATTCTTCAAAACCACCAATAAAGATAGGCAACGTAACCTTAGATTATGAAGACACCTACATCTACCTGGGGAAACAAATATCATTCCACCAGAACAACAATATAGAGGAAATAACAAGAAGAATAAACATGTCATGGAAAAAGTACTGGGCTCACAGAGAAATAATGAAAGGAGATATGCCACTATATGTGAAAAAGAAAGTTATGGATAGTGGTATCCTTCCCTGCCTATCATACGGTTCACAGACATGGACGTACACAAAAGCAGCGAGAGAAAAAATAAGAATATGCCAAGCAGGTATGGAAAGATCCATTCTAGGAATAAGGAAGAAAGATAAAGTACGCCACACTGAGATAAGAAAAAGAACAAAACAACTGGACTTCCTAATTCACTCTTTAAAACAAAAGTGGAAATGGGCAGGACACATAGCTAGAACGGAAGATGACAGGTGGACGAGTCTCACCGTAGCATGGGTGGGTCCCAAAGGAAAAAGAAAGCGAGGCAGACCTTCAAGAAAATGGGTCGACGACATCAAAGAAATAGCAGGAGATGAATGGCAAACGAAAGCAAGGGACAGAAAATTATGGAGAAAAATGGAGGAGGCCTTTACCCAAGAAGGGGGTTCTCATTTAAAAATAAAACAAAAAGAGAAATGAAATTTAAACCATCAAGAAAATTAAAATATATTAAACTTGTGAATAATCAAATTAAACGGATGAATTAATTATACTAGAATAAAAATAATATTAATGAACAGGTTACTGAAATAAATTAAATTAATTAATTATTTACCAAACAGTTGTATGCAAATCAAAATATTGTAAAAAAAAAATGAGAAATAATAAAAGGCTTATTTATTTATTATTATTTATTTAACCTTTTTTATGGAAATCAAATTTGTTTTAAAGTTATGCATTATTTGCGAAGGTATTTCCATTAACATGATATTAATCCAATTAAATACGTTAATCATCACAAGCATTTAATTTTGAACGAAATTGCCCGTGACATCATTTGATTTCAATGAATGTCTTAGGATATATCACAGTTTCAAAATAATACCGCAACAAAATAATGACGGGCTGGGCATGTCACAATTGCAGCGGTACGATCCCTCTTTGAGGAGTGGTTGAAGAGGCGCTATGGCGTCCTCACCTTCAACCTGACGCAAGTCCCGGGTTGTTTCGGGAGGTACCTCAGGGATACGGTGGCAGGCGAGAGAAATGGAGAGCAGTCAGAACGCGTGAGGTAAACGTCATCCTCTTCCTCTCGCCCCACCCACCGCTGAAGACAGCTAGGGCGTCGGAAATCGCGGGGCATATTCCAGCTGCTTGCGGACGGGGAGTAATCGGTAGCTTGCCGTCCGATCAAGGACAAGGCCCGAGTCACGGTGCTTCGTGTTCCGAACGCTCTCAAGGGAACTGATGGGACGGGGCCATAATGTCAAACGCCTAACATGACCACTACCACGCGGGTAGAACCGCGGGCAGAAGCTAGTAAGACATAAAACGTATTAATGAACACCACTATACCATAGATGATGTCATGATGTCGTTATAATTCAATATGTATCCTACAGGGAGAAAAAAAGACAATAAAGTTATTACTTGTATTTCGGCGAATAACTCCGAAATCTGACGCTTTAGGAAATTGTCAATGATATTTTTTTTTGTTTGTCTAAGCTTCCTCTATCTAAATAAATAACTTATAAAATCATCTTATGTAATGTTATATGGCAAACTACAGAAATACAATCTAATAATGCAGTTTTAGTTTTTGTCAAAATCAGCCTCGAGACTTCCTTTCAGTAGTTTTCGATAATACTCATAGTTTCAAATCTATATTTGAATCTATATATGAATTTTTCAACTAGGCGTAAATGGCTATCCATTTACGCCTAGTTGAAAAATTCATATATCTGTATACCTACATAGAAGAGAAAGAAGAATACAAGGGATCTTCTATACTTTTTAAGGATTAATGTAATAAGCTCAACAATGCCATTATTCTATACAATTGATTGATTCAATCTAATAAATATTCAAATACTATGATGTGAAAAGCGATTGCTGCAGCTCCGCTGTAGATGTCAACTTATATATTATGATAGTCGCTTTACTTAGTGGCACTCACCAAGTTTTACCAGTACAGAAAAAACGCAGTAGCCGGAGAATACCAGGGGCCCCCGTTAGCACGTATAATAACATATTGAGTATAGAAGCTTTCCCCACTAATAAAAAGGAACACGCAATAGAATTTGCGCGTGTTTATTCCAGCACTGAGCTTAACCAAACAGGAAAACAGGTTGAAAACAATGACGCCATTAGACATTGAAGCTTGTCATATAACGTCCAAGAGAAATACGTGGTCATATTAAATAGATGTGGTATTTAACAATTAATATTAAATAAATAATCACAAAATAGAGGGTCTTTTTTATTTATTATTATTTATTTAATATTACTTCACTGAACTCCATGAGATAGCTGGATTATATATTTCCCGGTTTTGATAATGGTCGCCTAGAAAGATTGTTTAATACATGCTGACATATGCCCATCTTTTTCTCTATTTAGCAATGGATAGTGGATGTAAAGTAAGGCCGTTATGAAAGTTCGTTAATACCGTTAATCGTAAGTTAGTACCGTTTTCTTCGGAAACCTAATGAAAACATCCTGGGTTACGCCAAAGGGCAGATTGACGGGGCAAAATGTAAGGGCAAGTGACGCCTTATCTATTTCATAGCCTAGTTTGCAGGCAATACTTTAGCATAGAAAAGCAGGAATACTGAATGATCAAGAAACTAATATTTGAAATCTAAGAAACTATATTTAAAATGTCTGTATAACAATATTGGAAAAAATTTAACTAATGGTGACTGTATATTCAAGTATGAGGGTTGTTTATCTACGCAAATATTTATTACGTTTAATAAGTGTTTTTTTTTTCTACGTGGTAAAATCATTAATTTCATTCAATTATCATTTGATAAATAATAGTTAAAAATGTGTTTATTAATTAACCTCTAAAACACCTTACATTAAAAATTTCTAAAATTATCATTGTTTCTCTACTATATTATGCACTAGCTTCCGCCCGCGACTCCGTCCTCGCGGATGTCGGATGTCTTCGCGTGGATGGTTTATTTCTCCATTTTTAGTAACTCTGACAATGACATCTTATAAATATCTATTGGACCCAAATACGGCTAAGCCTATAATAATTAAGGAGATTCGCGGTTCTACAGAACAACGTCGTGTTTTTTCAGGATAAAAAGTATCCCATTTTATACCCAGGATAATAAGGTATAATTATACCAAGTTTCATCGAAATCGAACCGTTAGTTTTCACGTGATGCCTGCATATACAGACTGACAGACAGACAAAATTTTTTTTAATCACATATTTGGGTTTGGTATCGATCCAGCAACACCCCCCGCTATTTATTTTTTCAATATTTTCAATGTACAGAATTGACCTTTCTACAGATTTATTTCATTTAAACCTTCCTCTTGAATCACTCTATCTATTAAAAAAACCCGCATCATAATCAGTTGCGTAGTTTTAAAGATCTAAGCATACATAGGGACAGACAGACGCGGGAAGCGACTTTGTTTTATACTATGTAGTGCTGTACTGTACTGTTTAAAAAACCCTAAATTCTATCGTCGACCAATATTGTTTACCGTCAGGCAAGGTTGTCAGACGCGAGCTTAACATAAAAGAAAATAGCGATAATCACACCGTTTGACGTTTTTGTACACATATATGTGTTGGAAAAAAATACCGGCAAAACAAATTAATTTTAGGTCATTTGTTTCACTTCACTACAGACAGGTAAACCGCGTATCTCTTAGCTACTGGGCCACCTATAGCACAGTACCTATAGGATAAGAAACCTATTTTTCGAACTATTAAATGACTTACACGCAATTAATGAATGCTGATAATTAAAAAACATACCTGGCAGAGAAAATACTTTTTCTTCTGTGATTTCCACGTGGCGAGTTGGCGGCTCTGCAACAGCGCAAGCTTCCATAATCTCCACTGCCGCGGCTTGCGCTGCCTGTTGGGCCGCTGCTGCCTGCTGCATTTGCAGTTGGCAAAGCGTGTTTAAACGGAGGTACTCCTCCTGCATATTTGCAAACGCAGGACCCATGGGCACAAAGCTTGGCGGCATGAAGTTAGGCGGTGCAGCCCCGAAGCTGGATGTTGAAGCCCCAAAATTGGGCGGTGGCACAGCCCTGAAGTCGTATGGTGCAGCCCCATAGTATTGAGGTGCAGTCCCGAAATTGCGTGGTGTAGCTCCGAAATTTTGGGATGGAGCCCCGAAGGCGTGCTGTGCAGACCCATAGTTATGTGTTACATCTCCAAAGTTGTGGGGTGCAAAACCAAAATTGGGCGGTGGAACCCTGAAGTTGTGTGAGGCAGCCCTGAAGTTTTGCTGTGTAGCTCTGCCATTGGGCGGAGAACCCCTGAAGTTGTGTGGAGCAGCCCTGAAGTTCGGCGGTGTAGCTCTGCCATTGGGCGGAGAACCCCTGAAGTTGTGTGGGGCAGCCCTGAAGTTTGGCGGTGTAGCTCTGCCATTGGGCGGAGAACCCCTGAAGTTGTGTGGAGCAGCCCTGAAGTTCTGCTGTGTAGCTCTGCCATTGGGCGGAGAACCCCTGAAGTTGTGTGGAGCAGCCCTGAAGTTCTGCTGTGTAGCTCTGCCATTGGGCGGAGAATCCCTGAAGTTGTGTGGGGCAGCCCTGAAGTTTGGCGGTGTAGCTCTGCCATTGGGCGGAGAACCCCTGAAGTTGTGTGGAGCAGCCCTGAAGTTCTGCTGTGTAGCTCTGCCATTGGGCGGAGAACCCCTGAAGTTGTGTGGAGCAGCCCTGAAGTTCTGCGGGGTACTCGTAGCTCTGCCATTGCACGGAGAACCCCTGAAGTTGTGTGGGGCAGCCCTGAAGTTGTGTGGGGCAGCCCTGAAGTTCTGCCGTATAGCTCTGCCATTGGGCGGTGCAGTTCTGAAGTTGGGGAGCGGGGGCTGCACCCCAAGCATCGGTGGCATTGATGCCTCTGCTTCATAATTGGATTGCGAATGCGACACTGAATCAGGTTCAACTGGAGCACCAAACATAATTACTTTGATGCAGTAACCAAGACACAAAGAATAAAAGTTTTTTTTTTCTATGAACCGGAGAAGCGGTTAACTATGAACTGGAGACGCGCAACTCTAACACTGACTCTAAATGCAAAAGCCAAATTACGGAGGATATAAATAAGCACTTTGATTGGTGTAAGTTGACGGATGCAACATTATCTATTTAAACAATGCAACGAAGAGCCAGGTGAATTGAAACAGGACCGGCCGGCGCGGCGGTCGGCGCCTCAATGAAGTCCATTGCGGCGCCGACTGCCGCGCCGATTGTCTGGACCAGTGTTGCAAGGTATCCCAATTCACGCGAGACGTCCCGATTTCAGGGGTCTAGTGACACGTTCCGACTCACCCTTAATTGGTACGCTCAATGACCCCATTCTTCACTAACCTTATTCTGTTGTTTTTACAGGAAAAATAAATGTATATAACAGAATAAGTATCATAAAAACACTTTTTACTCTGTATTTTCATTTTCTTTCAGCAACCTCGAACTAAGGAGTTGTACTTAATAAAAGTTTTAATATTGGCGCATTGTTTTTGTAGATTATCTAAATCCCGATAAGTTTAATCTTCTGTTCCAATTTTTAACACTGTGACTAGCAACTTCTTTCTAACCTCCCTGCCTAAAGCCACAGGTGTCGACTTCATGAAGTTTACACACAATATTGATATCTTTTTACAGATGATACCTACATAAACGAGTTAAAACATCAATTAGAAAGTAATGCGATATAATTAAAAATCGTCCAAAAAGTACAGTCATTGCCCACAACGTACAGTAATTGATCAATTTTTAAAATATAAATTTAATAACATTAAACGTAAATAAATATCCAAAACAAAACTTAAATCTTATAGGATAGTCCTCAATATACCAAAATACTTTGCGTATAACTTTATTAACTCTTCATAAATATAATGTTTCTTTATTTATTCAGAAACAGTTCACATAGACTTTTATTTTTTATGTGGTAAAATTGTGGGAGTGGGAAGCGGTCACCTCCTTCTGCGAAGCAGTAATGCTCGTGATGGAGGAGGCGGGCCGCGTGAGGCAGAGGACAGCGTCCTTCCTTCACCCCAGCCGCAGTGGTAGACGCCCACGGTGTCGGACGTCGCCGGACGATCTCCGGCCACCGTAGGCGCGGGCATGCGGGCAGCGAGTAATGGGCGACTCGCTGTCCGACCATGGACCATGCCCGGGTCGACGGCGCGTTGTGTTCCACGCGCGCCTCAAAGACTGTCAGCATAGTGACGGGGCCTGTAGAGGGCCAAAGCCTGCCGGGGTCGCGGGACCAAGGGATTACCGTGACCCCGGCACGTAAAGGGCTATTGAAGGACAACGTGGATTTTAGTCAGTACAAGTCTGACAGTCCCTCCCGCCTTGCCCTGGGTGGGAGGACTCATTTGATGATTTTACCACGATAAAAAAAAAATGTGGTAAAATTATCTAATGAGTACTAGCCCTGGGTGGCGCGGAAACGAATATCAGAATCGTACTGACTAAACTGAACCGCGTTCCTGCAATTGCCCTATACCTTCCAAGGTTACGGTTACCTGTTTCGTCTGTCTCGCGACCCCCGCAGGCGTTTGGTCATCTATGGGGGCTTCGTCACATTACTGACAGCTCTTCTTGAACACAAGCGCGAAGCGCGGATGGAACAAGACACGTACCGTCGATCCGGGCATGGTTCTTGAAAAAACGGTGAGCTACCCATTACTCGCCGTCCGCAAGCCAGCGCCTACGGTGTCCGAATGTCGGCTCTCGACGTCCGACACGCAGCAGCGGGTCGTGAGGTGGAGGATGTACTCTCCCTCACTTAGTTATCTCTTGCTTCGCTATCATTACTGCTTCGCAGGAGGTGACTGCTACTCATTTCTCCTCGTCCCGCAGTATGGCCTGAAACAATGCCTGGCGCGACAGGTCGCTGCCGCCTATCGCCTCTATGAGGGCTCTGACGTCGGTGCTCTGCCCAAGCGGCGAGATCTGAACTATGTTTGTGTCCGCCATAGCCCCATTCAGGTTGTATTTCCCAGAGTTTAATGTGATATTAGAGACTGGACCACTCTACACCGTATTTTTCCATTTACCCTTTTTGGACCCATTTTGGACCCTGCTCCCACACCGGCGGACTACTATTTTGATATTTATGTTTTTTATCTTTGTTAAAAAATATTTAAAAATGTGACGTTAATTTAGCATTATTCTACTCAGGTACAGTAAAATAGTTTAAATACGTGTGTACAAATACTTACTTACTTCTACGGTAATAGTAGAATACGGTACGGAAAATGTAAAGTACACGAGTATGTTCTGGTAACTAGATGGCGCTGACTGTAAGACCAAAATGGTTTGATACCCCTGCTACCCGCCCGTTTAATCGCTTCCTGACTAGGCCCATAGTGTGGCCACAACGGGCGGTTAGAAAAAGGACGTCATTTTTTTGGCCTTTTCTGAAAATGCTAACCAAAAAGATTGGTATCTATGGGTAGTACCAGTCATTTAGAGCAACGTTACTATGCCACAGAAGTTGTAGGACAGCTCTCCGCCAAGTTATACAAGTTCGAAGAATCGTAATCTTCATACATTTTTGATTACTAGGTGTACCTAATTAAAATGAATAATAATCTCTTTATTTTTTGTCAAAAGAATAAAAAACATTTGAAAATATACAAATCTGCTGGTGGGACCAGCATTGAGAACAGAATCGAAGTTGCCTGTGGTAGGGGTCTTGGGAGAGCCACATCCTAACAATACGAATCGTGACAAAAAGTACTGCTTTCTGAATCAACCCCTTTTTTTGGGTAATAAAATCAGCCAATGTGTGATCTCGCTCTGGGTTGAGCTGGAGAGACTGTCAGACTCCTGCTGACTAAAAGTCCAGCCTCTTCATTCGGTTGCCCTTTGCATTCCAGATACTAACATAGTCGACGGCCCGGTACAATCGACAAAGTTGAATCATGACCCATTTTGACAATAAATCGTTTGAATCGAATTTTCTCGGCACTATCAGAAAAGGCCCAAAAAATGTTTAGAGCGTGAATGTTCTCCTTTAGAATCTCAGCGCGCGATCCCGCTCACATCCCACGTCCGTCTTAGTCACTTCTATATAGCCACGAGCAGCGGTTTCATATGTTTGATATTGTCACACCCGCCGCCGCCACCGCGCTAGACTCGCAGTGCATTTGAGAACTATGGGGCAAAACCACAGATAAGGTATTTATCTTTTGAAATACTGTCGTAAAAGAAGAAGAAAAGAAAAATGAATACAACTTTATATTTTGATGACCATTTATTGACTTCCAATGTTTCATTACTGCTTAATACAAAATATCTATATCCGTCAATACCTCCACGTATAACTTTACTTACGTACTAAATGTAAACAATTCATGAACAGAAAGCAGCACATCTACCCCAATCTCTTAACTTTTGTCAATCTAATATAAACCTTTTTAAAAAAGACATTGAGATGGGTTGATGTGATGGCGTTACGTTACAACACTTTTTCATTTTTTCGTATCGTTTTGAAATATTGGAATACATTAGTACACGGGGGTCAACGAATTTTATTCCAGACTTATCTGGCGGACTATAGCAATCATGAATTAGGCGTATTGGAGACTTGAATTGGACATAAAGAACTTTTTTTTTTCGTTCTGGTGGATCACATACCATTTTTTTCTAACGTGGTAAAATCATCAAATGAGTCCTCCCACCCAGGGCAGAGCGGCAGGGACTGTCAGACTCATACTGACTAAAATCCAGGGTGTACTTCAATAAGCCTTTACGTTCCGGGGTCACGGTAATTCGTGGGTCCCGCGGCCCCGGCAGGCTTTGGCCCTCTACAGGGGGGGCCCCCCTGTAGAGGGCCAAAGCCTGCCGTCACTATGCTGTCATTCCTTGAGGCGCGCATGGAAAACAACGCGCCGTAGACCCGGGCAGGACAGTGAGTCACTCATTACTCGCCGCCCGCATGCCCGCGCCTACGGTGGCCGGAAATCGTCTGCCGAAGTCCGTCGCCGTGGGCGCCTACCACTGCGGCTGGGGTGGAGTGAGGACGCTGTCCTGTCCCTCACGTGGCGCGCCTCCTCTTTCGCTAGCATAACTGCTTCGCAGAAAAAGCCGACCGCTTCCCACTCCATCTCGCCCCGCAGCATGACCTCGACCAATGCCGGTCGCGAGAGGTCTCCGCTTATCGCCGTCGTGAGGACACGGCGGTGCTCTGCCCAAGCGGGGCAGGCCTGCACAGTATGCTCCACCGTGTCCTTCGTTCGATCCTCGCAGTGGTGACACCCAGACGTTTCTTCCTTCCTCATCCGACACAGGTACCTCCTGAAACTTCCGTGTCCGGTGAGGACCTGCGTCATGCGGAAGGTAAGGACGCCGTGACGCCTAACCAGCCACTGCTCAAAGAGGGGTCTTACCGCCGCGATTGCGGCGTGCCCGGGATCACGGACCATACCACCGATTTGAAAATGTTTTAGTTCATTGTTTAGACATTGTGAAGCGGCCATAATAAAAAATGGCGTTATAATAACATTATCTCATGTGTGTTTCTAACAATTAACATCTTAAGAGCGCGTATTCTGAAAGTTGGCAATGTCGCAAATAGCTGTCAAATATTTACAAGTTTTCATTAATTTGGCAAATTTACTGTATGAACATAAGAAATATGGCTCTGTAGTGCACTAAAACATTGATATAGGAATGCAATTAAAACACTGAATTTGATGTTGTAGCCGTTTCAGGTATATAAAAGGTATTTGAAAAGTTCCCAAACGCTTTTTTTTACATCTAAAACTATATATTCGGTGTTACGATTTTAATTATTGCATTCCCTGATCAATTTTTAGTGCCAAAGCCATATTTCTTGTTTCCAAACAGTAACATAGCTAAATTAATTGAAACTTGTTAATATTTGACAACTACTTGCGACGTTGCCAACTTTCAGAATACGCGCTCTTAAACGAACGCTTCACTTACAAAATGCTGAGTGCGGAGCAAAATAAGCATGTCATATATGTATACAGAATGTTAAAATGATCAATTATTTTAAAATAGATTCAGATTTGATTTCATAAAACCTTTACGCTAGAGTATTACAATAGTAATAATTTAAAAAGACACTAATACAGCGACAGCCTGCGGGATGTTTGACCTTAATTCGTATGGCAACTCGCAAGTCTCGAATTTCATCCCAACATAAGACAGAGTTTCGCTGAAATTTTCGTCGACGAGAAATGTCTGGCAGTTATAATTTTAACTTGCCCCACACTAGGCGTTGCGTTTACAAACTCACATACACAAACGCCCAGACCCGGAACAACTACTTGTTTACTAATTAAATAAAAATATCAATATTCTTAAAAGTTACATTATCTTAGGGACTACACGGTATTGATTTTTGTTTTGTTTTTTTTTTTTTTAATGGCCTTTAGTTCTACTATGAAACATTCCAAGGTTATTCATTCATTACTGGACACCGCACTAGCAGTTTTGATTTTAACTTTTAACAATATTCTGTACAAAAGCAGCTATCAAATTCAAGTGAACCGTAACGAAGTGAAGAAGCAGAGGCTTTCTAAAGTTCGCAACGTTACAGTCGTGTTGTTACCGAAGAGGTTTTAATTTAATAATGCATAGTATAACATATGACCGACAAAATCAAAATCAAAAACAAATCATTTATTTCAAGTAGGCCAGTTACAGGCACTTTTGAATTGTCAGGAGACAAAAGTAAAATAAAATAGTTTAAAAATAGTTACGGTGCTACAGTACCAGTCACAAGACATAAAAACTGTGAAAGTACTGTAGATGCCCATTCCAAAGCGTAAATCTCTATGGAGAAGAACGGGCCAGTAACTCCATGGACACTCTTTTTAAATCGCCAAACCTTTACTTTACAGAACCTTTGTTACATTATTCATCTTGTGATGGTACATTATGTGAGAACGATTTAGCAAGCAAAAAAGTGTCCCAGAGTCGGGACTCAGGGACACTTTCAGGGCTTCAGACTCCCGAGTCTGAAGCCCTGTTGCCCGGCTTTGCCGGCTTTGTTTGCCCGGCTGAACAAACCGATCCCCATTTCTCGTATGATAATTGTGTCTGTCACCTCTCTTACTAAAAAGATGCAGATTTTTCCTAACGTGCATTGTGTTTTCATAGATGTATTGACAAGGTGCTGTCATAGGAGATTAATATAAAAAAGACAATTCAATAAAATTATAAATAATTAAAATAAACCGCGGCTGCTAAGAGATGACCAGACCAGACAATAATTCAACTGATAAAAAACGCAAATTACAATGGTATTACAGATACAGGGGGGATACAGACAGACTTACGCCCGACATGAATTTTAAATCTCTATCCAAATCCCGTTCCTTTGCTTTTGACGGCTACTCCTAATCTACGGGACATCTTAAAGTCTCGGAGGCAAGTTCGATTGTCTAAATCCAACCGAAGATACTAACCGAGATTAAACAAGTTTATTTTATAAAAAAAAAGGTACGCAAATACCTTAAACTTTCAGTTTCTTTTCACTCCACTACGTTTCAAAGAATTTAGAAACAGCGTCATGAGTTATACTAATTATTACTAAGCTTAAAACAGATATTCCACTTAGTCTGTTCATGAGTTCTGTTGCAACTTAAAATGCATTTTAGTTTTAATGAAACCATGTTATGTACCATTAAACTGATTTGCTTATCATGTTAAACGAAGTCTAAGCGATAGAGAACGCGAGCCGAAGTATGAACTAAGAGATACATCAGTTTTATATGGTAAGTTGTTTCACGATTTAACATAGCTAATTATTTTAAGGCCTTTATCCACAGAGCGCGATCCGATCTGAACTCATGCGATCTCTGTAAAGGCAGAACGCGACGCGATCAGACGCTAGCAGTGAGAAAGCACATATGGACATCCATAGAATACAGAGATGGCATCGCCAGAACGGATCGCCCGGACGGATCGTTCTGACGGTAAAGGTCTTAAGTTTGTTACATAGCTCATGGTCAGACTATGGTTAAGGTGATTGCGTAGTGATAGCCCGCGAAATTCAAATTTTCTTTACTTTTTTGCAATTTTCAGGTCGATGTCTGATTAGAATTTGATCAAATTATGTTTCGCGACATTTACAACTATAATTTTAATTATAAGAATGATCAAAACATTCGCTCTATTCGCTGTCACATAGATTCGGTCGAAATAGGTAAAATTTCCGAAATCTTACGAATTTTGGCCAAATCTATGTGAGAGCGAATGTTTTGATCATTCTTATGTTTAAAATTATAGGTACTTGTTAATGTCGCGAATCATCTTTTGATCAAGTTACAACTTGTCACTGCTATAGAAATTGCAAAAATTTGAATTTCGCGGTCTACTCCGACGGAATCACCTTAAACAAAGATTGATATTTCAACCTTTTTGTCAGCTCTGAATAATAACATTTATTCTTAGAACTATACTTAGCTACTACTGTTAATTGAGTTCAACCGGTCCTAACTACATCACGAAGCATCAGGCGGCAACCCCGACTCCATGCTCCTCAGCAACTTGGTCAGTATAGCTGTCAAGTTGTTGTGGTGCTGAGATAACAGATTCTGGAATTATAAATTATAAGTCACACCAAGGACACATCACAACAATGAGTGAAGTTGAACAATTCGACCGCTCAGCCACTGCGTTAACCTTTCCATATAATAAAGTAGTTGTAATAATATAGCGATCAATTCAGTGTATGGGAAGAAAATAAAATCGGGATGGTGGAATATCGTCAAATTTCAAGTGGTGGAACAAATCAAAAAATGCTTTAAACGTCAGAAGAGTGTTAATTACATCATAACGTCATATAATGCGTCGCCGCCGCAAGTACGGTACTGACATATCAGCAACTACTTCTAAAAAGCCTTTTTATGTTTTTTTGACTTACGTCTCATATAATGGCCAGAGGGAATAAAGTTAGTCACTGTTTGCCACTTGGGGACAAGACAAACACTTTCAACTCTATTAGAGTATGCTACTTTTAATCTGGTGGACTGGTGGCCAGATAAAATAAAGTACACAAACATAATTGTTACAATACCGTGTGTATCACTTATAAAATGTCAAAAAACTTACAGTTTTGTCCGCTGACATTTGCAACTCTGTAGTATGATTTGTTGTAGTCTGAAACATATACATATAACATGTTATTTCATAAAACTGTGGCTCAAATATCACATCTATTTAAACGGTTCACATAGGGTTAGGTTGCTTTGAAAAGAAGCAGGTCGTCGGCGCAGACAAGTCGCAATTCCACAAACAACGGTTTTTTTACTTTTCAAGAAAGGTATCATTAATCTTAAATGTTTATAAAACGTTACGGACGGGGTCGGTGTTGCCGGACTATACTAAAGGCAACTGAAAAAGCAGGTAAATATTTTCGCCAGTCAAATCCGTCCTCCCGCTCCAACCTTAAGGCAGTACATTGGAGGAAGTATCTGCTGAACATTGTAACGAACTGTCCTGTGTTGAGCTAGATGAGCATGCAATAGTGTGTGTGTTTAGACCGCTAAACTATCAAAATTTCTCCATATTCGAATCAATAATGGAAGATGTCCTAGCTAAGCTTGCAGACAGTAATAAATCCGCAGTTATTTGTGGCGATTTCGATATCAATATTTAAAAAATTTAAATAGCAATAGACTATAATCTTTTTAAGTCATTTGATTTGACCAATATTTTTATGGAACCTACTAGGTTGACTCCAACTCCTTCTTGCAACTTGTATTGATAATGTTTTCAATCAACACAGAAACTTTTTACAAGTTTGTTTCTGCATATTCCAAAGTATTCACAAATATTTGCAAGGCTGCTAAAGCCATGTACATAAGTAATAAAATCAAAACAGTTTCGAAAGTAATTAATGACGAGACTGGCAGGAAAAAAACACGAAGCACCAAGTATACATTGGAGACACCACATAGTCCTATAATTTCGAATCGGGAAGTAGCTCAAGAATTTGTGAATCTCTTTACTGGTATAGCATTCAAGACTACAGAGGCTCTAAACTCCTCTCCCGTTATCGCGATTGTTTTATTAAAGGCGAACGTGTCTGACCGCTTGCTTAACACGGTTATTAACGCTTTTCGGCAAATCAAAATTTAGCCAACAGAAGATCTTTGGGTAATGTCGATCAAAATTCGTACATCCATAATTGAGACTATAGCACCATACTTGGCTTTCATTTTTAATTTGTGTGTAGACCAAGGAGATATACCGTATTTAATGAAATTCAGTAATTTTTTTTTAAATCCGGAAACAGTACAGACACTAATAATTATAGACCGGTATCTGTGTTGCCCATTTTTAGCAAAGTATTTGATCAGGTAATGCTTAACCATTTTTACCTACACCAACAAAATTTTACACGATCAACAGTATGGTTTCACCAAGGGACGTTGTACAACTGACGCCGGTGTCACCCTATTGAAGCACATATTTACTGCATGGGAAGAAGCACAAGACGCCATAAGAATATTCTGTGACTTCTCCAAAGCATTTGATTGCGTAACTCACAATACTTTGCTTTTTAAACTTGAGCACTACGGTCCCGCGACCCCGGCAGGACACAATTACCCTAATAACGAGTTTTTACAAAGATATTTTTTTTTTATCGTGGTAAAATCATGAAATGAGTCCTCCCACCCAGGGCAGGGCGGGAGGGACTGTCAGACTTGTACTGACGTTAGTGTATGTTAATCCACGGTGTCTTTCACTAGCCCTTTACATACCGGGGTCACGGTAATGGGTAAGTCCCGCGACCCCGGCAGGCTTAGGCCCTCTACAGGCCCCGTCACTATGCTGACACTCCTTGAGGTGCGCGTGGAACACAACGCGCTGTCGACCCGGGCATGGTCCATGATCGCCGTCGACCCGGGCATGGTCCATGATCACCGTCGTGAGGGCACGGCGATGCTCTGCCCAAGCGGGACAGTCCTGCACCGTATGCTCCACCGTGTCCTTCGGACGATCCTCGCAGTGGTGACACCCAGGCTTTGCTTCCCTCCTTATCCGACACAGGTACCTCCCGAAACTTCCGTGTCCGGTGAGGACCTGCGTCATGCGGAAGGTAAGGACGCCGTGACGCCTAACCAGCCACTCTTCAAAGAGGGGTCTTACCGCCGCGATTGCGGCGTGCCCGGACCTCGGTTGCGACAGTCACCCCTCCATACTGCCCTGAGATCACGCCGGAGCTCTACCCACCGCGCCTCGACCTGTCGAGGCAGCGGGGATTAAGAGCACTACGGTCTAAGTAAACTTTCGCTTAGTTTGGAAAAATCTTATTTGTGTGATAGACAGCAGCAAGTTCAGATAAATGGTGAAAATTCACAAGGTTTCAAGGTAAAGATGGGGGTTCCGCAAGGCTCAATATTGGGTCCTTTTCTCTTTCTTGTATATATTAATGATCTACCCTATTTATTAAAAAACGAACCTCACAATATGATGTTATTTGCTGATGACACTTCCCTAATTTTTAAGATAAATAGACGGACAACTATTATAAGAAGATAATTGGTTTACTGCAAACAATTTAGTATTAAATGGAAAAAAAATACAAAAGTATACGATTTGCTTTACCAACTGTTAAAAGTACAAATTATACTTGATTAAACAGTTTTCCTGGGGGTTTAGCTTGATGCACGGGTACAATGGAGTCCCCATTTAACAACTCTTGCGGGGCGGCTAAGTTCAGCAGCATACGCTGTGCGAAAAATCTGCTAGACTTATCTATTATCATGTCTTATGGCATTTTATTACGGGGACGGGCTGACCACCAAAAAGCCGACTAGTCAGCACACTCCTACTTTTCATAATTCTTGATCAATTTTCAATTATACTAATTTTTGGGGACAATACACTACACTGGCACTTAACCCGTATGATTCAGTACTAGCCGTCGGCGCCTGCAACCGCATAAGATAACATGGGATTAGTTGACCTGCTTGTTTCGGCGCTGACCTACCTGCGCCGGGAAGCTGCTTCTTTATAAACTAACCCTTGCATAGTATATTATTTAAGCGTGTTCTATATTCAGGATAGCTATGGATTTTGATTGAGGTTGATTTACATAAACAAAAAAAAAGTTTGTGATCACTAGCATAGGCCGATATTTTAATTTTATAAAAAACAATAACAATCTAAATCTATGTTTTTAATTAAAGAACCTAAAAAGAAGAAATCATATTAATATAATCTAACTTGGACAGTTTAGATTAGATAGGGATAGCGCTGTCATGCAGACATGGCCACATTGCTCGTGGTTTTTTTTTTAATCATCAAAATGGCATTTAGTTGATGTGAAGGTCTACCGGTATGCTAGTGATCACAAACTTGTTTTTATGTGTTGTACCCCTAAGCAGTTAATTTACAAATAGTGACACAACTTAAGGAGTCGTTGTTACATACCGGCTTTAAAAAAAGTCCGAGCACCGATGTCAACAAGCTAATCCTCTTGTTGAGCTTAGATATCTTGATCATTCGCTCTTTATTCCGGAGAGATTGCTCGGCAACTCTCGCTTTTAGCAACTGCTCACTGTGAAATAGATACTCGTCTGTGATTTCATGCGCAATGCAATTACTTATTATATAAACACATTCAAATATCGCGATCAAAATAAAAGAAGTTGCTGAGACTTGAGCTGCCATTATAATGATTACAATATCGCATTTTCTTTCATCAGTGTTAGTGTAATTCGTATACATTGAATTTTAAAGGCACATTATGAAAAATTAAATAAACATTATGAAATATCAAAGCAGCGCAAAAAGGTCACACTGAGACTAAAAATAACATTATAAAAGCAGTTCACCGATACCATAAAGTATGTACATGCCATGATCTAATAAAGACAAAAAGTTAAATAACTAGCCAGCTGTTCGAAACCCGCGGTTTTTAAAACTAAAACACACGATTAGTATAAACTTCTTCGCATTTAAATATTACCACATACTTAAAAAAATAAAAATGCGTAACAGCAGACTTGAGCACATCATCTACGCATGCGTCAATATTTATGAGACAGTAAACCCGGGAGTACATGTCGGTGATCAGCAAGTGCATACTTGACCCCGTGTTCTGAACAGCCGCAGCTTAGAGATGCAAAATTATACCTGAGCTCTGTACTCGTACAGGTTTTGCATTTCTTTGCCAGCGGTTCACCGGAGTCGCAGTTGCGCGTGGTGCTGCTGACTGAAGACAAAACCAACCAACAATTACAATCGCAGCGCATGCAGTGTCCACATTCAGTTTATCATTCAGGATGCATTGGTAAACAATAGGTATGGCTTAATAGCTACTACCGTCCGGCCAGAAAGCTGATAATGTCAAAATTGAGGCAAAACGCTTTGATTCGCCATAGAGTAATAATAGAGATCAAAGAAGCTTTTAACAGAAGATATTCCTCAAGAAATGGACTTTATATATTACTTAAACTCATTGTAAAGGTTTCATCGAAGCAGAAAGACGCTTTTAAAATTTGGTTTTTATAGCCAGTCATACTGTTCCTTTCGGTTCATTAGTTTCAATTGCCAGTCTCGTATCATGTCGTTACAAGGACCTTGTTGCATAACGGTTCAACCGGAGGGATAGGAACCCGCTATACTCGTGTTAAAAGTTTAATCATCGCAGTTGAAAAGACTTAGCATTTGGTTTGTTAATACGAGTTTGATGATAAAATAATGATGGGAACACAATTGATGAACTAAATACAATTTCGCTACACACACTTACATAACATACCGTTTTATTTATAAATTGCAATAGTTTAGTGTGCTCTAATTTGTTCAAATGATTAATTTATTTCTAACAACGATGCAAAGCAAAAATACGTTTGCACTTTTGCAGAAATATTATTTTATGTTTTGCAACAGACAGTATCCAATACAGATACCTACCTATTATATTCACAGATAGCAACTTTATTTTCACATATAACAGTTTATTATTTGCAATGTATTCAAGAGGAAACTTTTAAGAGGACACTACTTTTATAAAGGTGGTAGTTGATCATTGAGGCACTTGCAAAAGCCAACTGGCTGCTATCAGTACAAGTGCAACATATCAAAACCAGTTAAGTCATTTAGCTATATATTACTTTCTCAAAATCATAATCACAATACACAGTTTTTAATTTTATATCAAAATATTAAAATTATTATTTTAAGTTTTGCACTTGTACGTACAGTCATCAAAGTTAATGCAAAGTATCTCAAAGGTATAAAGACCGAAGCTTGGATATAATATGATTTTAATTTTTCAGCTTCATAATTATATTTGAAAATGTGTTGCACTTTAAAAATACTTCTCTGTGACTGAGTAAATGTAATACGGCTTTTCATGACGAGGCAAAAGGAAATATAGTTAATAGCAATCTATTTACTATTTCAATTAAGAGAAGCAAACTCTACTCTGATTTAATTATTTTAATTTCTGCCTAGATTGATAATTTCAAAAGTAGCGAGTTAATTACACAACATTAGCATCAGTAGTAGAAAAAAAAGTTTCAAATATGAATACCTTCTTCAAGCTCGTTCCATCCACGTTTAGGAGATGCAATGTTTGAAGAGCACTCCACTCGCTCTATGCCGTCTTCAGCATTGTATCGCACTGCCGCGGGCTGGAAACTATAACAAACAATTGTTCATTGCAACCATAATATCCTATAGCTATACCATTACCACAATCACCTATGTGCTAAAATTCGATCTTGGTGTTTGTGTCGAAGGTAGATTTTGTCATAACAGCTCTTAAGACTTACCCAGTAAAGATGAAACTAAGATAGATCTGGTACAAACAGTTCTTTTTCACCAGGGAACCAGGCTTTTATCAGTTTTTTCACATACAAAATGTAGTACGAGATGAAACACTTACCATGATATTTGGGGGGGTGGTGGAGCATTACAATAAACTGCAGGTGGCTCTGCTGATGCTTCTGAAAAAACAAAAATAATCATTTTGTAAGATGTTATTAAATATGATTTGTAATCAGATCAAATTTAAATTCACATAAGTTCATTACCTTCAGGCTGTGATGGTGGGAGAGGTGGTTGTGCTACAGTAGGTTCTTTAAGATGAGCTAGAGTGTGGGGTGGTAAATACCCCGTTCTAAAGAAATGTTCCTTTTCAAAGACAGTTGCATGAACAAATTTACACTTTGGAAAAGAACATACGGTATTTTGGAAGTTTCTACAAAACGTGTAAACTCCCGGCAGCTGTGACAAGATTAGTTCATGTGCAAATATACAAGCCGCACCCTTTTTACATGTCCCACGTACAAAATTGCGGCACATTGTTACATTAGGCTTATCCTCAGACTGGTCTGTTTTAATTGCCGCAGTGCCTGCCTTTGGTTCTTTTGATTGTTCAAACTCTGATGAAGTTCCAGTAGTACCACATTCATATTCATCATCTTTGATCTCCTGCTTTAAATTAACGATCATGAGTGGTGAATCTGGTGGTGGAGGGTTAGGCGGCAAAGGTGGTTGTGCTGCTGCAGTTGCCACTATTGTTTTATTGACTTTCTCTTGTTTGTTGTTTCCCAACAATGAAGAACTTGGTTCTACACTAGAAGAATTAGCTTCTATCATCATGGCTTCTTCAAATTTAGACCTTAAGTATTTCTTATGCTTGTAGTTTGGTAAGGGCCTACAATTTATGGACTCCTCATCACTACATGCTTGGTTTTCTGTAAATTAAGGATTACATTTTAGTATTGAAAACTATTCTTAGGTGATGAATAATGATTCATCACAATTTGAGGTAATTACTTTAACACATAATCATATTTTAATGAATTACTATTTCATTGTGAATGTCCTTCGTAACACATACACAATTTACTTGTGTAGACTTGCAACATTTTCAATTTATAAGGTTAAGCTAATTTCTTATAGTCACTGTACAATAAAAATTACTAAAGAGTTTATGTAGTCTAGTAGGTATTTATAATTAGAAAAAGGAAGTCCAGTCTCACTCTTTTTGCATTTTAGAAGAAGCCCCCACAGCATGTGTTATTAACTTTATTAGCATGGCTATTAGGTAGTAATATGGACAAGAGTTAATATTGGTTGTACCTACCATTTTTTTTTTCATATTTTTTTTTACCCTAAATTTTTATTGTTTTTGATACGAAACGTACCGATTCCTGCTATCTACAATAACCAATGACACCCTTTACCTTTGATCAATACACTTAATACCAGAAAAATAAACGAGGATTTTAAAAATGATGATGTTTTACCTGGCTCCGCACTCTGCATTTCGTAATAAATCTCATGCGGTGTAGGTCGAGTATTATAATTTCAATAATACGCAAACACGGCATGAAAATGGTCACTAGTGTGTAGTAGTGTTGTTTTTACTCTGAACACCTATTAAAACCGTGGAACCGTGATTGTCGAACTACGAACTATAAACACGTGCACAAGTCTGTGGCCCACTTAATCCATATGTTCATTATATTAATATACCAGGCTCTTGGACCTAATCACCGAAAAGATTTTACTACGCTTCTCACTCAAGTCATGAAATAGCCAATGACATGTCAACCAAGCCATCTAGCAAGCCATGCAAGATGGCTTCTTTTTTTTTTTTTTTTTTATTCCATTTTCCCTTTTGGGAAGGCAAAGGGATTAACTATTTATATGGCATAGCTCCTGGGCCTTTGTGCTATTTGATGGCAAGTATAATATTTATTTCGTGGCATGCATTATTTATATTCTGTCACGATAATTCTGATGCTCGCCGTATTCACCCCGCATACTCTCAGAAATTATTGTTTGAGTTTTACAGCCCTTTAAAAAAGCGCTCGGTCGAATGGGGGCTAAGTCTATGCTAAAGATAAATCAAGAGGATAGATGATGAATTCAGTAATTTTAATGGCGAAGTGATTTCCGGCTACCATTGACACGGATATGAAAGAAAGATAGACAGACGAACGGACAGTGTAATCATAGTAATAGGGTATTGTTTTAAACTTTGTTTGCGGGACCCTAAAGAGTATATAAACTACAAATTAGACTTTCGGTCAGGAAATCAAATTCTCTCATTCTAATTGTTTTGATAGCTCTGCCCCCTGCCTGTTGAATCGCTAGCTGACTAGACCCGCAGTGTTGCCACAACGGGAGGATAGGAACATTTAGAACCTCCGAGCGCGATCTCGCTCATAGCCATCGCCTTTTTTATATTATAGTACTTGGTGGCCATCGCGCTGGTTGCGATGACAACTCGTCTCATTAGTCAATTATTTGCCCAAGCGGGACAGTCCTGCACCTTATGCTCCACCGTGTCCTCCGGGCGCCTCAGTGGTGACACCCAGACGGTTCTTCCTTCCTTATCCGACACAGGTACCTACCTTCCGAAACATCCGTGTCCGGTGAGGACCTGCGTCATGCGGAAGGTCAGGACGCTGTGACCCCTGTTCAGCCACTCCTCAAAGAGGGTCTTACCGCCGCGATTGTGGCGTGCCCAGGACTAGGTCATAGGATAACTTCAACCGGTCAATACATACTTGTGGTATAATTAGTTTAAGCCCACCACACCGGTGAAGCCACGGGCAGAACCTTGTTTGTGATAAAGATTAAATCTATGAAAGTTTGCAGGTTGGGGTAGATAGATGTGCTGGAATCTGTATATTTGTGTCGAATGAGTTTGGATAGAGACGAAATAGAGCATGAGAAGAGTGACTAAAAATTACCAGATGCTCTGTGACGTATTAGTAAATGTGACGTAATAATTGAGCATAGGATAGAGACGAAATTCAACCATCGCGCTAGGCGTCCGCCTCAGTCACTGCAGTATGGACACGAGCAGCGGTTTCATATGTTTGATATTTCACCCGCCTCCGTCACCGCGCTTGGCATTGTATTAGAGCACTATGGGGCAAAACCACAGATTAGGTTGGTACAGACGCCAGCTGGCAGGTCAACCTACTCGAATCTGTTAAATTTTACCAATCGAACATTAAACTTCCACTGTTGTGATAAGGTTGAAAATTTATTCAAAAAATTTGACAGATTGTGGTAGCTTGATGTGCTGGCTGTCTGTACTATTTATCTTTTGAAATACCGTCCTAAAAGAAGAAGACAAGAAAAATGAATACAAGTTGTTATTGTGATGACAGTTTATTTTCTTCCAGTTTCATTGCTGCTAATACAAAATATCTATATCTGTCAATACTTCCATATATTTTACAAACGTGATCGCGTACTGTGTAATACATTACAACATTACTTACGTACTAAATCTAAACCATTAATTGCTATTATTGCATTTTTTTTTATTTTTTGTAATGACAAATCCTTTCATGAACGAATGAATAACTGAAATGAATATTGGTTTCACCAACACATCTACCCCAATCTCTTTAAGGCCCATGCAACTTTTAGTATGGACCTTGGCATCAATTTTTTTTTTTGCGCCAGTGGTTGAATTTTGGGCACAATTAGACTACTACCTAAGAAGACCATAGAAAAAAATGTTTCTAAACCGTAACCAATCAGAGATATGGCGGTTTTAATTTGGTTATAATCAGGAGTGATTTACTCCCGATTAGAACAAAATAAAATCCGTTATATCTCTGGTTCGTTACGGTTTAGATTTTTTTAAATTATTTTTTACGAAGTTCTTAGGTTGCGGTCTAGTAATGACCAACATTTCATTACAGTCGAAATAAAAAAAAAATAGATGCCAAAAACTTGCATACCCTTTGTCAATCAAATACAAACCTATTGAAAAAAAAAACCTTGAGATGGGTTGTTGTGCTGGCGTCTGCACATCCTGTTTCTTTTATTTCATGATTCAACTGGATCTATTTCATTTATAAATACTTCTAACAGAACAAAAAAAAAACATTTTAAAAACAACATTTATTAAAAATGTACTATACAAAATAGTGGTCCGCTGGTGTTGGAGCAGGCAAGCAAGACTCGGGGGAAGATACCGGTACACGGTGGTTAGGGCTCTAGAAAGCAGGAACCTTATCACAATAAGGGCCGTACTAAGGAGTAACTACTGAGTCTGGCCATTTATCATACCTTAGAGCTTCGAAGAATGTTCGTCGAAGCTCTTGGTCGGTAAAAAGGAAAAGTATCCTATATTTTTTATCTCCACTTGGGAAAGTGGTCGTGACACACATCAAAAACTGCACGGCAATTTGCCTTTTAAAACAATATTTTGTATACTAATTAAGATTAGGTTAATAGCTACTGTATGAATACATGACGTACAAGTTTGAAATCATTTTTTTTCCCAAATACAGAGTGGGGTATCCAAAAGGGCGTCGGTGAATGAATGGCAAAATCTGAAACTATAGTCCGACTCAAGTCTTTTTAACGCGGCGCTAATTTGATGAAATGACATAGACCCCTATGTCATTTCATCAAATTACATTCAAAATGTAGTACCTCGAATTTTCCTCAAGTCATATGGCGCACCACTCATGGGGTAGCGGGGACTCTATGAGGAATAGCGAATATTAGCGAATTTTTTTTTTCAAATCAACGGGTTTTAAATTACAAAAACACAGATTTTTCGGAATCCAATGTTTTCGTATGTCCTAATGTCACGTTAATATTTATCCTGTACAAAAAACAAACAGATTTTTTTGTCATATTTATTGAGTTTTGATATAAAATAGACGTAAAAGATTATTCTTCAATGCAAGTGCATAAACTACAACCTGAATTAAGACGACGCGGTGCAACTACAAGAGGAAAAAAAGTGATTTAATTGAGTGGTTATACATTTGATTTTACTGTATTAAATGCACAATTACTTGTAGTTGAGGTTTAAATTTATGGGATTAAGAATTTTAATTAAGAATATAATACTGCTTCTGACTTTCTAATTTGTTAAAATATCATAATATTTTATGTAGACTTAGACTTGGACTAGAGAAATGTCACAAGAATTTTATGATATTTTTTCCACCGGACGTCCAAAAAGCGATGCAATACTTAACCTCCAATAGATTAGGAACATATTAGATATAATTTTGAAAGGTATATTTGATATTTTAGTTATGGTATAATTATAAAATTTTAGTGAAATTTCAGTCCCGGCTTCGCAAGGGTGGATATTTGTTTATTCGCTGTTCCTTAGTGATTATAAAATTTGTATTCACACAGCAGCTACCCATTATTTATTGATAGTGTGAATTGTCGGAAATTTGTGTGTTCCACGTGACATTTAGTCATAATATATCGATAAAACGTTTCTTCACAGAAAATTCCTTTGTAGCTGCAACACATAAAGACATCCATTCGCGGTCGCTCCACTCGATACACTGAGCCATGCGCGCGCTGTTTTGGAATATTTATATTCGGCGCAAATACGACTCGCTGTACAGGCGACGACGCCGCGCGCGCCACCGCACGGATATCTACATTACTATTTTATAATAAGAAATGCGTACATGATTCTTATTGGTTGATTAGATTATTGTTCAATTGTACACCCACTACTTGTAAATATTTCTAGCTATAAGATATGCACACATTTTGTAAATATTATTCAGTAAGCTTCAGTTCTTCTATACCTCAAATATACTTCCTCATAATCATCTGGAGTTTCACTTAGCACCAACTAGGCGCTACATTGGTGACCCCGACGTGATTAACAAGAAGAAACCTCCAGATACCAAATTGAAGAAATCATCATGGCCAACAACAGTGAACAGGAAGTCTCCGGTGTGTCAACGTCGCTGCGCATCCCACCCTTCTGGCGCGACAGAATTCGTCTGTGGTTCGTGCAATTCGAAGCTATCATGTCCGTGCAGAAGAAAGGTGATCAAGTTATGTTCGAGCTCGTCATCGGACAACTAGAGCGGCAAGATCTCGACGAAATCTCGGATATAATTCTCCAGCCACCTGAGAAGAACCGATATGAAGCGCTGAAGAATAGATTGTTCCAAGTCTACGAGGAATCCGAGCAACGGCAGGTACAACGGTTGCTATCTGAAATGGAACTCGGCGACATGAAGCCTTCACAGCTATTACGCCGCATGAAAAACCTCGCCGCTGAGAATATCTCCGACTCAGCCCTGCGGATAATGTGGACAAACCATCTTCCACAATCTGTCCGAGCAGTCCTCGCCGTCAGTGAAAACATCGCGAAACACTCCGATATCCACGAGCTGGCAATGATGGCAGACAAAATCCTCGAGCAGACGCAACCACTCGGCGCAGTCGCTGCAGTTACCTCCGTTCCCACCACCCCGCGTGCATCTACTTCGATTGAAGAGAAAATTGACGCGCTCACCAGAGAAATCGCAGAATTGAAAGCGTATCGATCACATCAACATCATCGACATCAACGCAGATCGTTCGACAGAAAAAGTTCAAGATCGCGTTCATCGAGCACAGCCAATCACAGTCGCGCACGAAACGACCAATCAGCGATCTGTTTTTATCATCGCAAGTTCGGCAAGGAAGCGAGGCGTTGTACGCGTCCGTGCAACTACGAAGACAGCAGCGCCCCCTCGGGAAACTAACGCCTGCGTTGGCTGAGGCGGGAACCGGCGCAAACAACATTTCTTACCGCCTATTTATAACAGACAAAAACTCACGTTTGTCATTTCTTATTGATACTGGCGCCAACGTCTCCGTAATACCACGAAGAAAAGGCGGAAATTCTACACCAACAGATTTTTGCTTGTATGCAGCGAACAACACGGTAATTCCAACGTACGGAGAGAAGACACTACAACTGGATCTCAACCTGCGAAGACCATATACATGGAAATTCATCATCGCTGCAGTCAGCAAACCCATCATCGGTGCCGATTTCCTGAAACATCATCAACTTCTTGTCGACATAGCCGGCCGATGTCTAGTCGACAAAGTTACCAACCTCACAGTCAAGGCACCAGTCACCTACTCCGCTGAGCCTACTGTACGAAGCATCGACGTTGATCAGCCATATCACCAGCTACTCAGCAAGTTCCCCGACATCCTACGACCATCATGCATGAAGGATACGCCAAAACACCGTGTAGAACATCACATCGAAACTACCGGTCCACCAGTACACAGCAAGAGCCGTCCTCTACCACCACATCGGTACTTGGCCGTGAAAAAGGAATTCGAGTCTATGATGCAGCAAGGAATTTGCCGTCCAAGCAAAAGTCCCTGGTCCAGCCCGCTACACGTCGTACCAAAGAAAAACGGCGATCTTCGTGTTTGTGGTGACTACCGCAGACTCAATGACGTCACGAAACCCGACCGCTACCCAGTGCCACGTCTCAAAGATTTTACCTACCTGCTCCACGGCAAGAAAATCTTCACAACACTCGATCTAAATCGTGCTTACCAACAATTGCCTGTTTACGAACCGGACATCGAGAAGACAGCCATCACAACACCCTTCGGCTTATTCGAATTTCCTCGAATGTGTCCTGGTCTCAAAAATGCTGGACAGACATTCCAACGATTCATCCATCAAGTACTCATCGGGTTAGACTACGCATTTCCATTCATTGATGACGTCATCGTCGCATCAAATGATGAAACCAGTCACATCGAAGATCTACAGGAGGTGTTACGCAGACTAGACGAGTATGGCATCACCGTAAATCCATCTAAATGCGTCTTCGGCAAAGAAAACGTCAAGTTCCTGGGTTATGAAGTGTCGAGCAACGGAATCAAGCCACCACAAGATAAAGTCACTGCTATCACTGCTTACCCCAAACCCGAGACAATCGAAGACTTACGTCGATTTATCGGCATGGTAAACTTCTATCGTGACAGCATACCGAACGCAGCCCACATACAAGCACCTCTCAACGCGTTCCTACACAATTCCAAGAAACGCGATAAGACAAGGATCAACTGGAACACAGAAGCGACACAAGCATTCGAGCTATGTAAAGTTAGCATACAAAACGCAGCTTTACTCGCTCATCCATCTCCATCATCAACCGACGCCATCTCTCTCATGTGCGACGCTTCAAACACCTGCGCAGGAGCTGTACTTCAACAGTTTGTAAACAAGAAATGGATACCGCTTGGCTACTTTTCAAAGAAATTCTCCGAAACACAACAGCGATACAGTACATTCGACAGAGAATTATTATCAATCTACATGGCAATCAAACACTTCCGAAAAATGTTCGAAGGAAGAGAACTTACAGTGTATACCGACCACAAACCGCTGACCTACGCTATACGCAAGCTTCCGTCTGATAACGATACGCAACGGCGCACACGTCAGCTGTTGTTTATCAGCGAGTTTACGACGGATATTCGCCACATCAGCGGAGTAAACAATGTTGTCGCTGACGCACTCTCTCGCATCGAAACCATCGACTTGCCATCACCAATCAACTACGAAGAACTATCACAAGCACAAGAAAAAGACAGCAATATAACAACCTTATCACAACAAACAAATATACAGCTCAAGAAAATCGTCATACCCGGCACTAACAAACCAATATTCTGTGAAACGTCTACGTCACACATTCGTCCATACCTACCAGCTGACTTTCGTCGCATCGCATTCAACGCCGTGCACAGTGCAAGTCACCCTGGAATACGAACTACGCGCAAACTTATGCAAGATCGTTACTTTTGGCCAGCAATGAATATCGACATTGGCGAGTGGACGAAAGCATGCACTTCGTGTCAACTATCGAAAGTTCAACGACACAATCACAGTGACGTCACATCATTCCCACCGAGCGAACGATTTCAACACATCCACGTTGATATTGTTGGACCGCTACCTACATCTTCGTGTGGACATCGGTACCTACTCACGATGATCGACCGCTGTACACGATGGCCCGAAGCAGTGCCCCTTCAAGAGATAACCGCCGAAGTCGTCGCAAGAAAGCTGTACGAAACATGGATATCTCGTTTCGGTTGTCCTACAAGAATAACAACTGATCAAGGACGACAGTTTGAAAGTCGATTATTCCAAGACCTCGCACAACTACTTGGAGTAGAAAGAACCCGTACTACTGCCTACCACCCGCAGAGTAACGGCATCGTCGAACGCTGGCACCGATCACTGAAAGCCGCACTCATGAGTCGACTAGAAAACAGCAACAAATGGATCACCGAATTACCTATTGTTTTGATGGGTCTACGAGCCGCCACGCGCACCGATACAAACACAAGTGCCGCGCAGCTCACCTACGGTCAAGCAATACGATTACCCGGCGATTTTATATCACCATCACCAGCCGCAACGAAGATGGACCACACCTACGTCGATCAGCTACACGACGTAATTACGAAGCTGACACCTACATACAAGCCGCATTCAAACAAGCGATGTATGTTCGTGCACAACGACCTATCTTCATGCAGTCACGTGTTTGTACGTGATGACACCGTCCGCAAGCCGCTGCAGCATCCATACAAAGGTCCATACAAGATCATCGAACGGAACGAGAAGTACTTCACGATACAACTACCAGATCGATCTAGCAACATATCGATCGACCGTCTCAAGCCTGCGTACACTATCAACATCGAAGAGAATCACGAACACACGAGTAGTGCTAGTGAGACACATCAACCAGCTGCAGCTACCACTGAAGATCACTCCAGCCTTCTTCCAGCGTCGAATACCAGCGAACAACGCACAAGATCTGGCAGAATCGTCAAGATGCCCGTACGCTTCGCTAAGGGGGGAGTACTGTAGCTGCAACACATAAAGACATCCATTCGCGGTCGCTCCACTCGATACACTGAGCCATGCGCGCGCTGTTTTGGAATATTTATATTCGGCGCAAATACGACTCGCTGTACAGGCGACGACGCCGCGCGCGCCACCGCACGGATATCTACATTACTATTTTATAATAAGAAATGCGTACATGATTCTTATTGGTTGATTAGATTATTGTTCAATTGTACACCCACTACTTGTAAATATTTCTAGCTATAAGATATGCACACATTTTGTAAATATTATTCAGTAAGCTTCAGTTCTTCTATACCTCAAATATACTTCCTCATAATCATCTGGAGTTTCACTTAGCACCAACTAGGCGCTACACCTTTGTTGTGAAAGTTCTTTTGGGATTATCGTAAGCAGCGGCACTTTGACAGTTGCCTTCCCCATGGGGCGTATTGAGACATTTATTTGACATTTAAAAAAAAATGCTCCACACTAGGCGTTGCGTTTACAAACATACAAACTCACATACACAAACGCCCAGACCCGGAAGAACTAATTGTTTACTACTTAAAATTATCAATATTCTTAAAAGTTACATAACCTTAGGGACTACACGGTATTGATTTTTGTTTTGTTTTTTTTTTTTCTGAATGGCCTTTAGTTCTACCATGAAACATTCCAAGGTTATTCATTCATTACTGGACACCGCACTAGCAGTTTTGATTTTAACTTTTAACAATATTCTGTATAATAGCAGCTGTCAAACTTCAAGAGATCCGTAACGAAGTGAAGAGGTAGAGGTTTTCTAAAGTTCGCAACGTCACAGCGTTATCGAAGAGGTATTAATTTAATAATGCATAGTATAACATATGACCGACAATAATCAAACTGATATAAAACGCAAATTAAAATGGAATTACAGATATAGAGGGGAGACTTACGCTCGACATGAATTTTAAATCTCAATCCAACTCCCGTTCCAAGTTTATTTTATCACGGTATTTGTACTTTTAATGAAATAAATAAATAAATAAATAAATAAATATTCCACAACTATCACACAACGCCATCTAGTCCCAAGCTAAGCAGAGCTTGTGTTATGGGTACTAGACAACTGATAAACATACTTATATATTTCTAAATACATACATATAATAGATAAATTACACCCAGACACAGAACAAATGATCGTGCTCATCACACAAACATTTGTCCTGGGTGGGAATCGAACCCACGACCTCCGGCATAGCAGTCAGGGTCACTAACCACTAGACCAACAGGCCTGTCAATGAAACCATGTTATGTACCATTAAACTGATTTGGTTCATGTTAAACGAAGTCTAAGCGATAAAGGACGCGAGCCGAAGTATGAACCAAGAGATACATCAGTTTTATATGATAAGTTGTTTCACGATTTAACATAGTTAATTATTTTAAGGCCTTTATCCACAGAGCGCGATCCGTCTGAACCCATGCGATCTCTGTAAAGGCAGAACACGATGCGATCAGACGCTAACAGTGAGAAACCACATAATATATGGACATCCATAGAATACAAAGATGGCATCGCCAGAACGGGGCTCCGACGCAGAATGTCCACTTCGCAAAATCTCCCTTTCGCATATTGTCCCCTTTTCATTTCTGACTTACTGTAATCATAATTCATTTTAGCAATTAGCTTTCATACATCATGTGTGACGTGAGTTTATTTGTATTGATATGGGTAAGCATAAAAAAAATGTTATATATAGTACAAATCACATTTATTTCTTTACATAATCGCTTGATTTAAATTAATTCTCGCAATCATAAAACGGACTATAAAACTCGTAAGGCCCGGCGCCCATTATCGGCATCGGCAAGGAAAAGGATCCTTCGGCATCCTACATGCAAGCGCACACTATCGGCAATTATGCTTTGGCAAGCTGCAACGTTCTTAGGCCCGGCACCCATTATCGGCATCGGCACGACTGAGGATTTTAGGTGCCAAATAGCAATATACATTAACATAATGACAATAAAGTAGAAATTTCCATTATATATGCTATCCCCGAGTGGTGCCTCGGCGCCGGCGGCTACCGAAGGATGCCGAAGCATTCTTAAGGCTGCCGATACAGCAGCCTCAAGCATACCGAAGCGGTATTTTTGTTATTACGACCATATATAATGGAAATTTCTACTTTATTGTCATTATGTTAATGTATATTGTTGTTTGCCACCTAAAATCCTCAGTCGTGCCGATGCCGATAATGGGCGCCGGGCCTAAGACTTTCCATATTTAATTCCTAGCTAGTGTACTAGATGGCGCCGCATGATGTCGTTGTATTATTTTATTTGTTACATATTTTACTATGAATAATAAACAATTTTCAATAAAAATAAACATATATTTTTAAGAAAGTATTTCGAAAAACAGTGGTAACATGTGGTGGCATTATAGGTTCAATTAGAACGAAATAATTTGACATTACCACAATTTATAAAAAAGGTAATATTTTTACAGTTAACGGTTCGTAAGTAATTAAAGAGTGTTCAAATTTCTTATTTTTTATTGCGAGTTAATAAAAATTAAGTTGGTAAAATAATTACTTTAAATCAAGCGATTATGCAAAGAAATTCATGTGATTAGTACTACATTTTTTTTGCTTTCCAATATCGATACAAATAAACACACGTCAAACGTGATGTGTGAAAGCTAATTGCTAAAATGAATTGAATTATGATTAAAGTAAGTCAGAAATGAAAAGGGGACAATATGCGAAAGAGAAATTTTGCGAAGTGGACATTCTGCGAAAGAAACATTTTGCAAAGTAGACATTCTGCGAAAGAGACATTTTGCGAAGTGGACATTCTGCGAAAGAGACATTTTGTGAAGTAGACATTCTGCGAAAGACATTTTGCGAAGTGAACATTCTGCGAAAGAGACATTCTGAGAAAAGGACATTTTGCGACCAGTGGACCATTCTGCGTCGGAGCCCAGAACGGATCGCCCGGACGGATCGTTCTGACGGTAAAGGTCTTAAGTTTGTTACATAGCTCATGGTCAGACTATGGTTAAGGTGATTGCGTAGTGATAGCCCGCGAAATTCAAATTTTCTTTACTTTTTTGCAATTTTCAGGTCGATGTCTGATTAGAATTTGATCAAATTATGTTTCGCGACATTTACAACTATAATTTTAATTATAAGAATGATCAAAACATTCGCTCTATTCGCTGTCACATAGATTCGGTCGAAATAGGTAAAATTTCCGAAATCTTACGAATTTTGGCCAAATCTATGTGAGAGCGAATGTTTTGATCATTCTTATGTTTAAAATTATAGGTACTTGTTAATGTCGCGAATCATCTTTTGATCAAGTTACAACTTGTCACTGCTATAGAAATTGCAAAAATTTGAATTTCGCGGTCTACTACGACGGAATCACCTTAAACAATGATTGACATTTCAACTTTTTTGTCAGCTCTGAATAACATTTATTCTTAGAACTATACTTAGCTACTACTGTTGATTGAGTTCAACCGCTCCTAACTACATCACGAAGCATCAGGCGGCAACCCCGACTCCATGCTCCTCAGCAACTTGGTCAGTATAGCTGTCAAGTTGTTGTGGTGCTGAGATAACATATTCTGAAATTATAAATTATACGTCACACCAAGGACACATCACAACAATGAGTGAAGTTGAACAATTGTTTTGAATGCCTTCGCTGTCCATTTAAAAAACCTTGTCCCACACTAGAAATGTCTCTTGTATTGTGAGTGTATTTATTTACATTGAAATAACTCACATACACAAACACCCAGACCCGGAACAACTACTAGTAGATCATATAAATATTTGTTCCGTGCGGGGATCGTACTCGCAACCGTCGACCGCTCAGCCACTGCGTTAACCTTTCCATATAATAAAGTAGTTGTAGTAATATAGCGATCAATTCATTGTATGGGAAGAAAATAAAATCGAGATGGTGGAATTTCGTCAAATTTCAAGTGGTGGCACAAATCGGAAAATGCTTTAAACATCAGAAGAGTGCTAATTACATCATAATGTCATATAATGCGTCGCCGCTGCAAGTACGGTACTGACATATCTGCGACTACTTCTAAAAAGGCTTTTTATGTTTTTTTGACTTCCGTCTCATATAATGGCCAGAGCGAATAAAGTTAGTCACTGTTTGCCACTTGGGGACAAGACAAACATTTTCAACACTATTAGTGTATGCGACTTTTAATCTGGTGGACTGGTGGCCAGATAAAATAAAGTCAAACATAATTGTTATATCCCAATATAAAAATTTATTATACATAGGTGGGCATAAAACAGCCCTGTTAAAAAATAACATCTTATCCATGGGTCCTATTGTGTACAACAAACTTCCTCTAAATATTAAAGACCTACCTATAAAAATGTTTATCTACTATCATGCTATTAATCCTCTATAAAAGAACCTATAACAATTAGCTTATTGCCAACATTAAAACACTCAATGCTATAATGATCATTATATCATCCAAACGCGTGTTATAATAAATTTCAAAAAAAGAACATTCTCATGCAATGACATTTTCACCACCAGATCGCTAAAATTTTGAAAAAAGAACAACAAATTGTAGACTAATTCGTAATTTCGGATTCTCGTCTTATCGTGTTATTTCCCGCCATCTTGAATTTACATAGTTCTGTACAGCACCCTATGGTATGAAAATCTTTTATAGAGGATTCACATCATGATTGTAGATAAAGTCTTGTATGCAACTGTTATAATTAGGTATTAAAACACTCATGTGATACTATTATCACACTCGGCTACGCCTCGTGTGATAAACCCACATTCGTGTTTTAATACCCCTGATTATACAACAGTTGCATAAATAACTATTAAAAATCAGTTAGCTAAACTGTTACTTCATAAATCTTACTACACTGTAAAAGATTTATTAAATGACAATTTAAATTAAAAAATTTCAGTTGTCATAGTTTTTAATTATTTGTTATCCTTGTCGTAATTTAGTTTGTTATATAATATTGTTTTTTTAATAAATACATTTTTTGTTTGGATTTTTTTCTGCATTACGTTAGTACTAAATTAACGTAATAGAATGTATTAATTTTATAATAGTGTGACTGTGCACTTACATTTTAATGTTTCTCCCTGAATATTTTTGCATGCCGCAAGGTAAAATGTAACGGGACTATTTAATATTATTATTTAACACCTTATTTGTATACCTACATTTTAGAAAATAAATTATTTATATTTCTATTATAATACCGTGTGTATCACTTATAAAATGTCAAAAAACTTACAGTTTTGTCCCCTGAGATTGGCAACTCTGTATGATTTGTCGTAGTCTGAAACATATACATATAACATGTTATTTCATAAAACTGTGGCTCATCTATACAAACGGTTCACATAGGGTTAGGTTGCTTTAAAAAGAAGCAGGTTGTCGGCGCAGACAAGTCGCAATTCGACAGACAACGGTTTTTTACTTTTCAAGAAAGGTATCATTAATCTTAAATGTTTATAAAACGTTACGGACGGGGTCGGTGTTGCCGGACTATCCTAAAGGCAACTGAAAAAGCAGGTAAATATTTTCGCCAGTCAAATCCGTCCTCCCGCTCCAACCTTACGGCAGTACATTAGAGGAAGTATCTGCTGAACATTGTAACGAACTGTCCTGTGTTGAGCTAGATGAGCATGTAATAGTGTGTGTGTTTAGACCGCTAAACTATCAAAATTTCTCCATATTCGAATCAATAATGGAAGATGTCCTAGCTAAACACTATAATTTTTTTTAAGTCATTTGATTTGACCAATATTTTTATGGAACATACTAGGTTGACTCCAACTTCTTCTTGCAACTTGTATTGATAATGTTTTCAATCAACACAGAAACTTTTTACAAGTATGTTTCTGCATATTACAAAGTGTTCACAAATACTTGCAAGGCTGCTAAAGCCATGTACATAAGTAATAAGATCAAAACATCAGATAATAAAATCAAAACAGTTTGTAAAGTAATTAATGACGAGACTGGCAGGAAAAAACACGAAGCACCAAGTATACGTTGGAGACACCACATGGTCCTATAAGTTCGAATCGGGAAGTAGCTCAAGAATTTGTGAATCTCTTTACTGATATACCATTCCAGACTACGGAGGCTCTAAACTCCTCTCCGCTTATCGCGATTGTTTTATTAAAGGCGAATGTGTCTGGCTGCTCATTCTGCTTAATACGGTTATAAACGCTTTTCGGCAAATCAAAATTTAGCTAACAGAAGATCTTTGGGGAATGTCGATCAAAATTCGTACATCCATAATTGAGACTATAGCACCATACTTGGCTTTAATTTTTAATTTGTGTATAGACCAAGGAGTAATACTGTATTTAATGAAATTCAGAAATCAGAAAGACGTTGTACAACTGATGCCGGTGTCACCCTATTGAAGCACATATTTACTGCATGGGAAGAAGCACAAGACGCCATAAGAATATTCTGTGACTTCTCCAAAGCATTTGATTGCGTAACTCAAGATACTTTGCTTTTTAAACTTGAGTACTACGGTCTGAGTAACCTTGCGCTTAGTTTGGTAAAATCTTATTTGTGTGATAGACAGCAGCAAGTTCAGATAAATGGTGAAAATTCACAAGGTTTCAAGGTAAAAATGGGGGTTCCGCAAGGCTCAATATTGGGTCCTTTTCTCTTTCTTGTATATATTAATGATCTACCCTTATTTATTAAAAAACCAACCTCTCAATATGATGTTGTTTGCTGATGACACTTCCCTAATTTTTAAGATAAATAGACGGACAACGTAAATAATGCCTTACGCCAGGTCCATACTTGGTTTACTGCAAACAATTTAGTATTAAATGGAAAAAAAAACACAAGTATACGATTTGCTTTACCAACTGTTAAAAGTACAAATTATGATATAGTATTGAATCAGGAGATACTTGAACTTGTCGATAAAACAATTTTCCTGGGGGTTTAGCTTGATGCACGGGTACAATGGAGTCCTCGTTTAACAACTCTTGCGGGGCGGCTAAGTTCAGCAGCATACGCTGTGCGAAAAATCCGTCAATTTACCGATGTAGATACTGCTAGACTTATCTATCTTAGTTATCATGTCTTATGGCATTTTATTATGGGGGCGGGCTGCTGACATAGAATCTATTTTCATCCTGCAAAAGAGAGCCATCAGGGCCATATATAATCTCCGCAGACGCGATTCTCTAAGAGAACTGTTTAAGGATATTAACATCATGACAGAACCTTGTCAATACATCTATAAAAACACAATGTACGTTAGGAAAATCTGCATCTTTTTAGTAAGAGAGGTGACAGACACAATTATCATACGAGAAATGGGGATCGGTTTGTTCAGCCGGGCTTCAGACTCGTGACTCCGGGACACTTTTTTGCTTGCTAAATCGTTCTCACGTATTGTACCATCACAAGATGAATAATGTAACAAAGGTTCTGTAAGGTAAAGGTTTGGCGATTTAAAAAGAGTGTCCATGGAGTTACTTGCCTGTTCTTCTCCATAGAGATCTACACCTTGGACTGGGCATCTAGGTACTTTCACAGTTATTATGTCTTGTGACTGGGACTCTAGCACCATCATGACTTTAAATTGTAGTTTTAATTTTAGTCTTTTGACAATTCAAAAGTGCCTACTTGAAATAAATGTTTTGATTTTGATTCATTTTCAAGTTCCGAATAAAAATATAGAAATGTTGTGTTCTATATCTTTTCATACAACCACCAAAAAGCCGACTAGTCGGCACACTCTTACTTTTCATAATTCGTCATCAATTTTCAATTATACTAATTTTTGTGGACAATACACTGGCACTTAACCCGTATGATTCGGTACTAGCCGTCGGCGCCTGCAACCGCATAAGATAACATGGGATTAGTTGACCCGCTTGTTTCGGCGCTGACCTGCCTGCGCCAGGAAGCTGCTTCTTTATAAACTAACCCTTACATAGTATATTATTTAAGCGTGTTCTATATTCAGGATAGCTATGGATTTTGATTGAGGTTGATTTACATAAACAAAAAAAAAGTTTGTGATCACTAGCATAGGCCGATATTTTAATTTTATAAAAAACAATAACAATCTAAACCTATGTTTTTAAATAAACAACCTGAAAAGAAGAAATCATATTAATATAATCTAACTTGGACAGTTTAGATTAGATAGGGATAGCGCTGTCATTCAGACATGGCCACATTGCTCGTGTTTTTTTTTAAATCATCAAAATGGCATTTAGTTGATGTGAAGGTCTACCGGTATGCTAGTGATCACAAACTTGTTTTTATGTGTTGTACCCCTAAGCAGTTAATTTACAAATAGTGACACAACTTAAGGAGTCGTTGTTACATACCGGCTTTAAAAAAAGTCCGAGCACCGATGTCAACAAGCTAATCCTCTTGTTGAGCTTAGATATCTTGATCATTCGCTCTTTATTCCGGAGAGATTGCTCGGCAACTCTCGCTTTTAGCAACTGCTCACTGTGAAATAGATACTCTCTGTGATTTCATGCGCAATGCAATTACTTATTATATAAACACATTCAAATATCGCGATCAAAATAAAAGAAGTTGCTGAGACTTGAGCTGCCATTATAATGATTACAATATCGCATTTTCTTTAATCAGTGTTAGTGTAATTTTCGTATACATTGAATTTTAAAGGCACATTATGAAGAATTAAATAAACATTATGAAATATCAAAGCAGCGCAAAAAGGTCACACTGAGACTAAAAATAACATTATAAAAGCAGTTCACCGATACCATAAAGTAGGTATGTACATGCCATGATCTAATAAAGACAAAAAGTTAAATAACTAGCCAGCTGTTCGAAACCCGCGGTTTGAAAACTAAAACACACGATTAGTATAAACTTCTTCGCATTTAAATATTAACCTCATACTTAAAAAAAAAAAATGCGTAACAGCAGAGTTGAGCACATCATCTACGCATGCGTCAATATTTATGAGACAGTAAACCCGGGAGTACATGTCGGTGATCAGCAAGTGCATACTTGACCCCGTGTTCTGAACAGCCGCAGCTTAGAGATGCAAAATTATACCTGAGCTCTGTACTCGTACAGGTTTTGCATTTCTTTGCCAGCGGTTCACCGGAGTCGCAGTCGCGCGTGGTGCTGCTGACTGAAGACAAAACCAACCAACAATTACAATCGCAGCGCATGCAGTGTCCACATTCAGTTTATCATTCAGGATGCATTGGTAAACAATAGGTATGGCTTAATAACTACTACCGTCCGGCCAGAAAGCTGATAATGTCAAAATTGAGGCAAAACGCTTTGTTTCGCCATAGAGTAATAATAGAGATCAAAGAAGCTTTCAACAGAAGATATTCCTCAAGAAATGGACTTTATATATTACTTTAACTCATTGTAAAGGTTTCCTCGAAGCAGAGCGACGCTTTTTAAATATGGTTTTTATAGCCAGTCGTACTGTTCCTTTCGGTTCATTAGTTTCAATTGCCAGTCTCATATCAAGTCGTTACAAGGACCTTGTTGCATAACGGTTCAACCGGAGGGATAGGAACTCGCTATACTCGTGTTAAAAGTTTAATCATCGCAGTTGAAAAGACTTAGCATTTGGTTTGTTAATACGAGTTTGATGATAAAATAATGATGGGAACACAATTGATGAACTAAATACAATTTGGCTACACACACTTACATAACATACCGTTTTATTTATAAATTGCAATAGTTTAGTGTGCTCTAATTTGTTCAAATGATTAATTTATTTCTAACAACAATGCAACGCAAAAATACGTTTGCACTTTTGCAGAAATATTATTTTATGTTTTGCAACAGACAGTATCCAATACAGATACCTACCTATTTTATTCACAGATAGCAACTTTATTTTCACATATAACAGTTTATTATTTGCAATGTATTCAAGAGGACACTTTAAGAGGACACTACTTTTATAAAGGCGGTAGTTGATCATTGAGGCACTTGCAAAAGCCAACTGGCTGCTATCAGTACAAGTGCAACATATCAAAACCAGTTAAGTCATTTATCTCCATATTACTTTCTTAAAATCATAATTGCAATACATAGTTTTTAATTTTAAATCAATACATTAAAATTATTATTTTTAGTTTTGTACAGTCATCAAAGTTAATACAAAGTATCTCAAAGGTATAAAGACCGAAGTTTGGATATAATGTGATTTTAATTTTTCAACTTTATATATTTGAAAATGTGTTGCACTTTAAAAATACTTCTCTGTGACTGAGTAAATGTAATACGGCTTTTCATGACGAGGCAAAAGGAAATATAGTTAATAGCAGTCTATTTACTATTTCAATTAAGAGAAGCAAACTCCACTCTGATTACACAACATTAGCATCAGTAGCATACAAAAAGTTTCAAATATACATACCTTCTTCAAACTCATTCCATCCACGTTTAGGAGATGCAATGTTTGCAGAGCACTCCACTCGCTCTATGCCGACTTCAGGATTGTATCGCTGCTCTGACGTGGACGGGAAACTATAACAAACTATTGTTTATTGTAACCAATTATGATTGTGATTGGTATTAGGCCATAGGTGATTGTGGTAATGGTATAGCTATAGGATATTAATCCTATAGCTATACCATTACCACAATCACCTATGTGCTTTGCAAAATTCGATCTCAATGTTTGTGTTGAAGGTAGATTTTGTCATAACAGCTCTTTAAGACTTACCCAGTAAAGACGAAACTTAGGACACAGATAGATCTGGGACAAACAGTACTTTTTAAGTTTTTTCACATACAAAATGTAGTATGAGATGAAACACTTACCATGATATTTGGGGCGGTGGTGGAGCATTACAATAAACTGCAGGTGGGTCTGCTGATGCTTCTGAAAAAACAAAAATAATTGTTTTGTAAGATATTATTAAATATGTTTTGTAATCAGATCAAATTGAATTCACATAAGTTTATTACCTTCAGGCTGTGATGGTGGGAGAGGTGGTTGTGCTACAGTAGGTTCTTTAAGATGAGCTAGAGTGTGTGGTGGTAAATACCCCGTTCTAAAGAAATGTTCCTTTTCAAAGACAGTTGCATGAACAAATTTACACTTTGGAAAAGAACATACGGTATTTTGGAAGTTTCTACAGAATGTGTAAACTCCCGGCAGCTGCGACAAGATTAGTTCATGTGCAAATATGCAAGCCGCACCCTTTTTACATGTCCCACGTGCAAAATTGCGGCACATTGTTACATTAGGCTTATCCTCAGACTGGTCTGTTTTAATTGCTGCAGTGCCTGCCTTTAGTTCTTTTGATTGTTCGAACTCTGATGAAGTTACAGTAGTACCGCATTCATATTCATCATCTTTGATCTCCTGCTTTAAATTAATGATCATGGGTGGTGAATCTGGTGGTGGAGGGTTAGGCGGCAAAGGTGGCTGTGCTGCTGCAGTTGCCACTATTGTTTTATTGACTTTCTCTTGTTTGTTGTTTCCCAACAATGAAGAACTTGGTTCTACACTAGAAGAATTAGCTTCTATCATCATGGCTTCTTCAAATTTAGACCTTAAGTATTTCTTATGCTTGTAGTTTGGTAAGGGCCTACAATTTATGGACTCTTCATCACTACATGCTTGGTTTTCTGTAAATTAAGGATTACATTTTAGTATTGAAAACTATTCTTAAATGATGAATAATGATTCATCACAATTTGAGGTAATTACTTTATCACGTAATCTTATTTTAGTGAATTACTATTTCATTGTGAATGTACCTTCGTGACACATACACAATTTACCTATGAAGGTGCAGACTTGCGAAATTTTATAAGGTTAAGCTAATTTCTTATAGTCACTGTACAATAAAGTTACTCAAGAGTTTATGTAGTCTAGTAGGTATTTATAATTAGAAAAAGGAAGTCCAGTCTCACTCTTTTTGCATTTTAGAAGAAGCCCCCACAGCATGTGCTATTATTAGTTTTACTAGCATGGCTATTTACCTAATAGCCATGCTATTAAAGCTAGTAATATGGACAAGAGTTAATATTGGTTGTACCTAAAATTCTTGTTTAAGTCATTTCTGTTTTGCCCTAAATAATTTTTTATTGTTCTTGATACGAAATATACCTATACCTGCTATCTACGGTTACTAATGACACCCTTTACCTTTGATCAATACAGTTAATACCAGAAAAATAAACGAGGGTTTTAAAAATGATGATGTTTTACCTGGCTCCGCACTCTGCATTTCGTAATAAATCTCATGCGGTGTAGGTCGAGTATTATAATTTCAATAATACGCAAACACGGCATGAAAATGCTCACTAGTGTGTAGTAGTGTTGTTTTTACTCTGAAAACCTATTAAAACCGTGGAACCGTGATTGTCGAACAACGAACTATAAACACGTGCACAAGTCTGTGGCCCACTTAATCCATATGTTCATTATATTAAAATACCAGGCTCTTGGACCTAATCACCGAAATGACCGTTATTACTTATATTCATCTATGGAAATGACTTTACTACTCTTCTCACTCAAGTCCCTCAAGTCATAAAATGACATGTCAAATTGTCAACCAAGCCATGCAAGATGGCTTCTTTTTTTTAACTATTAATATGGCTCCTGGGTCTTTGTGCTAATTCATGGCTAGTATAATATATTTATTTCGTGGCATGCATTATTTATATTCTGTCACGATAATTCTGATGCTCGCCGTATTAACCCCGCATACTCTCAGAAATGATGATTTAATTTTTACAGCCCTTTAAAAAAGCGCATGTTCCATGGTCGGACAGCGAATTGCCCATTACTCGCTGCCCGCATACCCGCGCCTACGGTGGCCGTAGATCATCTGGCGACGTCTGTCACCATGGGCATCTACCACTGTGGCTGGGATGGAAGGAGGACGCTGTCCTCTGCCTCATGCGGCCCGCCTCCTCCTTCACGAGCATGAGTGCTTCGCAGAAGAAGACGACCGCTTCCCACTCCGTCTCACCCCGCAGCATGACCTCGACCAATGCCGGGCGCGGTGCTCTGCCCAAGCGGGGCAGTCTTGCACCGTATCCTCGCAGTGGTGACACCCAAGCGTTTCTTCCCTCGCTCTCAGACACAGGTACCTCCCGAAACTTCCGTTCCGTGAGGTCCTGCGTCCACGGTTACCAAAGTTTCTCAAAGCTATTTTTTCAGTGTGTTGTTGTTTGTGTGTTATTTTCATCAAAAAGGGATGTAAAAATGGTAACTAGAATTGTTATTACACATGGTGGATTTAATTTTTATACAACGGTTCAAATGACGGTACTAAGCTCCACGTTTTATCTAAGTTTTGTAATACGCATAAAGAATAAGGGCGATTGTGCACTACAAGGAATTTTACTGTCCGAACATCCGATTTTTTACGGTCCGAAGTGGCATGAAAAAAACGGATGATTGGCTTGTGCACTTGTCCGTCTATACTCGGATGATACACCTCAGTTTAGGGTAGCTCTGTCTTTGAAACTACACGCCACCCACTCGAAATTACAGTAGAATCCAGATTATCGATGACCGTTCCGGAATGAGGAAAAGTAAAATGTCGGACGGTAAAATTACGTATAGTGCACAAACTAGTATATACATTATATGGCGTGCCATATCGGACCGTAAAAAATCGGACTGCCGGACAGTAAAATTCCTTGTAGTGCACAATCGCCCTAATGCCCAAAACGTCCCCACCCTTGTAGCACCTTAAAACCTATATTAATCGAAGGGCCGTAACCATATTATCATGGATTGGCCCCTACCCTAGGTGTGCCAACATACTGTCGCGTCGTTATTCTGCCCGCGTACGGTTCTACCCGCAAACCAATCCGCACGGACCGACCCCCTTTCCCTGTGCTCGTACACGACAAACGTCGACTTGTCGAGGAAGTAGCTGAAAATCTGTCCACCAACCTGCTATGCCGAAGCCCCATAAGATGACCCACTGACCGAAGCCCAGCTCCCACCGCCCGTCCGGCCGCCCCGAGGCCGAACCACCACCATCACCACCGGAGTAGGAAGACGAAGAGGCTGCCCGGACCGGTCGCTGTCGATGCCGAATGTCGGCGCCACAACGGCCGTTTCATCCTCGGGCCGGGCACCCCACGAAAAGAGAAGCGGCGCACGAAATACGCCAACTACCCACACCGCGGGAAAAACATCACCAACGGTCGGCGTAGAGGCGACCGCGTCACCGGCTCGCGCTCCCTGCGCCCACCTGCCTGCCGCCCCGTACCCACAGAGCCGCTACCACCAGCCACGCGCCGCGACAGGCAACCACTTCTACTCGCACAACACTATCAAGCGTCGGGCGCGCTCACCGGCGCAATCCGCGCGGCACCGCTGCCATCTGGCGGCGCGCAGGCACGCGCGCCCACCGCCTACCGTCGCTGTTGGCACACTGGCGACCGGCGCTGGCGGCAGTGGCGGCACGTCGAAGGCGCGCCCCCCGCGCACTCGCGCTTCACCACCGCAATCGCCCGAGTCGCGTAACTGCGTCGCCCTCGGAGCCAGCGGCACGCAACACCGGACAGGACTCACAGGACAAAGGGGTGAGTGTATCTACTATACTAAGTGCCTCCGATGCTGCCACCGGCTCAACCAACCTGCCAGTGTAACCCAACCAACAGAACCCCGCACCTCCTAAGGCGAAGCGGCCCAGATACCCTCCGCTGATAGTGGAGAGGCTTCCATGCTGGGCCACGCACTTCAGGGCCCTTAGGAAAACTGGGCCACCCACCCAGCGCCTGCCCTTTCGGCGCTGCGGTACGTTTCTCACCCGAAAGTGAGAACGAATACAGGTTGGTCCAGCGATACGCCTCATGGGATATGAGCCGGAGTACGTGCGCCACATTAGGGCACGCCAGGGACGACCCGGCTGCATATTCCATGCAGTCCTCAAGAGGACGGCTGACGTAAGGAAGATCTTCGACACCACCGAATTCCTGTACATGAGGGGTGTCAAGATCGTGGCTTGGCGGGGCAAACAAGGCCCGCACAGTGCCACCGGTGCCAAAAATTCAGGCCCTCATCCCACCAATACCACCAGCCGCTCGCTGTATCCGCTGCGGAGAAGGGCGAGAATCGCCTCATGTGGGACAACAACCCATGGAAGCCGCAGGCTTTAAGTTTCATAAAGTTACTAGCACTTTGCCCGCGACTTCGTCCGCGTGGTTTACGTACTTTCCTAATTCCCCCTTTTCACCCCCTTAAAGGTTAAATTTCCAAAAACCTTCTTAGTGCTCCCCTACATTATAATAGGAAGCCGTGTGCAAAATTTCACATTCCTAGCCCCAGTAGTTTCGGCTGTACGTTGATATGTCAGTCAGTCAGTTCTCCTTTTTTACAAGTTACAAGCTTTTATTTAACTTGCAATGTTTGTATGTTTGTTTAGATCAAATCTTGCAAGTCAAATTAGAATCACTTCTAATTACTCAATCGATCTGAAACTTGGTATTAATATGGAACCCCGATGACAATGCAATAATATGGTGACAGCGACCTGGTGGTGCAGCCAGGATCGTCTGCTCACGAGAGAACTCCTCAATGGTTAATAGTACACAACTAAAACTTGAAATATATATGAAAACTCGGTAACAATGCAATAATATGATAAGTGCGATCTGGTGGTGCAGCCAGGATCGTCTGCTCACGAGAGAACTCCTCAATGGTTAATAGTACACAACTAAAACTTGAAATATATATGGTAATAAAGAATCCTATAATTAGAAGAATCATTTTTTTAATCATATTTTCTCACATTTTAAACCTTCCCAGGACTTATAATTCAAAACCAAAATTAGACAAATCGGTCTAGCCGTTCTAGAGTTTTAGCGAGACTAACGAACAGCAATTGATTTTTATTATATATAAAGATGTTATTTTAATTGCATTCGTATAGGTAAAGGACAAAAAGGCATTTTGAAATGCAAAGACCAACATCAACACCCCTGCCCTGTATAGGCAATCGCTCACAAGAGTAGTACGTAAAACCTTTAATATTAAACGAGTGATATTATATTTGTTTACGCATATGCATATACCTATAGTATATTATATCGATTGGCCCAGTGGCTGAGCAATCGACTGCCGCGCAGCGTGTCGCGGGTTCGATCCCCGCACAGAGCGGATATTTGAATTATCTGCAAATGGTTGTTCCGGGTCTGGGTATTTGTGCATGTGGGTTTCTATGTTTGTAAACGCACCCACGACACAGGAGAAATTCCTAGTGTGGGACAACGAAGATGAACCGCCGGATCTGCGATTTTTTGAACCTGGGCAAAACTTATTAGTGTTGCCCCCTCTCCAGCCTTTCGTTATTGTAAAAAAAAAAACCTTATAACAATTTTATTTTTACCGATCCAGATCATAGATTTTAGTTGCAATTGAATTGTGAACGAGGCAGGAGAGTCGGATGAGGTGATAATGTTTGATGATTTTGGCGCCCCTGGAAAATGGTGCTCAGGGCACGTGCCCAGACTTATTTAATCCCTCGAACTATTGCCATTCAAATGAATGTGTCGGAACTCGAGACTACATAACTTCACTATTGCCACAGTTTCAACCCTAGGGTACTTCTGACGGGGCACCCCTTAGAGGGCCTGGCGGGGTCCAGGGACTGTCTTATTAGGTAACCTCAACCGTGGAACGTAAAGGGCTATTGAAGGATCACCGTGGATTTTAGTCAGTACGAGTCTGACATCCGGGACCAACAGGATTACGTGCTCTAAAAGGTACGGAGGAAACTCGCTGTGAATGGTCACCAATCCCTAGACCAACCTCGACAAGCGTGTCTTAACCAGTTAACCTTGCCCTATAGCGAAACAGCAAGCGATAATCGTTAACGCTCAGCAGTCTACATTTACAACTTTAACTTTATACCTCAGTGCATAAAGTTGAAAACATATTAAAGACTGCTGAGCGATAGCGAACGTAAGAAACGAAAACAATCTTTAATAGGTTTTCAACTTTATGCGATGGGATGTACAGTTGAAAAAGTATTAGCGACTGCTGGGCGTTTAAGATCGTCGCTTGCCGTTTGGCTATAGGCCTTTTTTTTTTTTTGTGGTAGAATCATCAAATGAGTCCGACTCAGCAAAAAAAAATGTAAGCGAATTAGCAAAAAAGTCAATGAAATAAATAAAAAAAGCCACCGACTTCCGAAAAAAAGTTATTTGGCAGGTTATTTTACCCTTTTTCGTAGTTGTGTTTTAAGTCTGTTTTTTTTTACTTTTTTATTTTACCCTTTTTAGTTTCATATTCAACCCAAATTCTTGTTAAATACATAATTTTCTCACATATGGACGAGAATTTTGTTATCCGTAGCACCAGTTATAAAATCACCCGCACAATAAGTTAAAAAGGCTCATAAAATAAAAACTACTGAACGAAACTAAATGAAATGTTTTGGGATCAAATGGCAAGTATATTGTATCGCACAATAACCCATCTACGAATTATCAAGCGCAAACACAAGGTCGCTTTTGTGAATCGTTGAGGAGTTCCCTTGACTGTCTCTCAGCTCCAGCATCAGATCTACTCCAGACCATTATTAAATTGTAGTGGTTTAAAATACTTAATGAAAAAACTTACAAACGCACTAGTCACCTTGTTTAGAAAGTTCCCCTCGATTTATCTGGTCTGCCATCAACAAACCCTAACGCCTTATCATGGGACCACCTTTGAAATATCTTCACTCCAGCAAAAAAAAAAGAATCATGAAAATCGGTTCATAAACGACGAAGTTAAGCGCGAACAAACATAAAAAAGCATATATAATTACGGTCGAATTTAGTAACCTCCTTTTTTAGAAGTCGTTTAAAAAATAGTGTAACTGCAGAACGACCCTTATATCAACGTGAAATTTCGTTTTGACGTTGACATTTTTTTTAGGAAAGTGTTTAACAGATGTTTAACTTTTTTGTGATAAGACAGTTTGTGTCTTATTAATGGTCTTCTTTGGTTTTGTTTCCTGCTTGATATAAAGCGAAGTATGAATTATTTTTTCTTGTTATCACGTTTTCTGATGCAAGACAGTATTTATTCTACGGTACTTCTTTCCACTAGACAAGCGTCAAGGCAAAGCTGCTGCGGCTGAAACCTCTTGCTTGGCTTTTTCGCGATTGGTGTGGCAAACATTCCAACAGTTCATTTCTAATATAGTAAATTGGAAATCATTCCAGGTGATAAAGGCGGTGGAGAAAAAAAACAAAGATAATATATTAAATGAAAAACTATAATAAAAATACAATTCAATCCCTGTCTGTGCGTAAAACTGAATTCGTTCCATTATTGCAATGGAAATCCGCTTACAACTATATAAATGAGCTCTCTCATTTTAACAATGACGAGTACCTAAGTACATGTACTTAGTATGATTATTATCAGACGTAAAACTCGACTAATAAAACTCTATCGATCACAATTTCATAAGCACCACGCGTTACGGGCGGAGATAATTTATACGTAGACTTCTCCTCTTTTGGAACTGCTGCGTTTTCGTGCAAACTCAGGTGGTGTGCCGGTGCTGGCGTTGCTGTGCTCGCTGTCGCGGTCCGAGGGCGGCAGCTCCGTGACGGTGGCGCGCGGGGAGTGCGGCGTGTGCGGGGAGCTGCCCGAGCCGTCGGCGGCGCCGCGCTCGGCCCGCGGCGTGGTCGGCGCTGAGCTCACCAGGCTGGTCAGTTGCGACACGCCGAGCGTCACGGGTGCTGCCGCTATCATCGGTGGCATGCCTCCTCCCAACGCAGGCGACAACACCGCTTGTGCCAACGCCGTAGTCCCGGGCTGACCCGCGTGCAAGGTGTTGTTCACTGATCCACTATCCAATTCCTGAATAGGTGACAGGACGAGAGCACCAAGGACCGGTACCTCGTTCTGGTAACCCTGGTGTGCCATGATAACTCCCATGTTTTGCATTCCCATGGCAATTCTGTTTTCCCGATCCATAACCTCTTTTGTGACGTCCGGTGTTGGTATGCGAGGCCTGTTGCGTAATGTTATTGGAACTGCGGACCCATTGCTTTTTTGTCCTGAAAGAGAACAAAAATATATTGTCACTTATGTTCTGTAGTAGTGTTTCTAAGTGATCAATTTATCTAGCGGTACTCTAGCGACTGGATGGGTATTAACATCATAAGATAAATATGGTAGTGCCAATTAGTAAATTAATGTGGTTATTGTTACTTGGTAGCCCTTGGTATAAAATGAATGGTGTATACTAATCTCCTTATATTGTGTTTCATGGGTTAAAATTATATAGACCCTTCTTCCCACTGAGAACCAGGAATGACGACATACCATGTCTGGAGCTCGGTCTGTGCTGTCCGCGGCCGGACTTACGGCCTACGAGGCGTTCATACAAAGACATCTTATGATGAGGTTGCGGCGGCATCGCTGGCTGGCCGGCCTCCGGGCTCGAGTACACCACCGAGTTATGCCTGTTCCGGCCAAACAAACCGCCTGACGAGTATGCGGTCGATGCGGACCGTACTGACCCCATTCTTGATATTTGTCTTTGGAACCAATTTTTTCTTCTTTCGACTAACGGAGTATCAACGCTTTCCTGTAAATATATAAACATATTAAAATTTCTTGATTATTTTTAGACTATACCTATTTAATTCAAAAAGATAACAAACAATAGATTTTGTTATGTTGCTTCATCAATCTCGTCAGAATGGTGGCACGGATCTTGATGAAATGTATTTATATGTATAGAGTACAAAAATTGGACTGGACCGATTAAAACATTCTTTCTCTGGTAGAAAGCTATTGGTCCTGCGGCGATAGGAAGGGGGACTCACATAGTCTGCGTAAGTCTCATCGTGACTTTTTCTCGGGGCCTGCACGTTAGCGTATACTGCATCTTCGGCCTTCACTTTGTAATGATCTGCGGAACAGGGCGGCTCGTGTCTGCGATAATGCTCCGAAGCTACGGTATACGGCAAGTCCTTCGGGACCACCTCCTCCCAGTACTGGTCCTTCAAAAGTTCTGGATGCTCCTCATGCATCTCATCCACGATCATGTAGGCTGCCTGTAATATTTCATAGTGTTGTTACGAGTCGGTTATTATATGAGAAAAAAAGAATAGGTATCCGAAATTTCAAGGTTTATTCGTAACAAGTTTCATCAGAACCAGGCTTTGAAGAGTGTTTTAAAAGCAATGGTCCTTTTATTATATTATGCATTAAAAAAATAAGTCAACAATAAAGTAATTCTTTTCGATCATTAAGCATCGCATCCCTTTTATAGATTTTTACTTGTAGGATATTCGACCCCGGGTCGTGGGCCTGAATAAGCAGGATACCGTTACCCTGAGCCCAACCCGAGCCACCGAAGGAACAGGGTGACAGGAAAAAAGGGGATATTCGCTATTAAGCGATTAACGTAGGCTATTATTGTACTTTGGGATACGATATTGAGTTAGTTCACAGCTGTTCGTCTTCATAGCGCAGTTTTGCACAATTTCTGAACAAATCATCTCAAAACATGTGCGACTTACCTTAATGTGTCTGTCGATGAGCCAATTCAACTCGATGTCGTCATCGTCTTCTCCGAAAGGATTTATTAGCACCTCCGCAACTTTCAACCAGCCGACGTAGAAGCAGAACTGGAACGTAATAATTATAATTTTATTTAGTGACGGAGCTATACTGTGCCCGCGTAACCAAAGTTGTACTAGGGGTAAAACTAGCCAAGTTAGGGTCGAACTCGCGGACGAAGACGCACACGCGATTCTGGGCGAACATTTCAATAGTGACTGAAAATGTGGCTTTATTTACAACACGATCTTGTCGTGTTGTAAATGCGACACGTCGCGTCTCGGTGTGAACTGACTTTAACACGTTCATACCGGCGTGCACCACGGATGGAGCTCGAAGTATAGGCAGGGTGTACCACCGGTGACCACGTCACACTACTTTCAATATATTCTAAGAGATTAGCGCAGCTTTGAGAGAAAGTATTACAAGTCGGGCGGCGAGTAATGGGCGACCCGCGGCTGGACCATAGACCATGCCCGGGTCGACGGCGCGTTGTGTTCCACGCGCGCCTCCAGGAGTGTCAGCATAGTGACGGGGCCTGTAGAGGGCCAAAGCCTGCCGGGGTCACGGGACTCGCAAATTACCGTAACCCCGGTACGTAAAGGGCTATTGAAGGACACCATGGATTTTAGTTAGTACAAGTCTGACAGTATGGGTGGGAGGACTCATTTGATGATTTTATCACGAAAAAAAAGTGCTACTCAAGTGGCGCACCCCGCCCGACAAGATTTTTGGTTCATGGGGCGGTGATGCACCACCGGTGGCCTTACGAAGATTTGCGCCGTGGGATACCAAGTGCCTTCTCATTGGGGCCGGTCTGAACGTGATTATTTGAGTTTGCTCTCATCAAACCGAGGGTAGGGTGAGATTACAATACCTGTAATGCAGTGAACAGCGGGAAGTACACGTCTGGCTCATATTTGGAGGTGCTCCCGGGGGCGGGTGGCACTAACTGACGACCCATCAAGGCAGCCACGAAGTATGTGTACAGCGCCAGAGTTACTACCTGGAAATTAAATCTTAGTTTGGAGTGTTTCGTTGGTGCGCAAGTTGTCGATCTAACCGTAGTTGACGGTAACAAACACGCGTCAAAAGAATTTTGTGATCACTAGTATAAGCTGATAAGTTTTTTTGTATCATTACATATAAGAAAAAAATGAGTGTTGATCGGATTGTCGCTTTTCCGCTTATTTTTTTTTTGTGTTTTGTCCTATGGTCGTCATCTATCTGTACAGACAACATTCTTCATGTTCATCATTAAAAAAAATTTTTTTTCTGAAATCTCTGTTATTTTATTTTTATATCCCGCTGTAATTTAGTGGCTGTATGAAAAGTTAGAACATGGTTCAATAGAAATGTCAAAATAGAACTAGTTCTTTTTAAAAATTTGGCAGCTGTCAGTTGAAAGCGATTCTCCCTAGGGCTACAATGCATAACTTTCAACCTGCTCATCCGGTATTTAATGACCTACTTTGGAGTAGGTATGAATAATGAAAAATATATATTTTATTTCCTTATAAAAACTTAAAAAAAGGAACCGGTTCAAAATAACTTTTCTTTCGGGAGTCGGTGGCAAAAGTTAATGAAATAAAATAGATAGCCACCGATTTCCGAAAGAAAAGTTATTTTAAACTTTTTTGTGTTTGTTTTTGAAGTCGGTTCTTCAGTTTTTATTTAACTCAGACTTTTTAAAATCTTCATATAGAATGCGTTTTTAAAAATAAGTATATAATCCAAGTAAGCAACAAAAACGGATCTATGCGGGCAACGTCAGAACGTAAGATATCCATTATTGTTATATACTAACCTAACTTTCCCCAGAATGTAACGACCACTTTTCTGAAAACCATCAAATTGGTTTAGTCAAACGCGAGATAATCGCGGACAAACATACAATCGACTATGAAAATCTTCAATCCACATAAGCAAAAATAAAAAAAAAAGGATCCATGCGGGCAACGTCACGGGATATCCATTAGTGTTATAAACTAAAACCTCCAGAATGTAATAAACACTATTCTGAAAACCGCATGATCAAATCGGTTCAGCCAAACGCGAGATAATCGCGGACAAACATATATGCATACAAACATACAGGTCGAACTGAGAAGGTAGGTACTTGTTTTTTTGAAATTGGTTAAAAATCAGCCAGCCCCATCAACTGTCGGTCTGTAGATTTCTTTCTAGTAAAGTAATTAATTCGATAGAGGTAGTTCCCACGGTGTAAAAATAATTAATTGAAAATAATTAAAAAACAATCGATAATTTGTTTTGTCTCTAGTGTTTCTTTTCTGAGTCATTTATCAGTGAAACAATCGAGTAAATATTTGGGCCAAGGTTGTACTCGACGTCATCACTTGCAAATAAGTAGGTTACAATAGTTAAAATCTGAAAGTTTTTGTTTTCTGCAGTCGATCTTTTCATGACTCGTTGGTCAATTGATCCCGCGCAATCGGGACCCGCAGGATGAATGTACTAATTCAGGACTTTCATTTTTTTTCATTTGTCGATTGGACCCACTGTTCGAAGAGACTTTTAATTACGTATTTGAAGAAAATTACTCGGAATAAAAGTGGTGCAACATTAGGATATAGAACCGGGAAATACAGGTCCTGAAAATTCCAGGATTTCGAGGTTCTTTTAGCAACTTTAAAGACCCGGGACTTCCGTAAGAGAACCGGGAGTTTCGGGACCCAAAACATTTCAATTAATACTCATTCCACCGGCCCACTTGAAGTGGTTCTACTAATTTGCACTAATCATCAGCCTATAATGTTCCCACTGCTGGGAGACAGGCCTCCTCTCGATAAGAGGGAGTGGGTGGTGCCGATTCCCTCACGATGTTTTTCTTCACCGTTTTGAGAGCAGTGGTGATGAAATAAATTACTCAAAGTAATGCACTGGGCCACCACTGTATTAATTCACACTAAATGATTCCAAATATTCTTTATATTGCGCACATCAAAATAGCAAAACTCACTACCGGTGTCCGTGTTTCCTAGTAGACTTACCATTCTATGCCAGAGGTGGCATAGAATATAAAGTCATATATAAAAGAGTAAAAAGCAAAGCCATGTAAAAATATATATAACACTCCTTTTTTTAGGCAATCATTGTAGCTGTATAATTTTTATGAGAATAAATACTACGCCTTAAAGTTATCTTATTCTCTTTGTTGTTATCTGATATTTTGGAAATAATACATTTTTGTCCCGAAAATCCCGGGTTTTCCGGTTCCTTGTATGCCTATCCTGAAAATCCCGGGTCTTCCAACAAGAACCGGTTCTCGATTCCATATGCAACGTGTTTAGTCGATACTCAATCCTGAAAATACGCTTATGATTCGATAAATCTCTTCGATAATCTCTTTTTACAGCGAAAGAAGAGTGCAAGGAAGGTTATATATACTTCAGGAGTGTTAAAAAATGCCAACAAAGGTAACACACAACGACGCCACTGAAGTGTGACGGCCATGGTGTACTGATAACAACTGTCATAGGCGCATGCAAACACGAATTCCGATACATAATAAGATCCGCACACATGTTACCCTGGGGTTTTAGTTACTTCAAAATCAACTAAGTGCATCTATTCCCCCAAATGGCAAAAAAAATCACTATGCGCAAGGACCTTTTCGCAGTAGCCCCGCCTTATTGGAAACACTAACAAATTCGTTTTTGTAATATTGATAACGCTCCAAAATTGGTAAAAGAATCATTAAAATTAGGTTAAGGGTTAAAAATAACCACGAACAGTGTGGTCGTGTCTGAATGACAGTGCTATCCCTATCTAATCTGAGACGGAGTGGGACGTGGTCGCCTCCTACTGCGAAGCAGTCATGCTAGCGAAGGAGGTGGCGCGCCACGTGAGAGAGAGGACAGCGTCCTCCCTCCAACCCAGCTGCAGTGGTAGGCACGCTCGACGACAGACGTCGGCAGACGATCTCCGGCCGCCGTAGGCGCGGGCATGCGAGCGGCGAGTAATGGGTGACTTGCTGTCCGACCATGAACCATGCCCGGGTCGACGGCACGTTGTGTTCCACGCGCGCCTCAAGGAGTGTCAGCATAGTGACGGGGCCGCCCTGTAGAGGGCCAAAGCCTGCCGGGGTCGCGGGACTCACGAATTACCGTGATCCCGGAACGTAATGGGCTATTGAAGGACATCGTGGATTTTAATCAATGCGAGTCTGACAGTCCCTCCGGCTCTGCCCTAATAGGTTAAAAAAAGCAGTGGGACAGCATTAAATTAAAAAAAAAAACTAAATTTTAACATCACCGATATTAGTTTTAACCCACATTACCTACAATGCGTAAAGTTAGTTGCGCCTGCAACCTCGATCGCATTTTTTAGATGACCTGTTTTGCGACACAGACATAGCTTCACTTGACGAAATAACTTAAAAACTGCGGACGTTTCAAAAATATTTGCAAATAACAGTGGTTTTTGAAATTATTGAGAAAAACGTAACTTGGTGTTCAGAAATAAAATTAAAATCGTTAATTCTGTCAAAAACGCCTATGTATTCAACTTTTCAAATTAGAGTACTACCTTTGTGGCAAATTTACAACAACCCCTCATAACCAGGGTCGCGGGACTGCCTTATCAGGTAACCTTGGCCCCGGAACGTAAAGGACTATTGAAGGATACCGTGTATTTTAGTCAGTACAAGTCTGATAGTCCCTCCCGTCCTGCCCTGGGTGGGAGGACTCATTTGATGATGTTACCACAAAAAAAAGAGTACTCATACGAAAATGCCGTAAGACGGGACTGTCAGTTTCAAACTGACTAAAAACCACCACCGTGGTATATCAATTGCCCTTTGTGGTCCAAGGTCGCGGTAATCTCTTAAGACAATCTTGCGACCCCGCAAGTGTTTGGCCCTATCGGGCTCCGGTTCATCAGCTCATCGAAGCACGCATGAGCTACGAAGCAACAGCCGGCGTGGCGGCGGCGTGGTGATCGGACGGTGAGCTACCAACTACTTGCCGTTTTCAAGCACGCGCCTCCGATGCGGCAATGCTCTAAGCAAGCGGGGCAGAAGTGTACCGTATGTTCCATCGTAACCTCCCGGCTGTCCACACCATGAAGACAACCAGGCGTCATCGGCTTTGTCCCGCCGAATCCGAAGCAGGAAATTGTAACCTGAACTGATGACGTCGTGACGTCTAGAAAGACGTCACGACGTATCATCAGTTAGTCAGGTAGCTAGGGAGCTACTCCTCAGTCCTCTGGCCTTGCACCATTAATGATCACAATTCATGACAATATTTTGTTAACCTGTATCAACTCGACTATAACATGTTATTGAAGATTCTTATCTCGAAAATTCATTTAGAGGATAGAAGACATAACATGTTTCAGAACCCTGAAAAACACCGGTGTTTTGAACATAAACTCAAAAACAGAACCGAGAACATTAAGAAGGCATCCAAATAAAATTATTTTTATTTTTAGGTGCAAGCGGACGTTGCAGTCTTCAGAGAGTATACAGAATAGCATATACTACTTAGCAAGTAATACAATACCTCATAGCTATGTCAGAGCATGAGACCTCGTCCGCATGCACAGATAATTATTATGCTATGTTTTGTCATCGGAACGAATTAGCTCGGACACATCACACATGGCAGGTCATATCGGTCGTCACATCTTGTTTTCTACAGGTATTTAAACATTAATTCCCTGTAAAGTGACGCTCGCATCGCACTTATGTTTCAAGATCACCTGTCCTCTCAGATGACGATACTAATGTCCCGTGCCAGATAAATACCGAATACTTAACTAGAATACTTACTAACTACTAAGTACTAAATTCTGTATTCAAATTGCATGGAATACTTTTCAGAATAACCTGCATGTAATTTGTGTTTTAAGCCTTTTTTTTATCGTGGTAAAATCATCAAATGAGTCCTCCCACCCAGGGCAGGGCGGGAGGGACTGTCAGACTTGTACTGACTAAAATCCACGGTGTCCTTGAATAGCCCTTTACGTACCGGGGTCACGGTAATCCCTTGGTCCCGCGACCCCGGAGGCTTTGGCCTTCTACAGGCCCCGTCACTATGCTGACTCTTTGAGGCGCGCGTGGAACACAACGCGCCGTCGACCCGGGGTGTTTTAAGCCTACACTTAATTTTACTTGTTCGGTGCTCTCAAAATGACAAGACAATAACAAAAGCGTCCGAAACAAGTAACTGTCTGTAAACATTCCTGTATTAAGGTGCATTCACACACATCAGCCACCGTAACGTCACGTCACCAGCCCGGTTTAAAAAAAATGTCTCTATACTCCCTAGTATGACTTTGTTCCCACACGTCAGTCACCGGTCAGTCACCACCACGTGATCTATCAGTGACGTCACCGGTCAGGCACGTCAAATAATATTTTCATACAAGTTTCATACTTTTATCCCCACAAACCCGGAATCGTCACGTCTCAGTTCAGTCAGCGTCATGCTACCGTCATTGCTACACGTGTGACCAACCCGTAACTTGACTGATATTATTGTTCCATGATTCGGTCAACCCGGCGACGTGACTGACGTACGACGTGACGGTGACTGGTGTTTGTGGAGTTGTGTGACGCAGTGGTTTACTAACCTGTGTGTACACTAGAGGGACGCACACGGTGTCGTACCCGATGAGCGCGCCCAGCCGTCGTCTGATGTCGGACAGCTCCACCAGCAATGTCTGCACGATGTGATCGCTGGTGATCAAACCCTCTTTCCTCGCCCTATTTATGATATTGGTTGCCCACACGAGCGGCATCCAATATTTCGACATTGGACTTTTTCCATCCATCTTCTCGAAAACTTTCCGCTCACTCTCCAACATAAGACCTGAAATAGAGAAACAATAAATGAATTACAGATTTACCAGTTCATTTTCTCGCCTGCAACACTGAGAATTACCATTATTCGGATATGTTTAGAATGTAAACTCAAAAATAAAATATTTAATTTAATAATTAGCTAGCTGTTGCCAGCGCAGCGGCTTCTCTCGCGTGCATCTCAAATATTATCTCAAGGGCACGTAATAATTGGATAAGTGGTATCTTATGTGTTAAACAGGACAATGGCCTAGCGACAAAAGTCATCAAGATTCGTTCACCCGTTTTCGCGAAATTCAGTAACAAAATTCCATCCAAACATATGAACCTAAACCTTATGATGGTACCTTCCGAACTTACCGGAGTCCACGACATGTTGCCATGTTGGGAACCGTCGCTTTACTCTGAGTGAAACCCTCTGAAGCGTGATGACGTAAGCTAAGATGGCGTATCTCACAATATTTCTTCTCATTAGTCGACCTGTCTCGTCCTGTAACAAAGAGCAAGGCATTGAGACATCTGTGGATAATAAATAAATAAATGACACAGTGTAAGCAAACAGTTGCAGCAGCTCAACTCAGATCAGAAAACTAGATGATTCATTTCGTTGTTTTATGATAAAATTAATCGTTATAACCACATACGGACTTAGGCTATGCGAAATGCTATTGCGAAATGAAATCACAAACTAGTACTTCAAAATCATAAATTTCTGTTGTTTCGACTTTTTCTTCGCAAAATTTGTTTTCGTAGTGCCCGCTTAGCCTAGCTTAGCTTAATGTTAACTTAATACCACGAGACATATCATTGTTATATAATTTAATTGATTGAACTTTAAGCCTTTTTTTTTGAAGAGTTGCATTATAATTAGCTAAGTTGGTAGAACGCATAGCGTCGCGTAAGTACGTGCCTACGCCGAGCGTATTCAGCTGAAACAATGTGACTCAAGGACAAGTTACACATAGGTCACTCATAATATTATTTTGAAGCCATGTGTTGATAGCTACGTGACATTTAACGTTCGCGTGAAGAAAAAACAACAAGAAAATATTCCTTGAAGCTTGCATTGTTATAATATCGTCATAAAAATGCTTAAATTCGCTGAAAAAAATGGCGATTGGCGTTGAAAATTTTGACCCAGTTGGAAGTGAGACCTAGGAATCCTGTATATAAAAATCCCACTTATATCTTCATTATAATTTATTTTTCTTGAGTAATGGGTAAGCTCGCCGTCCGACCAAGGACCAAGCCCGGGTCGGTGGCGCGTCGTGTTTCACGCGTCACCAACGGGGCCCCTTACGGGGCCAAATGCCTGCTGGGGTCGCGGATTTTTTCTTAATCCAGGATACCGCGGCCCCGGAACGTAAAGGGCATCCGAAGAAACATTACGGTAGTGCACAACAAACATTATTTTAAAATAAATGATACTCTCGTTAAAAATTCGCGGTAGGCGATAATCTTTTCTTGTTTTTAAAAAATGCTATGCAATAGCTTTAGCGCGGCGGTCTCCTAGCGCCACACGTATTTTTTTTCTTCTACTACTAAGCTTAACTTCCAAATTCTTTTCTGATAAGAAAACGTTTAAATTTTCAAGAGGTTTAAAAAAAAAACAAATATGAGTCACCCTACGCGTTACACGAACCATAAAATCACGTTCGATACATAAAAACTACTCCTTTGTTTCTTACAATGAATATTAAATTGAGCGCAAATGGCAAATACTCAAGCGCTAGCTGTAATCAATAATTTTCTTTGAATGTGTGAAGCGAAGGCATAACAAATCCTTTCTATAATGCTTTATCGTCCATCATACATTCGTTGCGGCATTGCACGGCGTACGCGCACGCAGGCTATCGGTCCGTGCCACTGGGCGACAAACAACATGTTTTATTCTATCAATAATGATTACATTAATTTGTAGTGAAGGTTCTGCCGCCAATTATTCTGCCAATCAACTTATATGTATATCTGAGTAAACATCATTTAACTAGTCATTTTGTTATGAGCCTGAGCACTCATTCCCGGTGACTGATTTCATATTTTTATTATGACTGTTTTACTTATACTGGCAAAAGCCAAACAATTGTTCCCTATCCATTTTCATAAAATTAAGACGAAATATAACATAACATGGAATAACCACAGACTGTAAGAACTATATTTCAAGCAAGTAAATTATTCTTATTCCTCATGGATAAACTAGATTACCAGATTTATTATTATTATCACTTATTCAACAATTACTTTTCCGTACATAGCCAGATAGCCAGAAATCGATTTATATGTCATTACGTCAACCCGCAATAAGTAGGTATATCTACACTAATATTATAAAGAGAAAAGATTCAAATTTTTGTGTGTGTGTAATGAATAAACTCAAAAACTACTAGAGCGATTTCAAAAGAGGGGGGGGGGAGGTGGCACCCCCTCTGGCAAAAGCTAGAAATAATTTCGCTGAAAAACCAGGCAAACGATATCAACCATACTAACGTTAAGACCTCATTTCAATACAAAAGGAAAATAATAATAAACGAATAACTATTTTTAAATAAAATGCATTAAATTATAAGCCCAAAGAAAGGACAGTCCACCGAAGTTATTGCTTATGTCATACTTAATGCAGCCCACATAGTATAGCGAGTTACGGCGACGTCATGTAACAACACAATGGCACTCGAGGTGTTACAATATTGTTTTCCGACATGTAGTCCCGGAAATGAAACGTAAATAAGCAAGTAAGGATTACACATAACATTTTTTTTGGGTGTTTGCATCAAATGATTAGTCCCACTCTGGGTACAGCAGAATGTAGTATCCTATTAACTAATCCAACCTATTCCTTAACACATTGAATGCCGACTACGGATATATCCGTATATGGTTTCTATGCAGGACGCCGACTACGGATAGATACGTAGGACTTCTATACGAGTTTCAATAGAATCTACGTATATATCCGTAAATAGGCAAATGTATGGTGGCAACCAACTTTGGCCGTACAGCCAATTTCGGCATTCAATGTGTTAAATTGATCTTTGCGTTCCAGGGCCGCGGTTATACACTACTCGCGACGTGACAGCGCTGTTTCTTCGAAACTGCTGTGGCAAGGTCTGTTGTCTGTTGTCAGTTCCAAAAGTTGGTCACGCAGCGTCGGATACGGATGTTTGATACCAGAGATTCATTGTTTCTTTTCGTACCGTGAAAATACCGCAGATATTTATCAAGTCACACAATGACATAACCTTTGCTTTGTACTACCTCGCTTAACATCATTAAAAAAAACGACGGGTTGCACTCTGGGAGTGCCGGCAGAAGTGAAAACTTCAATAGTAATAAACACACACGAACATTCGCGCAAGCGCCCTGCTGCGCCGTCTTACGAATTTTTCTATCAGGTCACGTGTCCTGACGCGAGTTTAACATTTTTCTTCCCATTCCAAAAAAAGTGCACAACGCCGCTAAAGAAGTTTTCACTTTAAAAAAAAAACAGATGAGTTAGCAACAGGGATACCTATTGCATAACTTGCACGTTTATGATCAGTTAAGTAGTAAGTCGCATCATCACAGTCGTAGATATTAACACGTAGTTGTCGGTTTATTATTTTCCTTATGGATAACAAAAACAATGACAGAAAATGTGCTGTTGAAAATATATACCTATAATAAAATGGTAGGAAATTCAAAACTGTACATTGAATATATTTTTTTAAAAGAATACTTTTGGGGTGTGATCTACAATCGCTACCGAAGCCAAAAATATATTTTTGTCTGTTTGTCTGTTCCTATGTATGTCTTGAATAAAATCCAAAAGTATTGCATAGATTTACTTCGGGCACGAATATTATTAAGAAGTCGGATCAATATATAGGCACATACATATTACCAAGCTATCACCTACGTGGAACGAGCAGTGAACCTTTATTTCTTAAAGCAATGAAAAATGTTTCAATATCAGGAAACTGTATTCCTTTTCCAGAGCTTCCGTTGCGTGCGCTGCGTAAACGGTTAAAGATACGCAAAAATTATGTACTACTGAATTATTTCTCATGAAAAGTTCTAGAATAAAAACGTCTGCGAAAGCATCTATCTTTTAAGGTTAAGTCACTATAACCTTTTTAATGGGATTCAAATTTGTTTTAAAGTAATGCATTATTTGCGAAGGTATTTTCATTAACATGATATTAATCCTTATCCAAATAAATACGTTAATCATCACAAGCATAATTTTTAACAAAATTGCCCGTGACATTGTTTGATTTCAATGAATATCTTAGGAGATATCATAGTTCCAAAACTATACCACAACAAAATAATGACTACCTGGGCATGTCATAATTGCGGTGCTAAGATCGCTCTTTGAGGAGTAGCTGGAGAGACGCTACGGCGTCCTAACCATCAACCTGACGATGTCCGAAGTCCTCCCGGGCGCGTTTGTTTCGGTAGGTACCTCAGGGATTCGGCAACAGGCTAGGGGATTGGGGAGCAGCTGGAACGCGTGAGGGAAAAGGCATCCTCTACCTCTCACCCCAGCCACTGCTGAAGATGCTGAAGACGCCCATGGCGGAAATCACGGGTCATATTCCAGCCGCTAGCGGACGGGTAGTAATGGGTGGCTTGCCGTCCGACCAAGGACAAGAATGCGCGAAAACCACGGCGCGTCGTGTTCCACGCGTTCCTTAAGGGAACTGATGGGGACGGGACTACAGGCCCAACGTCTAACATGACGTGGGTAACCGCGGGCAGAAGCTAGTATTAAAATAAAACTAAACGAAACTATTACAGAGCATCTAAAAATTCATCCTCAATGCTGTCAGCTGGTAATCTGCCAAAGAGACTGGCGTCGTTGCTTCTTTGTATGGCTATGCTTAGCTGATCAAGCCAGATCTTGGGTCACGGGAAGCGTCAATAACTGACAAAGAATGCAATGGATGTGCAACCAAGTGCAACTGAGACTTTGCAACCAATAAAGGAAAGATGTGAAAGCAGCAATAAATTAAATCCTCAGCTATTAACAGGTCTCTTTATAAAAAAGCCCCTTTTTTCTTCGAGCGTCCATAGAATTTGGATTCCTTAGTGTTTGAGGCAGACCAGAGGCCTTATCACGAGTTAGCATGTTTTTGTGACGTTAAGTAAACGGGGCTTTCCGTTTAAAGGCGCTGTTTCATTTTCCATACAATTTACGTCATAATGTATGTACGCTGTACGGATAAATTCGAAGAATTCATGATAGGGTCTTTGGAAAGCCTGCCATTGCGAAGCCCCATCACCGCCCCGAGTTTAACTTCTTCGGGCGGAAGAAAACCATGAGAATTTCCACAAATAAAGAGCAGGTTACCACGTGGTTCACTAATGAAGTGAATATTTCAGCTATTGCACACGCGAATTACAGTAGGAAAATTGCAAATCATATTCAGAAACAAGAAAAAAATCCAACACAATAACTAAATGCCAAAGCATCACGGAAAATCCTAACGACTCAAATAGCTGCGGGTTGCTCGACCTTACTAAGATGAATAATAAAGAAACAATAGCAAAAAATTATGATCAGATAATGAAACCTGGTGCACTGTGCATTACGGATTACCACAGTTCATACGTCATTTCCACACTCGTGAGCTCGTGGCTAAGTTATAATAGCGCAGCAGCACAGGTAAATCTTTAAGGTTAAGCTGCTTTTGCCGAGGTTGGTCTGTGGATGGCTGACCATTTATCACAGCGAGTTTCCGCCGTCTGTCGGAAATTACGTAAGACCGTTGATTCCTGGAGTCGCGGGACTAACGAATTACCGTGACCCCGGAACGTAAAGGGCTATTGAAGGACTAAGGAGGACTCATTTGATGATTTTACCACAATAAAAAAAGACCGGTTATTCCGGCTGTAGATTACACAGAATTCGAAAATCTGACAACCAGTCTTGCCAAGGGGTATCGTATTACCCAGATACTGGGTTTTGGAGGTCAGGTAGCTCTATCACAAGATTTCAGTATTTTATCTACAGCGTACTTGAAGTATTTACTGCGTTTATTTTATGGAAAAATGGAACAGCGCCTCTAGTGTACGAAGAAAGAACTAAATTTTTTCCTTGAAATTAATGTCAGTTTCAGTTTATGCCAGGCATATGCTACCTACATCATTTTCACACTATTATCCTTGTTATAGAGTTTTCCTGTGCCCGAAGTGTGTTCCTGAAAAGTCTGTGGCCTGCGCGTACTTTACTGTGCCGTGCGTTTATGCCGTTCGTGTAAAGTTTTTTCATACGAGAAGCTTGCACAGGCAGAACTGTGGTGAAGCTTGTCCGTGTGATAGGCCCCTAAGTACCTTTATTTATAAAATTTTGTTACACAAAAGTTAAAAAAATAAACCGTTTTATTTTATGATTTACACCTGTTTGGTAAGTAATGGTAGGTAAGTTAATGCTCACACGTGACGTAGACACCGCTCTCAAAATGAAAGTGAATCGAGTTTTTGACGTAAAAACTTTACGATTGTTACAATAACTTAAATGTATAGGAATTTCATTAATATGTATGAAACAGGTGAAACTTAATAAGGAAAAGGAAGCCGTAGTAAAAATATGCGATATTTATGTTAATCGAGGCAGAGTAGGATGAATATATCAAAGATTGTCCAAGATTGGACTGAGATTGTCCAAGATTGATGAACTTAACTAGTCATTGTGACCAATAAAATCTATAGAATGTCTCAAATGAAGATTATGGACACTTATTTCTCTAGCTCCTAGGTTTTAATCTAATAACCCCATTTTTTAAGCCTTATGACAACTGAACACCTGACAAGCCAAAGACGACTAAGCAACATTGGAAGCTTGCACTAATACGTAGAAAATCATTTTTCAATACTCCTACTCGGAAAGTATAATCCTTTCAGCCCTAGGGAGAATCGCTTTCAACTAAAAAAATAAAAAGTAAAATAAAACTTATATTTTGACATTGAACAATGTTCTAAATTTCTCGATAGCCACTACATTGTATATACACGCGATGTAAAATTGAAGTAACATGAAGTTAGGCATAAATAAAAGAATAATTATTTTGTAAATGACTTCATCATAATTATTTAGTTTTAACTAATTCTTTAAAATAAGGTAGACTTGGGTAAAACCTGTATCTATATCTATCTATTTTTCAACGATGTAAATGTTACTACGTTGTACTACGTACGGGCGCCAAACTCCATCTCGGGACAAAATAAGTTAGTTTCACCCCTAGGATAACAATGTATCTACTATTGTAACTGCTTTGGTTTTCGAAAACTTCATTCAAACTTCATTCCCGATCCATTCTACTTTGTGGTCGGCGCAACGTTCTCTTTTTCCGATTCTTTTGTCAGAGGTCACTGGATCATTTACATTTATCATTCCTTACACAATCCATCCATCTTTTCTTCGTCACCTTCTTGTTTTTTAAAGCGTAGACTAGAACATAATATTGCTGTTTATTAGTAATACGTAATTTTAAACACATTTTGATTGTCTTCACAATTTATCTTACTGTAATGGAAATTACCCTCGGAATACCAATAATAATAATAAAAAACCTGCAGGGCAGCTTGTGGCGAGCTGTTGGGCAGTTGCGACCCTACGGACCTGATCTCCCGGGAGATATCTTGTTCCTTATCTCTGGCTTGCCTTTATTGGCCGGTCAGAGTGAAAACAGACGAGGAATCCCACCTCTTTCTTGCCTTTATTGGCTGGCTAGAGTGGAGATTCGCAAGAGCAAACGTGCTCGGAGGAAGGAAGTATTCCAGTAAGTGTTTGTAGGAATCGACCATACTTCCGAGTTCTTGGTCGGTTCTGAGAACCGTGGAATACCTCTCCACTCCTCAAGCACTTAGTGCTAGCGATATGTTTGGGGGCCCATTTGTTGGGTGTGCAAGTTACCTCCTGCCATCTTATCTATGTATATAAAACATTGATTATGCAGGGGCCATAGTTTTTCTATAGTTATTGATAACCAGTCCACCAAACCCACCAAACGCCATAACCCTGTCTTTTGTTTCCATAGTCCGCAATAGTCCAATTCCAGCCGGGGGTTGTCCTTGGATATACTGGCATAGTAGCAAGATGGCTTCGGCTCTTGGCACGCCCTTTAAAAGGCCGGGATCCCTTGATCCCGAGATCTTAAATAAAAGATAAAAAAATAATAACAATAATGCCTATTTTAAAAACAACACCGTGCTACGAAAATCAGCTAACAGCGCACTTTTGAGGTATATATCCAATTAGGCGTCGCCTAGTGTTTTTAACCACGGACAATATTGTTTCAATGACTTGATGTTTCTGGTAATTAACTAACTGTAAAAACAAGCCGTGAAACGAAATGGCACGTTTTGAACGGAACGTCCTCGCCTGACAAGTACCTTTTTGTTTATAACACAATACACGTTATCTCTTCGCTTTTTTGTTTTAATAAATAATAACTAAGTACTACAATGCTGGCAAAGTGACTGGTTGTATTTGTTGGGATGCTTCAAAGGACCAATATGTAGTGAAGAAGCGAAGCACACTTCCAACTAAACGAATTAAAAAAAAAACTATCAGCTAAATGCTGTACAAAACCTGGCAGCACAAAGTAACATTGTGGTCAAGGTTAAAACATTAGCGAATAAAAATATAGACACGAACCTTCGACGCTAAGTATCCAATTAAAATGCTTCGTCGATAAATAGGAACAATCGCAAATTAATAAGTGACGAGGATGACTATTGAGTACAACCTGATGTCTGTCTAACGTACAATATGAACAGACAACTATTTAGATTGATTTATAGCTAAGCCGTTGATATTTTGATTAATCTAGCGAGTGCTAGGTTGACTGCAATCTATTGAGGTTATATTGGCTTGACCTCTATACAAGGATATGTTTTCCATAATGAAGAGAAACTTCATAATCTAACGTCTAGTTGTGTGACTATCCGTTATAATTTAATTTCATTGTCAAAAAAATAAATAACACACAGCACAGCATTTCGTTATTTGACCAGATATCCATAGGTTAGGTAATCATAAAGCGACAGTCGAGTACATCGCGAAGCGTGCGTCAGACACTACCGACACTAAATAAACTTCATTCATTTCTACAATAATATAATTACAACAACACAATTAAAAACATTAATTAACTCCATCATTAACATGTATTACCTTGTAGTTGCTTCCCGATTGTTTTCAATTGCTGGGAAAATCTGCTGATTGTAGGCACCTAAAATATCAACTGGAAGACTTTAAACAGTTCTCATAGTGGAATTCGCAAGGCTCTATATAAGCGCAATAAACCATTAAAGTTATTTATATTCACTAAAGAAAAAAAAAGTCGGTAAACTCGCATAAAATAGTAAAAGATTTTATAGTTAACGAAGCTGTTATCATCATGCTAGTCATAGTCGGTGGTTACGGAGCTCGCGAAACTGTACTTAATCAATGTTTCAACATAGCAAATTGTATGAGGAAACGACTGACTCAGATTGGTGAGGTTCGTGGTACGGGTGCACAATTGTTGTACTAGAAACTTGCTGATGGAGCTAATGTAATCATTGTAATGGACGCCCACACTGCTCATCATTTAGGTTAAAGGGATAATCTATTTAATGAATAGCTTTTCAATCAATTTATACTAGGAAACAATGAATAATTGAGTATAATCACATCATACTGTCACAGTTATCTTTAATAGTTAGATTACAACAACGATGTGCCTGAAACAAAAGCGCACAATCACAAAATAGATGATGCAAAAAACTGTAACGTACTGACAATCACCACAGAAAATCTAGCATTCGTTCCCCCAACAGAAACGAAACCAATTCGAGCACGTTATCAAATTGTAGTTACGTAAACACAAACACGTATACAGAAATTCGCTTTTATTGCAACTCTCAATCGCATAATGTAGGTAGGAAAAGTTGATTTCGCCGAAGCAAGAATAGTGATGATGACGAAAAATGTTTGGAAGAGTGAAAGAGTAGATAGTTAATAAATTTAATACTTGTCTTTACTTTACTAACCGCTCCAGGTATCCCCGCCGATATGAAGAGGGCCAGCGTGTCGGGCCAGGGCAGTAGTTTGTACTGTTCCCACCACCTCTTCACCACGAGACTCACGTAGAACCCCAGTACGAACGACATGGGGATCGATTCGCTTTGTGCGCCAAAATACTGACGGACTTTCTCGAAAACCCTGTTGACGAAACACATTTTCATTAGATTTAGAAGTTACAACTGGCAGAAAGTAGCCGAGATATTGTAAAATGGAAGTGGCAGCATCCATTTTACAATATCTCAATATATTGCAACATAATTTGTATTCAAAGACGCTCACAGTCAATAAAAAACTCGATGTACCTACTCTAAAAACTGACAGAAGACCCCTACTGTCTTTGCTTGAGCAAATTCTTTACGAAGGATGGCCTACTTGATCAAAGAATTTAATAACTCGAAAGAAGGACACTTTAAGGCTGATTATTATCATAATATGCGAACAATTATAATATCTAGTAATCGTGTATTTAAACGTCGCAGTGACCCCGTCACGTTTGGCGAAAAGCCTTCGACTATGATGATACCATGCGGATTTAATAAGTATGAGTGAAGGTTGACAAACAAATAATAGACGGAAATGAACACTGCATGAAAGATTTACCGATTGTTTGCAAACATAGGAGCCTATTTTTAACCGACTTCAAAAGAGGAGGAGGTTATCAATTCGACTGTTTATTTTTTCATATGTTGGTTACCTCATAGCTTTCGACTGGGTGAACCGATTTCGATGATTGTTTTTTTGTTAGATGCAGTATACTTGTCGTTTGGACCCATTACGTTCAGTTTGATTCAGTAAACTTTATTTTATGAGCATTTCGTGTACTTTTTTTTCTTTACGGGGCCATGGACCGCACGACACCGGCGTACAGCCTCTTGTGATGATATTACCGGTACTACGAATTACAAAATTCTAGTGCACGGTGCACGTGTAAGAAAATTAGGTATTTGACAAGAATTTTAGTTGATATTTGAACTAAAAAAGGTTAAAAAACTAACTAACCGCCTTCATAAACTACCACATGTGTCAAATAAAACATTTACACTTTTTGTAACTTTTATAGGTTTCTTTTTTCTAGTCTGCTCTGTCCCACTCCTGGGCAAAGGCCAGTCTACTCCTTCCACTTCCCGAGAGTCCGCGCGTCCTCTTTCCAGTTCGGAAGGAACCTATCGAGTTCGTTCTGCCTTTAACTTTTTTTGGTTTAGGTTTAAAAAAAAACTTTTACCGTCTTATTACAAAAAGAGGTTTAACTACATATAAACCCAGGTTTAAGTCTCGTAAAACCATGCTTTACACAAGGTTAAGGTTTCTTTTAATCAATTAAACACAAATCAAGAAAGTGTTGAAAATTGAGATGTCCCATCAATAGTGCACCAGCAGTCCTTAGAAAGTGTAATAATTCTTAGAATAAGAGCCCAAGTTTGAATACTTATAGCTTATAGGAATATTTCATAGACAAGAAACCTTGACGTGTGCGCGTGTCCCTGATTTTTGTTCACAATTTCCCTTTTCTAAAGGTACACGTCAATCATATTCGTGCAACAGAGTATTTAGAATTGCGCACTGCAAACCCGGTAGGACTTAAGGAAAATGATTTTCCTCGCAGTAATAAACTATGGCACGTTGCATTAGACGAGAACAATCGTGACGGGACTTACAGCATTATAATTTAAAGATTAACGATTAAGATATTTATAATTGAATCATCAAAAAGTCAAAGTTTGAGACTGGCAAAATATTTTAGAAATGGAATCAAAGTTCAGAAGACTTAAGTTAGTCTTGTAGGTATATGACAAGTTTTCCGGCAAGTTTGGCAACTACGTGGATTGAGAAATATCGACAAAGTTTCTAACTTTCATTACCAGATAGTAAGCTACTCAGTGGGACCGATACTTGTGATTCGTACCAAGCAAGAGACTTTGCACACCACGTTTTTTTTATGCACTGACGCGGGTTTTTGATGTGCGCGTCCTTTTTGCGTTATCAACACGTTTAGCAGATTTTAGCTTATGCCCTGATATAAATAAATAATAAATAAATAAATATTCCACAACTATCACACAACGCCATCTAGTCTCAAGCTAAGCAGAGCTTGTGTTATGGGTACTAGACAACTGATAAACATACTTATTTATTTCTAAAATACATACATATTATAGATAAATTACACCCTGACACAAAACAAACGATCGTACTCATCACACAAACATTTGTCTTGGGTGGGAATCGAACCCACGACCTCCGGCATAGCAGTCAGGGTCACTAACCACTAGACCAACAGGCTGACTGACTTATCGCTATTTTATTTGTACCCTGACATAACGCGTTGATGGGACAATGGAGTGGTAGTCAACGAAGCAGATGGCGGGAGGACTTTATAGCTGGATGTCTTCTTTGAAGTTGGTAATTAACGAAAAAAAGTACAGGCAGGCCATAACAGTAAGTCAAGGCTCACTAAAATTATAATATTTATAATTACATAAAATCATTACAGGAATTTACCGTATATTAATGATAAAAGTACTATTAATAAATAATTATGCTTGTTTCCAATTAAAAAAATATATATATTAATTATACGTTCAAGACAATTTTGTTGAATAATGAATTCGACTAATTGTATGTAAAATGGGTTCAGCTTGTTTATACATTAAAACGTTCCCGGTGATTTATGTGCTGTAAATAAAAAATAGATACTTATTGTCATTTCCTTATGATCTAACCAAATACGTAGACAATTAGAATTGTAGGAAAACCTGAGGCGTAAGAGATCGAGAGGCGTCATCATTATTTGCTATTGAATTAATATCTTATCCAGCAAGTTTGTTAATGCTACCTAACTAAATACACATAACATTTACATAACTCAAGTAAACAAACGAATGCCGAATGCAATACAAGTTGGCAAGTCTTGTTCCTACCTACAACATTTGATTTACGAATGTATAGTAATTACAATTCAGAAACATTGTTTTGGCGCGTGGCTACAGTCCGAATTAACATGGCCATCTTGTTTTTTTCAATATAGTAACAACCGAAAATTTTGCATCTCTATACCAACAGCGCCCTCCCGCTAACGTCATTCAAGCGCCAAAAGAACCATGGACCACTCTTATTACTATCGTATTACATTACATTTTTTAAAATGTTATTTTTGCCCAACTGCCAAGAAAGGGTTATTATGTAAAAATATCGTTTTTTTTTGAGATACAGTTTTATGACAGTATCTTCTAATCGAGTCAATAAGTCGCTTTATAATACAGATAGAACCTATAACATGTCCACGCGATACATTAACATATTGATAATCCTTGAGAACCAGTCGGACTGCTTGGACATTAATATTTCAATAATATACGAGTACGAAAGTAGCTTCGAGAAATAATATGGCGACTTCATCGGATGAAAATCTGTCGTTTAATTATATTCTAGAATGGACGTAAAACCGAAATAATTAACGTAAGTAATCACTTCGATATCCGATTTTAATTGAACTTCATACACATCCCATGATTTAAATTGAGTGCTTTTAAAAGTTCATTGCATTAATTGTGACCCGTTCGACCGGACTGGTCTGGTAGTAAGTAGTCTTTAGGCTTGTAAACATAATATTTTAATTTTACAATAAGGAAATTAACTTAATTAAATATATTGAAAAGTACAATAAGAATAGGTAACGTAAGTATTGAGCTTATACATATCAAAAACATTTTAAACCGCTTGATGCTTTTTAAAATTCAGTGGTATAATTTTGTATGTTCAATAATTTTAGTTTTATTCATCAACTTAATTGTTGTATGCCGCGTGATTTTCAATAATTTTAGTTTAACCGATCAATTTAATGTTTGCATGCCGCTAGTGTAATACTAACTACTGTAAATCTGTAATACCTCCCACGGTAAGGTTTATCGACGATCAAATACCGAGAAATGGACGATCGATTATAATGCGAAGGTTTATGAGCTGAGCAGTTCGTGTTCATGTGTAGATGAATGTCTAAGACCAGTGTTTGCCAAACGTTGTTCTACCATGACCGGGTAATTTTCTGCCCTTTCGTAACCCACTTAATAGTTTAAAAGCAAAGAAAAAAGGTTTTATTAATACTACTAAAACTAAAAGTGCGAATTACGGAGCTGCTGCTGTTTTTTACTAAAAGGAAAACATGGCGGGAAGTGTTGCTACCCATTCTTTTATTTTGATGGCCCGGTACCGGGTTGCCACCCGGCAAATGGGAACCGCTGTTATATAGCATTTAATATGCTATTAATATGTTTTAATATGCTATGCATTTAATATGTTATATAGCATGAACCCAGCTTAATAATGCAAGTAGTGATGGAATATGCTCGTAGAAGATAATGTTAACTAAGTGGCCTTTAATAAAATATTTCAAACACTATTCGTGACTTTGACGTAAAGTTTTATCCAATGACGAGATCTAAGGTACAGCACAGATTAAAAAGACGACTAACTATCTCTCTGTAAAACGGAGTATTAAAAATATGATATTCCTTAAGAAAATCAACATCTTTCTTCAAAACGGCACAGAAGTAACAAAAATCGAAGGAATCGATTGCGCCATGGCTATTATGACGAAGATGTTCAAATTATGCATCAGAATCTTGTGGAGATGCGATGAAAGACAACCTTGATTGAGGATGTATAGCCACTAAGTAATTTATTTTAGTAATAAAATTAAGGAAATATAAAGGTTTCCCTTAATCTTATAACTAACATAGACAAAAATAAACTTACTCCTTTTTACAATCAAGAAACGACTTAAATAAGCTGCAAAAAAGAAGGAATCGACCTATTTTAAGTGCACAGAATACAGTACTACGTAACTAAGGTATAAATTGCACATATAAAATTTAAACAAAAAAAGTATTTCGCTAATGAAATTATTAAATAGAAATAGATTTACGTAACGTTTAGAGGTTATGTTAAAAAACAAGTGAAGAGTAACCGTGTAGTCAAAAGTAACTTTAATAGTCAGTTTTGTATAATTTTTGGACACAGTCTATACCTATTTTTACTTATATAGTCTGAAAGAAATATTCATGAAAATGAGTGAAGAAGATACTTATATTATAATGTATTAGAGATTTTTAAAATACTAGCATTCCCCGTGGTGTCATCCCCATTGTTCAGCTCCTATTGGACATAGCGTGATGTTTTATAGACCATAGCCTTCTTCGATAAATGGACTATACAACAAGATTTTTTCAATTCGTACCAGTATTTCCTGAGCTTAGCGCATTCAAACAAACCAACTCTTAAGTTTTATAATATAAGTATCTAGATTATAAATTTATAATCTATGATGAAGCTCATGTTATATTCATTTATATGTAATCATATCATCGTTTTCCGCAATGATGTTATTTTTTACTAAGTCATAAACATATTGGAATGATGAAAAACTCGTTTAAATTATAATAACTAGGTAGGTATTAATAATATATTAAAAAAAAACAACAGATCTTGTTATGTTGTGTTGTGGTACATTGGCATTAGTAAGGTTTGTTCTGCTACAATATATAAAAAAAAACAATAATTATGTATATCGGCAATAACTAAAATATGTGGTTGGATTAGAAAGTTGTTTTTTTATTAATATTAGGCTGGTTTGTAGTTTTAACGAAGAAAAATCTAGTCAGTTCTCTAATTCAATGGTGGCCTACTAGCTCCAGTGTGGGAAAGAGACAGAGCTATACAAGTCGTCTACCGCCATCTCGTTCCCTCACTGGAACTACTGTCTTTAAGACGTTATGATAGGCCACCTAATGTCTTGAAACAAGTTGTGGGTAATTGAATTAAAAGACATAATTATGTAAACTAATGATGATCGGGGACAATTATTAATCTATGCAAAACTTATTCAATGTCGTGCGACATACCCAAACTTTCAAAATTTACACCTCTTTGTTAACAGGCTCTATGACAAAGAGTAAGGAAGATGCGGAACCCGCCATAGCACTACACGGCCACAACCATTAATTATTAAAAAAAATAAAAACTGGTTGCGGGACCAGTTGTTGTTGTTGGTACCAACTCTCCTTGGTCGAAGCTTCTGCTACCGAAATAAGAACTGGCTAAGGTGGATGGCTGTATGGTGACCGAGGTCCCTTACTACTGACTGAAGTTAACCAGAGTCCTTGGATTATAAAATGTCCAGATTCCGTGTTCGAAACAAAACGTAACGATTTAGTGAAGCCACTTCTTTAAAATGTGTGAGTGAGCGCCACGTACACATTTAAATATATTCCATGGTGATGTTGACTTGTTTTACATAGGAATTGAGCGACGGGGGTAATTCTTCTACGATCTCTTAATTAAGCTTCAATTCTTAGTGGCCTACTAGGAATCTGGACATCTTTAATCTAAGCGAAAGGATTCATACGGGGCGGTGACTATACTGTTCTTTTTATGATTCATGTCGCCATCGATCAATGTGTCGCGACCCTTAAAATTTGCTACATCTACTTATGTCTTGAGGTTTCAAGTACAGTAAAATGATGTCATTGTTACGATGTTGTCTGTTCTGTCGTAGACCATCAGTTCATCACTCAATTTTATTACATAGCTTTGTCATTATAAGTTTTCTCATTTGAGCTACACAATCGGACAACAATATATAATTTAAAATGTGATTGTCAACTGTTTCCGGCAATAGTGTCACCGTGCTAAATTAGGTTCTCCGTGCTATTTTAGGACATAATAGTTGAAAAGAGATTATGATTTTCGTTCTGATTTTAATTTATTAAACAAAACAGTTGTTTGTAGTTTCTACTCAAATGTTAATTTTATTATCCTCATTTATCATTTTGCAAGGAGGTAATACCCACCTACTCTCTAAGGTGAAAGGATACAATTAAAATAAATGACTTTCCAAAAAGCGACCTGTGTCCTAAACTCTAACCCACTTCGTCTGACTTCGTAGTATATTTTATGTTGCACTAGCTTCCGCCCGCGACTCCGTCCGCGCGGATGTCGGTCTTCGCGTGGATGGTTTATTTCCTCATTTTGAGTAACTCTGACAATGACATCTTATAAATATTACGGCGCTGAATCCACTGCGGGTAATGCAACGTGTGTTCGCGGTTCTACAGAACAGAACAACGTCTATGAATAAAACTGAAAAATAAGATTTTTTTTCTACGTATTTTTCCAGGATAAAAAATATCCTATGTTATGCCCAGGATAATAAGGAATAATTATACCAAGATTCATCGAAATCGAACCGTTAGTTTTCACGTGATGCCTGCACAAACAGACAGACAGACAGACAAAATTTTTTTTAATCATACATTTGGGTTTGGTATCGATCCAGCAACACCCCCCGCTATTTATTTTTTCAATATTTTTAATGTACAGAATTGACCCTTCTACAGATTTATTATAGTATAGAAGAAGATTATTTTTGTTCTTTTCGTGAGTCTGTTGCTCCGCGAGAGCACGAGTTTTAGTTGAACAACGAAGACCCTGAGACAGTCTGGAAAAGATTGAAATAACCACGAATGCTTACAAACAAAATTACTTACGAACAAAGGCTTGAGAGAGAAAATATTTCTGTAGGTAAGTCGCAGATAGCTACTATGTTTTGAAACGGTTGTGGTTACACTTGTAGCAATTTGCACGAATCGCATCGTTTCAGAAGTGTATAATTTTATAGAGTTGAAAAAAAAAGCAAGCAATACCGTACGTAATACGTTTGTATTGCCAGCACATCAAGCTATCACAATCTGTAAAATTTCTGTAATAGATTTTCAACTTAATCACAAAGCGAAAATTTTCACGTTCTGTTGGTAAAATTTGAAAGATTGGTGTAGGCTAACCTGCTGGTGTTTGCACATAGTCATTCGACATAATATCCGTAGATATGAGTAAGCTGGTATGTAGGTACAGTATACCTGTTTATGGCTGCAGATGTAAGAACGAAGCGAACTTAGCCCATTGTCCTCTGTACCTGTATTCGACAATGACGGTGACTCGCTTGTTGTTATACTGTAATGGATATTATATATGTATGTACTCGGTTCATTCACAGGACTCGATCCAACGAACTCGAATACAAATTTAGGTACGGCGATAGGTAAATTTAATTTGTTGTTTTCTTTGATGCGGTTTTTAATGCCTTTCATTTACAATACAAATGCCATACGACCAGTTTACCTAATAGTTTCGGACCAAGGTAAATGGTCGGTCAGTACATACTTTATCCCATAATTCAGTTTGTATCCTCTAGTCAGTCAAAACTCCAGGCTAGGCACGATGAAATGAAAATGAAAAAGATAGTTTTAAAATAGAATACTCTTTATTATGTACACCAGTGCAGAACAGCCGTTTTCAAGTTTTGCGCTTAGCAACACATTTAGCGATCCATTTTTGTTCTATGGATAATTGCCCCTGAAAATTTCTCAAAAATCCGATCATTCAATTGCATAATAATATAGAAACATCAAATTGGTTTCATTATGAAAGTGGATGAGGTTAAAGGAGTAGGTATGTAAGAATCGTATCGTCCCATATGCAGTGAGCCTGCCAACTATCTATCTTTCTCACTATCTTTTTCTCCTCTTTTTTTTTGGTGGTAACATCATCAAATGAGTCCTACCACCCAGAGCAGGGCGGGAGGGACTGTCAGACTTGTACTGACTAAAATCCACGGTGTCCTTCAATAGCCCTTTACGTACCGGGGTTGCGGTAATTTGTGAGTCCCGCGACCCCGGCAGGCTTTGGCCCTCTACAGGCCCCTTGCCAACTAGATATTTGGAAAACATTATTGTATTGTTTTTCATTCAAATTAAAATGAAACCCATTGATTCACATCTCTGTCACATCGCGAGGTGCGGTCAATTTTATAGTCCGCACCATCGCCTTCGCACATCTAGTACTTTGTAGTTAATATTAAAATGATTGAGTCATTAATGGCTGGTAAATTTTTATATGTTGTAAGTAACTTTATCTACTATCATGTTATTAATCCTCTATAAAAGAACCTATAACAATTAGCTTATTGCCAACATTAAAACACACAATGATATAATGATCATTATATCATCCAAACGCGTGTTATAATGAATTTCAAAAAAAGAACATTCTCATGCAATGACATTTTCACCACCAGATCGCTAAAATTTTGAAAAAAGAACAACTCGTCTTATCGTGTTATATCCCGCCATTTTTTCACTCGAATATGGTATGCAAATATGGTATGTTATGAGAATCTTTTATAGAGGATTCACAGCATGATTGTAGATAAAGTCTTGTATGCAACCGTTATAATTAGGTATTAAAACACTCATGTGATACTATTATCACACTCGGCTACGCCTCGTGTGATAAACCCACATTCGTGTTTTAATACCCCTGATTATACAACAGTTGCATAAATAACTATTATCTACTATCATGCTATTAATCCTCTATAAAAGAACCTATAACAATTAGCTTATTGCCAACATTAAAACACTCAATGCTATAATGATCATTATATCATCCAAACGCGTGTTATAATGAATTTCAAAAAAAGAACATTCTCATGCAATGACATTTTAACCACCAGATCGCTAACATTTTGAAAAAAGAACAATAAATTGTAGACTAATACGTAATTTCGGATTCTCGTCTTATCGTGTTATTTCCCGCCATCTTGAATTCAGATAGTTCTGTACAACACCCTATGGTATGAAAATCTTTTATAGAGAATTCACATCATGATTGTAGATAAAGTCTTGTATGCAACTGTTATAATTAGGTATTAAAACACTCATGTGATACTATTATCACACTCGGCTACGCCTCGTGTGATAAACCCACATTCGTGTTTTAATACCCCTGATTATACAACAGTTGCATAAATAACTATTACATATCTCTTGCTCTGTAAGTACACCCTTACACCCCTGAATGCCGGGGTGTATGACTATCATTACAGCATAGGTTTTGGAATTTGAAAAAAGAACTGTCATACTCATACTGCACGAAGAATATTTTTAAAAAGTTAATTTTTTTTTTCTCGGTATCGATTAATTACTCGAATCGGAATCTAGACAATTTATTTAATAAAGATTTTAATTAAATACACATTTTTTTCTTCTTAATAAATGTTCATTGAAACCTGCTGTCTTGTTGTTTACTTACCTCACAATCGATATGTAAAGCAGAGTATTTATCTCGGGCGTAAGCATCAATTGCATACTCGGGTTAATTAGCGCCTTCGCTTCGCTCAGGCGCCAAAAACCTCGTATGCAATTGATGTCATACAGCCCTTGGTTAATAATCTACTATTACATAAGAATAGATTTCTTAGAATAATAAATTATCTTTTCATCTTTGTAAATGCGAACGACGGATGCACTATGATGAGATCCATTGTAATTTAACTTGAAAATATTAACAAGACAGTAAAAAAAAATGTTGCGTTGTTTATTGTTAAAAAAACCAAACATGAGCCAACACCAATCAGAGAGGTACCAATTTTAAGGAATTAGCCGATCGACACGGCTTTTAAATGAGAGCCAGTGACGCACGACTTCTAGAATCTACAGTCAACAACAAAAGTAGATGATCTAAATCAGAATTTCAATACTAATGAACGGAGTTCGCGTAAGAGCTTCGTGGCGTCGAACTGATTCAAAAGTATGTCATTGTAATTTACCAAAAATTTACTACTAGTTCATCCACACTGTTCTGACGCGAACTCCGTTCATTAGTATTGAATTTCTGATTTTGATCATCTACTTTTGCTATTGACTGTACTAACTCGAGTAGTTTTTTTAATTTTTTATTATTGTAATGGAAACAACATCTAAAACAGCTTACTATACATCCATAAATAAATTATGAACTCGATAGCAATCAATAGACACGACTATTTTAATTTTAACGTCATAACATCATAATTAACTCAAAAGTAGGGGAGATTGGGGCTGAAGATAGCTTGTCACTGAACTACAGGTACTCATTATCGTCCTCAATTTCCTAGTGTATGCTTTTTTTTTATCGTGGTAAATTCATCAAATGGGTCCTCCCGCCCAGGGCAGGGCGGGAGGGACTGTCAGACTTGTACTGACAAAAATCCACGGTGTCCTTCAATAGCCCTTTACGTACCGGGGTCACGATAATCCCTTGGTCCCGCGACCCCGACAGGTCCTAGTGTATGTTGGGGTCGGTTTTCAGTCGGGGTCGGCTTCCAGTCGGACCGCATGCAGCTGAACATCAGTATTTTGCATACCTACTGAACTATATGTGTAGTTCATAATATAAGTATCTAAATGAGAAATTAACTAAATAATCACTGTCACGCGTGTTCACGCGTGACAACAGACAGCTGTTTAGCTGTAGGGGTTTTGATGAATTTCGAAAAAATCTTTTCTGTGTGAGAAACAACTTTTTTTATCGTGGCAAAATCATCAAATGAGTCCTCACACCCAGGACGGGAGCGGAGGGATTGTCAGACTTGTACAGACTAAAATCCACGGTGATCCTTCAATAGCCTTTTACGTTCTTGGCTCACGGTTATCTGATGTGATAGTCCCGCGACTTCGACAGGCTTTGCAATCTGAGGGGCCTTAGAGGGCTAAAGCCTTTCAGATTGCTGACAGCTCTGTCAGCTTCGTCAACCCGGGCATGGTCTATGATCGGACGGCGAGTCACATTTACTCGCTTTCCGCATGCCCACGCTTACGGTAGCCGGAAATCACCTCGCGACGTCCGATGCCGTGGGCGTCTCCCACCGCGGCGTGAGAAACAATGAGGTATGAGAAATTGAACCTCGTAATTGTTGTTTTTAATTTCATAACATACCTATTATTCTTCGAAGGTATCTAAGTTCCGCAAAATTTTTACTAGGTAAATCGAATGAGTGTCGTTTTTGTGTTTCGGGGAATCACAGCGGCCAGCGGCAGCGTCCGAGTTGACACTTACCTGCATACGTCACAACCTTGTTAATTCTTCTGAAAATATGATATTGCGTAAAACTCGTTAGTCACAAAACGTTCGCAGCCACTCACCGAGATATTTTCGTCTACTTCCGTACTTTTTATCATGCACGGACCTTATTTTTTTTTTAACAGACTTCAAAAAGGAGGAGGTTATCAATTCGACTGTATTTTTTATTAAGCTATTGTTTTTTTAGCGTTGTATAATCATCACGTGAGTCCTCCCACCCAGGACAGGACTGGAGGGACTGTCTATCTGTGTACTTGTACTGACTAAAACTAAAATCCACGCCCTTACCTTCCGCCACAGCCCTTTACGTTCCGGGCTCACGGTAGCTCGTTAGTCCCGTGACCCAGACAGGCTTTGGCCCTCTAAGGAGCCACTAGCTGTTCGTCGCGTAGCGTGATGATATACTCGTATATCCTCGATAAAAGAGCTATCCATACAAAAATATTTTATCAATTCAACACAGCAGTTCCTGAGATTAGCACGGTCAACAAAACAAACTCTTCAGCTTTATAATATTAGTATTGATAGTTTCGTTTTTCAATTAATCATCTTCTGGGTCAAAGTTATCACGTCATTGGAAGTCTTTGTTTTATTCTCTAAATCAGTCTAAATCTTATAAGTAAACCAGTCCTCTTTTTCGTAGGAATCCCCACCTCTACTGACGCGTGTAGCAAATAATTTATAATGACGATAATACCAAGCTCATCATATCGTGAGATCAGTTTAGTGGTTTTCTTTTTAAGGTTAGCGCAGCATTCTTTCCCACGTCTCTCTTTCGCTATCAGTCTAAAATTCAGATAATTAGAACCAATGTATCGTTTCTTTGTTCTTTCTTAACTCTTGCTGGTATTTCTGAATGACATAAGTCAAATGTGAATAGGTTACTTCTAGGCAAGCGTGCTTCACCGTCGACCAGAACATCATAGCTTACAATCAGGCGAGAATGTCGTCAAACACGAGTCTATCATGATATAAAGAACAAAAAAAACCCGGCCAAGTGCGTGAGTCGAACTCGTACATGAATGGTTCCGTACCATTATAAAAAAAACGGCAACAAAACAGGTTTTTTTGTATGGCCCAGACCCGGTAAATATTTATTCTATTCTGTCTTTTAGTGTTTGTTTTTATTGTGGCATCAGAAATACTTCACCTGTGACAATTTCAACAATCTACTATTATGAGGGAGCCTGGTGCCGGCCCTACAGATGGACGGACAGCAGAGTCTTAGTAATAGGATCCCGTTATACCCTTTGAGTAAGAAACCCTAAAACATGGTCCTAATTCCTGCACACAACCACAGAATACTTAATAGTAGACTAACACAAATTATGACGACCAAATTCAGTTTGAATGTTTTTAATATCCAAACAGTATTAGGACATACATACAAGCTGCCATCGGCGTTTGGTCTGTCCTTTGGAAAGTACTTAGATAAGTATTATTTGAACAGCATGTCAACGTATGCAAAGGTATTTCATTTAAATTATTCATAACCAGGCACATTATGCCCGTATACTATCGTGTTGCTTTTCATCACTGGAAAAATCTAGTACAGCATTGGCAAATTCTTTGAATGACACTTACTTATGGTATTTTTTTTTAAAGCCAATACAGGTATTACCAATATCACGATTGTTAATAGCTAATCCAATTTATTTGAGGGTTACATATTTTTCTCTTCGCTTAAAGCACTTCAATTTTGAAGATGTTATTGAGACCTGTGCCAAAACGCACAGAAATATTCTTTAATATGAAATTACAACGTATCAATGCTGCAGAGTTGCTGAAAGGCACTGTGGTCCTTGGGAAGACGCTGCACAGGTTTTCCAGCCATCTAGCATGGCTCTGCTGTTCAGTGTTGCATAAATCCGCCCAAACCCAAAATGCCACCTGTAGAGGGCCAAAGCCTGTCGGGATTGCGGGACATACAAATTACCGTGATCCCGGTACATAAAGGGCTATTGAAGGACACCGTGGATTTTAGTCAGTCAAGTCTGACAGTCCCTCCCGCCCTTTTTACTACGCTAAAAAATAAAATAAAAAAAAACCCAAAATGCCATAAATGAAAAAAGATCCCTGACAATAACATTTCTTGTATTACTATACGCACTGTACTGCTGAAAAAGTGGGACAGGTGACAGAGAAGCATCACACTCCCCACGTCTGAAGAGTTCTAACAATTCTCTCAAGATGACAGTCCCACTAAACGATGGTAGATCTTGTGTGGTAATTCAAAATTATCCTACTCCAGCTGAAGAAAAGGTGATAAGGTGTCATCAGTATCAGCACAGTCCACTTCAAAAATTTTTGTTCAACTACTTACGAAGCCTGCGAGATTAACCAAGTCGGATGGCGGTATAAATTGATGAAGTAAAGGACAATAGGCTAGAGTACTAGAAAAATCTAATTAGACCGACAGATTATCAAAAAAAAATTAGATCAGTATTTTTTTTTTGCTATGCAAAGCAAAATTGACGAAGCTATCCAAATTCACAATACGTCACGCCCGTGCATTTTTAGGGCCGAAACTGCCCGCGCGGTTCAATCCAAAAATGCTCCGTGGACCCGCTTGAGTTTTGACATGTTTTTATCTTTATAAATATTCACTGATTTAAGAATAAGTAGAAGACATACGTGTCCATTATTTTTCAATACTCTAACTGACGGACTAATTAGATTTGCAATTCATTGATGCTGAAAGCAAGTCTATTCAGGATCCTCACAAAGGATGTTCTATCTACTATCTAGGTCTTTGTGAAACTCCACAGACATCTTCAGCAATCTGTTCGAAACAACTGATTTGACTGAAACCACCGTTTGTGGCAGATTCCTTGTCGAATTCATCCATAAGACGAAGCAAGACAACGGACTATAATGTCAGTAGACGATAAAGCAGTGTACATATCTCGCCATTGGCATAAGTAGAAAGAGCGGACATTTTATATTTCGAATAGTTAAAAGAGGTACTCGAATGTGATTCGATGCAGCAATGGTGCATGTAAAAGTTATTTCAGTTTCTAAATTAGTACCTACTTTGTTTCTACTACCAATCATCTTTTTGAAAATATTAATCCCCTCGTGATGGAAATATTAATTTAACTATTAAGTATACTGTTTTGAAGATAAATATTAATTAGATCGTGATCCTGCTTTTTTAACTGAGTTCAGTTGGGGAGCCAAAAAACAAAGTTCACAAAGCCTGGGCATTGTTCGTAAGGTGAAGCTAACAATTACGGTTTTTGCACCTCACGTATAAATAAATTATTATTTACCTGCTATGGTACCTAACTAGCGATGAAGTGTCCATGTTTTTTGTTCTAAGTATAAAGTAACAAACCGAGCTTAGAACAATAGCTTGCTAATTAAAACAGTTTTAAAAATAATGCAGTTTCGACCTTGCTTGCTTTAGTAGATAGTTTCAACGCGTCCAAAATGACTTTCAAAAACTTGTAAGTTGATTGTTTTCAACGAAAACTAATATATACTTACATATATTTATTTTAATGGTGATGAATATTTTAGGGGTCGACTGCCTCAGAACAAGTGTTCTGTCTGTCAATACGCCATCGTATAAAGGTATAATTTAAATAATGAAATATTTGATATAATTAATAATAATGTGTGATATATGGATTTACCAGGTTTTTTGTTGAATGTGACCCACTATACTAGGTATAAGTTATAACTCACCTCTGTTGCGACTCTGTGAGTGCAAATCGATATAATAAATTGATGGTGTAGTAGAGTGTGAGGTATGCTAGTAACTCGCGCCACACCAGCTTGTACACGCTGCCTCTCCATCTGCAAGCGAAAGTAAAGCTGTAGCTCGTTTCAAAGTTATAACAAAACAAGGAAGAAAGCTATCAAGTTTGTGTAACGGCACTCTTGCCGTCCGGCAAGGACTGCCCACACGGGCCACACTCACGCAGTGCCCATTGCCGACCTTGCCAACGATTACGGGAACGTAACAGACGCGCGTCATTTCAGTTTAATCACAAAAGTTATCCGATAAAATACATGGCTTTGAACTTAAACTATTATGGATAAAAAATGTTCTATTAGGCAACTTTTACAAAAAAATATAAACGAGTACCTATATACCTATCTATAAGCTATTAAGTATCCACAAAAATTAACCGGAGTATACAAATAACAGCAGATATGCTCAGATTTGTTATTCAAATGAACATTTTATTATTATTATTAAGGTTTCAGAAATAAAACCGAATTGGTTGGCCGTGACGTGATACTAGCGATGTGAGCTTCTAAAAACTTGTTTAGCGTCAGGGTGTCAGGCAAAAAATCGAGTATAATTGCATGTCTAATCGCTTAGCCGTGAGCCGGATGATACTAAGAACGTGACAACAGAGAGTCTACAATATTGTAGCGAGTAAGTAGCTGAACTTGTCCATATTCATCGGGGAATATATGTAGACAGGTAGTTGTTACCTATACTGGAAAATGAACAACAGCCACATGGGGAAGCGCCACCCACCAATGTCTACTAATTTTTGTTGGATGTTACAATTTCTACGTCACTATTATGTCAGAATTTCAAAGATGTGCTTCAAAAATGTCTTCACCGCATTACATAAAGTTTTTATTTTGCATTCGATTATGAACCGAAACACATTGTTCTCATTCTCTCACACTCACTGCCTATTAATTCAGATAAAACAATGGATCGATGTTTTACAAATTACAATCAATCGATGGATGAGTTCAACTTCAATTGAATTGTTGGCCAGCTGTCGGATCATCGGCCTACATTCCTCTTCAGCCTCCTGATCTCGTGATAAGTTTCCATTTTGCACGCGACTGCCATGACACAACACCAATCTACTTACGTTCTATGTGTATTACAATCTGTTATTGATTTCAGCATGCTTCGTTTTTAGAATTTGATTAGAGAGGGAGAAGTTTGGTTTTTAAAATGTTTATCTACGTTCTTTTACTGTCTGTTCTCTACTTTAGCAAAGTTTGAACAGACACTCACTCTAGTAGTTCATTAAGAGTGCCCTTGCCTTTAATATTGGGGCAATATAAAAATAGTATCAGAATCCATATTTGGCCCCGGCTCGCAGTCGGCTTGCCGTAAGCGTACGCGACTACGAATTAGGAAAGTGAATTAACACATGACACCTGTTTTTGTCGGAAGTAAATGTTGTTGAATTAGTGTATCATATTACGACTACTGTATTTTAAACCTCTACGTCTTATAAGGCCTGCTACATAAACGTGCCACGAATACGTAAGTTTAAAGTTCGACTTTTTAGTCGCTACTGTGCCAAGTGTAACTTGCACTTTATAGTGTAGGTACTAGCGGCGCTTGTTTCTGAATTGTTTCCCCAGGGCGAAACGCCTAACAAGACGCGGGTGAAACCGCGGGATAGAATCTAGTATCAAATAGCTTTGTGATTCTTTGAAGTCTTTATTTTTTGCAACTTTTTATGAACAAATGCAGAACCTTAACCTTTTTTTATGTAGATACGAGGAATTAAACTAGAATGTTGCAGCCTAGTTCCAGAACTTGGTAGGTAACGCGATTTTAAAATTTTTTTTTTTCTCTTTAAGTACTAATCAATTAAAGAATATTAGGTATGCTTGTTAGGTCAGACAGTCAAGGCTGAGAATCATTAGTGCCAGATGCCTATTTTGAAAAAAGAAATTGTTCTATATGTATAATTTGATAAGGTAATATAAATATCGACGCAATAAGGCAATACTTACCTACTCTTCTCTTCATGGATCAAATACTGTTTATACAGATTGTTTCAAAAATTATTCACTCCTATAAAACAAATACCTACCTAAGTACCTAGTTTTTGAAATTGACAAAACTTTGGTCAATATTCATTATAATATTACCAAATTATCTCGCTATGATTTTGATAATCAATGAATTCCTCGGCTCTTGTAACCAAAATCTCGTAGGCAACAATACCGACCTTCTAACGCTTGTGCAGTATTGAAAATCTTTGGTGAATTTGTATCTACGAGTATCTACACTATAAGTCACATGTTCTTTAACTATTTCAATCTGTCATCGATGCTACAAAGTTCATTACTGTGTAATGCATTAAGGCTTTGTTAAATAAACATATTACTAATATGAAAGGTTTTTATTTAAGTATAGGTATGTAGATAGTAGTAATGATTATACATATAACAATAATTCTAAACACTTCATTGTCATTTCTATTTTTACTTACGGATTCGGCTAATAAGATACTAGGTGCTTTGAAACTAGGTTATTTGATACCGTTTCGATATTCCATTCAATGGCTTTACAAACTTTTCTGTCAGTAATTTTTCCCACATTTCAAGAAATGTCATATGCTATGAATTTCTACTTTAGAATCTAGACTTAAATTCTTCTAAAATTGCGACTACAGTCTGTTTTTTCTTTAACCTATATAATCTCACTGCTGCGCAAAGGTCTCCCTATAACCTAGATAACCTTCCACTCTTTGTACAGTTTTCTCCAACCAATAGGGTTGACTGAAAAATTCTAATCAGTCCATCAGATAGATTAACAAAAAATATTTGACACGTATTTTTTATTTTGTTGCATAAACCAAAATTGACGCAGATACGACACTTTTAAAATTACCAATACGTCACAAGTAAGTAGTTTTTGATTCTGACGTCACGAGTCCCCACTCTCGAATTTTGATGCGTTGTATCTTTGTAAAAGAGCAATGATTTAATAAATAAATAAATATGTGTCCATTATTTTTAAAACTCTAGGTGACAAACTAATTAGATTTCCAATTTATTGATGTTGTCAACATGCCTATCCCGCATAAACGTTGTTACGAGTACATCCATTATTACCACGTTATATTTTTTTTCAGTACGTGATGCATACAGAGATTGATGTGATGATTTGCTAATCAAATAACCGAAACATGAATTCCGATTCTTTAGTAAACAATTTCAAATTGCATTGCGATATCGGCTTGGAATTAAAAGAATTCGAACGTCTAAAGATTGTAACAGACAGAAGACTTTGGATGACGATGTAGCTTATTAAAGCTTCTAATTATTTAAGTAGTTAACTGAACGGTGTTTTAGTTTACATGCCGTTTGAGCTTTTTTGTCAGGTAAGGTTTTCTTCGCAGACCAAGAGTAAAGTGAAGTTAGCAAAATCATGATTATGAAATTTATTCATTCTACTTCATCACTATGTTATGTTTTTGTTGTAAAACCAATAATAATATGGCGTGAAGTTATTACGAGCTCAAGTTTGTTGAAAGATGACAACGATAGTTTGATTAAGATTCCGCCAGCTATAGTCACTGGCCTTCAAGGGCGTGTGAAGAAACTTTTTTTAAAGAAAATAACAGGAAAACCTGTAACGTTACTCCTGGCTGACAGAACTGTATCTTACAAAAAAAGTATGATGCATTTTACGATCCGAATACTAATAGTGAAAATTGCGGAATTTTCCCTTTTCGATGACCATGACACGAGTTTTTGAATGATCTGAGAAACTGCCAAGTACTACCACCACCTGTACAACCGGAATACTAAGTCAGATATCGTCAAAATTCTTTGACCTTGTCAGAACTGGCCACGGTCGAGCTGCCAGTGAACACCGCTTACTAATTACTAATATCAGTGTCGACCGACCTTCGGAATCCGTACTTAAAAGCAAAAAATCTATTGCTTAATCGATCTCGGATTATGAATCGTTAATACTGGCTTAGGAGTCAATTATACCACGTCTGTATGGAACATAATTGTACGTTTGGTGTGTTTACAGCGCTGGAACTGTGTTATTGTCTTCTTGAGTATAAAGTAGGTTTGTCTATCTAGTCTAGCTTATTGTTTTACCAAGATGTTAAAGTTAACTGGCATCGGATGTGGTTAGTCTCTTTAATAGATTTCCATGTGTATCGAATGACGTGTTTCAATACACTTTCGAAGAAATAAATAATACTGTAACGAATTAGAACATTTCGATAGTTAATAGTAGATAGGAAAGTTTGTTCTATGAAAAGAATAGCGCACGAGTGCGAAATACACTGTTTTTGAACCTAATCGTAGTGCGATAAGTGACAGTTTTCAAGGAAGTGTTGAAAAATCGTTTTTCGGTGCCCTACCGTGGACTTCTCTGACGATTATGTTGGTACGTCACTATTTATTTGCACACTGGCTCCCAACTGGATTCTTATGAGGTGTTATAATCGCTATTCTTACAATAAGCTGTTACATACAGGTTGTATAATTGTCGTGACCTTGTAGTGAGTCGCAGGGTGCTTAAACGTCGGAACTCCAACTTCAGCTTGCCGTTTCTAGATTCATGTGATATGTACTTATGTGCTGTATTTAAATACGCTGAGCTAATATTTTAATTACGTGCTTACACAGTAGGTGCCTATTTACTCTTTATGACTAAGTCAGTAAGTAGAACAAAATAGCTAGTACCTTTGTAAATCAACGTAAAGGCGCACGCTTGCTAAGTACTTTGTAAATTAATGAAAATAGTTTGGATATTGTGTTTTGATTTCACACATCAACGATGAACTTTTAGCCGTGTATTTATTTATTAATTCTGCTTGGTCTTTTCATAGCCATTGTCTTGATGGCAATTGCCAACTGGAAAATGGATATCAAGTTGATGAAGCAGGAAAGATGATTAATTTACGAATTCAAGCATTGGGTACTTGAGAATGCAGCGATCACGAAGATTCTAATGTCACACATTTTTTTACGTATATACTCGTAGTTAGTTATTTCGTGTAAATAGGAATACCGTAACTTGACTCAGACTGGTTTCGTAATGTAGTACGCATATAACAGCAAACTTATTTTCATTGTGACTTATTGCGTTTACCGTTCAGTTATTCATTTGAAAAATAAAATAAATAGACATTCGGTTGTGGTAGCGGTATTCTATCTACATTATGTTACAACCAATTGGTCTTTTATCCGTCAGACTAATAATATATAGTTTCATGTGTATTTTATTTTGAACCTATTAAAGTGCAATAAATAACTGTAGTGTTTTAAATACAGATAAGTTTCAGCTACTAGTTTCTTATTCATAATAAATAGGTACGTACATAGTACCCCTGTCTTTGCTGGTCGGTGATAATTAGTGGAATTATAACTTTTAATGATATCTCTGTTCGTAATTAATTCCTATTTGTTAGGCTATTTATTAATGTCCGAATTGTTAGCCTATTTATTAACGTCTCCTTGTGCCTAATGGTTTCAAACTGAGGTTTCAAGTGAAAATTTTGTCGCTAATTATTGTAATCATTGAAGTGCTTGGACATTGTAATTGCAATGGAATTCAATTCGAATTACACTAACGGAAATCAAGTGATCATAAGCATGATTGAATAAAGTTTTAATCGATTGGTACACGCGTCATGGTTACTTTCGCCGCCTTTCGTTGTCAGGGCCAAGCGAGCTGCGATCAGACATTGAATCGATTCTAGTTCGCGTTCAACAAGTAGCATTCATCATCGCGCCTGCCTGACGAGGTCGCCTCTAGCTGCGGCTGCGTCGGCGTCATGATCCTCGCACTCCCATTAGCCATGGTAGTTATTAACAAACTTTCATTACTTTTCGACGTAGGTAAAGATGCCACGATGAGAACAAAGTTATTTTCTAAATTAAATATACACAAGTGTCGCGTCACAAAATACGGACGGCAAGAGACTTGCTATTGTCAGTGTACATTGTGTGGTTACGGACTATAGGTGTGTGATTTCGTCATGCAGGAGCGAGGCGCTCCGTTCCGAACAGCTGTTTCACCCGAGCTGTGCGCCTTCGGGCTCCGGGGCCAACGAGTACGGTTCCGCGGTCAAAGCCTCCACCCCACTAATATGATTATAACTTACTTGCAAAGGATCCTCCAGAAACATCCGAAACTGCTGCCATTAGGTACTTCACCGGCGTATGATATAGTCATGTTTGGTACAGCTTAACACACTATAAAATTAATATTTATTTATACACACACACGTTTGTTGGCGCGAGCTTGGAACGAGACACACGCGGAAAATTAAATACGTTTTAGAAAGTAATAAAAAGTTTGTTGACGTTAGTTACTAGGGAAGGCGAAGGGAAGTATTAACTAAATCGTGCACTTATAATGTCACATTCTGGTGATGTGCTAAGCACTCTGCCTTCCCCGTACTGTTGCAAAGCATAAAGGAGGGGCGCGCGAGAGCACCGTCCACAGAGTAGCGTCAACTGTGACTGATGAATGATACCTTGCTTGGCATGTTGTTCAAGTTACTCGCTCGCTGTGTGCTCATGCGTGACAAACGCGGCGCTGCGCGCTCGCAGGCCGCAGGTTGCGCAGGTTCTATAGCAGCCTTGTAGTGCAGTGCGTCACCGCATGTGCCGTTAGATGGCGTTACAAGCAATAATTTAATAGAACCTTTGAGTTTGTGAGCCCAATGAGAGTGAATGTAACATAACTTGCATCTATTAATTTTAGTGGAAGGCACAGATTGTTTCTGTTGATACTATCTTCTTTACGGAGAGTTTTTTACAGTCATAAATATTAAATCGAAGTTTCAAAACTTCGCTTTACGTGCTTATTTAAATACGCCACCATGTCCGACTTCAGGAAGAAAGCACAAAACCAAACCATTTGCAGAAAGAAATATCTGCAAATTAATTAGACTTGGAAACGTTATTTCTCCGAAACTGTTAACGAACGCATTAGAAGACGTTTTCAAGCTGTTAGACTGGAATGTACTCGGCATCAACATCAATGACGAATACACACCTTCGTTTTGCTGATGATATAGTCATTATGACAGTCATTGGAACACTTCAAGGCTATGCTTAGCAACTTCAGTATTGTTTCTCAACAGGTGGGTCTTCAAATGAACACGTCCATGTGGGATCCATACCGGTTGTTTTTGGGAACGATATTCTCGAAGTTGTAGACTTACATACTTACGTTGGACAGATTGTTTAGCTAGGTAGGTCCAACTTCGACAAAGAGGTCACCTGAAGAATCAGGCTCGGATGAGCAGCGTTCAGGAAACTAAGTGAAATCTTCTCATCGAAAATCCCATAGGTCCTTATATGTTTAACCAATGTATAGCCAGTGATGGCATATGGCTCGGAGACGTTGTCGTTGCATGGTGCGCTTTTGGAGAGTCACTCTTTGCGTGATAAAATCCGGAACAAATATATTCGCCGAAGAACCAAAGTCACCGACGTATCTCTTGCAAGTTGAAGTGGCAATGGGCAGGCCACATCGCTCGAAGTAATTATAACCGAAGACGAGGAACCGAAAGTTGCAAACCTCCGACTAGATGGACCGACAGCATTGGGATGCGATTGTCGTCCGGCGTTGCGGTCTAAGGGGGGGCCCTTTTTCCAGCGATGGACGTTTTCTAGCTGATAATGATGATGTAGTATTGAAACGGGCGGCAGCGCATGAAACGTAAAAAGAAAAAACATAAATAGGTAATTATTTTTAAAAGAACATTAATTTCGTTGTGATCTCTAAGTATGTACCTACCGCTTTTTTTATCGTTGTATAATCATCAAATGAGTCCTCAACCCAGGATAGAGCGGGAGGGACTGTTTAACTTGTACTGACTAAAATCCACGGGGTCACGGTAATTCGTCAGTCCTGCGACCCCGGCAGGCTTTGGCCCTCTAAAGGGGAGGCACCGTCATTGTGCTGACACTCTTTGAGGCTCGCATGGAACACAACGCGCTGTCGACCCGGGCATGGTCCATGGTCAAACAGCGAGTCGCCCATTACTCGCCTTCTCATGCCCGCGCCTACGGTGGCCGAAGATCGTCTAGCGACGTCCGTCGCCGTGGGCGCCTACCACTGCGGCATGTACCAACCGCTTGAGAAGTTATATGCAGGTAAAGTTGGGGAGTCCACCTGGGGTGTCTTCTTGGTCCGGTATCTTAATGACGTAGACAGCCACTATATTTTGTAGGAGTCAGCTTAGTCATCTGCAAAATACAGAGCCGTAAAAACAGCGAGTACCTAGGTCCAAAGTTATCTCTCTAGACCTAGATGGCTGCGCTAGCTGTGGAACTTCGTCTTGTGATCAGGAACATCAGGAATCATTTGTCCTGAGTCCGGAGCTTAAATCATAAGCTTTCCTACTTTTCTTCAACTGAAAACGACCACCTTATTGGCATAACGCGGACGTAGTTATTCTGTATCCTACCTTCCTCCGAAGAGGTAGGAATATGAGCCTGAGCTCCAATGGGTTACGCTTCGGGCCTGGTTCTGTACACGCAACTCATGCTTGGTCACTAAGAACGAGAAGATATCATTCTTACAGCTTGCTGTGCTATACCATCGAGAGGCTGTTACCAAAATCAACATTGAGTACTTAGGTACCGGTAGTGAGTTTCTGGCGTTTACAAAACGAGTACTTCTCGTGGCCTACCATGACGTAGGCAGGCCACCAGAGTAGGAGAATTAATATCTTTTGAGGGACTCCATCGACACCCCTTGGTAAGTCAATTTCAGGTCATCTAGCGAACCAAATTGTGTTGTTCATATTATACAATCCAACTAATTAAAATACTAGTAGTTTGCGTGCAAGCAACATGCAATAATTTTCATGATGCTTGCGTGTAAGTCAGTTTCGTTCTCGAACGTAAATTACAGCACTAGTTGTAGGTGTAACGGCATGTAACTTGTGTTATATTTTTTTCTCTTCCACAAAGCATATCTAGATTGAGTGGTCCACTTGCAAACACCGATAAGTTAGAAAATCAGATATTGAGATTAAATTTGTATTAATATTATAAAAAAAAAATATTTTTGTAACTTACTGGTGTTTGCAAGTGGACTACTCAATTATATAAACTAATATTATAAAGCAGAAGAGTTTGTTTAGTTGAATGTGCTAATCTCAGGAACTATTGGTTCAAATTGAAAAAAATATTTTGTGTCGGGGAAGGCTAGAGCATTTAAAACATCACGCAACTACTAACAGGAGCCGAGCATAGGATGAAACCGCGGGGAACAGCTAGATAATATAGATAATAATGCTGTTGGGCGGTGATGACCATCACTTACAAGCCTGCTCAATATCACTTATTGCTATGGATTGGGTTGACAATGCTCTGATACAATAATAACTTAAGGTCCATTTAATAGTCGCGGGACTTACGAATTACCGTGACCCCGGACCGTAAAGGGCTATTGAAGGGCACCGTGGATTTTAGTCAGTACGAGTCTGACTGCCCGCCCGCTCTGCCCTGCCGTTGTTGCCCTGGGTGGGAGGACTCATTTGATGATTTTCGGAATCGGACCAGAAACCTCGGAGTTGCATACATAAAAAAAATAGCGACCAAATTGAGAACCTTTTTCCTTTTGAAGAATTGCCGAAAATATATATTTTTTATAAATTACAGAATAAGAGGCCTTCCTTCATGCAGTTCCACAAAGTATATGAGACCATGTACCTATTTGGTATTAATATCAACTTGATACGACAACGCGTTCCTGAGTATAAGGGTCTTGACATACTGACAGACGGACAATGCAGTGATCCTAGGGTTCCGTTTTTTTTTTCGAGGTAAGTAATCGTAGGAAGGCTGTTTCGAAAAGAAAACAAAGTCAATGGATGAAATAAAAGATTGAATCACATTGAATTTTTTTAAATGTATTGCTTTGAATCCTCACTCAGGGGTTCCACCTAGCTGCCTATACATACATACATACTAGATGTAAAAAGTAGGAATATTATATATTTCGCCAAAGTGAAAGTTAGGATCAGGAAGATAGAGCTTAATTTTAATTATTATTGCATTTTCATTTCTGAAGGCGTCTCTAGATTATAGAAAATATAGGTACAATATGTTCATTCGTTATGGAAATGGCAGAATAAAATATAAATTCCCCATGTATGACATGAAACACCATCACTAAAGATCAGCGCAGTTACACGTCGACGCCACGTAAGTGTCAATCCGCACCGCGCCTTAACTTCGTCGACTGCTGACCATCATCGTTTGTTATTTCATAGAAACCATGCGTTCGTCATTTGGTTGGGCTGTTCTGCCCCGATTCCCAAAGCAAACTGTGCGTTCACCTTAAGCACAAGTCCGCCCGCACGGCAGTGAGCACGGCACAAACAATAACAGTCCTACCGACCGATTTCGGCCACGGAGGCCAATTTCAGCAGCGATTAGTCATCGATACGGGAGATATTCTAGTGCACAAGTTTATGCGCAGTCACAGATGCACTCTCTGATCCTTCACGCTCAGGCACCACCTCGAAGTTTGCGGTGGCGGGACGGCGCACGGTGGGCTGGAATCGTCAAGTGGGGACTTAAGGATTAAAATGAGTATTTTTGAATTTTATGTACTAATACAAATATTTTTTGTTATATGTAATTTTTTTATACTTAGTATTTTTCGAGTTATAGACCCCTAAACTTTGTATGAAATATTAATCGGTTTTTGGTTTAATCTGACATGTTTTAATATTGTATTACAGAAATATAGCAAAAAACAAATTATTGGTAAACATTCTACATCACCCTTATTACGTCATTTGTTTTTAACAATACTCAATAGTGCCGTGACCCTCATTAGCGCATCGTCCATTGAGCGCAGCAAAATGATGACGTGTCATTATGTGATTGGATGATGAATAGCAGGTAAAAAATGATACGATTACATTTGAAAAACAACCATCCTCAGTACGTTGTTACACATCGTAATAAACGCACTATCCTATCTCACATTTTCGGAATACTAATACTATTTATTACGTAAAAATGTTCGATTTGTTGTCAAATATTGATATTGTTGTGCTATTAAAGGAAAGTGGAAGTTTTAAAAATAATAGTGTTTTATATAGTGCTATTAAATCTAGATTAGTCCCCACTGTGTTAAGTGCTGAAAACGATAAAGCGGTAAAAGCGTTTTGTGCAAAATATTGCTATAATCTGCAAAGGAGACGGCAAAATGCTCATAGCAAAGAGGAATTGTTCAGCAACAATAATAGTGAATGGTTATCATCGGAAATAAAGTGGCCTGATTTCATTGTAAGTGCATTTGAAAGAAACCAAGACTCTGTTCCTAGTACATCAAGTGAACATGAATCTCCAGCAAAAGTGTCTACTGCCACGTCAACGAATGTAAGTCCAAGAAAACCATTTTGTGAATTAGGACCTAAGCAAAAAAAGAGACGTACAGAACATATTCATACAAATATGACTACAGAGGAAATATCTCATGCATACATTATGAAATTACGAGAGGATGGTAATCAAGGAATATCTGAAATCCTCGAACACCTACTTAAAAATCCACAGGATGTGCAAAAAGCGAAAGATAGTCTTTTAGGTAAAAATGAAAAACCTAAATTTACTCCAGATGAAGCTTTGGGACTTGTTTTGTCCCTTAAGTTAACAAAGTGACAATATAATACTTTAAGAAAAAGTATCAAAGAGAAAAATGTCGACATGTTCCCTTCCTACTACAAGGTGCAAAATGCAAAACAAGAATGCTTCCCGCCAAAAGATGATATCACCTTAACAGATAAAACTGCTGGAATAAAATTGCAGCGTCTATTAGATATAACCACCAAAAGGATATTATTCAAAGCAATCAATATTGATAGCGCAGACTTTAAGGAGTTGACAATGATAAGCAAATGGGGAATGGATGGTGCCTCGAATCAAGCAAACTATAAGCAAAAAATGACAACGGAGGACAAAGTGGACAGTGCTTCGACATATGATTCAAGTATTTTTATGGGTAGTTTAGTACCAATAAAAAATATTTCTGAGGAACAAATTATCTGGGAAAACGACTCACCAAATTCTGCATATTGGTGTCGTCCAATATTTTTCAAGTTTGAAAAAGAGAATAAATCAACGATTTTAAGAGAGAAAACCGAAATTGAAACGGAGATAAATGAATTGAAGGAAACAGAAATTAGCGATTAATGAAGAAGCGGCTGAATCTAGAAATAAAGACTTTAGGCGATATCGCCAACACCATTCAAGGAAAGTCTGCAGAAGAGCTAATAATGAGGATATTTTCAATAATTTAATAATTAGTTCAGACCCAGTTAGTATATATCATCAAAACGTCATAAAATGATACGGAAACACAAACCATTTTCAGAAGAAGCGAAAGCCATGCTTCTTTTATCTACAACATTTGAAGATGATGAGCGGGAAAATTTGTTAATGTGGAACATTTAGAGAACGAATCTGAATCTGATGAAATTGTCTAAGTGATAATTTTGTGAGTGCGTGTGTTTGTGAGTGAGTTTGTGAGTGTGCGTATGAGTGGATTAGGCCTCCTGGAGACACCACTGATAAAAAAAAACGCGCTTAGTTCTCTACCTCAAAGGTGGTGTGGAAAAGGGAATGAAAAACAATTTTCTCCAAAATCGAAGAAAATCGAAGCAAGTGCTATATCGGATAATTTGCCTAAAAAATAGCGCAATCGAATACCGAAAGCGGTTATTTGAGAACTCTTGAGAATTAAAAGTTATTCATATAAAATCAAATTTCTCCATACAAAAATAAATTCAAATCGTTATAACTTTTAAAATATTAAGTATATACAAAAATCGCAGAAGAAAAATTTCTTGTATTTTGTGGTAGATCGCCAAGCCGTCTTTATTTTTTTTTTAATTGCTTATCAATTTTCGTGAATCCCTAAGTCCATTAGAGCTTGATTTCAGCCCACCGTGCGGCGGTGGCGGCCATAGCAGACCCGTTCTTGAAACGAGCGAGTAGATCGTGGCGACGTAGTATTGTCGTCGATATAATAGTTTTTTTTTTCGCGAACGTCATGTCTGAACAACGGCAACAACATGATTGTTTTTGAGTAAAAAACAATGATTTTGTTGCCGATTGATTCCAACGCTCGATTTATTGCAGGCAAAAGATTACATTCCTAAATGCAGACGCGCGAGGGGTGACCTCTCGTTGACCTCACCCGACCCGCTGTCACGCTGCTGTTTTCGAGGGCAGGTCCATTTGATTATACGCATAAAATCCTACCGCTCTTGCGCCACTGCCACCGCCCCGCCTTCGCAAAATTCGAGGTAGGTGCCTTACAGTCCGATGAGACGGCAATCCGATACGACCGGAGAGAGATCTGATGCAAGAACAAAGGCTTAACCGGCTTTCCGAGGCACGGGGTTATCCAGCCGCCAACTTCGGGCAGCTACTAAAAAATCTAATAGAAAAACCCAATTCCCGACCCGGGAATCTAAACCAGGACCCCGCGCTCACGTTTGCTAAACATCAATAAGGACAAGTTGTGCGCAGGTAGCCGAGTTGCAGAACATGGCAAATTATTTACAATTTATCAATGTTAGGTGTGCTTACAGATTAAGGGAATGGTTTGCTTCATCAAGAATCACAAGAATAGATAGGGGATGAAGTGTAACAAAAATGCGTTGTAATATTTAGTGTCAACAACTGCTGTATTGTACCAGTCATAGTATTCAGACGCCATCAGAACACATACGTTTATCTTCCTCTCTGGGATCATAACGTTCACTTTGTTACATTACCGTTTGTCTGTATAATTACAACACTAATGACAAATTGAGTCATTATAATTACATGAACATGTTGGATAATTATAACAATAACTAGAATCTAAACTATTACATTATATTTATTTCCAGAAGACAACCATGGAAAAAAGTGACTTCTAACTGGAAATACATAACACAATCATATTATGAAGCTGAAATTAATAACAATTTGTGTATAAAAACATGAATCAAATTCTTCAAACAATAAGCTCAGGAAGAAACCCTTTAAAAAAATGTTCAATGCGCGTGGGACTTGTTCTTGATTTTAGTCCGACTTTTATCAATCTTTGCAACCCTCGCAGCTGTATAATTTATGATGCATATCATACCTAAACTAAATTGAAGTACAAATTCGGTAAATTAACCTAAATAATTATATGGTTGCTACCTGGCATCTATAACGTAATATAAAACATGAAAAAGAAAAACTAAACTTTTATGTAACACCTAAGTAATTCAAGAAATATGATAATTTATTTCTTTCAGAAATAGTCCATAATATACATTATCAAAAAAAAAAAAATAAGAAATCGAATTTTTGATATTAATAACTACAGTAAGTAAATGGATTTTGATATATATTATCGGTTTATTCCACTTTGTATCACTCATATAATGTGTCCAGAAAATATTACTTAATAAGGGATGGTAATTTAAGATGGAGTGGGTGGAGCAGCTGTACTTGACCATTGTAATTACATTTTTTTCTTTTTGAGATCACCACTTGAAATTTTTAATCTAATACAAAACAATTTTACAAAATATTTTCAAGGTCCCACTGATGATGATGTGGTACGGAGACTCTTTTGTTTTGTCTTCAAACTTGCGTTCGGCTTTACATGTCCTTATCAGATTTGTTTTGAGAGTCCACTGACTGGAGAGAATTGTTCCTCTAGTGAGGAAGCTTGGAATTGATGTGGGTGGGATCCACCTCCTACCGGCACCTTAGGCTACCTGAGGTAGGGCGCACCTGGGCCGCCGGGTCTCAACCAAGATCCTGTCGGAGACCGACGCAAAATAGTTTTTACTACTCTCCGTCGGTGCCCAGGAGTACCAATTCCGCGAAGCTCGCTCAATCTTAACAAAGGTGAGATGTTACACATCATATGCGATATCTGATGCTGTAAAGCTCCCTCGTCTATTTTATACTCTTCTTTTTATTTCTAGTACTTGTTTAGTTAGAGAAAACAATTTTTGGCGTTCCAATCGCCAATTCGCCTACTTGTGCCGGGATTTGAAGTATTTTGTAAATGTTTTTTGTTCTTTATACTATATGTTTATATTTCAATAGAGTTTATCTATCAATATTGTATTTAAGTCGTCGTTAGACAATTTATAGATTAATTAATAGAAAATGTATATTCCATATCCTATTTACAAAATAAATAAATAATTTCTTGTCAAGTAAGGAGCTTAACATTTAACTTTTAAAAAATAGAAAAGAGTATTCTCTCCAGACAAGCAAGACCGTTTTTTTTAGCTACAATTTTTCAAGTGGATATGCTTGCTGCTTTTAGTCCATCGAAAATAACCATCCAATAAAATATGTGAGTAGGTGCAGATGATGTATTCGTGAAATATTCACTGCAGGTTTATAATTTAGTTTCATTACAGTAGCATTGTTGGCATTTATGCTGTCCTGATACGAGTTTTCTAAAGTTATCCTAACTAAAGAGGTGTTCAGTTGCCCTCTCCAGTTCCCAGCCAAACGTGGACAGCGCAACTCTTGCTTGATCTTCATCAACCCCCATATCTAGTAATACTTGAACTTTTTGATTGAATTCCCAAATAACAGTGGGACCTCCAGCATATGCGTTGGTCCAGTATCTGGCAGTCAAGTTGAATAGTTGTATGTCTTCTCTGTACTGTTTTGCCACCACGGCATCCTGAGGGTCGTTCGGCTCAGCCGCCGACAGCAGTGCTTGGATGGACAGCAGTACTGTGCGCAGTGTAAGAGCAGCTGCCCATTGATCTTTGAGTATGTCTAGACATATGGCTCCCGTTACCGATGATACATTAGGATGCCAAATTTTTGTCATAAAGCGAATCTGGAAACATAATGATCTCTAATCAGTTTCATGTTGGCTGAAATCGAACGCCATTCTCCTGCTAATGCTAGATTACATCTTCTATTAAACCGTCATCATCCACGCATTCTGTTTAGTAAACTAAGTATCGAAGCAATGTTGCAAGGGAGCGACAGTTAAAGTTTAGTTGAGTCATGTAAATTTAATATTCTTTAAAAATAAATTGACCTTTTTCGAACTTATTATTTTACTAATTACTGTTGGCTTAATGATCGTTTATTTAAAGTGACAACCACAACGTGTCTACTTCATTCACTTCTGCTACTTGAATAAGGAAAACTCAGAAATAAGATGAAAATAAAGTATGTTATGTATGTATGTGTGATTTATGGGGCAATTTTAGTTTCGACTTAAATGCTATTTTAATGTCTAATTAAAAATACCTTCGGAGGATTGAATGGGTATGTCTCTGGTACTTTTATCTCTAGAAGAAATGTTCCTCCTTCATAAGGTGTGTCTGGAGGTCCGGCAATCTCTCCCTGAAGTTCTGTCCAGCTGTCGTTGACCAACTCTAATTTAATACTACCGCCTGCTACCTGCAACAATGAAGCAACTTTTTTTACACAAATGCAATTAATCAATAACACCAACAGGCCTTCATTAATAGCTAGTGAAAATATACACTACAATTAAATATATTTTATAACTGATGTTGTCCTTATATTGTTTTATTGTCGCCTTTCAGTGTAACCTGAAGTAGCATAGCTGTGTATTTAACCATTAACAAGTCTTTATGACTACCCGATATGACTGCCAAAATACTAGAAATGATTACAAGAATGAGCACCGTGTAATACATTCTAATGTGTTCCTAATTAAATTCGGTGAGGCGGAACTAACACAGTCGGACGACATCTTTGTCGAAGTTGGACCTACCTAACTGAACAATATGTCCAAGGTAAGTATAATGGTGTACAACTTCGAGAATATCATTCCCAATAACAACCGGTACGTCAAATGGACATTCGACATGATTTTCGTCTTGTCCATGTTCATTTTAAGCCCCACCTGTTGGGAAACGATACTGAGGTCGCTGAGTATAGCATTGAGGTGCACAACATTGATGTTGATGCCGAGTCTGTTCCATTCCAAGAGCTTGAAAACGTCCTCCAACGCATTCGTGAACAGTTTCGGAGAAATAACGTCTCCCTGTCTTACGCCTTTCTGCAATTGGATTGGTTTCGTGCTCTCTTACTGAAGTCGGATGGACTTTGTGGCGTTTCTATACAAGCACTTCAACACTTCGATATACCTGTAGTCGATATGACATCGTTGGAGGGACTGCAATACTGACCAGGTTTCGATTGAATCGAAGGCTTTTATATATTCAACAAACGCTAGACATAATGGCCGATTATACTCCTCTGTCTTCTGTATAATCTGGCGGAGCCTGTGTATGTGGTCTATAGTACTAAAACCTTTTCGGAAACCGGCTTGTTCGGGAGGCTGGAAGTCATCAATCCTGCATTAGAGACGGTTCGTAAAGACTCTTGAGAACAGCTTGTATACATGGCTCTGAAGTGAGATTGGTCTGTAGTTCTTCAACAAGGTGTTATCACCCTTTTTGAAGAAAAGAACAACCACACTCCTGTGCCATGTTTCTGGCGTAGTAACTTCGAGTATGACGGAATTAAATAACTTCTGGAGGACTAGAAGTACCGGTTTTCCACCCGCTTTCAGAAGTTCTGTTGTGATTCCATCCTCACCCGGCGACTTGTTATACTTGAGCTGCCATTCTAATCTCGTACAGGCTGATGTCCGGGATATCTTCAGTGTAGTGTCGAGTCAGTTTAGCTCTTGCGTCTCGAGCTGTACTGACACTGGGTTGTCGTGTAGATGTGTATAACTGTCCGTAAAACCTCTCAAACTCTGTCAGGATCCCCGATTTCGTCGAAATGGTACACAATACCAATTGCAAATAAAAAATTGCACATAATAAATTGACATTTGCAATGGCACGTGTGGACAACACTAGTCAGTCGCAGTTTGCAGTTTTTTTTTCCTCTGCATATGTGATTAAGGGATACGTCAAATTGATCTAGTCACAATATTACTTTCGTTTTAGGCAGCAACACTTGTACATAAAAAATTGTTAGCAACAGATTACATTAACAATGCATTCAAGATCATTCACATGAAACTACAATGATGCAGAAGCAATGAATAAGATTCGCATAATAAACACACAATTCAAGCGGGGCTGCACACTTGCAGAGCCAATAAAGAGTTATTAGGTATTCATTTGTTCAGTCACAGTTAAGGTTACAAATTATACTCAATTTATAGCTTTATGAACAAATATTTTTTCATTATACTGTATAACTTCTATATTTGGAATCGCAGCATCATCTATGGAATCTTTCAAAACAAAGAAGACAAGTAGAAGTTGTATGTTGAGTGCCAAAAAATCTGACTCGGCATATTTGAATATTATAATGAATAAACAAAGTCATGATGACTTTGAATGTGTTTACTGTTTTGGGAAAACATGTTTTAAAGATTTTTCATGACATTAGTAGTGTTGTGCTGTTGGCATAGTAGAATCAATGTCTGAGTTCAATTTTGGGTATGAGATCTGGATAATCAGTGACTGTGTTTCCGAAGTATATCTCGAAAAATTACAATAAAAGTGGGAAATCGTACCACCCATAATCATTTTACTATGCTGCTGTATAGCCAGAGAGAGAATATATTTCCCATCCTGTTTTATTTGGTATCACTGATACCAAATCACCACAAACAGATCGCCTCTCCTTGTTACAGATCCCTACTGTAACAAGGAGAGGCGATCTGTAGGTAATGAATTTATTAGATTTATAAGTTAAATGTGATACAAAATTATTCTATTTTATACATAAGGCTCTTTTTTCTAAATAAATATAAAACAGGATGCTTGACATCAATCCCTGCCTGAGAAGATTATCTAGTGCGAGTCGCCATTAATTAATTTATAAAGACAATGTCTCTACTACTGTGTTTCTGTAATTGTTTTAAATAAATAATATTCAAGACCTATATGGTCATATTACTATTAAGAAGTGAGATATAAGCATTTTTTGACACTCACTAATCTATCTAATGTATATAACAAAAACAACTATTCTCATGTGAAAATAATGTGTGTCATTTGTTGTTTACGTCTCCAAATTAATTGTTGCTAAATAGATTCAAATAGAATCAATCATAGTGGATGTTTCACTCTACACAATCTGTCACAATTTTACAAAGTGATTATCATTGAGTAGTGTAAAAATATTAAAATTGTAATCTTAGTCATTAAACAGTGTTGTACTTCCTAGCATGACCGTGAACATATCTATATATAAAATGAGTGATCGATCAAAGCACAGCCGAAACTGCTGGACTTAAAAACATTAATTTTGCATAAGCGTTCCTTATATAAATTCAACCCCTAAGGGGTTGATTTTGGGGTTGATAGTTTGTTTGAAATTTCGTTACTACAAGTGCAAGGAGTTTCAGATTTTGCGCGGGGTTTTTTTTGTGACGTAGGTGTTACCTAAGACGGGATTTTGCGAAATTCGAGCCCAAATGGGTTGTTTTTGGTGTTGATAGTTCGTATGAAACTTCGTTACTTCAAGTGCTAGGAGTCTCAAATTTTTATTGGATATATTATGTTAAGATTTTATAATGAGGATGGCTAGGAGTAGAATTTCATAAGACTCAAAGGTCGAAATTTCCGCGGACGAAGTCGCGGCCGGAGTGTTAGATCATTAACTTTTTATGGTAATATTATCTTAAAAGAACTTAATTTAGCCTGTTTTTTTAGTCATATTGTCCGTTGACAGAGGCCTCCTCCTGGTTGTGCCATTTTTTACGTTGTCCTGCTAATCTCCTCCACCCCTGTGGGAGATTGTCCTAGTTATTTCGTATATTTTTTTAAAATTTAATGCCGTCTTGTTTCTAGTATAAAAATCAAATACCGGCTTATGGACAGATCTTTTTTACTATTTGTTTCTTATAATTTACGATAATTTACCGGTTATGAAATTAGAGTACATTATGAGTACAAATTATTAAGCATGCTCCCGTGTCTTCAATGCTAGCTGGAATTTTAGTGTGGTCGTGCTGGGAAGCAATTTTCCTAGCACAACCTGTATATCAACAGTAATTATAAGTAATACAAGTATAAAATTTCTAATTAGTGGTATCTAATAATACAAATTAAAAGGAATTTATTTATTACTATCAAAAGTTACAAAGAATATGTTTACAATCATGCTAGGAAGTACAACACACTAAATCGCAATTGCAACACAAAGTATGTATATTTATGTAGGTCATCAAATATCTTCAGTGGGTAGATTAACATGCTGGTAGCATGGAATGTAGAATGTAGCAAAACAATTTCGACTAAGATTCCTAACATGATTACAAATTTAATTCTTTATGAAACAACATGTTATTCACGAAATTTAAATATTAATAAGCCATGTTAACTTGGTGATGAAGAGATAAACACATTAGTACTATCTAAAAAAAAACATGCTGAATCATTCACATCACAACACTAGACAAACACAGTCAATCACAATAATATTGAAAATTTTAATTGAGTGGATTGGTATTACTTTCGAACGCACTTTGTACTCAGATGTTCTCTTAAAAATATGACATCTAACAAAATTGCAAGTAAGTGCTACCGTCTATCTGTTTTAACCAGAGGCGTACACGAAATTGTTGTTTACTCACCTCTTCACTTTTCATGACCTCCTTGAATTCCCTTTTTATGCGTTTGGCCGCTATATTCGCCATTATTATTATTATAAATTTAAATAAGGTAAATTTATTCGAATAAACTTTCGAGACGAGAACCGAGAACCAATATTGAAAGCAGGCAGGCAGAATGGCAGATTGGCAGAAACCGACATAATGTTGCCAGATAGATAATATTATTCTACCACTTTCTTAGCTGTGTAATCTGGTAGGAAAGTCTTTACTTTTGTATTTAGTCCTTCTTTTTTTGTAAGTATTCCTTGTTTTCATATTTTAGGTAACAAAATATTCAGTTATGGCTATTTCAAATTATATAATACGGTAGCAACACCACATTAATTTGTTGCTCAGATTGCGTTGACTTCTCATTGTAAATGATATTAAAATATTGTAATGTTTGTAATCATATTTCTTTTATTTAACCGTTGTAACTTTAGGAAGTGAATATGATTGCGTACATTTATAATTTTTAGGAGATTTACTGACTAATTACAACTTTTTGTTTACTTCCGCTTCACCGTGAACCATTCGTTCTTTGTTTCTCAGTCATTACTGCTCTATGGTTATTTTATTTGGTTCGATGTTCATTCGCCTGAAAATTTGGCATAGACTATGCTTTCATCGGTCTTTACAAACGCACTTCAAAGGGCTTTATGCTATGGTCGATTAATTGGAGGTGTTATATTATTTTGTTTCGTTTGGTGAAATTTCTATCCGTAGTATTATAACTGAACGTGAATGTAGAATGGTGTCTGTCGAACGTTTACAGTTGCGAAAGAGCTTTTTGTGTTATCTTTAACAAGTTATGGCCAGTGTTCTAAAAAGTGTAAGGACGAAGTTATGTTAATTTACTCCCCATGTCACCGGGTTCCACCTATGTACCTGGCACTTGAAGGTGCGTTGCATGATGTTTATACAATATTTGTTAAATTTAATTTATTTTAAAATTTAAAACTGGAAGCATTCCTGTTAGAATGCGAATACTTAGGGCCTTTGTTTCATTCAACAGTCGCGCTAACATAAATAACTTGCGTTTAGGGCTATGAAGGGCCCTCCTTGTACACGAATACATTCTCCTTTACGCTCGTTGATTGATACGCTGGTCTGCATGTACAAAACGATTTGTTAGTGTAGTAATTCTGTATTTGGTAATTTTTAGGGTTGACATGATTTTTGTTTTCTTAGAATAAGACACACTTATTCTTGTTTTTTATAAATAATTATTGGGGTCATTATCCGTATGGTACTCATCTAATAAAGGTGGTATTATCAATCCGAAATATAAACAACTTGAGTGTTTATTTTTCTCACTACATGTTATTAAGTAGTTTTAAATATTGCGTTTTTTATGATTCAATAAAACCTATCACTAAAATTTCTTAATTATTTACGTGTTTTTTAGTACTAAACATTACAAGGAATAGCCTAGAATTTCCAATTACTTATTTACATAAAATATCTAAATAATATATAAGTTTTCTTTTTTATATAATTATAGTTCTATAAGATTAATTAAAATAAATAAACAAATGCAAACAGTACTAAATACGAAAATGGAAGAAATTGTATTTGCAAGCTTGTATTATTAGTGAAAAGTGCAATATATCAGGCAATAGTATACTATGCAATTTATGATAGTGTCATTGACTACTTAATATCATCATCTGCCTAGCCTTTTCTCAACTATATTGGGGTCGGCTTCCAGTCAAACCAGATTCAGCTGGATATCAGTATTTTACATGGAGCGACTGCCTGTCGGACCTCCACAACCCAGTAACTGGGTAATACGATACCCCATGGTAAGACTGGTTGTCAGACTTTAGAGCTTCTGACTAACAGTAACGACTGTCACAAGATCGACAAATGACAGCAGGGACCAACGGATTTACGTGCTTTCCGAGGCACGGAGGAAACTCGCTATGACAGATGGTCACCCATCCACAGACCAACCTCGGCAAGCGCGGCTTAACCCGGAAGATCGGTCTGTGCGGCTGTATTTATTTAGCCACGAGCTCCTCCTCCTCGTCATTGACTACTTAATATGATTAGGTATAATAGAGATGTCTAAGGCTGATGTTTAAACTTGCAACAATGGTGGTAGGACAATGGTTGACTAATGGCTATCAGTGCTTACAGCAAGCTATGATGTTTGCACACTGGCTCTGTTTGCTTCAAGATATTTTTCTTTACATGTTGGAACCAAGATCCTATTATATATCTATTAATAATTCTGTGTACAGTCTTGTCCCCATGTATCAAATCACCAAATCAGTTTTACAGGTTGGCTGGAAGAGATCTCTTTAAGCTCACCTTTGTGAATGTAATTTTAACTTTCGTTTTTGTTGTAAATCTGAGCACAATAAAAGAATATACATATATATATAAAATTACAAATTCTCATTTTCATATCTTGAAGAGATTTTAACATATCTATGAAGGCTTTCATAGAGGGTGCAGGCCAAATTGGAATATTTTTTAAAAACTAGATAAGTCTGTATTGACCGGTAACAGGTTTATGCTTATTAAGTACCAGTTATTTGATCAATTTAGCATAAATAGTTAACATGCAATATATAATTTGATCACATATTTTTAACGAATAGTTTACTTGACTAAACAACTGACTCTTAGGCACAATACTAAATTATGGAAACAAATCTGGTTTTGGTCAAAAATTGTGAATTCAAATGATGTTAATCAGTAGGTATTTTCATCTTCAATTTTAAGCCAATTTGCATCAGACTACTATAGTCAGAGATTTTAGGGTCTCAACATCAAAACGCCCCAAACTGCATAATGCTGCAAATTAATAGTTAGCCCCTTCGTACACAAGGTGACACGTACGAACCTCTATGCAATTTGTATTGCGATAGTCGCTTGGATACCAAAGATGTACGGTATCAGAGATTGACGTCGCGATGTGAACGAAGTGTGTTATTCCAAACATTGTACAATGCAATTTTATGTAGAATTTCAACCTAATCATCACAGATATTTGGCCAAACTGGTACTGAAAGCTAATCTTCCTGAAAATCAGAAACACAACACTGTATAAATAGCCAGGTAACTTTAAGACTGACACAATTTAATGTTGACCATTATAAATATTGTATGCAAAACCCAATAATTCAGCTGAAAAGGGTACCACAATGTGGTGCCAGCTATAAATATTAAAAACAGATTCAAAAAAATATTGGTTGAATCCATAGCTTTCCATAATGAAACATGATGGAGGTCATTTTGAGAGGAAATATGAAGCTCTGAAAAAATGTGGTGATGAGAAATTTAACGAATAATTAAGAATGTCTATATCAAGTTTTCTGCGGTCCCTACCGCACAAGGCGCCGTGTCGCGGCACGTCGCCGTGCCGCCTTCCGGTAGCGGTGCCGTGTTGTTACACGGTGACCGGTTCCACACCGTAGACATGTGTCCACGCCCTTAGTAATACAAGCTTGGAACTAATCTACAGACCCCACAAAATAAAAGTTTCTTCATAATCGGTGCAGCCGTTTAGGAGAAGAATTACAAACATGATTCTGCACATTGGAATTTCTTTCATACCTATGGAGTTGAGGGATAAAAATCCATGGTTTTACTGGGTTATAGTAGATTACAAAGAGAAGGGAGACAGTCGTAAACCCATATTTATTTACGCCGCACAAAGTGAATCAAAACTCTAAATCATACTAAACCCTGCGGTTGAAACCACTGAGTACTTTTCATTCGACTTCTACCCTTTTTTTTTAAGTGAAAATCATCAAATGAGTCCTCCCACCCAGGGCAGTGCTTGAGGGACTGTCAGACTCGTACTGACTAAAATCCACGGTGTCCTTCAATAACCCTTTACGTTTCGGGGTCACGGTAATTCGTACAGTCCCGTGACCGCGACTTCTATCCTTAGGCAAAAAACCAGTCAAGTGCGAGCCGACTCGCGCACTTAGGGATTCGGTACAATTATCTATACAAACGGCAACAAAAATCTTGCCTGTTGTGATGGGCCCATGGGAGCTCCCCTTTAAAAATTTATTTTTTTAAATGAATATTATATCTAAATATTCTATAAATTTTTCAAGCGTCTACCTGTTGCCGTTGTCAATATCGAGCAAAAAAATCACGTTTGTTGTGTATCACGCTTATTCTGGTTTTCAGTATTTGTTGTTATAGTGGGAACATAAATACATCATTTGTGAAATTTCAACGGTCTAACGATCACTGTTCATGAGATAAAGCTTGGTGACAGACGGATAGAGTTTTAGTAATATAATAGCGTTTTACCCTTTGGGTACAGATATATTAGAAAAATAGACGAGTTCGATGAATTGAAGACTCATTTTCATAAACGTTAAATAATAAAGTTACGCTCTGGTCCACTTGCCGCAGTCGGGTAAAACCTGGAAAAATCAGCAGTACTAAGGCCCAGTTGTCGCATTTTAACAAATAACTTCCCAATTAACTACAACACTTTTTATTTAGTACATTAATTTAGTTTTTAGCTTAAGAGCGCGTATTCGGAAAGTTGGCAACGTCGCTAATAGCTGTCAAATATTAACAAGTTTTAATTAATTTGGCAATGTTAATGTTCATTTCCATTTTATATCAGGGATTGCAATAATTAATATCGTAACACCGAATAAATAGTCTACGTTGACCGTTTTCTATCAGGTGGCCCGTATGCTTGTTTGTTGCCATAATGGTATAAAAAAAAACTGGCCATTGGGCACAAACTTAGTTTAAGATAATGGCCCGTTAACCACCGCGACAAGGTAACGTAGTGGAATATAAACAGCGACGTTCAATATGATCCCCCAAAATAGTTTCCCACTATTTTATACACTGACCGCGGTAAACTTGTGGATCGATAGTTCTATACTTAACCAAAACTTTAAGCGCCATATTATAAAGTCGGTAACTTTTAGTACAATTAGTTAAAAGTGATAACTTTCATTAATAGGCTATTTTACCAAAAAGAAAAAATATTTGACCCGTATATTTTCTTTTTTTACGTAAACCATAATTGATCGGAGTGGGAAGCGGTCGCCTCCTTCTGCGAAGCAGTCATGCTCGTGAAGGAGGAGGCGGGCCGCCTGAGGGAGAGGACAGCGTCCTCCCTCCACCCCAGCCGCAGTGGTAGACGCCCACGGCGTCGGACGTCGCAGGACGATCTCCGGCCACCGTAGGCGCGGGCATGCGGGCAGCGAGTAATGGGCGACTCGCTGTCCGACCATGGACCATGCCCGGGTCGACGGCGCGTTGTGTTCCACGCGCGCCTCAAAGAGTGTCAGCATAGTGACGGGGCCTGTAGAGGGCCAAAGCCTGCTGGGGTCGCGGGACCAAGGGATTACCGTGACCCCAGTACGTAAAGGGCTAGTGAAGGACACCGTGGATTTTAGTCAGTACACGTCTGACAGTCCCTCCCGCCCTGCCCTGGGTGGGAGGACTCATTTGATGATTTTACCACGATAAAAAAAAAAAAAAAAAAAAAAAAAAAAAAACCATAATTGACGAAGTTACAACGCTTCTAAAAATCACAAAACGTCACTCGGTCGGTATATTTACAGGCGTTATGACGTCACAAGCTCCACTCCTGAATTTCGAAGCGTTTTAGCGTTGTCAAAATAGATTGATTTAAAAAAAGAAAAATAACACATGTGCATTATTTTTCAATACTCTAATTGACGGACTAAACATAAGGGGATAAAATACAAATCCGTGATTACACCTGTCGTATAGTATGGATCGGAATGCTGGGCTGTGAAAAAGATGGATGAGAAACGATTGCATGTAGCGGAGATGAGAATGTTAAAATGGATGTGTGGAGTGACAAGAATGGATACAGTAAGGAATGAGTTTATAAGGGGAAGTTTGAAAGTTGCGCCAACTACAGAAAAAACGAAAGGGGATCGTCTGTCTTGGTATGGACATGTGATGAGGAGGGATAACACTCATGTGATTAAGAGAGTGATGAGTATGAATGTTGATGGATGGAGAGGAAGAGGAAGGCCAAAGAAAAGAAGGATGGATTGTCTAAAGAATGATATGGAAGAAGAAGCAGTAATAGGTACTGTGACGTCTGATAGAGGAGACTGGAAGAAAAAAACGTGTTGAGCCGACCCCAAGTAAAATGGGATAAGGGCATGAAGATGATGACTCTAATTAACGGACTAAACAGATTTTCAATTTATTTATTCAATAAACCCTATTGTATGATGACGTTTCCTAAAACATAAAACGTGCTTCAACATGACACTGTGTTTACGTAAATTCTAAGGAAAGAACGAATAATTAATAGTCTTCTTTTTTTTGAATTGGCTCAAAGAGGCGATTTAATTGCCAACTTCTATTTACCTTTTTTTTTTGTTTAGCGTAGTAAAATCATCAAATGAGTCCTCCTACCCAAGGAAGGGCAGGAGGGACTGTCAGACTTGTACTGACTAAAACCCACGGTGTCCTTCAATAGTTCTTTATGTTCCGGGGTCACGGTTGCTGTTTAGTCCCGCGACCTCGGCAGGCTTTGGCCCTCTAAGGGGGGCCCCGTTATTGCGCTGATACTCTTTGAAGCGCGCGTGGAACACAACGCGCCATCGACCCGGGCATAGTCCATGGTCGGACAGCGAGTCGCCCATTAATCGCCGCCTTCATGCCCGTGCCTACGGTGGCCGGACATCGTCTTGCGACGTCTGTCGCCGTGGGCGTCTACCACTGCGGCTGGGTTGTGAGGTGGATGCTGTCTTCTCCCTCACGCGTCTCGCCTCCTCCTTCGCTAGCATGACTGCTGCGCAGAAGGAGGCGACCGCTTTCCACTCCGTCTCACCCCGCAGTATGGCCTCGACCAATACCGGGCGCGAGAGGTCGCCGCCTATCGCCGTCGTGAGGGCACGGCGGTGCTCTTCCCAAGCAGGGCAGTCCTGCACCGTATGTTCCACCGTGTCCTCCGGGCGATCCTCGCAGTGGTGACATCCAGGCGTTTCTTCCTTCCTCATCCGACACAGGTACCTCCCGAAACTTCCGTATCCGGTGAGGACCTGCATCAGACGGTAGGTTAGACCGCCTTGACGCCTATCCAGCCACTCCTCAAAGAGGAGCGCGGTCTTACCGCTGCGGTTGTGGCGTGCCCGAACTTCTATTTACTTGGTGATTTTAATTCCTTGTTCCTTCTCCGCATTGCTAACCACGATCTGTTAGCTCTCAGATCGCAATAGCATGAACTCGTATAAATCCCAGTTTCGTATAACGTCCTATAAAAAAGAAAATAGAGCAAGTTATTTACCGATCATCTAGAATTCCTTTCCATTTCATCTTTTTATGAAGCTGCCTTCAATATGAACAAATATACTAGTACTCTTCTGACTTTGAACCATGTATAGCCAGGGGGGCAAATTGTCAAGTTTGCTAAACTGAATAGTTCAATAACTATGAAGGATAGTTGACCAAGTAAATAGTCTACTATTACTAAGGTACTCCACGGAGTACGTTAGTTAATTAAAGTTTTGGACTACCCTATATTGCAGCATCGTATATGTATGTATAAACTCGTCCAATGAATAGATTGGTATTGGACTGGTAGCGTATGTATAACGTAGGGATTGAATAGAGACCGATGTCTCATTCCAAAACCCCCGTTTCGACCTACAAGTGTCCACCCGACTGTGACTAATATTTGACTCCAATCTGGGAAGTAGTCGTCTTGTAGTCCTTGGACATACTGTGATGTATGTATAGGAACAGAATCCATTGAAAGACGTATTCTAATGCCGACATTAGCCAATGAAAGGATCAGGAGACCTATAGAGCTTTAACCCATCAAATAAAAGCTGGTGTTCAACCATGCCAAATGTAGCATACTAACTAAAATCAAGCTAAGTAGAGCCCGGTTCAAGCACTCGACTTACTCGCATTCGGAGTCACTTTCTCAATTAGTTGCTAATTGTGACTTATACCCAGATAGTCTGATACGTACAGATTCGTAAGATTTAAACGGTTCATAGATACGGGTAAGTACGTAGGTATACGTGCGGTGCAATACATTATGATTATTTAGGAATACTTAAGTTAGATTAAACCAGTACTTAAAAATATCTCTTCGAATCTGTAAACATTTTTCTAGGTTCGCAGTCGGTCTGGTTCCTCAAAAACAAGAGCTTCTCTCAGTAAAACAATATTCGTAATCAGATTATTAGTTACGAGCCATTTTACTAACGAATAAAGAAGTTTACCTGTTTGAAAAATATTCTACTAAATCATTCCCAAATGTTTCGAGTTCTTCAACATACATACAGCGGTCGGCATTCGCATGTCTAAAGAAAACTCTTATATCTTTCGGATACTTGATCCAACTTCGTTAGAAGTTGAAAACTTTCGCTAAATCTACTTTAATCCGATTCGACCATCGTGATCCATCCTTTTTACTTTTGGTGGTCTTGCAAGAACTAATCTCGTGTGGTTATTCTGATCATTATGGAAAGCTTAACAGTTTAAATTTATGGAAGAATACCAAAATAGGAAACAAAGAAAATTCTGGGCTTGTTTCCTCTAACTCGCTTGAATTTATATTTAGGGTACCTCTTTTATCAAAGACTGTTTGGAAATTCAATTGAGAAGTGTACTTGAATGGTAGCAAATACTCGCTCCAATCGAAAGTTACAAAGTTGAGACTGTTATTTCCAAATGTTAACTAAAGTATTTATAAAAGCCTTTTAATGTATTTTAACAGTACATTACCTACTTCGACAGCCAATTGAGTTATTTTAACCCTTAAATGCAAAGTGATGGAAATTTCCATCAACCACTTCAGTGCCATATTTTTATTTCGATTTTATTGCAATTTTGGTGGATTTGAGGTTAGTATGTAAATTTATGTCTATATTTTTGTTACAAAAAAAAATATTAATACACAAAGTCTAAATTGGGTTGATGTAAATGTGTCATATCGACGATGAAGAGTCAATATATAATATCTAACATTTTGGCCATTTTTGTTTTATTGCATTATTTATTGTAGAATAGAGTAATGCACATGCTGACAAAGATCTTAGGTCTGTTTCTTATTAATTTTGCAAGATAAACAATTATTGCAATATATACTAAGTGGTGTTACGTCATTTACGATGGCAATAAATACTAATAAAATCTATCTAAAATATATCTAAAAACTAATAAAATCATTGATTAATATATTAATATTGTAGTCATAAGCATAAAATTGTAGTCAGTTTACATAAAACATTAAAAAAATCAAATATACTAAAAAAATAATTAAACGGACTTGAAACGTTTTTTTCGCCTCCTGTAAAGTTGCGTTTTTGCAGTTATTATTTATTGACTCTTCATCGTCGATATGTCATTGCTGCTCCGCTCCTTTTGGCCTTTAATGTTATATAGCCTATATATCGCCTTCTTCGATTAACGGACTATCCATCACAAAAAGATTTTTCAATTCGTAGACGAACCATTAGTTCCTGAGATTAGTGCGTTCAACCAAACAAACAAACTCTTCAGCTTTATAAGATTTTGTTTTCAAAGCTTATTGGAAAAACTCGTCGTCAAAAACACGAATTTTGGTGGCAATTTTTGGCTTCAAAACTATCCTTAACAGGGACGTCAAAGTCGAAACAGACGAAAAAATAAAACTGAAAGGTTATTCTGTGCTGTCTCTTTGGCAAGTTTTATTTCCATTTTAGCTTCAGTTCTAATAAACCCGTAGGTTTTTATTTGACGCCCTCTGCTGAAAACTCCATTAACTAAAATTTCAATAAAATCTTCGGCGGGAAAAGTAACAACCACAAAAAGCCTTGCTAATGAATAACGAACCGCAATAATATTATGTTACAAACAGTAATTCCATGAGACAAGTCACATGTGATCAAAGATTACTGGTAGTTTGTAGATGAAGTTCTGTGATTCTGTCATTGTATGCACAATAGAGGTCTTTGAACGATACAGCTGTATACCGTGGCATTAAGCGCGCTTACAAACTGTTGATATCGTCTGCATGCTGGCTATAAGGCTAAACTCATACACAAGACGTGCACTAAACGCGTGTCTGTCGTCGAGTATCAAATGAGCTCGAAGGGGGTTTAATACACGAGTATTATCGTTTGAATAGACGTTTCAAAGCCGATCAACCAACTAATTCGAAAACGACTTCATTGAAAGAGGTAAATTGACATACCGTCGGTTTTAAGTCGACGGTGATTGTGGAAATCTGACTTTCGATTTATATCCTATCCTAGACAGTAGTTCGCTAAACGATGCAGCGATGCTCTCACATTTTGGCGTGCCTTTATAATTACAATGCCTTTTATTTACGTATAAATTATATTAATCGAAACTTTATCTTTACTTAAATCAGAGCTATCCAAAGTACGGCCCATATCATTACTTCTCAAAATTGCCTTTGGCTTCCTCATTAGCGACACTATCAAATGGTGAATACAGAATGAATACATGAAGTTTTCAACCGGACGTGGATTGGTGTGATTTTTTTCCAAAATAAGCGAGTTTGATTCCTCGCCAGGATCATTGATTTGGACCATGGACCATGCCTGGGTCGACGGCGCGTTGTCGACGGTGCATAATGACGGGGCCTGTAGAGGGCCAAGGCCTGTCGGGGTTGCGGGACTCACAAATTATCGTGACCCCTGTACATAAAGAGCTATTGAAGGATACCGTGGATTTTAATCAGTCAAGTCTGACAGTCCCTCCCGCTCTGGCCTAGGTGGGAGGACTCATTTGATGATTTTACCACGCTAAAAAAAAAAGAGACTCCGTTCAGTATTTTTCAATATTCCGCATAAGTTTCGAAAATAGCCATCCACGCCCACTTGGTAAAATTACTCTCCATACTTTTAGTAGGAATATTGATTAGGAATATTGTTTTGTTTTTATTCCAATCACCTGCCGCTTTGATTTTCATCAAAATTGGCTCCGGTGTGCTCCGGGACTCCTTTGAATATTTTTTGCTATTCCTCTTAGTTTCGGAAGCCCACTTGGAAAATTAATTCATTCCTGTATAAAATATAAGTATAGGTCTTCACTGACTGTTAATTCTACTAACTAATATTAATAATGATATAATTGCAACAGAAAATATGTGATGAAAAAAATAAAAATATTATAGCCGCATTTTTTTTTTTTCAAAATATACATATATTAAAAGCATTAGTTTCTACGGCACTGATATGGAATTTGACTGCAATCTATGCAGTGATCCATATTGGCCCGCGATTGTATCTGGCCAGGATTTTTGGACAGCCCTAGCTTAAATCCTACAGTATTCTGATTCTGAGACAGCATATAATAAGCCAAATTAGTCCGAAAACTTACATGTTGGGTACTTGTTGCAACGACATTATTAAAACAAGCAGACGCTAGTCTATCCATACGTTAGCAGAGCGTGAGATTTCCTTCAGTTGGTAATTGCCTATTCCTTTTAGCATTTATTTATTGATCTGATGGTAATAAATAGAGATCGGATTACGTGCAAATTAAAATTGACGAAATATGCTTGCAGATATGCAAAATAAATGTCTGAAAAATGAATATTGTTATATTGCCTTTATATTTATTTCTATGGGGCAAAATCAGAAAATGTTTTCCAAAAAAAAAAATTACTACTTATAGCATAATATTTAATTTTTCGTCATAGTTTGAAAACTAATCGGAGTGCTGACACTAAAAGCACACATTTTTAATTTTTCTTAATTAGATATAGCCAAAATTAAAGAAAATATGCTCAAAATAATGCGAAATCAGCCAATTATATGTAAAATATGCAATAATTGGAAAACCTAGCCATAATACATGTATTTTGATGAATATAGCATGGCACTGTGCGATATCAAAATAAACGGTATATAGTTATACCGTTTATTTTGATATCGCACACTATCTTGGGAACACTTTTTCGCGAAAAGCTCGCCGAACGCTTCTTAAACGAAATTAGTTTGCCCGCAAATGAGGTAATAGTCTGCCATTACCTCGTTCACTGAGCAAACGAATTTTGAGATTTGTTGACCTTATTAGCACTTGGTTAATTTGTTGATGTTAAGAATGCTCTGAGTAGTGTGGGGATTTACTATTTCCGAGCCACGTGTTGTAGTAAGTTTTCTGAAGTGCTTGCCTACATTTAACTTGCACAACATTTTATTTTAATGTCTGTATTTAATAGATTACGAGTAAAATAAAGGCATTCATTATGAGTATCATTATGAATTAGGAGCATAGCACCGTATTTTTGTGTAACATTCAGAAATTAAGTGATAAATCGATGAACTTTTTATTGTAAACGTACTGACTTTAAAGTTCTGAGTTCTGCGCGTAGTAAACCGACATACGTAGCCATAACGGTAACTGAACTTCTCGAAAGAAGTCAAAACTATTCGTCACGAAGCCACATGGTTCTTTGGGACTATCGGTCACTTGTTGTTTTGCTTTACGCAGCGGCTAAATGTCACTTTGGATCTACCAGTGATGTGCATTAAGGTACAAAATGCGCTAGACAGCAGGAAATATATACATGCAAACTAGCGTCCCGCGCTGTCCTGTAAGTCTGATTGGCTAGGCAGTCGGGTCCCGGCCTTCGCTTTGGCTAGCCGGTCCAGCTGCACTTTGCCGTGTCAACTGCTGGTTCTGTCTGAGTTATCTCCTGGACTCGCTCTTGTATTTTATATTTGTTAATTTGAATGTAAATGAACTGTGAAAAAGCTTGACGTTGCTCAAGGTGTTGGTTATTATTAGGTAATTACTTCTGCGTCGAAGAAACAGCGTATGACATACGGTAATATGTAGCTTTCCGTTTTTGTCGATTCAGTAGTTTTGGAGATTATGTTTTACATCCTAACTTAGTAAATTACAGGTGTGACACACACATGATATCGATAGATTATATCGCACCTTTAGAATTAAAGTGGCCTAACTAAAATTTTTAAGAAAATGACTTTTATGCATCGAACGACTTATAAACATGTATTCTATTAGTTTATTAAAAAGAAACCAGCTCTTCTAGCCCAGAAAAGGAAAAACGCACTGTTTCCGTCTCTTTCAAATCACGCTCTTTCCCCGCGTCAGTCGGTATTGAATTAATAAAATTAAATAACATTTCCCAAAAAACTGGAATTTTGGATTACGCCACTTCTATTCTAAAGGTGCGATATTAGATCAGCAAATTCCGTATATTCTCATGCCAACATACGGTCACAAGGTGGTTTTACGAAAAAAGCTTAACTTTTTGCCCTTTACTAAAAAGTTGGTTCATAATTACTGAAGTTAAAGAAGATTATGAAATTATTGTAAGCTAAGTTTATATTTAGGTATATTGTAACGTGCCTACAAATGGTATTTAATATTATTATTCGTGCGTGTTTACTTCATGGTCGGTAATAAACTGAATTAACATAAGGTCTGAAAGTTGTCATAAATCTTATTGTTTTTATTTCTCTCTTTGCATGTAATAACAATTACGTGCTCTACATTAAGTTTTATTAGCTCTTTCTTTTGTAAAAGTAACTTGAAAATCAATTTTGATGGAGTTAGTGATTACTCAGAATTGTCGGCTTTTCTAGTATTCAGTGTTGATACAACTTCGTTAATGCGCAGAATACACGATATAAATGTTTTCAATAATATAAGCAAGACAAAATTTTAACAAGTGAGAATTTGAAAATTTTATCTTTTACGTACCTATAGGTATTTGCTTTTTTCATAAAATTACCTGCTAGTTTTCATAAAATCTTTACCTGCTTTTTTCATAAAATCTCATACTAAACTATCACATTTGTACAATGTAGTACCTACCACGAATTATCCGCGCGTCATGAACAGTTGTACGAACACTAAAGAGCTATCTGTCAACTCGTTATATCATTAATTCTTAGTTCGGGCTCGTTGTCAAAACATCTGTCACTAAGACCTAAGCCACTGGTTTCGTGCTTAAAAATTAGACTCCCAGAATCGCGTTGGCGGCCTGAGGCGCCGCCTCCGCGCAAAATGCGCTGTCATATTATTAGGACAGGCCTTCACTTTTTTTTTATCGTGGTAAAATCTCCAAATGAGTCCTCCCACCCTACTGTCTGACTTGTACTGACTAAAATCCACGGTGTCCTTCACTAGCCCTTTACGTACCGGGGTCACGGTAATGGGCTTCAAAAACTTTACTTGACTTTAGCACATTAAAAATGGTGTTCCAATTATATTATTCTTATTTTAGTTTCAAGGGCTCTTCTCTCATTTATTCATGGCTCAACAAAAGATTTTCCTTTTTTAAAAAAACTGGGTATATGAACTGACTAGCACTTTGCCCGCGACTTCGTCCGCGTGGGTTACGTACTTTCCTAATTCCCCCTTTTCACCCCCTTAAAGGTTAAATTTCCAAAAACCCCTTCTTAGTGCTCCCCTACATTATAATAGGAAGCCGTGTGCAAAATTTCACATTCCTAGTAGTTTCGGCTGTACGTTGATATGTCAGTCAGTCAGTTCTCCTTTGATACAACATTATTTTTAGTATATGCGAAACCTGAATATAGTTTGTTCAGAATCAGTAACTGATTCGATTCCAATATTTTTTACACCATGTTATATTTTTTTTTCAAAAATATTTTAATTAAATTTTATTACTAGTTAATTACAATACAATCACCGTACGGTTATGTACCTATTGCCAAGCTATTATTACGAGTGTATAACACAGGAGACGCGGTTTACACGGGTGTACCGCGAAATTAGCATGTTTTTGAACGAACAACCAGGTAATATACAAACTTATAACCTTGTGATTTTTTATGATACGGTTTTAAAATTTTGTACATAGATTCTTTACACAAAAATACTAGACAGGTGTATCGGGTTTCGCATAAACAAAAAATAATGTTGTATATATAGAAGAAGATGATGAAAATCATAAATAAAGATGTTATAAGGATAAAACACATTCACCTGGACATATCCGTTTAATAAATATTTTAAGGGAAAATACTAGGTTTATTTGATTGAAAATACATTTCGACGCTTCCAAGCAAAAAAGATTTACTGATTTTGTCAAATATCTTTTCAAGGAGTGGGGACTATTTTAGTCATTGATGTATTAAATGAAAGCTATTTTTTTGCGAAGTCTACCTGTGCTATTGATATGAAAATCCTTCTATTCAAACCCTAGTAATTTATGAAAATAAATAATACCTAAAATTTTGTACATACAATATCGAGTATGGGATTATTGCAGTAAATTTATCAAATAAAATATTTCATAACATTACATTATGGGCTCCTTCGGCGTTATATTTTTATATGTAGCTTGTTTGTTCGGAGCCAAATAACATTATTATTACGAAGAAAATTATAAAAACAGTGTTATTGACTCGATACCATTTTTAAATTTAAATGTAATAATTGAAGATAATAAAAGAAAAATACAATATTTTCGATTCCATATATTAAAATACGTGTTCCATTTTAAAATTACTTATAAGTATAAAAGTAATTTTAAAATGGAACACGTATTTTAAAATTATTTCAACAAAAACCCCATAAACACGTTTACCAAAAATTTCATGAAAATGATTTACGCCAATAACCCGGTAATCGCAACGTACCAAAATAAAACTAAATAGTTTTTTCGTACAGACCTATAACAGGTTTTTTGCCGAAATATTATTGTGTCTAAATTCCCAACAATTAACATATTTGTCATGATTTCTTTGAAAATATCATTATGAAAAATCTGGAAAAAAATGCTAAGGTGTATTCCAGTCCATAGATGCCGAATTTGACATAACAGCATAAAGCCCATTTTACCTAGTACATTACCGAGTTCTTGGTTGGGGGGATCGATTTCAATTAAGTGCTTATAATGCTAATCTATATATATAAAAATGTTATGTTGGTTTGTGTATGCTTTAAAAACTCAAAAAGTACTGCAGTGATTGAGCTGAAACTTTAGCATGATATGTAATCCGCATCAAGGATTGTTTTTATCTATTTTTTGCATCAGTCACATATCCGCAACCGCGAAAAAACAGTTTTTTTAACGATCAGCTCTGTACCAGTGACCGCGCCATCTACCGGAAGCGAGGATAACACTCGCTGACAACCGCAGTCGTAATGACGCAGTCACATGAGAAGAAATTTTAGCATGATTATATAATCCGCATCAAGGATTGTTTTTATCTATTTTTTTTTTTGTTGAAAAAACAGTTTTTTGTGCCACAGCGAAGCGGGGCAGGGTACAGCTAGTAACGTATAAATGTTACAATATCAAAACTTAATTTTTTAACATTCTACAATGATATTTCAAAGATCCCCATTCAAAAATGATCACCGTTCAAAAATTTTCAAAACTGGTCTCATAGATGGCCTGCAAGCCCCCAAAGCTACGCTCGTCGTCAGGCTACGGTTGGAAAATGCCACATCGAATATTTCGTACCTCGTTTATCGACACTCAAAATAGTAGTTGTTTCGATTTTCAATTAGATTTTTCTTTGAAGAAGTGTGTGAGGTATTAACGTTAGACCATAATATGTTTATTAGTGATTAATGTTCCACTTAAAAGTCCTATCCAACGGCATATCATCGGTGTCCCAATGTCCTTTAATTTAATTTAGCTCTGCTTGTAATGAAATTCAAGCCATTAATCGAAAGACATTTGTCGATGTACACTCGTATACATGTCATGATAAATGCGAATGTCATCCTCATACGCAAAGGTGTGCAAGCGCTAAATTTCGCGCGCTCCATGTCTATTTTATTTATTTATGTCGTACACAGCCGTTGTTCGTACTAAAAATAAAAGTAATTTCCCAGAAAATTGTTTGAACCTACTTCACTTAATTAGATGATTGGAATGTGTAGATTTTGCTTGATGATGGCCTTTATTTTATTACACCCCGAACAATAGAAAAGGAATAAGTGCATGCAGTTCTTTTTTTGGCGGATACTGTTGTAAAACTTACGATTTAGGTACACAGCCCAAACAGACCATTCGAATTTAGGAAAAATATTCTGCAACATAATCGTTTGAGATTTATTTAAAGTGGGTTTGTAAATAGATTTCCTTTTCAATACAGAAGTCTGGAAATACATCAGACGTCGAAGACGGTACCTTAGCAAGTATATGCGGTTCTCTCCATCGTTTATCTCCTTACATTTTGGAATCATTTCCTCCGTCGCTGGCGGCGCCGTTCGCCGCGTCCCGACTCGCCGTATTCGGTCCCTACGTTCTGAAGCTACTTCGTCTAAGTATTTATCGATATTTATTATAACCATAAACATATTTTATACGTGCAGATGCGACTATCACGGTTTCATGGCTACTTCAGAATGTGCATTGCTCTTAACAACACTACAGACCTTGACACGAGCTACATCTAAATGACATTCGCTATTGTTAGACAGCCCCAGACATTCTTTTGTTTCACAGCTGAAGGGCCCTCACAGACATGTGTCTAACATGTAAGAATTGAAGCTTTGTCTGTATGGAAAAGCTACCTCAAGATAGAAATCTCCAGCATTTTTCTCGTTATTTTAACTTTAAATAGAACCTTTCTAGGGGATCCGTTAAGTAATTGAAAAGCATAACTTAGCAATGATAACTGATATTTCTATTTCCATCCTAATTGACTGTTAAATCGGGGCTTCGCAAATCCCACGTTCCTATGAAAAGGTCTCGATGAAATTGGCTCTGGTAATATCTTATGATGTTCTCTTTTGCGGGTTCTATTGGAGGCGATCGGATGGTGATTTGTTGCCTTTCATTTGAAGGAGCACGACTCTTGGACTGTTGTAATTTAATGTTAAATGTGATTGTTTTGTCGCAGATTTGTGGTGTCGGTAGAATGGTGAAGTGAGCGCAGCGCGATGGTGCTGTGTGTGGTTGCTCTGCTGCTGTTCGGCGGGGCCGCACCGCTGCACGCTCTAGACATATGTGAGTACCTCCGACATACTGCGATTATGTTTTTCAATAATGCTTTTCCAATTAGCCATTTAATATTAATAAACCGTTAAAATGTATCCACCCTATTACTAGCTAACCCAAAAACTATGAACACACCACACCTTCCTGATCACAAAATTAGCGGATGACATAACGTGTTAATGCTATATCAAATTAATGTAGGTATGTGAGTACACCTTATAAAAAGTAATGCCGACCTTTTCACTCGCCTTGACCGAAAATGACGTGCAGAGCTAGACAAAAAACATTCGTGTCGCGCTATGATGTAATTATACAAAACGGCATTGTACTTAAAGCCATTATAACTAATAAACTACAAAAACAGGCGACAGACGCCGAGAAATATGTGCTTGATATACGAAGCGAACCCGGCTTTATGTATGTCAAAGCTATGCTAAGAATATCGGTATTCCAAGCAAGAATGCACGTTGCACCTGATTAATTATGATATTGCAGATAATTTACGGTGCTGCCTAAGAATTTTAAGCTTTTATTGGTATCTATCGCACAACAAAGCTAAAGGTATGGTAAAGATACTTAGCCTGGAAATATGGCCCACATCCTACCTTTTATGTTCCCTTTCGTAGCGCATCTCCTGCCACTATTCAGTGCAAGCATGTGTGTGTTGTACTTAAAGCCGAAATTAAGCACTAGTAGGTTACTTTGACCAAATACCCCGGTTTACAATATGTTAACACTGACTTGAAATATTTCACTTTGTCGACGAGAGAAGCCTTCTTGAGATATTTAGTCAACATACCTCCGTTTATTGAGAAGCCAGATCGATAGATTGGATGGACGAGATACAAAGGCAGCATTGTGTACTATACGAGATACAAAGGACAGGTAATTTTGGAGATAGCTCACAGCGCATTCAATGTTTCCTGTAATAATGATATGTATCTGGTAAACAGTTGTACGTTACATTAGCTTAATTACGTTTCAGTTCGATCGACGTTATAATAATAATTGAAATGTTATCGTGTAGTAAAAGTTTAATTCAAACGTTTCATTCAGGGATTTAGTTTGTGTGATAGTTTAAAATATCCTTAATGCGTCCTTCTCTGCATTACATTAATTAAATTCATATTCAGCCGCTTCTCTCTTCCATGTTTAAACTCAGGTTTTAGTCTCTCACTTTTAAACCGGAAACATTTATGAGTAGGTAGTTTCGAGGAGAATTGTATCGAGTAACTAAAGTTATATTCTTTTCGAAATACAAGGAGCCTTGCTGAAACTTTTGGAAAACATGGAGTGCTTCAGGTTGACTGGGTATACCGGTGTAGAAGCGAAATATTTAGTCCAAACTGCGAAGTTATCGATTAAACAATTACTGATTGTGGCGACGGACATATTTTGCTAGAACTCTCAACTACACAGGCTACACTGAAAAGTTTGGTTAAAAAATATTGTAGATATAAACATCAGAAGAATTAGGTTCCAGTTGCCGTACAATAACGTGCAAACCACATGTTAAACTTACAAAAAAAACCTTGTTATTTTTGGTAATGAGTCAAGTAGTCATAGATAGGTATTGTATGTGAAAAATATTTATTACATTTAAATGTTGTATATTATTTTAATAATTCTGTACTCCTTGGGGGAATTTAAGCATGATGTTATATACACGTATCTATTAAATAAACGAATTTAAACGTCCCATTACCATACATATTATTGTTTGCGGTGGGGAATGCTATTTACAATCTAAATTGGTGAATATTAAGTCTGTAAATGGCAGGTGTTTAAGCAGCTAACTCGATAATTCGATATCTTAAGATATCAAGATCAATTCAGCAAAAAAAATAACTTAAATTGAAAATGAACCGAAGGAAAAATGGTTTCATTTCTTTGTTCATCATGAAACAGAAATCTACGCGACTGAATAAGTTCTGCGTAATAAAAACTTGTACCTACTTAGTTAAGTAGGCATAATACTAGCAAATTATTCGGAGGAGTACTAACAAAAGTTTTCACTTAGTCACCATCAACACCCAACGGGTTTCTACTACTTTATAATGCTCTATATAGTTATATTTGCTCTATTGGCGGCCATGAACGCGTCTATGAGTGGCGCGTGGAGGCGCATCGCCTGGGCGAATCCCCGCTGCCTCGAAAAGTCGAGGCGTGGGGGGAAGAGCTCCGACGCGATCTCAAGGCAGTATGGAAGAAGCGACTGTCGCAACCGAGGTCCGGGCACGCCGCGATCGCGACTTTAAGACCCCTCTTTGAGGAGTGACTGGATAGGCATCACGGCGTCCTGACCTTCCGCTTGACGCAGTTCTTTACCGGACGCTGATGTTTCGGGGGGTACCTGTGTCGGATGAGGAAGGAGGAAACGCCTGGGTGTCAGCTCTGCGAGGATCGCCTGGAGGACACGGTGGAGCATACGATGCAGGACTGCCCCGCTTCGGTAGAGCACCGCCGGGTCCTTACGGCGGCGATAGGCCGAGACCTCTCACGCCCGGCATTGGTCGAGGTTATGCTTCGGGGCGAGACGGAGTGGGAAGCGGTCGCCTCCTTCTGTGAAGCAGTCATGCTAGCGAAGGACGAGTCGCGCCACGTGAGAGAGAGGACAGCGTCCTCCCTCCACCCCAGCCGCAGTGGTAGAGGCGACAGACGTCGGCAGACGATCTCCGGCCTCCTTAGGCGAGGGCATGCGGGCGGCGAGTAATAGGCGACTCGCTGTCAAACTATGAACCATGCCCGGGTCGACGAAGCGTTGTGTCCCACGCGCGCCTTAAAGAGTGTCAGCATAATGACGAGACGTTCCTTTAGAGGGCCAAATCCTGTTGGGTCGCGGGACTCACGAATTACCGTGACCCCGGAACGTAAAGGGCTATTGAAGGATACCGTGGATTTTAGTCAGTACGAGTCTGACAGTCCCTCCCGCTCTGCCCTGGGTGGGAGGACTCATTTGATGAAAATACCACGCTAATAAAAAATTGGCGGCCATGAAAAAAACGTCTCAAGGTTGAATAGCAAATACATCTAGTCATTAGGAATTTCGAAGTGCTTTTATATCTGCATTGACATTTTTTATTAATTCAAGCAAAGCGGCTGCATTTTTACGATTCAATGGAACAGTGCTTATCCGCCCACTCATCTCTGAAACCCATTGGACATCGCGCCTTTATTCTTTATATCCTTTACAAAATGAGATCTGAAGAAAGATCGAAATTCACTGCTGAGGGGCCTACAAAGAGAGATCGAACTGTTTTTGGTGAAGCTTTTAATACATTTTACTAAATTGAGTTGTGTCTGACGAAAAACAACCGTCTCTTAAGTACCATACATACAGACGGCAGATGAATTAAAAAAATGTCTCTTCTATGTTTACAAAGCGACAATATTTTAGTATCAAATCAACCCATTTGGTCCAAGAGATATTATGATCATATCACACAACTATAAAAAGTTATAGTGGCAAGTCCCCCGTCGATGTCTGTGCATGGACCGCCTTAATATTTAATTAGAAAGTTCTCTGCTCCCAGAGCAATGGGGACGCCTTGCCTCGGTGAACTTGTACGAAGAATTATAAATTCCACCAGTCGCTTTTAGCGTTGTTATATTTCAAAATTTCAATAGAACTAAAACTTCTATTTGGGATCGTTAATGAAAACACTAGGTAATATTAAGAACTCAGAACACTAATATTTGAGCGAGATCTTCTGTATTCTGTTCTGCACCCAGTCACTCGTAGTTATCTGCGAACAAATCTCAACTTTCTTAAAGATTAAAATTCTTTTCAATGGAACGGAGGCAAGTAGACGTTTCACTACTTAGTGCTTTAAATATTTTACTTTTTGTTCGGTGTTTAGGATTCTGTCATAGATTTTTTACAATCAAAACCAGCTACGAAGATACTTAAAAACGAAACAAAAGAAACCCTGCTAATTGCAGTTTAGCTTTTTTTTATAGTGGTAAAATCATCAAATGAGTTCTCCCACCCAGGGCAGAGCGGGAGGTACTGTCAGACTCGTACTGACTAAAATCCACGGTGTCCTTCAATAGCCCTTTACGTTCCGGGGTCACGGTAATTCGTACAGTCCCGCGACCCCGGCAGGCAATTGCAGTGTAGCTAAAGACTTTATAATCATGGTTGTGATACTGTGACCCATATCGCACACAGTAACATGACTCATAAAGTCACAAGTCACGGCAACACAAAGATTTTTAAAAAAATATGGAAGGTAAAGCTCAGACAGTTATAAAATAAACCTTTGTCACGAACTTGGTTTTGGTGTTTGTGTAAGAGAACACGGAGCGCTTGCTGCACTCGGCCGTTTCTTATGAAAAATACTTTTGTTTGTACTGAGACTAACTGAAGAAACTACGTAACAATGTTTACATAGGCATTGTTGGCCTGCTTTTAAACATCACTATTAATCTTACTTTGTGGGAGTACTTCAACGTTTTTTTATTCAGCAGTACTGCTTGCACTGTTGCACTTAACTATAATTACTTCCACTAATATACTTCAGTTCAAACATGGGTGCGTTTAAATATTTCCACATTTTCCGCGTATTGGATGTCGATATAGCGCATTATGGTATTATTCCTGATATTAAACTTAATTAAGTCATAATAAATGTCGTGAAGTTACACTAAGCACATAAATGTACAAAATTATACGTGTACGTAGTTGAGGTAATTACTAAATTACACCGATCAAATATCGAATTCTATTCACGCGATATCCTGAATTCGTAATACGCAATTCCGTTCGCTGACAAGAAGCTACATTGCATGTAGTTTTATACACATTTATGTAGCTTCACGGTTCTTTGACGAATCTACGGTAGGCAAATCAGTATTCGGCAGCACTTAAATTTATGTACAGGAAAGCTGTTTATGTATGGGCTATAAACAGCTTGTTGCTAAGCATACAAGTGCTGCGACAATCGGCATTCACTATTTGTGGCGAATGCTCAGTGCTCACGCGTTGATAATCAGTCCACGTAGATACGACCGGTGTCTACGACAATGGCGAATAACGTCATGCCCCGTGATTTTAAAGAAGCAAAACGGAAGCCACAGACGCATCTCAGGATGTATCACTACTGACTGTACCGGCAGGGAATCATAATCTGTCATCTCATTCCAAATCAGCGTCGATACTTTATGCCTACAATACTCACACTCATAAACGATTTTAAGTTCAACTTGTACTAGATTATTTATTTTATTAAACTATGTCGCAATAAGTTACCGAGTTTATTTCACTTCCCTCGAATATCAAATTAGGAGCATACGTAATAAGAAAAGTTTATAAAGCGTTTTGTGAAAGTACAATTTATTTCCGTTGTATGGAGCTTTAAGCTTACGGTTTATTAGTTGGTTTTAATAAACAAGCTTAATGTATCCGATTACACGGCGACAGGCACTCCATTGGTTTATTTAACACATTGTGGCCCTGTAATGAACGAGAAATATTTGATTAATGGAAACATTAAGGTGTGTGTTTTTTAATGAAATAAAATTTTGGTTTTCGACATTACATAACTAAGTATAACGCAGGACGATAAATAAAAGAAGACTTAGAGAAAACATACACAGACATACTGAGTGAGTACTATAATACTCTATGCTTATTTTAATTAAAAAACCAAATAGTACTTAGTGCCCTTGCAGGAGCTACATGTATTCACCCCGCGGCACCCTTTATCCACGTAACCCTTCACTAAAGCCTGTATTACCTACACTTCGTACATCCCGTTTTGTTTTGTTTAATTATTCGTCTGATATCGATTAAAAGAAACGTAAGTGCCGACTTTTAAAATGGTCCTGGTCTATAACAGCCCGGAGCACATTTTAAAGGTATATTTATATTATTTAACGTGGCGCTGGCCTGCTTCAATCGATCTGCCATCAATGGCTGTGTAATTATTACTCGGTGTACATGAATAGGTATATCGTCGTCACCGCGGCAACTTGATAGTTAGGAAAGTCATTAACTTGCCGGACCGTTATCGCTGTCAGCTATACGTTCCGTACACATTCGTCGTCAAAACTACTGAACATGAAAAAAACAAAATGCTAACGACCCCCTCGTACAATGAAAGTAATTAAAATAATAGTCCAACGATATCACGCAAAGTGTTTCAAGTCGTAAAAGAAAAACAAGTGACATTGTAAGTTGGCGTGTATAATAGCTGAGAAGGCTCAGTGGCACATCGCGCACGGAGAGGTTCCGTGGAGTGGCCGCACGCGCCGCAGGCTGATGCTCACAAATTTATACGAGCCGGAGCCAATATAGAAGGCGGTTTAAGCTGACATTCGATCGTTTTATGTAAAAAGAATATTGCCTTTCGTGGATGGATATGAATGAGTAGCGAGTCGCCACTGCGCTGTTTATTATTCATTAGACGACTACATGTCACGCAATAGCATAAGCACGCACAAGCTCAGTGCTTCTGAAACTTTCCCCACTTTAAATTTTACCTTTCGCCTTTCACTCACCCGTGTGCTGAAAGTGTTTTGATACAAATAAATTAAAAACAAAACTATACTCCATGGAATTGTTAGGGGGCAGCCAAACTGGACGTTGTAAAAAAAGTATATCCAATTTACCGGACGTCAGAAGCACGCTCACTTTGTGAACCGCTGGCCCAAGTAAATGCTTTTGCTTAAACCGAGATCATTTATTCGTGTTTATTAATATTCAAAACTGGCTCTATGACGTTTGCAATTTGTTCTCAAGCACTGAGCAACAAGAGGCCTGCTTAAATAACGAGACACGCAACAAGCGAATTCTATTTGCATTTGACCTATAAGCACTTGTCTTTTGTTTAGTGGAGGGGAAAACTAAGCGCGGGCTCACAATAGACAGCAATTATGCAGATGAATATTATGTTTTTCTTAGGTTACACGTTTCACTACGCGAAGCACGTGGTTAATCTAGACTGACACCAGGTTATACAACGTTCACTGGCTGTGCGACATGTCATCGATATTAATTATGTTCGGTTCCATATGTGTGTAAGCGCCGTTGCTGTGTGAATATAAATTAAGGCTATTGAGCAGACGTCAAGAATCTACTGTATGGCTGTTTAAATCCATTCCTGTTCCGCTCCGAGAGCGGGACGCAGCTACTCTTATATATCCATCGCATGCAGTGGATTGGTTCCATTATCAACCATTATTATTCACATTTGGGTTAATGACTTCACCATAAAGTAAAAATAGTCTATTAATTAAATGAATAGCATATTTTTATGTTAACTTCGTAGTGTTGCTAAGCATGTGTGGCCCCCAGTGGCAATGTTTACCTAGTGATAGCCATATCGTTACATATTTGACGCCGTGTGCTCTCATTTTGTACGAGAGATGTGTGATTGTGAAACAATACAAAATTAAATTTTCGTCTAATAAGGGCCACGCAACGTGGTACTTGAATGGAATGATTGATGGCTATTATTGTACAACAAATGGCGGTGAAAACGACAAGCGCGAGCGATTTAGCAAATTTAAACTGAAAATAACTTAAACATTTGTTTCATTCCAATAACTTTGATCGTATTCGACGTCAATGATACAACAATAAATCATTTAAAGTCGTTAAGAAACTGAACAATGAAACAAGATAATTTGGACGTTACAATAGAGCTTGCGTCCGCGCCCGCTCGTCAGTGATGCGTGGCCTCACATGCGACACAAGTTATCAGACGTTGGCAGCTAATTAAATGATTCAACATAATATATCACATATCTACCAGTATGTAACGTATATCAGTTTGTTTGTTGTGTCTAATACCTACCGCACGCGAGAGCCCTTTGATAGATTGACTAATAAGCGACCCCGTAGAGAATTACACTGTACAAGCCCAATGAGAAATTCGCCTGACAACTTGTGTCTCGTGTTTATTTAATTTAGTGCTCTTTTACATTTTATTAATTAATACCTCTGTCTACGTGAGCTTGCTAATGCTAAGTGGGAACATGCTGTGCGGATGTTTCGAAAATAATTAATTTGCTCGTTACTTACTCGGCTAGGGTAAGGGCGGCGGCAGACTGAAGGTTTCATTGTGTTTCAAATAATATAACACACGCGATGACCTGCCGCCGCACATCGGCCTGTTCTTAGAAGTCACCATCGATTTCAGTTCATCAAAACTTTTGACACGTGTATACTAACTTTTAAATTGACTTCGTGATTAGTGCTGTTATTACTTTTTTATTGTGGCTCAATTATCTTTTATTTTTTGTGTCGTCATGTCAATTGCTTTTTCTTTTATTTCTGTTTTTGTAAGATGCGTTCAGCACTTGTATGGCGATTTATTTAACACTGCAGTTCTTTGCTATGCTAACAGCGAAAAGCTTTCTAATGATGTACAATGTAACTTACGTCATCTCTTCAATGATTTACGCGCATCTTGACTAGAGACGAGATAGGCATCTAAATGTCATCTAAGTTAGGCGTCTTTGGCGAGTCGGTGTGGCGCATAAACCGGGTGTGCATATTGATAGAATACGTTATATGTATGGCGCTTATACTGTGTCTGTTTACAGCTCAATGTATCGCGCCGCTCGGCATGGAGAGTGGTTTGATTCCCGACAGGGATATCAGCGCCAGCTCCTGTTACAACGACGGCAACGTAGCCCCGCAGAATGGACGGTTCGTATACTAACCTCTGTTAACTAACAACTTGCTATGTATCGATTCAAAACGCTTTATGGTATTACTGCTTAGATTTTTATCGGCGACTACACGTATAGCATTTCCATCTTATAAACGGAAAAATGAAAGACAATGAAGTATGAAAATAATTCTACACGATATTACACGAAATGCATTTATTGTCAACTTACGAGTATCTTTACCCTAAACCGAATCACGGAAGGAGACTACGTACAGCGTTTTGAATCCACATAGCAACATTTAAATTCATAATCTGATCTTCACAACTAGCTTCGAATATTCACTGAATTTATAAACAGATCCACCCTCCAAGTGCCAAGTGCCCTAGGGAGGTTGAAGGTAAATGACAGTGCCATCATTGGTGTTAGAAGGATGATGTTTTATTCGTGAGACAACATTTCCGCCACTTTTAATTCTTTCTTACGATCATATTCACAAATTAAATAACTTAGTATGGTAAGCTTCAGAGAAATCTCACCCCCTTTGTTAGTGAGGGTGAGTTTGTGAAGATGGTACAAGTAAAGGTACTCCATATCAATTAAACTCCCCTTTATTCTTGAATCATTCTTGTCGTTTAAACTCCTAATCATAATTGACAATGCTGATTAGGAATAAAACCCTGAGTTGTATTGACGAGTGTGATCTTGTGGATTTGTTTACAGCGCTTGCGCTGCTCGTGAAACGATGGTCGCTGGCTGTTTATTACAAGCCATTAATTATAGAAGTTCATAAGCGACATGTTTATTTTCTTTATTATCGAACACCCTGCACGTTGTTTATGTTATATCATAAATGATTTAACGCTAGTAAGTACTATTTGTTTTGCCACATTGCACTATTTGTACGGCTGGACAAAAGGAAGCGTTCAACATTTTTGGTGTCGTGTTGAAATAGTATCAAAACTTATTAGCCGGCGCATATGCTTAGTGATAAATTATGAAAGTTTGTTCACGCCTCATTGATATCTAGAGAGCGGTCGGTGGCGCGTCAATGAGCTTAATGACTGGCCATCTCGGAATTTGATTGGTGCAAACGATTACACTGCCTCAGTGACACACGATAAGTGAATGCGCTAATAACAATACCACTATTATTAGCTTTGATTGATATATGTATATAGGAGGAATCTTGGATCGTTGTGAAATAACAACGCGTCTTAGTTTTTGTACGCCCGGCGCAGTGAAGCGGATAGCTTTGTACATTCATGGCTTATAAACTTTGTAGCGGGCGAACTTATGAGTCTATAGCAGTATGGACTTGAAAACTTTTACTTGCGGCTAATGACACTTTCTCGATGAAATTTTATAACTAGTGGTGTACGCGTCACTTTTAGTTAAGTATTTAAGTACCAAACTATTCATATACTTTTACTTTGTTTCTTCAACATTAATTGATGTACATTATCTACAGAAATTATGGTTTGGAAGTCTATAATTATCTGGATATTGTTTTTCTGTTTGTCATTGTCAATGCCCTAATGGCTACCAGTATCATTTATAACAATTCTAAAACGAATGTGAATACACATATTGTAACATACACAGACATGAGCTCATCTATCAATATAATCGTTTGTTTTAAATAAATCTGTTGATGATACGCCTACGTTAAATCTACTTTATTAAGGAAAACTGATCAAAGAGTAACTTTCGGAAAAATACTCATTTCAAAAACTAATACCATTTCTCTTATTTTGCTTTTTTATTTATTTTGGTAAAATCATCAAATGAGTCCTCCCACCCATGGCAGAGCGGGAGGGAATGTCAGACTCGTACCGACTAAAATCGACGGTGTCCTTCAATAGCCCTTTAAGTTCTGGAGTCACGGTAATTCGTGAGTCCCACGACTCCGGCAGGCTTTGGCCCTGTACGGGGCCCCCCGTCACTATGCTGACACTCCTTGTGGCGCGCGTGGAACACAACGCGCCGTCGACCCGGGCATGGTCCATGGTCGGAAAGCGAGTCGCCCATTACTCGTTGCCCGCATGCCCGCGCCTGCGTTGGCCGGAGATCGTCTGCCGACGTCAGTCGCCGTGGGACCATTTCTCTTATAGTGTTGAAATTGGTTTGACAGATGTACAAGTCTACGAAGATACATATAACACAAGGCTGTCATTTTCCTTTGACGAGATACTATTATATCGAGCTGCAGAGCGAGTGCGGTCCGTCGCGTTTCTAATGTCGATGAATATGCGGCCACACGGCTCTTTGCAATTGATAACTCACTAACAACGTGACATTAAGCTCTTACTGCAAAAACAAGATGTTACTTAATGAGTGGAGCAGAGGAACGTCACCCAAGTGCGGCCATGCACGTACCCTGGTACTAGAGAGATAAGGCGAGGGGCATGCCGGAACGCGTGGGCGAGAGTTCTCCAGTTATTAGTTAAACGAGGCTCTAGCACAGATTACATACTAAACAGACACTCAACATCCTACATTTCCAAGGGTCACGCATTTAATACAAAGCCGTAATAAACGAGCCCGACTTTAACTCATAAAACAGTGTCATTATCACAGTTAGCTTCGTATAGCGATGAAGTTATAGAAATTATGAGCAGTGTTATATTATGTTTAGATTTATTCTAATAGCGCAATAAGTTTTTTTAATTATGAATATTATGACAGGTCTCGATCCTTTTTACCATTGTTAGTCATTACGAGCAAACATTATTTCGTTAATTAACTTGTGTAGAACTGTGCCTACATTTTGCTTTTCATAGATCAAAATACTGATAGTTTTGGTATACCAACAGGTTGAATCAAGACATAAAAGGTGGAGCCTGGTGCCCGCGGTCGCAGATCGTAACGGAGTCTACAGAATGGTTGGAGATCGACCTGCATTCGGTGCACGTCATCACCGGGACCGGCACACAGGGCCGGTTCGGAAACGGCCAGGGGCAGGAGTACGCGGAGGCCTACGTCATTGAGTACTGGCGGCCCAAGCTGGGCAAGTGGGTGCGGTACCGAACTGGAGAAGGACAAGAGGTAAGACATCTACGAAATTATTATTTTTTTATCATGGTTTAATCACCAAATCAGTCCTCCCACCCAGGGCAGGGAGGGACTGTGAGACTCGTACTGACTAAAATCAACGGTGTCCGTCAATAGCTTTTTACGTTTCGGGGTCACGGTAATTCGATAAGTCCCGTGACCCCGACAGGTTTTGGCCCTCTAGAGGGGGGCCTCGTCATTATGCTGACACTCTTTGAGGCGCGCGTGGAACACAACGCGCCGTCGACCCCAATACTCGCCGCCCGCATGCCCGCGCCTACGGTGGCCGGAGATCGTCTGCCGGCGTCCGTTGCCGTGGGCGTCTACCACTGCGGCTGGGGCGGTGGGAGGACGCTGTCCTCTCCCTGGCGCCCTAATTTTTTGCCCGATCCGGCTAACTGTGAACAGCTTCATAATTAGATTGTACAGCCGCTTGCTCTTCTGGCAGTTCTACCATTCCAGTAAAATCTCCTTAACACGGTATTTTACTGTCAAAAGTTATGATCACGAGCTATTTGTTGATTAGCTCGTGATCATTACTTTTTTTTGGTTCAGCGATTATAAATAAAAGTAGCATTGAACAAACTATCGCACAGACCATCGCCATGTAAACAATTTTTACCAAAATCATCGTGTTCGATTCCTGGCCCGGATTATTGATTTTTCTAAAAATCCTATGAAGCAGTTTTAGTCTTTTTCAAAATCGTTCTCGAGACACCATTCCGCATTTTACGATATTCATTAGCTATCTACGCCCAGTTGGCGTATAATTTCACCATGTATATTCCTGACTCCATGTCGTCGTTCGCCTACTGATGTTTGGTGCAACTTGTTGATATTTTCGCCGACTTTACAACGGCCTTAAAAAGTGCAGTATCATCAAAGGCGTCGAAAGCCAAATAGTTTGGCTGAACAATTGGCGGTAGGAGTTCGCAGTTCACAGACACTCAAAGGTCTTCAGACTTAGGGCTGCCACTTATACTACATTAACGAGCACAAGTATGGAATCGATCCGCATAACTATTTGAAAATTTTGGTATAAAGTTAAGAGTTAAATCTTTAAAATGATAGGTATAATCAAAAGCTGTAATACTTTAATAACATTTTTATTATTCTTAACTAGTGATTAATTACTCAAGATCGCGCGAAATAGGAGTAAGTGATTCCATATTTTTGCTCACTTTTGTAGATTTTTAGGGTTCCGTACGTCTGAATACAAAAACGGAACCCTTATAGGATCACTCGTGTGTCTGTCCGTCCGTCGCTTACAGTCAATTATCTCCGAATCTATTAGACCGATTAAGTTGAAATTTGGTACACATATCAATTCCTGTGACCCAAACACAGAGGTGTGACGTGAGCAGATGAAATCTGTATATGGGGGGTCATTTTTGGGGGGGAAGGGAAAAATTAAAAAAAAAAAAACTGAAAACTGCATCGTGTGGCATATCAAATGAAAGGTCTTGTTGAGAAGATCTTAAATGTATTTTTTTGTAATTTTAAAATAAACAGTTTCCAAGTTATTCAAGAAAATAGACGAAAATTGACCATTCCCCCCCCCCTTATCTCCGAAACTACTGAACCTAAAATTTTGAAAAAAATACAGAAATTAGTTTTCTCCTTATAGATTATAGGAAAACCTATAAGAAGTCCATGATATTAAAATAACATGGTAAATCACTCAATATTGTGCGTACCAACTTACATTTGCAGGTGGAATGTGTGGGAGAACATATTTTTTTTAATACGTCATAAATCGTAAACCGCAATTTACCTTTCAAAGATACAACCAACTATAAGAACTTTTATATTATGTTACTTGCTGCTACGGAACCCTTTATGGGCGAGTCCGACTCGCACTTGGCCGGTTTTTTGTATCATGTGTCTCGGTGGCGTGCCCTTTGTCTCACCTTTGATCAAGGGTTGTCACGTTGATAATGGTCAATAAAAAATTGTTAATGTAATTTACATTACATAGTTTTGTTAACGTTGAGATATAGACAAGAAATAAGCATTTTCAAAAGCTGCTGGAGGTAATTGGCTCCAGAATTATTAAATACAAATCATTTATTTGACCGATATTGTAGCTTTAATAAATATTGTCCCTGATTAATTGTTACAAACCTCTTCAAGATAAGAATAATTTATAATTGTTGCGAATAAAAACTAATTAACCTAAAAGTTTAGATTGTATGAATTGCGACACTCTGTACCAAGCAAGATATTATTGCCCTGCAGATGTGACCTTTTTGGCGACGATAAACATTTAGTAAACAAAAACTCGTTACTGCATTTTCAATGCTAGACAAAGTACTGAGAGTTGGAATTCTGACGGTGCAATTATATTCAGGCATTTGTTTGGTTATCTCTTAATGAAAGGACCATAAGTTAATTAATTCTAAAGTCTCATATTTGCCGTGCGGTGGCTTTGAATATGACCACTTCAAGAATTCCCTTGCGCGTAGAGGAGTGGACTGCAAATTATTTCGAGGAAGATTGGTAATTCAATTCACCTGTGTGTTTATACTGTGCCCCTTAGATCGCCACGGCAAACGACTATTTGCCACTTGCATCCATCGGTTGCCCGCGACTCTCACGATGTCGTCGGTCCACCTAGTGGGAGGCCTGCCTATGCTGCGTCTTCCGGTCCGTGGTTGCCCCTCGAGAACTTTTCTTCCCCATCGGTTATCAGTTCTATGAGCGCTGTGGCCTGCTCATTTCCACTTCAACTTGCAAATTTTACGAGTTATGACAGGGCCTCTTTTTACTTTTTTAGAAATGAGTTATTTTGAATTTGACCTCTCTAGAACAACAGTGGGTACTTAAACCTCCCTGTAGGTGGCGATGTTTTAGGTTAATACAATATAGAAGAAGCACACAAAAATCGGTAAAGAGCTAAAATATTTCTTTTACTGGTTTACAATATAAGCATTTTTTTTAAAGCACTATTTTTCTAGATATTTAATGTTAAAGCATAATATTTTAGGCACTGGGCCGAGCTCCTATTAATATCGGCAGGGTTAAAATTAACCCAAACAAATTGAACCTCGGGGTGGTCCTGATGTGGACCGTCTTCTTCTTGTTTATCATTATGCGAATTAAAGTTATGCTAAAACAAATTAGCCTAAAAGGTTATAATGCCGACACAAACTGTATGCCAGAACACTATTATGGCAAAGTGTTAAAAACATTATGCCAAAACAGTTTTGTCGAAGTATTCTAGGACAAAAAATATTATGCGAAATAATTCCCTGAAGGGAGGACTCTTTTTTTACTCAAGAAATAATTTTCAACAACCATGCAAATACCCAAAGAAGCTGATAATTCAGAAAAGAGTTTTTTTTTTCAAATTATCTCTTTTTCTAATTAAGAAAAAACTGTTGCCGTGTCTATGTGATTAATGTAAAGTTCACTCATACGATGCCACGTGCAGTAAGGAGCTTTATACCATAGCTAGCTTTTGTCCGCGACTACCCTCGCATTGATATATGAATATATCTTGACACTCAGTTCTGGTTATTTATAAATATGATCAGAAAGCATTCCCGTAAAAACTAATAAAAGTGTTGGTATAAATATCTTGAGAACAGATTTTGAAAAAAACGATTACCCCATTTGAACCTTCTCAGTAATAGTCTGAATATTAAAAATGCAAATCTCAATTATTGCTATCAAATACTTTCCAGCTTCAACCAAATCGGATGTCCGCGTCGCAATTAAAAAGTTATTTACAAAGTTTCGCCTTTTCCCCTTTTCTACATTTTGACAAGAATAAATACTAATAAAAGATAAAAAAAAACTAAATAATCTCTGAAAACTCAACAAAAACAGTTCTGCGATTTAAGCGTGAAAGTGTACTCAACAAACAGATAAATAAACTCCATTTTGTAATTATATTATTAGAGATACTGTGACAAAGGATTTCTCCCATTAGGAAAGTGTCACTCCGTATTATCTCCCACTTAATTACATGTTTGTTCTAACAGTTAATTAAACATATGAATAATAGTCGCTGCGACGTTAACAGCTACTTGTATTGTGAGTTTGTTCTTGTTCTAGTGTTTACTAACTATTAAGTAAGTCAATATACATCTTACCTATTTACTTTAGTCGCGGAACTGACACATCAGGTAATCGTGATGGATTTTAGTCAGTACGAGTCTGACAGTCCCGCTCTGTGTGACTCATTTGATGATGTTACCACGTAAAAAAATTATAGTCTTATACTCGCCATTTCATCTGATGCTCCACTTTCTGTTTTTTTTTCGTCAATATCTTTTCGAAGTGAAACCATTGAACACAAAATCGATGAAAAGACGTGAAATTGAACAGAAGTGAGCATTCAGTCGAGCGTCTGATGTCGTCTCAATGAAAAAGTTACTTCTATTTTCAATGAAAAGATTTCAAAGGACAACCCTATGCCGTTTTCAGAGTTTCAAGAAATTCTCCCAGAAAATCACTCAACATTTGTCGACAGTTAAAGACGACGCATCAATCGCACAAATTGATACCTTTAACTTTACATAGTATAAAACAAAGTCGCTGTCTGTCTATACACGCATAATTTCCGAAAGACTGCACCAAATTGGATAATTCTTTTATTGAATTTGTTAGAGTCAGCACATTTACACACATAAAAAAAGTTGTGGTCACTTAGTAAGAAGTAAGATAATTAAAAAGTAAGATAGTAAGAAGTAAGATAAGGATGGCTAACAACTTTCCTTGTTATTGTTTGTCTATGATATAACGAGAATGGCCGCATAGTCCGCCGTGTTTACAGAACGGATGGGAATTGAGAGTTCGCAAACAACTTGAGCTGCAGTTTTCAATAAGAAAATTAGTTTTTATACACTACGAGTATTCCCACTTTCCACGGTTTGATTATTATTCTTAAGTTTAGTTCGGTTGTGAGTTTAGAACGTGCTTTATGTACCCAGACATAGACCCCAACCTGATGTTAACCTTCCAACAACATACCATAAGGTTTACTTTACTTACTTCTATATAAAGCTTCACAGAAAAGTAAACATGTATCTTATTTTACAGTCATTAGTAAATAGGAGCTGGCAAGGAGTTAAAAGACGACGTTTAGTCACCTGTCGTTGTTCACTATCGCCCTACTTACAAATGCACGACATTTGCACGGGCCCTGTGCTAACTTGTAATTACGTCCAATTTTTATACGCCCTTCACAACAAGGAGGGTTGGACGAACACTTCATGTGATACGAGTTTCTGTTCAATTAGGTACTATTAAGTACAATCATGCCTTCATTGTGCTGACAAGAAAGCCAGTTTTAAGTTAAAAAATATCGCAATACTACCACGTAAAGTGCTCTTAAAAAAGCCAAAACTATTATATTTTGGCTCCGTGTCACTGAACTAATGTTTTGAACATCAATCAATGGCTCTCTTGGGTGAAACTTAGAATATCAATCATAGTGTATTTAATAGAACTTCATAGTACCTATCGTAGTACTGAGTTGGTATATAGATGATTGAAACAAGAAATCTCGAAGAGGTAATAATTAATTTGTTTGGCAAAATGAACAGTGTTTGACTCTCAAAAAACATTTTAATCCGCTAAGCTTATCCACCGTTAAATGTTTGAACGGCGGCGCTACTTTACCAATTAAAACTCGGTCTAGCCCGAGACGAGATGAAAGCATTGCTAGATTCACAATATCTCGCACACAGCTAATAGTGCTTTCAATGTGAGGTTCGTTTAATTAAATCAGTCTCAAAAGATACCGATCATCTACCCACTTAGCTTTGCTCGTATTGGCCTGGAGGTCTAATCTCTAAGCACGGCCTTAGTGACAGACGTTTTGACAACGAGCCCGAACTAAGAATAAATGATATTACGTTTTGGCAGAAAGCTCCTTAGAGTGCGCGCCACCACTTATGACCCGCGATTTGTGGCACTAAAATTTGTTTAATGCTATTTGAAATTCAGTCGTGGCGGTATTACGTGTATCTGTCCGCATTTTGGTTTTGAAATTAGTTACGTTCTTACACCTGTATCAACGGATACAGGTGTAAGAACGTAATGTGTTTTCGTTGACGGATTTAGAGAGTAGACTCCCTGAACCGAGCTGTTTCCGTTCAATGCTAAGTTTAATCTCAAATACAAAATACCCTTCTTATTAGTGTAAGCACCCATTGACATTCAGCATAAAAGCGAGAGGATCAATAGTGTTGTTTCCTAATTACGCTTCAAGTATACCATTTAATATTCTAAGCACCCATTCTGCTTGTACATTCACGTAAGCGCTATTGTACGACGGTCTCGGATTTAAAATAATACCCATCGATGAGGCGGGACGGATCTCCGAGGCGCATTTCAATTCCGTTCCAGATATTATTTTTGCAGTCTAAAGCTTTGTGATATTATAAGCTGCTAATACAGCGCCGGGGAAACTTGGGATTAAATTGGCAAAACGGTTCAGCTATTATAAAATGACATACAACTTTTTCACTAACAAGTTAAGATTCAACGTCGTTTATTTAGCCAATACGACAATGTAGTGATAAATAGTCTAAATTTTGCTTTACTAGGAACTGTGGTGCGAATTAAATGGGACGCCTTCAAAATGTGCCCAGAATGGTACGAAGCAAGCTATGTCCTATTAACAGCAGTTGTTTTTATTCCCTCTTGTTTTCAGCCCTTTTCACCATAAAATCCTTCGGTCTTATTTAACCCGCTGAATTTTGTATGAGAGTTAAGAGTAAAAAACCTTACTGCGAAGAATCTTTCTCCGACGGTAGACAATACGTACAATGCGCTTTCTGAGCGAAACTGCGACAGTTTAATCTCCACTCAATTCTCTCAAGCTAGGTACTTATTTCATAGACGGACGTGTAAACGACCCCAGTGTCTCTTCCAAAGGGAGTAATGATTTGTAAACTGCTTTTTTTGACAAAAATATTCTTATCTAGCTATTCGAAGTTTCCATAGAATTGTCATATTACACTTGAGTGTACGTCATCTTACGGTTTTTTAGCCTGCTCTGTCCTGTTCGGTCTGGTCAAAGGCCTCTCTCAACTCTTTCCACTTCTCGCGAAGCGTGTTTTCCTTCCAGTTCGGACGGAACCTATCGAGTTCATCCCGCCATCTTCTTCGAGGCTGCGTGTGTTTGACAGTCTCAGGGCACAAGTTTTGAACTATTTTTGCCCACATTTTGCGACAGACATGTCCTGCCAAGTCCCATTTGAGTTGGGCAGTCTTCTGAGTTTTCAGAATTTTTGAATATGCAATATACATATATATATGCTTTACCATTTAATAATTGTTACAGATTCTCCAGGGTAACACGAACACTTACTTGGAGAAGAAGAATCATTTAGAGCCTCCGATCTGGGCATCCAAGATTCGTTTCATCCCGTACAGCTCGCATCGCCGCACCGTCTGCATGAGGGTTGAGCTCTACGGCTGCTACTGGAGCGGTGAGTGATATGCATTTATGTTTGTACATAATTTTTCCTTTAAAGTAGCGTAAGATTTTAACTTTAAAGTAGCGTTTTGTTTATGATTAGGTAACCTGTAAGGATATAAGAAAAACTTTAAACATAACCCTGTAACAACTTATTAAAAATAAAGCACTTTAGACGACAATCAACGTCAATATACGTCAATAGGAAGCGAATTTCGCAAGCATAAACAATATCCTTGTAATATCCAAGTTACAATAGCTCAGAAGCAGATTCACGTTTACCTGCTCCTCGGCTGCATGGGAGCCACGCTGAGCGCTTAATCGAATGTCACCTGTGGTGAACGTTTGACATTTCGATTCATAATGCACCGACAGTTAATATCCCAAACACAATCTCACCGCATTTACTATACAGGTTTATTGAATCTATTATTGTCTCTACAATGTTCCCCTTTGACGTGTAACGATTAAATGGCATGCTTGAACCCCTTCAATACATATCCGCGTACACGAGTGTGTAATACCTACGTCGAGTGTTACCTTGCGGGCGTCACTCGCCTAACAAAATGACCCTGTTATTACTGAATAATACTAACACAGTAATTTCTTTTAGCTGTTATTAAAACTAACTTACGGGAATTCCTTGGCAGAAGTGGAAAAACACAGTATTCTTATACATACACTAAAAGTTAATTTCCGTAATATCACTGTACACTCGAGACAAAGCTTTCATTATTTTGTCACAGCTTCTGCGTTCATATTTAAAGGGTTTCTAAAAGTAATTACACGCGTCTACATTCCCATAGGTCATAAAATAATCAAAATAATGTGCGTACCGTGTACAAAGTTCATTAAAATAACGTTAATTATGTAGCGGATCACAGAAATTATAATGCGACGTGTTCACGGTTTTAATATGGTTACTACAAAGGCATTGTTGAAGGCCGTAATAGTGAATTCTAGGAATTTTGTTATCGAACGTGCGCCCGGGACCGCATGCAAAGCGTCATTAAGTAAAAAGTGGCAAATTACTAGAGTTAATCATACGTCTGCATTTTTAAACTGCTTTCATTTGCCGTTGAGCTGGCAGTCTGGCACGCCACTGATACCTCGCTATCATTACCTGCGACTGCCGCTATGTACACATTCCCGTCCGAGGAATGTTTGTGTACTCTACCCCGCCGTAAGGTCCCGCTCTAATACTTCAAAAGGACTATACATATTTTATCGACAGCTTTAATTCTATAATTATGCCCTCCAAGGGGTTGAGTAATTGTACTTGTTTGTTGATTGTTGACGTTGCTTTGAACGACTGGACTAAAAATATTCTGTTTCATAGTAAATTAAAATAGTTTTACCAATGTTTGTGGAGTTGTGCCTGACTGGCGGAGTGGCAAGCACTTGGCCGCGCGCGGCCTCAAACCGCGAGCTAATTTGAAAAACCAGTTTAATTTCAATATTCGTGTGAATATCAGAACTGTTTATGTACAAGGGAAGTGATTAGCTTCCAAACAGGATATTCAACGTACGTGCGCTCAATCGCAGATTATTGCAGAGCTTTGTTACAGCTTAACACGGTGACGTGTCGCGCTATACATTTACACAATTTCCTTTAACAAAGAAAATTATTAACTACTAGATGAAGGTTATATAAACAAGCTTCCACAAACCATAACACTTGCCCTCTTGTGCAACAGCTAGCCAGGTGTCCGTCATTTAATGCGTGGACGAGAATATAAATAAAAAACACATTGTATTTGATTCACACCTTATACAATAAATGCAGTAGTTATTCTTCGGACGGTTTTTTTTCTTGCGGCGGCACACGAACATTGCATTTTAAAGTAAGTGCATGTTTTTGTGGAATTCGCCGACAAATAAATCAGTGATACACAGAGCTACATTAGAAGCCTCGTCACATACGTAGCCACCGTGTCGTGCTGATTTACAGAGCTTTTTCTTGGGAAACGACTTGGTTAGATCCTGTCTTTAAAAGTACTATGCTTCTACGAATTTTATATGCATTTACCGTTGATGGAAGTTTCATTGGTTATTTAAAGCGTGTCTTATTTTGATTGTAATTATGGGTCTTCAAATTGCGACTGTCTTATTATACACTTATCAAAATGAAGCGAGAAGACAAGATTAAGCTACTGTAACAAATGAACAGAGGACATGACGTAATGTTACGAACAACAGCATCTTAGATATAACATATTCACACGTTTATCACTTTATTTTCTGTTCCTACTCAATTTCTACAGATTAGTCAAAATTATTTCATACAGTGATATAGGAGTCTACTGCATTCGGCGAAATTGGTCGGGTAAATGATCGATCGGTTCAAAGTGGCGTTTGTTAAGTGCTCTCCATCAAAGCTTAATTGAAATAGCATGAGGCATATTTAGTGCTTAACTTTCATACGTTATTTAATGTTCTGCACGGTATTACTTTGTATCTATTATATCTGTTTCAATGGTGTTTATGGACAAAATATAGTATTCGTATTTACTTTTAAAGGAATTTTCGTTTCATCCCGGTTAATTGGAATTCCTGGGTTTTACTATTCCAATATGACGATCGTGCAATAGAATTTCCCATGCTCGCAAAGTGCAATAATTATTGGAGTTTGTGTGCAAATACGATATCCGATGCGAACGACACTCGTCGTCTCATGCTGCATTTGCGACGTTAATTGCAATGCCATTTAAGTGTAAAATGTCATAAGTGCAATCAATGTATGACTGTACGCCTTTATGTGTTTGCTTAGAACAACCAGCGGTATCAAAGGGCCTTTATTAAATAATATGTTCGTCACGTGAAACGGGAATTTCGCGTAATTATTTCTGGCTACGGGTAACGGGATACTTACTAGTCAGGATTAATCTCGGTGACATTTGCTGGTGCATTTAAATATCTATCTACATGCATTTGCACCTTAATCCTTTTAGTGTGCGCTTAGTTCCTTGATCCATTAGAAATAGAGATTGGAGATTATAGATTCGAATAAGTATTGGCAAGCACCGTCCGTATACCGTCTGCGGAATGAGTGCTTTTAGTGAAGGCATTACTAAGAACTCAGACTTATAAACACTGTATTATTGATTCTGGAGTTTGGTTATCCAGTTGCTTTCAATTTATTTTGAAGATAAATGTTAGAATGATCTAGAAACAATTGTCACAAGTGCTTATTATACGGCGCACGTTGTATGAGTCAAATGAAGGAAACGATCCGGCGCTACAGGCGGCGGGTTAACAACCTGTCACTGCTTAAGGCCGCATTATTGCGGACTTTCAAACCAAGACGTCTCCAATACTAGACTTCTTTCTACCAAGTATTATCTTCCATACAAATTTTCTCACGTAAATCTCGTGATCGCAATAGTGACGAAAGTATTACGCTTAGAGGATGTTACATCATACTTCAATTACCAATCGATGTGTTAAGCGTGATCATTCTAGCAATTATGAGAGTTAATTACAGAAGTGGATTTCTTAAGTAGCGATAGGTTGTACGAAATACCAAGAAAAGATACAGATGATCGGATATTGGTAGACTGTGGTTTTTATTAAACTGGCGTTTACCAACTGTAGCAAATAAGGACGTTTTATAGAAGAGGGCATTGCACTGTTCTGAAATCTGACCACGATCAGTGCTTCGCTGCGAGTTTGCAATAAAATGACTGACAAACAACCTCTCTGTTACAGTGGGAATCGTTGCGTACTCGATGCCGAAAGGTGACAAGCGCAGCAACGGTGTTGAGCTCACCGACATGGTGTACGATGGGCAGTGGGGCGAGGAGCTGCGCGGTGGGCTGGGCCAGCTTGTCGACGGCAAGTTCGGCGGCGACGAGATCCGAGAGGCTGCCAAGAACTCTGCCTGGGTCGGCTGGCGCAACGACTCCCGCCCCAACCCGCCCGTCATCACCTTCGAGTTTGACAAAGTGCGCGAGTTCAGCGCGGTCCACTTGTACTGCAATAATAAGTTCATGCGCGATGTTCAGGTACACACTGTCATCATCCGTACACGTGTACTAGCTTTATCATTCAAAGCTCCTGAATATTTTAAAGAACTGTCGCGACATTTCAAACACTAGTTTCACGCTAATTTTAGTATTTCAATTCAACAGGTTGATTAGGGTAGCGACTCTAGTGAATTAGTAAAGGACCAGCCTAATTATACTATAGAACTATTCGTAGCGCCAAAGTTTTGTTAGTATCAAACGGACGATTAAAACTTGCGAGTGGTCGACAGAAACTGCTGAAATATTCAGGTGCATTGAAAACTCGGAATCGTGAATGCGCTATGAACGGCTGAATAAATAATGTTTGTTAAATGTACGTTGTCTGGTATTGTCTTACGAAGATTTTAATTGGCGTATATCAATTTCCACTCTAGCGTATGAATATAATGAAGGAGGGCTGTTTTAAAATATTTCCTGCATTGTATTTTAATTTAACTTTACTCGTTTTTTCGGACAGAATTGATATTTTAAACCTTTTCGAAGTTTTTTAGTAGAGACCGGGTAATATGCAAATTAAAGTTGTCGAAGCATGCAACACAAAACTGATACAAAAGCCCTCATTTAACAACAATATTTTTTATGTAAATATTGGTTTTACATTCGAGTTAGACAAACGTACCCAAATAATGTCAAATCAGTCGATTTTAGTCAAATTATGCAATCGTTTGGAAAATAGCATAGGCATAATCTATTCGTAAGAATCTTTACTAATATCATAAATGCCATAGTGAGTTTGTGATGTTTTTATGCCTACACCGCTGAACCGATTTTCATGAATTATAGTAAGGAGATAGAGGCTTCTATTATAGCAGTTTCCAGTGTCCACTTCTGGACCTTCTTCTCCCTCTCTCTTGTCTTATTAATATAAATAAATGCGAAAGTGGTGAGGATGCCTGGATGGATGGGCAGATGGTGGATTTGGATGAAAATTGGTACACAGATAGTTTATAACCCTGATTAACAGATATGATAGTTTTAATACCGATTTTATCTTTGAATAGGATAATATTAGCTAGTTTGTTATAAAAAATATTTTTATTTGACAGGTATTCTCCGAGGCAATAATATCGTTTTCGATCGGCGGGCGGCACTTCCAAGATGAACCGATCCACTACACGTATGTGGAGGATAATATCTTCGAGAACTCACGTAACGTCAGCATCAAGCTGCACCACCGCATCGGCAAGTGGGTGCGCATCGAGCTGCGCTTCTCGGCGCGGTGGATACTCATCAGCGAAGTTGTCTTTGACTCCGGTTAGTAGTGGTTACTGGTTACTGTGGGTATTTGTTACTGTGGGTACTGATTACTGTGTGTAACTGTACGGCGAGGCAAAATAAACGACGCTATAACCGGTCTAACTAGAACTAAAAAAATATGTTTTAATTTCCGATTAACTGCAATCTATTTGTAGACGAGCTCTTGCCTAAATAATAATGTGCAATTACATGGTCATTATAGTCGAATTATACGGCTTTATTACTACGTCTTTTAGCTTTTAGCTAAGTGTCCACTGAAAACGATGAATAACACCAAAATACTTTCATTCCAGACGTTGCACAGGGAAACTACACACCAGAAAGCATGAAGCCAGCTGTGGGCAAGGACAAAAAGCTGACAACCCTCACCAAAGAGGTGCCCATATCAACCGCGCACCAAGAGGATCCCCTATACGTTGCCATAGTAGTGGGCGTTTTAACCGCCCTAGTCATACTGCTCGCGGTGGCCATCTTCCTCATAGTCCATAGACACAGGCATAGGAAATGCTTCGCGTCGCCTTTAGCCAAGTCTACAGTGTCCCAGAAGCGGACCATCGACAACTATAGCGGCTGTGGAACCTCCATGCTTCCAGAAAACAAAATGATCATAGACTGCGCCTTAGATGTTAAGTCTGATGAGTACCAAGAGCCATATCAAGCGCTCAAGTGTGCTCCATATTTTAGTTATAGTACTGTATTGTTGGAAATGAAAGACTTTGTCAAAGACTCGAACACAGCACTTTCAGGTAAGGGTTTTTTATCAACTTGTGGTGATTTTATTATTTTAATTAGTAGTACATTCGAACGTCATTATAATTGCAACAATGTTTGAAAAATTATTTTACAAATATTGTGTTGATACTTGGTTCAAAAGTGGGGTTGGTATCACCCGGCCCGCTTGCCCTGCCCCTTCAACGGGTTAGATGAGATAAATTGTGTCATTGAGCCGGCTAGTGTTGCATTTGGCATATGACGGGGTGGATAGCACAGGATTGGTTTGAATTGACACCCTATATGTCCGGTCAACGACATAGATTGAAAAATTGTTTCATCAAATAATCCTCCTAATATTAAGATGTGAAAGTTTGTTTGGATGGATGTTTGTTACTCTTTTACGGAAAAACTACTGAACGGATTTGGATGAAATTTTTTACACAGATAGTTTATAACCTGGATTAACATATAGGATAGTTCTCATCCCAATTTTATGTTCCCTTAGGATTATTTTTGAACAGCAGTTGAAATTGCTGGCAACAGCTAGTTTAATAAAATAAAATTATAATAAGAAAAAATAAAAGATATTTTCTCTTTTTTTTTTAATTAATTTGTATTTCTACCAACAGACAGTTCAAACTACGATTATGCGGTGCCAGAGTTGAGTTCCGCGCCGTTACTGACAAAACGGCGTTTGGACTCGCTGTCGGAACGAGGCACAGATCTGATGGAGGATAAAATGGATATAGACACGAGACGGTCTGGAGCCGGCTCCATACGTTCCAAGCACAGCACACGGGTAACTAGACTAACATAAATTAACTAGTTAAAGATATAACTGTTTTTTTATCGTGGTAAAATCATCAAATGAGTCCTCCCACCCAGGGAGGAGCGGGAGGGACTGTCAGACTCGTACTGACTAAAATTCATGGTGTCCTTTAATAGCCCTTTACGTTAATTCGTAAAGTCCCGCGACCAACACACGCTTACTGTACGGCGAATTCAAGTTAATGTAGGTTCGTTGTTTAGCGTATTACTATCATATTCTCCACAGGCGCTAAACACTAAGGCTGAGTGCGTGTAAGGAGGATGTGTTGTTTGTTGTATTGTACTTCCAACAAATATTACCGCTATTATTAATCAATCACAGATTGTCAAATATTTTAGTTAAATAAGTAATAAAATAAGCAATGATAAATAAATTGTGTACAGTAGAATCATTTTGAAAATTGATTTAATACACTTAATTTGATAAATATTTGAACATCAACTGATTTCGTTCGGAAAGTTGATTGTTGTTTTAAATATATAACTATTATTAATTACATAGGGGTTATATAGATAAACTATGTCTATCACGCGCACTACGAACATAATACGTCAAACTGTGAACAACAAAAATGTATGTCTGCCGCACTATGAAAATAAATCGTTTGTGATTTCACTAACTAGCTTGCAATTTCATTTCTTAATAAAAAATCGTAACAATTAAATTTCGAAGTGCGCGCATAGTCTTAATCCTGAATGCACAGCGTGGGTTATAATTCAAGCAGATATTGGGCGGTGTTACTCAAATACAATGCTGCCCACACACACACTCCGGCTCTCTGCCTGCGCCGCTACCGGCTCGCTCTGGAAAACGGGGCAGGCGAGAGCCGCTCTTCCTTTGCAGGTGCGTCGTAAGTCTGCGCCCCTGTCGCTGGTCGCTTCCTGCCGGGCCTCCCCCAGGTAACTGGGGGTCTCACCTGGAGGGGGCAGACCGCCGGGACGCAGTGAAGCAAGCGGTTACTGTCCGACAGTGCCTAAGACTTGAAAAACCGAAAGGCCGCAGGCCACGTTTATTGATTAAAGACGTCCCATCCTCAATGGAAGACAAACCTTTTCTGCATGCGTTGTACCGTCAAAATATTAAAGACGAATTGGCAATTAGTGAGGAAGACTTTATTAAGTCGACAAAAATTATACGTAGACGTGCATTAGATAATGGTCGGAAGTGGGTAGGCATTGAAATCGACAACGTCATACGAAAGCATTTAATTAGTACCAAAGAGAAGCTTTTTATTGACTTCGCGACTTGCCGATTTTTTGATGATATCGATGTAGTTCGTTGTTTCATTTATTACACACTATTCACCACACTATTCCCTAACCACTGCAACTCCTGTGCGCCAGAATCAACAGTGGCAACCAACCAGAAAAGGGCCGAGACAATGAAGCTCGACGTGTCCCGGAGAATGAATTTACCTGTCTTAGATCCCAAGGAAATTAATCAGAAAAGAATAGTGGAGGAGTAAAAATATATGTTTCCGTGGCGTGTCTGCAAACAATCAATCAGCTATTTGGGGAGACGATTGGCGCAGTGACTGTGATATCGACTACTGACAGCGTGTCGCAGATTCGATCCCCGCGCGAAACAAATATTTGAATGATTTATAAGTCTATAAGTAGTTGTTTCGTGTCTGAGTGTCTGAGTATTTGACAAAATGTTCGTGGACACGCAATCAAAGAAATATCATTTCAATATTTTTGACGTACGTTTTAGATAGAGGGCAAATTTGACTAGATAGACATTACAACACATTTAAAACACTTGCGTTCATTAACCTCATCCATCGCTCTCTTACTCACATGTATGTCATCCCTCCTCCTCATTTATACCAAGACAAACGGTTCATCAAATGATACGATAATAAAAGTGCGTACTTACTTTTTTTGTTTGATTCCAGTCGCCGAGTCAGCAGGAAGTCTTCATAGATCTAAAGAGACGCCTCGAGACGACCAACGTGATCGAGTTCCCGAGGCACAGACTGAGAATGATCTCCAAACTAGCTGAAGGAGCTTTTGGCACGGTATGTACTTAGACAGTATCAATAAATTGCAAATTTAACTAGTTGGTCAGTAAGAGTTTAAAAAAATAATGTATATGATTTTTGAAGTGAAAACTTCTTTAGCGGCGTGAAATGCGTAAAAAATATTAAATTCGCGTCAGGACACGTGTCCTGATCGAAAATTCGTAAGACGGCGCAGGGCGCTTGCACGAATCAGAGTGCAACCCGTCGTTCTTTTTTATTTAATTCATGATTACAAAGATATAACGCATCAAAATCGGAGAGTGGTGGCACGTGACGTCAAAAGCAAGTAAAAACTGCAATTGCTTGTAACGTATTGGCAATTTTAAAAGTATCTAATTCAAATTTGGGTTTAGGTAACAAAATAAAAAATACGTGTCAAATATTTTTTGACAATTCAACTATCGGACTAATAATATTTTTCAATCTAATACCCATTATAAATAAAAATAAAATTCATTCATTTATTTCTAGGTATACGTAGCGGAAGCGGATGGAGTGCCGGAGTACAACGGCACGATAACCTCAGAAAAGCGCTTGGTCGCCGTGAAGTTCCTCTGCCACGACGCCACCGTTAAGGAGAGGTATATCATGTATGAGCGTTAGATTCTACATGTTTTTTTACATGTCGCTTGTTCCCCATCTTACTTCTGTGATGTCTGATATCTTCTGTGATTGTCTGTTTCCTTTCTTTTACAATAAGCGAGCTTGCTAATGACGTGATTACTGCGATTAACATCAATTTCTACTAACTAAAAAATAACAGTAAAAAAACAATTTAAAAACAAGCTTTTATTTAAATGCTCTAAAAAGGACAAAATAAACTTTAAATTAAATCAAACATATGACTTAAGTATAATATAAAAGCTTGTCGCGAGATTTACCTGTGTAAAGTATGTTATGATACATACATTTTGTCGTTGAATTATTTGTTTGTGACAAGTAAATCTCGCGACAAGCTTTTATATTATACTTAAGTTATATGTTTGATTTAATTTAAAGTTTATTTTGTCCTTTTTAGAACATTTAAATAAAAGCTTGTTTTTAAATTGTTTTTTTACTGTTATTTTATTTTTAAATTTTTAGTTTTCGTTGGACATATTTCGTAGTCTTTCCATTTCATTTAGTGCGTCATTGTTGCATGGTCGTTTACCTGTTAATTTCGTACAGTCAAGTTCTTCAATAAGGAGACCTAGCGATTTGACTCTACTTAAGGCCACGTATGCTTGGCCAGCAGCGAAGAGCTTTGAGCCTAAATAGACGACAAAATATTTTTTTTTTTTATCGTGATATAATCATCAAATGAGTCCTCCCACCCAGGGCAGGGCGGGAGGGACTGTCAGACTTGTACTGACTAAAATCCACGGTGTCCTTCAATAGCCCTTTACGTACCGGGGTCACGGTAATCCGTTAGTCCCGCGACCCCGGCAGGCTATGGCCCTCTACAGACCCCGTCACTATGCTGACACTCTTTGAGGCGCGCGTCGAACACAACGCGCCGTAGACCCGGGCATGGTCCATGGTTGGATAGCGAGTCGCCCATTACTCGCTGCCCGCATGCCCGCGCCTACGGTGGCCGGAGACCGTCTGGCGATGTCCGACGCCGTGGGCGTCTACTACTGCGGCTGGGGTGGAGGGAGGACGCTGTCCTCTGCCTCACGCGGCCCGCCTCCTCCTTCACGAGCATTACTGCTTCGCAGAAGGAGGCGACCGCTTCCCACTCCGTCTCGCCCCGCAGCATGATAGATTAATATAATAATTAATTTTATTAATAGCCTAAATAGATTTCATTGTCGTTGTGACCATATTCTATCGGGAGCAGCTGATCCTGGCTGCACGACCAAGACACTGTCACCATATTATTGTATTATTATTTGGGTTGCCATATATTATGTTCAATGTTATAGCTCGGTACTATTATCCATTGAGGAGTTCTCTCGTAAGCAGATGTCCCTGGCTGCACCAACAGGTTGTTATCATCATATTATTGGATTGTTACCGGGTTTCCATATATGTTTCAAGTTTTAGTTGTGTACTATTAACCTTTGAGGAGTTCTCTCGTGAGCAGACGATCCTGGCTGCACCACCAGATCGCACTTATCATATTATTGCATTGTTATCGGGTTTCCATATATATTTCAAGTTTTAGTTGTGTACTATTAACCATTGAGGAGTTCTCTCGTGAGCAGACGATCCTAGCTGCACCACCAGATCGCACTTATCATATTATTGCATTGTTACCGGGTTTCCATATATATTTCAAGTTTTAGTTGTGTACTATTAACCATTGAGGAGTTCTCTCGTGAGCAGACGATCCTGGCTGCACCACCAGATCGCACTTATCATATTATTGCATTGTTACCGGGTTTCCATATATATTTCAAGTTTTAGTTGTGTACTATTAACCATTGAGGAGTTCTCTCGTGAGCAGACGATCCTGGCTGCACCACCAGGTCGCTGTCACCATATTATTGCATTGTCATCGGGGTTCCATATTAATACCAAGTTTCAGATCGATTGAGTAATTAGAAGTCATTCTAATTTGACTTGCAAGATTTGATCTAAACAAACATACAAACATTGCAAGTTAAATAAAAGCTTGTAAAAATAAAAAATTGTCCTTGCTACTACGATATAATGATGCAGTTCGATTTTGTGTTTCGTTTTTTCATTCACCAGTAGACAACCGCACGTTTTATGCCATACTAGCTGTACCCTGCCCCGCTTCGCTGTGGCACATTGTGATTGAATGGTTGAGATATGAGAAACAAAACAAAGAATACATTTCATATAAGTCTAATTTTCCTCGCTTCCGGTCACAGCTCAATCGGTGCAGAACTTTTTGAGTTTTTGAAGCGTACACAAACCAACATAACATTTTTATATATAGACTAGCTGTTCCCTGCCCCGCTTCGCTGTGGCACAAAAAAAACAGCTTTTTCAAAAAAAAAAAAAGAATTGATAATAACAATCCTTGATGCGGATTATATATCATGCTAAAATTTCAGCTCAATCGGTGCAGAACTTTTTGAGTTTTTGAAGCGTACACAAACCAACATAACATTTTTATATACATACTAGCTGTACCCTGCCCCGCTTTGCTGTGGCACAAAAAACGGTATAAAAAAAATAAAAAGTAGATAAAAACAATCCTTGATGCGGATTATATATCATGCAAAAATTTCAGCTCAATCGGTGCAGAACTTTTTGAGTTTTTAAAGCATACACAAACTAACATAACCTTTTTATATATATATAAGATAAGGATAAATATAAATGTCGTAGTGGTACGGATGATTTTCACTGGTATTTGAAATCGGTCTAATTGCGTCGCATAGCGTCATTAGCAGGCTCGTTAGTCTTTTAATCAAGATGTATCCATGGATCCTCCAGCTTCAACCAATAAATAAAAGAATAACATCATGTTTGTGATAGGAAACGTTAATAAGTCATGGACTGAGGCCGAGTTTTTGTGAAGTAAAGTACGTTAAATTGTTGATAAAAAAATTGGTTCCTCGTTCATACATTAGAGGCGCTTTTTAATTTTACATACAATTGACGTCACAATACTTCGTGTACGCTGTACGGCAACATACAAATGAACTAATGCTTAGGTTCAAAATTACTTCGTGGTTATTGCTCAGAAATTCCTATTCAGATATTGACGTTTCCTAACCGGATGTATAGTAAATATGAACAGAAAAATGAGACTGAGCGAGGAAAAGCGATCGTGAGGCCATGTGTTCATTGTTACAGACCTACAGTAAAGATCAGGTACTCGCCGAACCATCGTTTTCGCACTTTCTCGATGTAGTGAGAGATTAATGCTATGAGGGTCTTATTTAGTCCATTCTTTGTAACTACGTAGATAAAACCTAAAATCACTTTTCAATGTTGAAGTCAAGGCCAAGGACCAAGGCAGCATGCTTCCGCAGGGTCTAAAACAGCCACATACCAAAATCCAAATAAATCAATTCGTGAATGAATAATACAAGAATAGCAAGCTGGAAATCACTAGAATGCACAAACTTCGTGCATATCTCGCATCATTCATGAAAGTGAATCATATGGGATATTGCTAAATGGCCGTTTTACACACTCAGCAGACCAGCGAGGCAGTCAAGTGAACATTATAGGCTGATTTTGCTCAACTTCCAGGGACGAGTTTGAGCGCGACGTTCGTATCCTAGCAGCATTGTCTTCCCCACACTTGGCGCGCGTGTTAGGCGCGTGCCGGTCGCCTCCTCTGGCCGTAGTCCTGGAGTACCTGGAGCTTGGCGACCTGTGCGCCTTTCTCCGCACCGCGGTGCCACCCGCCGCGCACATACTACTGCATCTAGCCACACAGATAGCCGCCGGAATGCAGTATTTAGAATCGCTCAATTTTGTGCATAGAGATCTCGCTGCGAGGTTTGTTTGATTTTTCTTTAATTTTTATTAAATGCTCTGCGATATGTCAATAAACAAATAGAGGAATTGATTTTGGATGAACTTGCCGAACCTGCGGCCGTGTAACACGTATAAGAAAAGAAACTTAACCCATAAATACAGATCTATATTAATTATAGCTAAGAACCATCTAAATCATGTCAGTTTTCAAAGAAAAGAAAAAAAAAACATCAAGTCTGGTGGACACAAAAAAACGTGTCGAACTTCTTTGCATCGAAATTTAAAAAATGAAACCTTTCTCACGATGCCGACGTTAACCAACCTTCAACTTCACGCATTTGTTCACGAGCTCACAAGTTCGTTCATCCTGTCATTGAAAATTGCAGTACCTACATCGAAAAACTTCATTTCCCTAACTTTAAACCCCTTTATTACAGGAACTGCTTAATAGGCAAGAATTATCAAGTGAAGATCAGTGACTTCGGTACGGACAACGAGGCGTACGCATGTGATTACTACAAGGTAATTTTTAATTTTTTTCATACCTACGTACTATATTATACGAATATTTCTTCTTCTATACATACATTTTAATCCGACTAGACAATTTTCGAGTGTGTATGTAGATTTGTTTGTTGAAAAACGACGGGTTGCACTCTGGGAGTGCCTGCAGAAGTGAAAACTTGAATAGAAATAAACACACACGAACATTCGCGCAAGCGCCCTGCGCCGTCTTACGAATTTTCGATCACGTCACGTGTCCTGACGTGAGTTTTTACCCATTCACAACATTTATTACCCATTCCAAAAAAACTGCACAACGCCGCTAAAGAAGTTTTCACTTCAAAACAAAATGCTTTGAGTTTGAGATCTCATGAGTTGTGAAAGGCATTTTTGCTTGTTTTCTATAGTGTTTATATATAATATATTGAATGTGTGTACTAGGTGGACGGGCGCATTCCCTTGCCGCTGCGCTGGGCTGCGTGGGAGTCGGTGCTGCGGGCGAAGTATACCACCAAGAGCGATGTGTGGGCCTTCGCGGTGACCCTTCATGAGATCTTCACGCTGTGCAGACGCAGGCCTTACGAGCATATGACTGATAATGAGGTACTTAATCGTGACATCAAATCTACAATCGTAACAAATGATAGCTCACAGTAAACGAATTTTTGTGACTTACTTACTAAATAACAAGTTTGGACATTATGAACGTTTAACGTTCAACTTAGTAATTTTCGCAGGTGCTGTCAAATCTGTCACACCTGCAAGCGGACGACGGCGTGTTCCTGTGCGTAGAGCGCGCGGCTGGCTGCCCGCGCGACCTGTATGAGCTCATGTGCGAGTGCTGGCGCCGCGACGACGCCGAGCGCCCCACCTTCGCAGAGATCCACCCCTTCCTACAACGCAAGGCGCTCAGCTACGCAACCACGTGATCCTGGCACCGCCCATGCCCCAACTTATACGCGGGCATGAGTTACTAACGAACCACACGGAGCAATAGTTGAGCGACGCCACTGAGTGCGCCGCACAGCGGCGGTTGTACCTGCTACTACACGCACGACACCGCCGAAATGACCACTAGGTTTTGAAAAGTTTTAGTATGTTACGCGACTTATTAAGCAGAGATCTCTTTGTTACTTAGAGTATTCTCTCTCTAAATCTATTCTATTTATTAGTCTTTTAAATCAAAGTAGTAATGAGTAATTAAAATAACTTGTCGACAATACAGTGCGATAAAGAGATCTTTGTTTGCTAAGGATTCGCGTGGAGGCGTACTCAGCTGTTGCTCCGAATGTTCGTTTCCTTGTGATTGCAGGGAGAGGAATGCTTCTGTCTGGCGCGCGTGGTTTTGTACTTATAGAAATTCGTGTTAGGTGGCTTCACACATCCGATCGGCTTTGTGCACGGCTTTGACGAACGCTCTGGTTTGTAGTAGTTGGGCCGCGCCACGCAGAAACATTGCCGAGTGGGCGATCACGGGCCGTAGTATCACCAGTTCATCGTGATGTGATTAATTTGGCAGCTAATGGACTTACGCCGATCTTAGTCATACCGGTGAATAGATTATAGATTTTATCTGTACTGCTTAACTTTACGAGTGAGCTACGTATAATAGACATAAGCGACCGACCTTCCTTCAACTCCTGTACGTTTTGCGAGACTCCGCCTCCTATTTCTGACCATACAGTTACATTGTTTACATACGTTTTTTACAAGGCACTGTACGCTTTTTGTACTTAATATAATAAAATTTCACATTCTTCCGCATAGAACACGACATGGTACGTAATTAGTAGAATCCTGAAAGGTAAAGTTACCAAATTTAATAGTCATTTATTTTCATACAATACATTTCACTATGAACAGTAAACTAGGGCATAATTACTATAAATAGTAAATTGTTAGTTATAGTTGCATCTGAATCGAATAAAATAAATTCTATTAGACATAATTAAATATATAGCTGTTGAGATTTGTCTATTTTCCGTAGTTTGCTGTGTTGAAGTTAGATGGAGCAGTTGTTCTGACAATATATGAGTGCGGGCGAGGCTCCGGCCGCCTTTGTTGCGTTTAGATACATGCGATAACTCCACCGAAACTATGAGATTCGTTTTATATTGTAAACTTTATTTATTCACTTTTTACTTTTATATTTTATACCTTGATTATATTTATTAGAATAACTTCTTGTAAATCATATTATTATACAAGTTTATCTTAGGTGAAGAATGACTATCTATCTATATTTAATTTGTAAAAGCCTATTTTTGTAGAGTTGTTGTCAATCATGCGTGTATCCGAACGTAAGCTTCATAGTGTTATCACTAGCTCTTACGTTCCCCTCTCGTGGACCGAAACGGCTTAATGTTATGAGCCTAATAGAATAAGCACTTATTAGATGTAAGCGAGCGATATTTAGGTTGCAACTTAGTAAAGTTTAAATCACAATTAATCACAGTGTAGATGACACCCTATGTTATATTTTTTGGAATACTATATTATGCACAAATACAAAATTATAAAAATCTTCTTATATTCTTCTACGAATTTATTGTTTTGCGTAACTTATGAAAGCAATATTTAAATGTACTTACATAATTACGATAACAGATCATATTGATGGTATTAAAATAATCTTATATATTCAAAACGACTTAACTATTTGCCGCCTGAACCATATTTAATTATTTATACTTTATGAAATTGACGATGAGAACTACTGTGAGGCTGTTTAGTACCTATATCATATTTATTTAGGCTATTGTACTTGGTGGCATAATACTTTTAAAATGTTTGTGACCTACTTGTTGAGTTATACATACAAGCAATCTTGCAAACAAATTAAATTTAAGACGTGATACTTTTTTATATTATAAAAACTTGCTTAGTGTAAGTGACATTAATTTTTAGGGTGATATACACAAGTGTTGATACATAACATTCTAAACGCAGTATCGACAACTCGCCTTGTTACTTAACTATTCCCTGTTTTCTCGTGGAGTTCTTTGGAGTGTCCTTTACGCTGTGAATGTGACGTACACGGAACCAATGTTAACTAGGCTAATCGAACACATAGAGGTCTAATTATTTCTAAGTAGGGCAACTCTTTACAACTAAGGATACGTTTTCTTTCGATCTGGCCTTAATTTGTTCGTTAATTACTACTGTCTAGCTGATAGAATATAGATGAGAGAAAGAGTAGTTTTGTAACGAAGTCTCATTCCCTCATGCTAATGTATCGATAGTTAGTAATGTTAGGCACTAATAATAAATAATAATGTACAATAAAACACCCTCTCTGCCTTAGTGATGCTATTCTTACCCTAATGCTATTAACGAAATATCAAGTTAGAACGAAATTATAATGTATCTTGTAAATACGAATTCTTATGGCTGATGTAATATATCGAGCACTATGGAAAACTTAAATTCCTAACAATGGTCCAAACTTCACTCGCTTTTTTATTTGTACTATACGATTATACAATTTCTATATAGATAAAGAAATAATGATAAAAATTAGTCTAGAAATACAACTTATGCTTTAATTTTATTTTATAGATGTATAACATGTATTTGTCGAAATGCTTAATTTTCATAATCAAAGTTTTATGAAAAAGGTTGATACCAAATGCAGTATTTTTATTTTATACTCTACATCTTTGTACCCAAATAAAAGCAATAATCTAATCCGTCTATGTTTGATTCCGCCTACCTATCACCATCGCACACTTTAAACACACAGATTCAATTCCTTATTTTGCTCCCTGAATGGTTGGTCTATCAGAATGTTTACAAACACTCGCCTTATCAGTCCGCTACAAGAAACAACTTCCTTTCTGCAGGATTAAACAATTGAAACCGAGCAATACTAAATCGGGAGATCGAAGTAATGGTTCACTCGAAGATGGGACGGATAAGTTGCTTGGTGTATAGTGTGTGTCTGCTCCACGCCGCGCTGGCGGTCAAAGTCAAGGTGATGGTGCACTCCGACCAGGAGGACTCCAAGATGGAGGAAGAGGAGGCCCCGCGAACAGAAGCCTCCTGGCCCATGCACAAAAAACGATCCGAGACCATGATGCCTTTCATCAAGACGCATAAACACCTTGACGAGAAACAGATCGACTTTGAAGATGAAAAAACCACTACTACAAAGCCAAAACTGCAACACCCTAACGAAATGATCTTTCCGTTAATTTACCGCCAGAGTCACGTAAACAGTATGTTTAAATTCGGAGAGAATTGGTACACTTGGTCTACTGAGAAGAGAAGTGATGGTTCAAAAGGAGTCAATTATTACATATGCTACGATGAACCTAAACGTTGTGACGAAATAGGCTGGGTAAGACAATCTTCAATTATAACAAGTTTATCCTAACTGCTCTCTTAGTTAGGAAGAATCTAAAATAAAAACTTGTCAATTATTATTACTGACAATCCATCCGTATACGTCAGCATTTAGGCACAATTTTTAAATTATGTTTTATCAAAACCTTTTATGAACAGGAACGAACGGATGCCCTGCCGAAGTGCGCGTTCCAGATAGACTCTCTACTACCAGAAGACCGCGCTTGCATCAACAGCTTTGGCGAGGAACCCCACGTAGGCGGCGTTTGTGATGGCGCTGAACAGATGAAGGTACGAACTCTACTCAGCACCTATGTCGTATATCATATACATATGTTACGGCTTATAGCCGAAGTGCGGTTGCACCTAGTTTTAGCCGGCTACAACTAAGTGCAGCCTCGGGATTTGCTGGAACCCCGACTCGGACAATTTAGGTTAGAAGAGGTTGGCGGGTTCTGAAAGACTCCGCCATCCTCTTCGTGGTAATTTTTTTTAAACCACCCAGAAGTAGGAGCCCCGCGAAGTGGGGCTCCGTCGACTTGCTGCTGTGAAGGAAGGATACATCTTAGTTTAACCGCATGTGGTCGGCTGCACCTAGTTGTAGCTGGCTAAAACTAAGTGTAGCTGCACTTCGGCTATTAGCCGTAACACGTACAAACAAATTGTAAAGTTAATCAGCAGTATATCTTCGCCAAGAAAATGTATATGTTTTTTTTTAGAACCTAAGTCGTCAAATGTATACTCCTACTCAGTATCACGGTCGTACTGAATAAAAAACACCCTTTTCCTTCAATTGCCATTTGCGTTCTAGGGTCGTGATAACATTTTAAAACATTCTCTTAGATCATCGATCTATAATTTAATCGCATTATTGATTGGCAGGTGGTTGAAATGGTCCGTGCATGTGGTCCTCGCATCCGCTCCTTGTGGCGCTTCGTAAGAGTGGGGCGGCGTGCTCCCAACGCTGTAAAGCCAGCCGACGTCAACTCGCTCGTATGTGAAGACGAGGAAGAATGCTTTTTAACTTTAGAATACAGGGTAAGTAATCATTATCTGATCGTTTCCACGTCACTTTTAAAATTGTGGAAACAAAAGCAGTAACTCGTTGATTACCTATTTCAACACTGACTCCGTCTCATATCAACAGATACATCACGATCGAATCACCTTCTCTCTTCACGAACCGTCTCGAGGTCAAACATTTAAGAGCGTGTTGAAACGTGAAGTGCAAGCAGAAGAAGAAAAGACCACCACGATTATGACGGAAGTTCCACAATCACGCGTACACAGCAGAGCTAACAAGAAAGTGAATCGCGAAGAAGAGCCTATGAGAACTTCAAACAAGTTCAGAGTAAAAGTCAAAAGTAAGGTCGAGGGCAAAGGGGTCGTAAAAGAAAGGAACGAGTCCAGTTCTTATTCAAATCGAAGAGTAAGTAAGAACAAAATAAAGGTAAGAGAAGACATCTCTGAAGATATTTCTGAATAGGGTTCTTCGTCGGGTTTTCAAAGTTCTTGACACTCACGTCGAGGTTGAATCGTTCGACTAGTGCCAAGAACTAAAGACAATTTTTGTACAATATTTAATTCCGAATTTAATAAAATTAAAGTATACCTTTGCCAAGATAGTTTTCAGTGTTTCATTTATTTACACGTTTCGGATTGTAAATAAAACTACAAAGTAAAATAAAACGAACTATATATATTAATGTATAGTTTCGCTTAATAAATATGCAACTATTTTTTATATTTTTTAAATTTCATTTTGGGTTGTTTCTGTTTGTGATCTTTGTTGGACTGGTTGAAAAACTTTTTGTAATCCGCGTATTTATTATATGCGAAGGGTTTCACGTTATTGTCAATTTTTTTAGTACTATTTCCTGTTATTTCTTCTTTAATTTCTTCTTTAGTTATAATATTATTATCAGTAACTATGTCGACAGGCGTCTTATGTTCTACTTTTTCAGCAGATATTTTCCTTTTGCGTTGTTGCGTTTTCTTCTGAATGTCATCAATTTCATTCACTTTCATTTCTTCGTTTTCGATCTTCATTTGCGCTTGCTCGAGTTTTACAAGGACTTCCGATTTGATCAATTCGTTGCCTTTACTGATAGCCGCTATTTTTGCTGCCTTCTCTTTGAATTCCTCAATTTCGTGATGCTGTAATAAAATAATAATTTGATAAAAACTATATATTTAATATAAACTGGAACATTTTAATTAGATACAAGTTGGAAACGAATTTGTGTGTTCATTATTGTATTTGAGAAAGTTTCTGGTTTAACCAAACATCACAACCGATATGAATTTGAAGTGGAATAGCGGAAAGAGTTTCCTATGACCTACAGAGTACATACTTAAATAATGATATAGCCAGCGAGTTCAGTGTCGTTAAATTAACTATATTATTACGAATAACAGTGTATTAATGTCGTTAACAAAGTCGTCCCTCGAATGATTCGTGACATCCATATAAAAAAATTGCATTGTAGTACATTTAAAAATGCCAGATAATAAAAAAAAAATGCTGTAGTACATTAAAAGTCGGCAGTGACAACTTATGAAATTATCAAAAACACCCGTACCTGTGCCATAGATCGATACTTTCTGTATCTGAAGTACGGTGGAAAAAATAATTTGGCGTCAGCGTTCAAATCCGAGATCTGGAACAAGGTATACAATTTTAATACTTTCGAAGTTGAAATATCCTGTTTTGAGAGAGAACTTTATGCCTAAGATGAGTGCGATCACCGGGAACGCCAACATTTTTTTTTTTAAGAGGGGACTAGACGTTATATAATGTTAGCCTGAGTAAAATGTAATATGAGAACAGAGGCCCGAAGATGACTTTCCACGTTTTAAAAAATGTAAAGAAAACGAGAACTTTGACGTTTATTTGATAGAAAAAATTAGTTCCTCGTTCGAACACTAGAGACGCCATTTTCATTTTCCATACAATATACGCAGTATTTTTTTTTTTTACTTGGTATAATCATCCAATGAGTCCTCCCACCCAAGGCAGGACGAGAGGGACTATCGGACTTATACTGAATAAAATCCACAGTGTCCTTCAATAACCCTTTCGTTCCGGAGCCACAGTTACCTGTTTTATTGGGTAAATCCCGCGACCACGCAATAAATACTTCAAGTACGATGTAAATAAAATACAGAAATCTTGTGATAAAGCCTCTGAAGTATTTTAAATTATGTAAAACAAGCGAAATCAATTTCGTTCACGCGCTAGCTTGTAATAATAATCATAAAAGGTAAGTTTAGTACAACGATAAACAAAATAACTCACTAATGTTCCATACGATATCATGTTTGTTGGTAAGAAGGCTTCAATCTCAGGCTCTAGGTTGTTATAGTCCTCCTCTAGTAAATCAGCGGCATTCTCGAGTTGGATCGCTTTCTCCTCACTGAAAATAAACTAGTATTTAACTCTTATTATGAAAGTTCGGATGGATGGATAGATTTTGTCTCGAATGACATAGAGGATACCGTTTATCCAGGTATTATGTAACTGTGAGATTATTTTACAGTTAGACGCGGGTGAATTAAATAAATAGACTAAACAGATTTTCAATTTATTTATGTAAAAAAATACCGTATTGGACGATTTCAAAGCCGTCTCGTTGAAGAGCACATCGTAGAGTCCAGCGATGAGATTTCTTTTAGAGAATACAAAGGCTGTAATTTAATGTACACTGTCAAAGGCTACGACAGCGTTGGTGCGTTTGGGTTGTCAACAACTAAGTATATACGATTGAAACTCACCACTATTTTTTTCACGTTTTAAATACATTTTTTTGTAAAGGTCTAAGAGCTGTTTGAAGCAGTCAGTATCTCATATCTCTACTAATATTATTTGAAAAGTTTCTTTGTTTTGTTGAACGATTGAATTTGAAAATATTCTAGCCGGCATAATTAAAACAACTAGGCAGTAGATGCCTAAATAGTAAAGTTGCCATCTGATTATAACTCTTACTCAAAAACAAGACGAACCTTTGATTTACTTTCACGAAAAGAAAAATATCGCTGGTCGAAGTTAGGACTTCGGGCTTTTAATTAGGTGAGTCTGTTCAGGAGTCAAAAGAGACTGTATTATAAAAGACTGATCAAGTTTGTGATTGATTGTGTATTTTAGTTTTTAATCGAAATATTTTACCTTAAATTGCGGGTGGGATTTAAACGATTTACTAGATAATGCAAACTTGAATACATTCTTAGCGAGCTTGCTAATGACGCGATGCGACGCAATTTGACCGATTTCAACTATAAGTACAAATCATCTTTACCACTATGACATAAAACGTGCGGTTATCTACGGGTACATGAAAAACAACACGCTCGCCACGACGACGTAAGTCAGTCGAATTGCATCATTATATCGTAGGGGGTCGTTCAAGTATTACGGAAGCACTATTTCTTTGATTTGCTTATTTTGGATGACATCGGGGGTAGGGGTCTAGATGATGATAACATCATCAATAGTAATTTACTTTTTTACACGAATGGCAACCCTCACATTGTCTTTGCTTGAAAACGAAACGCATTTTCAGGGATTCCCGCAAATAATGCATACGTTTAGACAAAAACAATACATTAATTGAAAAATGTTTACGTAAGCATGGGGGGAGGGGTTAATAGCTGTGCTTACTTTTGCTGACAAGGGGGACGGGGGAGTAAATAATTGTAATAAATCTGCTTACGTAATACTTGAACGGCCCCTAGTAGCAAGGACATGTTTGTTTCATGTTTAGTTAGTAGAAATTGCAAATCGCACAAATAGCGTCATGAGCAGGCTCGCTTAGTAACAAGAGAAACTTGTTTATCCAGTCTAGTTTACCTGAAGTCCGTGTAATGGGCGAAGTCGTGCATTCCATATGAGGTGAGCGGTTGCATCGTGGCATTCATAATGTTCCTAATACTTGTCGGCATCTGATACAGTTGCGGCTCATTCGGCAACTCGCGACACTAGAAAACAAAAGAACACATCAGCTTAGAGCTACTGATACAAGCCGCTAGTTGGCGCCACGAGCGGCTGTCGAAAAGACAGCAGGTCTACATAATAGATAAATACTTAGGCTTGTAATTTAATGGTGACTTTTGTGCTATGACGATTAGCGATCATCATAGAGAATGCTGATTATGGTAACAAAAAATTCCAGTGAGCGGCAGCTATTAAACAACGCTTAATCTTAAGTGACTTTAGCAACAAAGTATGTGGCGCCATCTAGCAATGTGACAGTCTTTATAAGAGGATCATTTAATTCATGCTCATAAATAACAATTGGCTAAGTATGAGTAGAAAATAAAATAGGTAAGTATATGAAAGTTGGTATGCTCAGTTTTTTTTTAAACTTTGCCTCACACTAAGAATTTTGAAGATTTACTTGAGGTAAATGTATAGTTTCCATTACATTGTAACCACTCTATCACGAATGTTCATAATATAATCTTATAAAGGGATGAGGTATGAGCATTGTAGTTTTCTGATTGGATTGATAGGTACAAAACAACTTAAATTTTGGTGTATAATATTTTCAATCTATTTTGTAAAGTATGGCCCTTACTCTTATGACCAATAACGCAGTAATTTAACGGTACATGGAATACCTATAACGAACAATTTATGGCTCCGTTCTCAAGAAGACAGATGACAAGGCCAGCGCTCTTAAACTGTGGTTAAGGCTTAATCACGATAGTAGTCCTTGAGGAAGAAATACAACGCATGACGGACAAAATGTAATGTCAACAGAGAGACAGCAATTGACATGGTTTAGAAAAAGAATAAGAAATGTCTCAATTACATAAAATTACTCACAATCAATCGTATCCATATCGGTTTTCATCCCTTAATCCAATGACAACGTAAAAGGAAAAGCTGTGCTCCTATTCTAACTTCACATATAGTAGCAGTAGCAGAGAGTCGAGAGACTCACTGCAAACAACACCGAGCACACACAGCACTGGAATACAGCGAACTGCACCTAGTTGTCGTGTGTGGCTGTTTACTCTGGCTGCAGACGACTACATGCATTCTTTACAGTCGACTGAAACTTTCAGGCGCTTTCAGACTGGGAATAGGCCGACAGGATAGCAGAACAGAAGTAAATTAACTCTGTTCTGTGAGGTTTAGTAGCGTGGTTCGGTTAAGCGAATAGTAGGCATCAGTATGCGGTACTATTACTAGTAGTTCTAAGATAACTTGATGTGAGGTAAGTGTTTTTGTTCGTCTTATAAAGGCATGCTTTTCTTAACGCCAATATGTTTGATACACTCACATTTTAGAGGACTTTGATGCAATTATGTAAAGAGCATATTGAGTAACCCTAAGCGCATGTCGCAAAGCACATGCATGTTTGTAATGCAAGAAGGAGCGAAACAAACTTTTTTTGGTAACGAAAACATAAAATAAGGACTGATAAATAAAATCCCCTTTAACTTCGTTCTCCATACTGTGAAGAAAACACTACTACTGCAGTTAATTAATTACCGACCGTAAGATTTTCATCACAAGACGCATGCAGAGACGTAACAATACAGTGAACATCAATGTGATCCTCGTCAGTTCACTTTAACTTATTTAGTACTGTCAGTCGTCAATAAGGTGAAGTGATGAAGTGCTTGAGCGCGTCGTGTATTGTTCACTGATGGTACCTTCTGTCTGTCTATTCCCAGCCTATTTCAATGCAAGTTTCGGTGCTAAATGCAGGTTAGCATGCAATCGCATTACTATATCTATCTCAATAACTATCGTTTACCCTAAGATATGTTTTACAATTTTATATTCCAGTTGCAAGTTGCATTACTACAACGACTGCGTTTCGTGAGCACTAATTTATATAACTCCATGACAGTATCGCTATCACCGAATGTTGTCCTGTCATGACCTGATCATTCATATTTTCATGCATATATCTGAATAATCCTTACTAAAATCCTATTTAATATCTATCTAGGTAATTAAGTACAGAGCCTACTGCGGAATAATTCCTAAAAATGACGGGTATTAGTAAAAATGGCAACACAGAATTTTAAAGTGTCATTTTGACAAGGGTGTAAGTGGTCGAATGTTTATATGGGACAATACAAAGGCGTGATGGTTGCAACGTACCGAAAGGAGCATTCTGTGTATGGTGATGAGGTTCTGCTTGACGAAGGGAGGCATGGGCTGGCACACCGCCGTCACGCCCTGCACCTCGCGCGGCAGCGATTCGGCGAGAGCTAGCAGCATGTGGTTTGGGAGAAGATATCTGTTATAGAAAAACATGGTTTATTTTAATAATTGATAATTTTATTGTATTGTCTTTTTTATACTTCCTGTGGACACTTTTTGCTTGCTACATCGTTCTCACGTATCATCTCAAAATGAATGATGTAAAAAAGTTTCTGTAAAAGTTTTGGCGATAGAAAAAGAGTGTCCATGGAGTATCTTGCCCGTTCTTCTCCACCTAATCTTTGAAATGGGACGGTACCACCATGATTATTTTAAATTAAAGTTTCATTTTTTGACTTTTGGCAATTCAAAAATGCCTATAATGGCATACTTGAAATAAATGCTTTGATTTTGACATAGCATTTTTATACATTTTGGCCAACTAACTCTGGCTGCTTAATGTGCTTTCTGTAGACTCTTGGCATCATACATGGTCAGTGAATGCTAGTAATGTATCTAACTACTTGATTCTTGCTCACCCTCCAAAACTATCAGTGGTAGTATTATGACTTCTTAAAACCAGTCTTGTGTCAGTGAGTGAAAGAGACAGAGCTATACAAGTTGTCTAGCGCCACCTCGTTCACTCACTGGAACAAGCCTGGTTTTAAGACGTCATAATACAGCCCCTGCACTGTCCATGATTTAACCAAAGAAATTATTAATTTGTGCATGACGTAGCTGCATACTGGTTCGATTAAACTTAGTAGCAGTCAGTCGAGCAGTCGACACGTAAAGAAGTAGTAACATACGTGGTGCTTTCATCGAGCGCACGCGCCTGCGCGTCTCGCCATTTGTAGAGCATCTTGAGCGCCGCCATCTGCTGCGAGTTGAACGACTTCTTGGAGCGCACGTACAGCGGTATGTGGCTGGTTTCCGTCACCACTTCCTTGTTGTACGTCTGAAAGTATGTTTACATCATCATACCTGTCCAAATACAAGCTGAATCAACAAGTTCATTGACTAGGAAGTATTTTTTCCGCTCGATAGTCGAATGAACCTAAGTGAAGTGAAGATGCAGGTGGGCTTTTGGGGTCGTGGGTGTTCTGAGTGGGGACTCTGTCCGCCTACTGACTAACACTATGGAAGTGACTTTGACACAGTGGTCACGAGCTGCCGTACATAGTGATACTCAGAGGAGTGATACTCATAGTCTGCCCAACGATGTGCCGTTACAGGATTCGCACAGAGGGTATCTGGAGCACGAGCTCCAGAGGTAAGAGACCACTCTTAAGAGGTTCCAGAGCTCCTCTCTATGTGCTGATGGTGACCACACCGAGGATGTCGCCCACACTCCTCGGTCTTATCCCCGAAAAACCAGGCGCCTCTTGAAGGTGTCCCACGATAGCAAAAAAGGGGCTGTAAGGTTTCTTGTATAATCTTCAATCGTCATCAGCGTCTCTCGACGGCTACATAATTTTGAGTGTTGAAGCGAACCGCAAGCAGGCGCGACCAAGCCTAAACAAACGTCACATATACATTTACGACGTTGTTTGTTCAGATGTTTGCCAATGGATTAATGCAATTTTCGTCGTAAATTACGGCACGTGGATATAACCCAACCTTCCTGTGTTTCAAAATCAAACAACTGGAATCGTATGGGGCATGTGCTTCATCGTCCATACTTTATTACTAAGGTTTCAGTAGTCACTTTTATCACAATATCATCCTTCATTTTTATTCTTCCTCTATTCTTATAGCCATTTATCTACATTCATACTTCACTTTCCTTATTACTCCATAATATGTCCAACCCCTACAGTTAACAAGTGGATCGGTAAAATAGTTGGGTTGGTTTCATACGGTCCGCTGGGTATGCAGATGACCTCGCCATCCTCATCTCGGGGAAGGTCACCGGGACTATCTGCAACCTAACACAACAAGCGCTAAGGATAGTAGAGCGATGGTGCAGGGACTTCGACCTTACAGTGAACCCCACAAAAACCATTTTGGTCATGTTCACTCAAAAACGATCACTTGGACCTTATCGTCTACCTAAACTATTTGATACAGCACTCCAGTTAGCCAATGAGGTCAAATATCTAGGGGTCATCCTGGGCCCCAAGTCTGCTATTTTTTATAAATTCGTCATTCCAACACGATCCCATTGTCATTTTGATGAAAGTTTGTAATCTGCTAAATTCATAATGATCGATCACTGGTCGGTCAGTGGTCTCGTAATGGAATCGTGGCAGAATGACGTTGTTGTATTGCCATTATTATAAAACCCGGTAGTAGAAATGATTTTCGAAAAACTACTATTAAATTTGAACATTTACTCATGCCAGATTTCATTTATATACATTTTTACACATTATTTAATAATGTTATAAGCAATCTGAAGTAGTAAGAAGTTCGCAAATAGCAAAAACATCAAAATGTGTAACGCGGATAAAAGTGAAACTTAATATTGTTTAGATCTGTTTAGCTGTCAAAGTCAAATGTGACATTAGTGCTTACTGTTTACAATTCTAGCGGCCGGTGTTTTGCTATTTATTTTCGTTTAAGTCTAGTAATATATATGTCTATGGTTTAAGTGTTTTATTTTTTAATTGTTTTGCAACATTATGGAGGATACTCTGTCCAATCAAATTTTGATAGGACCCTGATGCATAAAATGCAAGTGCTATTAGAATCTGAAATAAAAAATATAACATTACTCAACTATTTCGTGTTTAAAGCTACAGAATATTAAATCAATGAAAATCAAATTCAGTTTTCTAACTTTCATTTCTGCCGATATGCTATCGTTTCGACGCGGTCTGGCCATAAGGTGAATGAGTTCTTCAATTAACCCCCTTACTGAGTCCTTTCCAAGGCGAAACGTTTTTACAAATTCCGCTTCGGAAATATCAATAAAGGGGTTTGTACTACTTCTCGTCAATCGACGGGCTCGACGACGTCTTCTGCATTCCGCCCATCTTCTTTCTCTAGCATCCACTGCTGCGGCTAGCTCAAGAGTATTTGCTCGTAGTGAATACATTTCTCCACTCAATATTTCACGATAAATAACAAACTCTTTTCGACAACCGAGCTATTAAAAGCAATGACTGCACAATGACGATCCAGTGGTAGGTCAATGATCAAAGGAGCTGTCAAAATTTTAGCAGATTACCCCTTACGTCAGTCATTCATTTGTCATTATGTACGAGATTACCATTCTAAGCCATTTCTTTCAATGGAATGTCAGTGGTTGACCATTGGAAAGTCATAATGACGCCATTATAATAGTAGATTACCAAACTTGTCAAAATCAACAATTATGAAATCAATGATAGACCATTCTGACACTATTGTAATAGCAGACTTGAGGCCCTGGACAGTAAGCTAAACTGGAGCAGCCATCTTGACAACAAGCTAAACAGGGCCTGCATCACCTTCTGGCAATGCAGGAGGATGATAGGTAAGAGATGGGGCCTATCCCCCAAAATCATACTATGGATCTACTGTACAGTTATTAGACCCATGATCACCTACGGAGCCGTGGTCTGGTGGCCTCGCACCAGGTTAGCCACCGCTTCAAACAAACTACAACGAATACAAAGACTGGCCTGCATGGCGACAACAGGCTGTATGAGGACTACGCCTACTGCAGCTCTAGAAGCAATGCTGGGCCTCCCTCCTCTCCACCTGTTCATACAGCAAGAAGCGACACTGGCGGCGGTCCGTCTCGAAACAATACAACTCTGGGGTAAGAGAGAATCACAACACACCTCGGTATTACAGGGACTTTATGAGGAATTTCCCATGGCAAAGGCCGTAAAAGACCGGGTACCCAAACAATTTATCTTCGATAAGAAATACAAAATCCAGCTCCATGAGGACCACCGATGCGAGGGTCTGACCCCGGCGGAACTACGGATCTTCACGGACGGATCTAAAACAGGTAGCGGCACGGGTGCTGGAGTCTTCTCAGAAGACCTCAACATCCGCATTGCCAGATCATTGGGGGTCCACAACACAGTCTTCCAGGCAGAATGCATGGGTATCATCCTGGCGGCGGCAGCGGTTGCAGCCAGAGGGGTGAAGGACCACTCAATTCGTATACTATCAGACAGCATGGCCGTTTTGCTGGCGCTTGATAGCCACACGGTTAACTCTGGTCTAATATACGAGTGCCACCAGAACCTAAACCAGGTAGGTGAGCATAACAACATAACCATTCAGTGGATCAAAGGACACAGTGACTCCCGTGGCAACGATGCAGCGGATGAACTCGCTCGAAGGGGATCTAGCTTAACGGCAGTGGGACCTGAACCAATAGTGCCACTCCCCTTCGGTTACATACGTACTCTGGTCAGGGAACGCACAGGTAACTTACATCTTTGCCTATGGCAGGATCAGGCGGAGTGCAGACAGGCCAAGGAGGCGCTACCCGCCATCAACAGCCGCTTCACTAAACTCGTGCTCAGGTCAACCAAACAGCAGTTACGAACAATCACAGCCGCCCTGACAGGACACGGCTCCTTTAATAAACACCTCTTTGTCCTAGGTATCACAGACAGCCCCCTGTGCAGAGCCTGTATGGCGGCGGACGAGACAGCAGGTCATGTGCTCCTACACTGCCCTGAAATTGCTTCATACAGGGCAAAGTACTTCGGTAACCCAGGTACTCTCCGCGAGATGGTCGGCAACACGAAGGCGCTGCTGGCTTTCCTCGGGGAGCTGGGGTGGATCGAATAATTTATTTCCCACCCGCACGCAAAATACGCGCATTTGACGTGGAGTTGCGGATACCAGCCCGTTATACAATACAATACAATACAATACGGTCCGCTGGCTCTGTCCCGTCAATGGGGTAGATGGGAAATATTTATGATTATTGAAGGGTTGGGTAAATCGCACTGGATAAATATGACTTGTTCGCATCCACCTCGCTGTCCATGTCTTGGGGGCTAGGACGGCCCGTCGATTCGGACGACTTCCAACCTAACCAATTTTTCAATTTATAGAAGTTTCTAGCGGGGTCGATGAAACTTTTTCAGTCTACCTCATTGGCGGGACAGAGGCAACGAAGAGGATAGGATCAATTCAAAATTATCTTGTACCTTCCACCACTAGCAGGCTCGATTATAAAAAAAGCCCTTTGATAGGACAGGGCCGAATGAAACCAACCTTTCCAACCCAATGGTTGGAATGAATGGTTGGACCTAGAATCAACACGGTATAAATATAAACCAACCCTAACAGTTGAATTTCACAACTTACATTGCCACAGATCTGTCGGCTAGTCTCGAACACGTTGAGCAGGTGGTGCGTATGCTCGTCCTTCGTGAGTTCGGCCTTCAGCTGCCGCCAGATGTACAGCAAGTAGTGGGTGTCCATGCGCGCGTAGTGAATCAGCTCCGCCGGCAGAGGACGCATGCGCCAATCGGCTAGCTGGTACCTAAAGATGAAGATATAGTTATAAGAAAGGACGAAGTTTATTTGTGACACGCAAAGGTGATACAGATAAATGAATTGGTATTCGAGCTGTTGGATGTTTCCAGAAAAACGTGCTTTACATTTTTTTTATTTTATTTTGCTATAAAAAGTGCCAAATTTGTAAGTTGTTAATAGGCTTTGCAGTGCTTGTATTATTTGAAGCTACTACACAAATCGAAAACTTTTTTGTTACGGTCGATTATATTATGATTTCTTCTTCTTTTTAGATTCTTTATTTAAAAATATAGATTTAGAATATAAAACAATATAACAGTTCAATTGTTTTTCCAATAAAAAAAGCGCAAGCTAGTAATCACAAACTTTTTTGATGTGTATTTGTGTTGACTCACTTCTTATCGGCGCTCACTTGGCAATACCTCATGAGGAGGTATTTGAGTGAGAGGCCGGGCAGGTTGAGTACCATGGCCGCCTGATGTGTGTCGAACATGCCTACGAGGTACACGCCGAAGTCGCGCTGCAGCCAGATCACATCGTGTTCCGCTCCATGGAAAACCTACGAATCAAAGTAACATAATATCATGGGGTTATAGTAACTTCTCATTTATGTAACCTTATTCAAGTCATTTTTTTTTTCATCCAACAGAAGTTAGTAATTGATTTCAAAAAAAGAATGTTGCTCTTGGTATGAATCCTGTATCGTGGGTGTATAAATACAAATATTTGTTCCGTGCGGTACCTAAGCCCTAATGGTGTTATGATATTTTACAGGAATTATTAAGAAAATTAATTTTAAAACTAAAAATAAAAAATAAATTATTGATGTTTTCACCGTGAATAAAACAACTTATAACAGCTTTGATGCAAGATGCCACTGTTAGTAATATCAAATGGGGTGATTCGGGACAATTTTTACCTGGTTTACATTGATTTTATTTATTGAATAATACTTCATTATTTTGAGACATACCATTACTATTTATAGTTAAAATCCCTTACAAAGTTTTGTCCCTATCCACCCCATTTTACGAGAGTTAAAGAGACTTACTTTTAGCTTCTTGGGGTCAGTGAAGGCGAGGTTAAGTTTGTGAATGTGCTCTCGAATAGCCAACGCATCAATTATGAAATCTCCGCCCTCTGTAGTCGTCACTTGTATAAGGCACGTTATACCTACAAAACCAATCGATAAATTTAGTTTCCTACTTATATTATAAATGGATGTTTGTCTCTTTTCCGCAAAAATCACTGAACGGATTTGGATGAAATTTGGTAGACAGATAGTTTATAATCTGGATAAACATATAGGATCATTTTTATCCATATGTTATGTTCCCGTGGGAGAATTTTCAAGTTGTAGCGGTTGAAACCGCTGGCAACATATAGTAAATCATAATTTACGAGTTCACTGTTATTCTCAGTTAATTTGACAGAGTGAGACTCATTGCTTCCAGCTATAAATTGTAATAGATGACGAGCCTTTTCGTTTGATCTCTAACCATTTCAAAACATTGATTAGATTATAAAACTTAATGTTTTCCTCTGTGTGTATGCCTGTGAAAGTTCATCTATCTATACTAATATTATTAAGCTGAAGATTTCGTTTGGTTGAACTCGCTAATCTCAAGAACTACTGCTGGATAGTCCCTTTATAAAGGAAGGCTATATAACATCACTCCAGGACCAATAGGAGCCTAGCAGGAGGGATGAAACCGCGGGGTACAGCTAGTGTAATAATAAAGCATTATGTTTCAGAACTCAACTATACTCTTTGGCATAAACAACAAGAAATATGTCAATTTTGATTATTACTTTGTTTTATAATTTTGTGAGTGTGATCAAAAATTTTATCATTGATTCCCATGACAATTTCACAACACTAATTTTCTAAAAGTAAACACAGATAACACGCAGCAATCTAGTGTAGTAATAAATGCGTTTCCAATAGAATAACAGGTTAATTATCGACAAAAAGAAATGACCTTGATACGTCCTGTAGGAATGATGTTCCAAGTCAATTGCCAGTTCGGACACGGTGTTCAAGTGTTCAACGAGTGCATCCAGCTTCGCCTCAGTGTCCACGTAAGTGTACATCGTTTCTTCCAGAGGAACGGGGAACGGCAGAGGTTCCATGGGGTCAATGAATTGCGACGGCGGATGATATTGATCCAACTCAACTTGATATGGGTGTTCATATCTGAAAGTATTTTAATGGAGTTCAAATACTGCATTTACGGTATCTTAGTACATAGCGATTATTTTATTTTTAGTAACTGTATTTTTAATCACACACGTTTCAATAACTAAACATTTTTATAAAACATGTAAGGATCGTAGCAGGTGGCGCTCTGTATTTACTGCCTACCCCTATCGGAAGAAGGCGTGAGTTTATGTATGTAATATAATACAAGCTCAGACGTAAAAAAAAATATCTATGTATTTATTGATTGGTGCACCCAAACTATGATTTGTTAACCTTTCCGCTGTCATATTATTTACATAATACACGTAAATGATCAAAATTGAGCGAGCCAAATTATAGCTCGGCGTCATGGCGGTAATTTATTGCGCTTAGTGGAGCTGTCAATAGGTCCACAAGAAAAAAGCAGCTACTCAGCAGAACTGACATGTTTTAAAGTTTATAGATTTATTTCCTTATGTTGGCGACAGATGTAGGCAACTAGGCAACAAATTACAAAGTCTTATTTCAACAGAAAAAAAAATGTTTATAATGTCTGGCTATGAACAACACTTGCTATATTATCAAGTAGGTATGTTACGACAACGAGTGTAGCCGGAACGTGACTTATGTCCAAAGTGCAAGTGGTTAATATGTCCAGGAACTACGATTGAATAGAAGAACACCTCTTACACAACATTGTGTTTGATTGGCTGCAGAATGGGCCGTTAACTTGTATGCAATTCCATACAGGTGCTATATATGGCAGCGCCAACGGAAGATAGCGGTTATTACGTTATTATAGAGTTAGAGATGAATTGCGACGTTGTCGCTGCATGCAGTCTCTTCCGGCATGCGGCAACGTGCACGCCGGACGACGTATTATTCAATTTAATCGATTTTATTGCCAATTTGTAGCCACTACGAAAGATACACGTGTAACCACTCACCCTACTGCCTCGCCTTCGTCGTTGTACAAAATATTCAAAGCCAATGGCTTAATATTGTTTGGTTTGTCCGATATTTTTGGCACCCACAAGCTGTCTGAATTGTCGATCGTATCTTTGAAGTTGATTTGAGGTCGAGTAATATTTTTAGCGCCAATAAATGTTGCTGAGCCCACCTGGAATATGAAACAAACATTAAGAATAGGCCACTGACGCATACCTAAGAGGAAAGGACACACAAAATAAAAAAGAGAAGGAATAACAAAGAAACATCATTTAGGTACTTAGTTCAAGATAGTGGGGTACTTTATATTACGGTTAGTCTTTTACTAAAGTGAGTTCTATAATAAATAACGAAAATTATCATTTTTGCGTAACTCATTTTCCACAAAAGAATTTTGCGGATCAGCTTTGATCATCGCCGATTAGACAGGTGCATTTGGAGTCGACGATTAATGATCGCAGCTCGTAAACAGTCCAAAGATATGAATATCAATCAACTCATTATCGTCAATAACAACATTGACAATAATGTTATCTGATCAAAAATAGTTATTAAAAATTACTATAGAGCGGATAGAGTAAATGCAGGTAATCCCATGTTTGTTTTGGCGTCTGCTTTTATGATAAGCAGTATATACGCTACGGTTGTTTGTTTTGTACTTTGTTGTTAAAAGATAGGTGAAACTTATTATTTATCGTATGAGAATCCGCGTATTACAGAATATCTAAGTTTAGAAGTATGGATAAAAGTTATTCAACTTAACTACAAATAATATGCCACTTTTATCTAACAATTTATGATACCAGTCGATTTCGGAGCAGGAAAACTTGAGACGTGAATTACACACTAAACTGGCAATCAACGCAGCAAATTGGAGGATAAGGATGGTATCGAAGGTGGCGTTATGACGCGTGACGCGTACTATCATTGTCTTTATCACCGCCGGTGACGAGGCCGAATCCAAGCGTCCTGCGGCCCAAGGCCACGACCTAAATTACGACTTTAATGAACCACCTATCTAGCACGTGTTCAAAATAAAGGTAAAGCAAGGTGACTGGAGACGACGCGGCGTTAAGCTCTTTCGTTTTCCTATTAATATAATTTGCCGAACAACAAGCTGAATAAACTTGACGATTGGGCAAAAAAGTAAATTTCCAAAACATAGTGGAAGTTTTTCCGTTTCCGATGTTGAAATGTTTTTTTTACCTGTTTGACTTAGAATTTCTCCTACTGAATACACAATCGACATCTTAGATTTTATTTGACGGCCGGTGGATGGAGACGCGCTCTTAATGAGTCGGCCTTGTTTAATAGTGCCCAACGTCCGTAATCGGGACCGTACTAATACAAAAGCGTACAGCACTTTGCTTTAATTTATCGCGATTTACGATTGATACGCGAATGAGATATGAGTCATCTTTGCGTCATATTTTATACATATAGCTATTTTGCGAGCAATTTTGTGGGAACGTCGGACCGATAGGCGTGTTCGTGCTGTGGAGTCGGGGTCCCGTCATTTTGCTGACACTCTTGGCGCGCGTGGAACACCACGCGCCGTCGGCCCGGGCATGGTCTATGGTCGGACAGCGAGTCGCCCATTACTCGCCGCCCACATTATCGCGCCTACGGTGGCCGGAGATCGTCTAGCGACGTCTGTCGCCGTGGGCGTCTACCACTGCGGCTGGGGTGGAGGGAGGACGCTGTCCTCTCCCTCACGCGGCCCGCCTCCTCCTTCGCGAGCATGACTGCTTGGCCAATGGCTTGTAAACAATTGTTGGTTGGCCAATAAAGGAAAATAAAATTAAAATCATACTAACCTGTATTTTTGCAATGACGGGTGAGGAATTCCACTGAGTAGTCACATTGGGTCTTGTCTGTACTCCACTTATAAATCTGTCACTCGATTTGTTTACTCCACCAGCCGTGTCAATGTTTATGTTGATCCTGTCCAGGATACTGTCGTTAACGTCAACTATTTTCTCAGTGTTTGATTCGAGTTCATTGCTAAAATATAACATTTGATTAGAATGCTTTACAACAATTTTGTTACTGTTAAAGATTGCACATATTAATTTGTGATTTTAGTTTCGCAAATGTATATGTCTGACAAATGAGAAAAAGACAAGCAGGTACAGATCATTGCATGAAGATTGCTAGCTTGGCGTAGTTCAAAAAAACGCTAGCAATTTTTTTGGATTCTTAATCAAATCTTACTTAGGTAGGTAGCAGTGGCAGCGTGATGATAGTGCAAAACAAATAAAGCAAAGGCAAATAAATAAAGCTGTTTTTATGTTTTCTTTTTTGATATGATAAACATTATTTTATAATCATGTATCACACCAAGATATGCAAATTTTTTAATAGAAACAATGGAATACAGTTTTCCAAGATATTTTAAAGTAACATTGTTATGGTGGTGTAGTTCTTGTGCCAGGTGAGGTCTTGCATGTTCAAATATTTAGGAAATTCGCAGCTATAGTTCTGTAAACAACGCAAGTGAAAACCATAGAAAACTGAATAGTTTCCTATTGGTATATCTACAGAAATTACTTTCAAATAAACTTTATCAATATGTTGTTTCCAATTTTTGTGATCTTGATGAATCACATAAAGAAATGATAAATACAACTGAACATGGACAATTAAAAGTATAGAATTTGGAATAACTGTTATAAAGCATTCGCAAAATTGATTTATAGCAAGTATCAAGTATCACAATAGCGACATCAAAGAAAACAAATAAAGATTGTACATTATCAATAAATATATTAGTCACTGATAACAAGCCTTTTTAAATTGCGGTGCATTTTACTTTACACATATAGGAAAAGTTGTGTGTTAAATATTTCTGGATTTTTAAATATTTCAGTATGCGCTACCAACAAACAGAAAGTATTTACAGATGCATAATAGTTTCATGGAGGACTTTTTGACTTACCATTTTAACTTCACAGCTGGTAGCTCGGTTGAAATTATTTGGTTTGATTGTAGAACTACATTTTCACTTAATTGGCTTGATACAATGTTGAAATCAGTATAAGTTTTGAAGAGACCATATGAGGTTCCAGCAGGCAAAGCATTGGAGGATTTGATCGATTTGTTTACTTTAACATAACCACCCTGAAAGCATTCGACACAATGTATTTATATTGTTACAGACTGTAATATTATCAACATGATGTTATGACTGCATTCTTGTAAGGAAAACGGAAAATTGTTACTATACTTTTGGGTCAAGCTTTATAAGGTCAAAAGATTTAAGTAAGAATCTAAGATCAGACAGTAATAAAATGAGAAGTGCCTGATGCATGCATACAACAGCAATAAACAACCGGGTTATTATTGTTCCAGGTCTAGCAATTTGTGTATATGCAAAATTTGAGTTGGTGGACCCACCCATGAGACAGGGGATATCCTATTGCCTTGATATCTCTTTAAAAAAAAACAAAAAAGTTTTATTAATGCAGGGTCAAAATTAAAATGAGGAAATGTAAACATTGCACTGAATAGGTTAAACTATTATGGCGACTGGTAAAAATTAAATGAGCCAAATATGGTAAAAAAAAAATTGTTTAAAAAGATTTGTAAACATTTTTACAAAATCACATTTTTGGCACACATTACATACAAAAATAAATACTTCTACATTTAAATAGAAAAGTATTCATTTCCTTGTTGAGTTGAAAATTTTAAGGTCAAATATAATGCGAATGTTACGAAGCATTGTAGAAATGTGTTGTAATTTGTTAATGAAAATATTTTTAAGCATTTTGAATAATGTGATAATTTGCATGTCAATCACAATAATTGTGGGAACAGCCCAATTAAAAAAGCTAAAAAATAAATAATGAAAATGCAACTTGAGGAATACCTCAAGTTGCACTTTCATTTTATACTTTTTATATGGATAATGTTTTTAAATACTCCTAACATATTTCAATTACAAAACTAATTGCACAATAAAGGTCTTACAAATAATTTTGTAATAAGCAACTAATAGGATTTTGAAACATACAATTATTAAATATACTAAAATTAGTTTTTAAGTCATTGGTTACTGCAATTTAAGTTTCCTAATAAATAAAATACCTTTGTATTTCACCATATTTTCTTTGGAAGATCTCTTTCAAGATTGAATGTAACTAAGTACTATTTCCATCTCATTCCTACATTAATTTCAGACCACCACATGTCTAAATACCAAGTAGTGTGGTTGTTATGCATAGTGGAGACTGAAATTCATCTTGTATTATGTCCAAAGATGCATTTTCAGAAACGAATTTATCAAATTTGAAATCTTACACAATACCTGTGTACTTTGTAAAGTATTTAAAAAAAGAAACCTGATGAGTTTTGGACTGTTTTGATCATTCGTTCAATAAAATCTGTATGCTTTCATAATTCCTACATAAAACTAAGAATAACTTTACTTAAACAATAATAATTACGCATTATTTATAAACGCAAATATTAAAAAACAGCATGCTTGTTGTCATTGAATCAAGGAACTCGCTGAATCACGTACCTGTGTAAAAGATGTAAGGTGTGGGTAAAACTCTGGAGCCTCCGGATTTAGAACAGAATTCATTTTACTGAAATTCTATTGGATTATTGTTGTTAAAAGTAATAAAATAATATTTCATGTAAGCTAGCATGAGCTGTGAAGACAAGGGGAGCAACATAGATTAAATTAAAAATGACCCAGGTTATTTCGACAGTTACGACTTTACATTGTGACTGTCAGTGTGCTCTATGATGACAATCTATGGTTATTAAATCCATAGACTAACAACGAAAAGAGAAGATCGACTGAATGGAATTATTAAATACTGAGTCGTGGGGTTACCTAATGCCCATTCGCACGAGCGCTTTTTTTATTATTTTTCTTGGGCGTTAAAAAAGCGCCGAAATAGAACAAATGCATTTCCATGTAGCGCGGCATGTTTTTGTAATGCCCTTTTCTATTTTCAGCGCTAGGCGTTGGGCGTTTTAAAAATAGAACTTTTGGTACTTCATGTTATTATTCACACGAGAGGTAAAAAGCGCCAGCGCTTTAATCAGTTCGCCAAGAGCTCCCGCAGCATATACCTATTCTACATATATTCATATTTTTACAAAACCTATTTCCAATACCTATGTAAAGTAGAGGTTCCATGAAAAATCTTTTAGTCATCTTACTGAAGCGAGGCATGGGACAAGAATGATTTTATGAACAATCAAATTGTCAGCGCTTATAAAACGCCGCAGCTTTACCGCAACGTTTTTTAAGCGCTCGCGTGAATGGGGGCTTCCGAGACGGTTTCTGTGCTGTAACAATGGCCAAAAATTAATGTGACTTAATGAGTATATTTATACGGTGACATACTGAATTCGACACCCATACTCATGACCACGTTAGGTTCTAATCAATAGAGCTAGAGAATCGTCCGAAAGGAATTTCGTGGTCGGTGAGGTAAAGTTTGGTGTGTTGCGCTTACAAAATCTTTTTGGTCAAAAGGTTTTTAATAATTTAGGTGTAATTGTGGCCATAGTTTTTATTATTGTTAATTTCCTGTAGTGTGCTGTGTCTATTTACTTTGCCTCTTGAGACCTCTTGACTTAAGAGCTAAATGTTCTATCCGGGCTCCAATACGCATAGATTGTAATGCTCGTAATTTTTTTTAACAATTTCTAGTAATAAGTATTGCCGTGGATTTTCATAGACAATCCGATTCTAAGAGATGTGTCAATGTCAAGAATGACGTTACACTTTTGACGTAAATAAATAAGAGGGTGATAACGAGAGTCGGGGTTTCAGGGAGAGTTTTGGGTGGTAAAAGAGGAGGAAAGTGCGTGCGTACTGTGATAATGTTGAGGGAGTGAGGGGGTTGATGTCGCATCTAGTCGTCTCTACTGCTCACAGCGACTGTGGTGCGATTGCGCATTGCAACATTGACTTGTTACGCAGCTCAGGCTCTCCCCGTTTTACATAAGTTAGCAAGGGACGGAGAATACTGTTCTCATCGAGCGACATAAATACAGAGTAGGTACGTATCATGTTGTCGATATTTTGTGGGATAGGCGAAGGATCGTCTGGATACACCTGTGTGTTTATCTGTGTGAATTTTATTTGCAAGTTTTCATGTGTAGTTTATCCGTCACATGAATCAGCTTGTGCTTGAACGTTGTTATTCTTGTTTGACATGACTTTAGAAGACCCATTTTACGTCGTCAAAGAGTAAGTAATATTCTTAGTAGTTTAGTAATTAATGATGTTAACACAGCATCGCGAATGTACCACTTCTCTTGTACTGTTCATTTTATTGACTTCACTTGTTTTTCAATAGCTTTACGATTTAGTATAAAGCAAGTTGAACAATGGGAGGATTGGTCCATAGCCAAATAATATGTGGGATTTCCCAATTAAAGTGATATTGGTGTTTATAATATGATTTTAATTTAAACTTTATCTTGATAATTTGATTCTGAAACTTGAAAATCACGATATTTTTACAAATACAACCAGGGACACCTTTTCAGGCTCCAGCATAGCTCTAGCTCATAAATTTCTAATATGAATTTAAGTATTTAGTAACATTTTTCTTTGTCCTTGTATAATAGCTGGAACAACCTGTTTAAATAATAAAAAAAATGTTGTATTATTGAATCAACATAACATTATAGGTAATTGAACACAGGCAATATTTTTATTCTACATTGGAATTTCTTGTATTTATTCCTTGCTTCATGTGTATAGGAAAATTCCTAGTCATCTTAAAAAGAACAATGGGTAATTTGCAAGCTCTTTATGTTAATATACAGCTTATGGTAAATAGCCATTTCAACGGTGCTATGCCATCACCAGCATTCTTCATCAGGTTACAGTGGTAAACTTGTGTATGAGAGCATGTCCCTCATAAAAACGAGAATCTTAACACCATATCAAAACAAGGTGTGGAATTAGTTCAAACTAAACATATCCAAACTAATCAGTGCATAAACATGGTGAAATTTTCAACTGGGCATAGATGCGTATATCCGAGACTATGCAGAATACAGTGTGTCTGGACACAAACTAGCGATATTCTAAACACTTAAATATAAACTATTTTAAAGTACAATTACACCTTAGACACTCCAAAACACTTACCCGCTATATGGCAGCCATTTTATTTTTATTGTTGAAATTATGTTCTATGCGAGTACAAAAAAGTTTTAGTCATACTGAGATAAAAATAGGCTTATTCGAAAGTCAATAATATTGTCCACCATTTGCATTAGAAAGCGATGTGTTCACAATTTCATAAAATTGAAAAAAAATGTGAAAGTCGAAAACATAAATGATAAATTATATGATTCAATCAATAATTGTAAATTACAACAGAAAAACCCCAGAAACTTTTTTCATTTTTTTTACTAGATAGATAGCTTTTCAGCTAAGCTACAATACAAAAAAAAATCACAACTGTTTGTAATACTTTAGGAGTTATTGCTGTTTGAACATAGCGTATGTGCAAGCACAAATTAAAGCCTTTAAAACACATAAGATTAATATTGAATTGTATTAAATGTTTTTTTCCAATATTAACTTAAGATTAAAATATCTAAAGCAGTTGCTCAAAGTGGCTGCCTCCAGCTTGTAGACACACTACATCTCTCTTAGGGTGTAATTGTACTTTAAAATAGTTCGTATTTAAGTATTCAGAATATCACTAGCTCATGTCTGAATACACTGTATAGATAAATACTGAAAGAAGTCTCTATTAGATTTTACAAAGATCAATGATCCAGGCCAGAAATGGAATCCTTGGTTTTAGAAAAAAAAAACCACATATATATACATATTATTATACCATCCGATAGGGTCGGTAATATGGACCAAATTCTGGGAAGTAAAGAAGTATGGCAAACATAAACAAAATGATAATTAAACAAAAACTGATCTATCTTTCAAGGCAATGCCTATCTAATGACATCTGCGGACATAAAAAAGTCACCTGTATATAATATACTGTACAAAACAACATTGTAGCTTAGTAATAATTGCTTTAGTGGAAGACTGAATGGAACATGAAATCGGGATAAAAACTATAATTAGTAAAATAAAAAGTAAACTAAATATTGAAATAAAATAGTAAGATTACCACAGATTGAATTTTGAGGCAGTTTTCACCATCTTAAAAAGAATATATCTTTAAAGGTTTAAGTTTTGTTATAAATTACGCACAGATATCTTAATGTTTTGACATATTGTTACACTAGCACTTTGCCCACGACTTCGTCCGCGTGGGTTACGTACTTTCCTAATTCCCCCTTTTCACCACCTTAAAGGTTAAATTTCCAAAAACCCCTTCTTAGTGCTCCCCTACATTATAATAGGAAGCCGTGTACAAAATTTCACATTCCTAGCCCCAGTAGTTTCGGCTGTACGTTGATATGTCAGTCAGTCAGTTCTCCTTTTATATATATAGATTGTTACTTAATTCCATTCAATACGGATATCTCTAGGGAGAATTGTAAATAACAACAAATATACTAAGCTTTTTTGTTTCATTAATTTTTCTATGATTTCATTGTTACTTAACTGGGGTAATCCAATTGTGTTATACTAAGGGCTGGTAAACTGTTTGAATGACGGCATCCAGTAGTTTTCTAATCCCATTCTCAATTAAAAAAATAATGAATATCTGATAATTTTGGCTGATCAAAGTAAAAGCTGGCCGGGTGTAAGTGCGCCTATCGGTTTCCACCTAGCCTAGGACGGTTTTAGCGCCATAGTGTGCCTTCATTCACGCTTTTATAATACAAGCTCTTATAAATAAACAGTTATCTTATTTAAATATCAAGAAAATAATTATAATAAATGTTATTGCTTATTTGCAGAAAGCATTTTATTAAATGTAATTGTTGCTCCAAAATGGCTATAATTTTAATTTTCTAACAAGTGGTACTCACGTTAATTCAAAATGAATAAGCATGTTATAAATCTGTAATTCATATTTTCAAAAAATAACTTATTGATTAATTTCAGTAAAAGCTGACAATATCTATGAAGATCAGCTTACATATTAAAGAGCACTAGCTATTGCCAGCGGCTTCGCCCGCTCTCCCCCCTTCCACCCCTTATTGCCTATCTTACTCAGGACCAAAGCAGCTTTAAACTGGTGAAATAATTTTTGAAATCAATCCAGCAGTTTCAGAGCCAATACAAACAAGCAATCAAATCTTTCCTCTTTATAATATTAGTGTAGATAAATGGGGTTGTTGTAAATTTGGCAAAAAATAAATTCCCCGCGAAAAAAAGTATGTATAAATTTGCCAAAGGTTTGTTTTTAAATTTTGATTATTCTAAATTCGTCCCATTTCTATTTTCCACACGGATAGCAGATCAATTAAATAATAAAATACGTGGAATTCGAACAGAAAGTACTAGGAGAACAGGATCAATAGGTACTTTTTTTCGTGGGGATATAATTTTGTGGCGAATTTACAACAACCCGATAAATGAATGTGCTCTAGGTGCAGTTTCTATACCTTAATTTTCAAAATTGGAGGAAATGGCTTTAAAGAGGGCGACATGACAGTTTCTGCATGGGTCTACTCATCACGCGACGAAATATAATTCGAATTATTTAGGTGGCCAATTAACTAGAAGTGAAAAATCAACCTTACTACGACGTAAAAGCGCTGCCAATATTAATTGTTTTTGAGGTGTGGTTGTCTGTGGGTACCCCTATTCGCACGGGGACGTAAATCAGTCGTATTGTCGCATCATGAGCAAGAAGCCCAAAGTTCTCTTTTGCATCAAACAATCAAAAGTAAGTTGATTATTTTCTAAGCTAACTGATGACTTTTTGCTGTAGGTGCTACTTCTTTATTCTAAAATTCTAAACTTAAATCTTATTGGTTCTTAATTATGCTATGATTTTAAAAAGAAGTAAAAAAGGATAGAGATATGGTAATTTACTCATAAGCTAGGAGAAAAAAGCAATAAATTTGATTGTGCACAAAGGCTATATTCTTTTTTTAATTTTAATTATTAAAAACATATACCCCACGTAGATAACAAACAGTAACAAGAAGTTTTCTAGTGTAGTGCTCTCATTAATGTTGCAATATCTAGCTTGATTAGACCTAGATAGATAGAATATTCTTTATTATGTTGGACACAAATTGTCCTAGATTAGCTTGGTGCTGAAATGTCTACTGTTTTTAGTTACATTGTCACCACAAAGAAAATATAGATCAATCTAAGCTCGTGGGATGAGCGCGTCTAAACTGGCCACCTTGGCAACATCACGATAGCTATGAATTGTGATAGAAATCGTAATGGAATATTCTATTCTATTGTTCCAGCTCGCAATTCTATTAGCAACATTGCTAAAGTGATGTTCTAGATCCCCTTATTATTAAACATTCATTAAAATTGTGATGCAGGATACGAATAAATAACTACAGGACAATTCTTATTGTTCAGCAGTTATTAGGACCCCCTCCCCCCCCCCCTTAGACGGTACGTTTTATCGGTTCAGACTGCTCGAAACGACGAATCTGTAGTGTAATGTTAATTGATAGCGACATTGTTTCGTTCCGTATATGGGGCCCTGTAATCACAGAATGGATCGACATACTCGTAGGCCAGTACTGTATTGCTATGCGCCCAAAATGTACAAAGTGATACATCACTGGATGTAACGCTCAATGCTTGCATCGATCTCACGACAAAAATGATTGTTCAATTATTTTTTTCAGACTGGGATAAAGTTTTGTATATTTATGTCTAATGTGAACTCCTTGAACACAGTGAGGTGTTCAAAGCATTGAACAAGACTCGCGGGCTGTACCTGAGGTGGCAGGAGATATCCAAGTCGCCCTCTGTACCCAACAGTCCTGAAGTGGAATGGACGTCGACGGAGCTGAGGAACGCACTCCGTAGTATCGAATGGGATTTGGAGGACTTGGAAGATACTATCAATATCCTTTTCAATACAATGTAGATTTTACATTATTATGGCTGCTTATGCAATACGCCATGGCGTAGCGTCGATACATAAGACTTAATTTTAATTGTAATCGGTTATGCATGTGCAGCATGTGTTATACTTATAAGTCTCATTATACGATTTGTATAAATTAGATGAATCGTGTAATTTCCTGAACATGTTTTTCACGTATCGTAGAGAAGAATTCGTCAAAATTTAAAATTGATAATAAAGAAATTTCTGAACGCAGAAGTTTTATTGAAGCTACGAAGCAAGAAGTGAAGGTAAGACATTATGAAATAGCAGAAGAAAAAATCGAATAAATCGATAGCCGTTTATGTAGAGACTTACAAATTATACTGTTTCTTTTCAAGGTGATGAAAAGCAAAATGAGCCTCAACAGGAACCGCGACAACGACGGGACGGCGCGGGAGCCGCTGTTGGGCGAAGAAAGCCCCATGCATATGAGCAACGTCTGGACAGCAACGCCGAAGTATACCAAGTACTCGAAACTGGCCAACCAGACTGACAGCCCTAATAGATTCGACGGGTTCGGCTATGACAGCGATATAATGTCCATGCAGGAGAAGATGCTGACCAGTCAGAATGACCAGCTGCAGGTGATCAGCCACTCCGTCGGCTCTCTCAAGACGGTTTCCAAACAGATTGGAATTGAACTCGACGAACAGGCGGTGTAAGTATCATTGTGTTCGCTTCCAGTACAACAGTTCTCAGTTGCTCTGTTAATTAACCTATGACCACACTGCTGGGACAAAGGACGACACGGTTAGCGCAGTGGCTGAGAGATTGGACTGCTGCGCTGCGAGTCACGGGTTCGATTCCCACACGCAGCAAACATTAGTATGATCTACAAGTAGTTCTTCCGGGTCTGGGCGTTTGTGTATGTGAGTTTATATGTTTGTAAACGTATCCACGACACAGGAGAAATTCCTAGCGTTGGGCAAAGTTTTTAAAAAAGGCCTCTCTTTGTCGTGACAATTGGGTGTAATTATTGACGGTTGAATAAATTGGACAATATTATGCTCACTAAAAACATTTTTTGCTACCCGCACACAGCGTGTTGGCAAGCCAGCACGTCAACGGGGTGTGTTGACCTGGTCTGTAAAGACGTGTAAAAGGTATCACTTTATACAAACCTCGTGTTATTTATTTTTCCAGGATGCTAGATGACCTCAATACAGAACTGGAGAATGCCGATTCCAAGCTAGACTCCACTTTAAAGAAAGTTGCTAAGGTGCTCCATATGAATAACGGTGAGTTTGAACACATTAATAGTCGTCATCATCATCTTCCTGCCCTTATCCCATTTTACTTGGGGTCGGCGCAACACGTTTTTTTCTTCCATTCTCCTCTATTAAACGTCACAGTATCATTTACTCCTTTTTCTTCCATATCATTCCTTAGACAATCCATCCATCTTTTCATTGGCCTTCCTCTTCCTCTCCATCCATCAACATTCATACTTATCACTCTCTTAGTTACATGAGTGTCATCCCTCCTCATCACATGTCCATACCAAGACAGACGATTCCCTTTCATTTTTTCAACACATTAATAGTAAAGTCGACAAAAAGATATGTATGTAGGCACCAAATATTAAACTTAGAGGTTGGTACACAGAGTCATTGAAAATTATAAGACAACATTGAAGAACCGGTTAAAAGTAATTGTCTGCATACATCATTTTGTTTTGTTAACAGTACATTGTTTATTTAACCTAATTTATAATTGTGCCACTGCCTTTTTAGGTACTAGTTACCAATGCATTATTAATTTGTAAACCCTTTTGTCTGAAGTTTTGTCGTAGGTTAGAAATAGATGCCTCGCTTTTGAACGTTCTAGCTATGTAATTCAATACTACTCGTATTTACCACATCTATGCGGTTTGTGGTTATAAGTTACAACAATCATACTGTGTGCTCTTCCAATGGTACGATTCTACCAAAATAGTGTGTGGCACATTTTTCGTGGACGTTTTGTGCAGAACTTTAGCAGTGCGCGTACTAAAGCCTTTGTCAAACAGACAGGCGTGACGAATGCGAAGCGTGACGTTTTTATTTGTTATATATGGAATTGTTTGAATCCAGTCACATAAAAAAGCGAAAGCGATCCGATAGCGTGACAGAACTATCGTACTGACGTCTCGCTTCGGTTCGGTATCGCTTCGAACTCGCCTGTTTGTTTGACAAAGGCTTAAGCGTTATGCGTAACTTTTGCGCCGCACAATGCAACGCATTTGTGCGCGAACCCTTTTGCTGAAAAACCATTTCAATTTGCGCGCACAAATAACGAATTCACTGCTTACGTGTCATTATCTTCCTGCCCTTATTCCATTTTACTTGTGGTCGGCGCAACACGTATTTTTCTTACATTCTCCCCTATCAGACGACATTTTACTCCTTTTTCTTTTACATCATTTCTTACACAATACATCCATCTTTTCTTTGGCCTTCCTCTTCCTCTCCATCCATCAACGTTCGTACTCATCACTGTCTTAGTCAGCCTGGATACTTTTATGCGCGCACAAAAGTATCCAGGTGTACGCGAACAATTTTAGAACGTTCTTGCACAATTTATTCGTATTTTGTTGAGTGAGACGAGCAGAGCGAATATTTGTGCCACACTTCGGTGGAATTGCATCTTAACGTTCCAAGTTGGCGTTATTAATAGTTGTTTTTATTTATTGTTCCAGATCGACGTCAGTGGCTCGCAATAGGAATCCTAATTGGCCTTCTTATGATAATATTAATCCTATTTGTTATAATTTGAACAGTGTATCGAACCGTTTTGTTTGTGTAAATGTTAAATCATGTTCGTAGCTAAGTGATATATTCTTGTATGATAAAAGTCATAGTAAATACTTAACAATCTATTCCATCGTAATGTAGATATTATCAATTAGGATTGTAACTGACTTGTTGATGTTACTTTTTTTTTTTTTTTTTTATCGTGGTAAAATCATCAAATGAGTCCTCCCACCCAGGGCAGGGCGGGAGGGACTGTCAGACTTGTACTGACTAAAATCCACGGTGTCCTTCACTAGCCCTTTACGTACCGGGGTCACGGTAATCCCTTGGTCCCGCGACCCCAGATGGTCCCGCGACCCCAGAATTATTGATGTTACTTAAATTTATTTTGTGTTGGCCTATCTTTATGTGGTATGTTGATAAGGTTGCTAAAATCTAGCTGTCTTTAGCTTACTTATACTTATGTTTCACTCATACACGTAGCATGAGAATTTCTATCTTTATTCTACCAAGAACTGTCATTTTTTAGGGTTCCGTACGTCTGAATACAAAAACGGAACCCTTATAGGATCACTCGTGTGTCTGTCCGTCCGTCGCTTACAGTCAATTATCTCCGAATCTATTAGACCGATTAAGTTGAAATTTGGTACACATATCAATTCCTGTGACCCAAACACAGAGGTGTGACGTGAGCAGATGAAATCTGTATATGGGGGGTCATTTTTGGGGGGGAAGGGGAAAATTAAAAAAAAAAATCTGAAAACTGCATCGTGTGGCATATCAAATGAAAGGTCTTGTTGAGAAGATCTTAAATGTATTTTTTTGTAATTTTAAAATAAATAGTTTCCAAGTTATTCAAGAAAATAGACGAAAATTGACCATTCCCCCCCCCTTATCTCCGAAACTACTGAACCTAAAATTTTGAAAAAAATACAGAAATTAGTTTTCTCCTTATAGATTATAGGAAAACCTATAAGAAGTCCATGATATTAAAATAACATGGTAAATCACTCAATATTGTGCGTACCAACTTACATTTTTTTTTAATACGTCATAAATCGTAAACCGCAATTTATCTTTCAAAGTTACAACCAACTTTTATATAATGTTACTTGCTGCTACGGAACCCTTTAAAGGCGAGTCCGACTCGCACTTGGCCGGTTTTTTTACATTGTAGGCTGTTTTGTTGCAAGAACAAAACACCAGTCACTTATAAACTGTACTCAAGCAAAGTACGAGCGACTTTTGGGCAGAAACGAGTATTTTAGCTACTAAATTACTCGCTAATCGACTAAAATACTAGCGTAGTCCGAACTAGGCTTTAGCGTGGCGATGGAAAATCATATGCGAACTTCGCCCACTAATATTATAAAGAGGAAAGATTTGTATGTTTGTAATGAATAAACAAAACTACTGGATCGATTTCAAAAATTCTTTCACCAGTTGAAAGCTGCTTTTCTGTTCTTCAATTGTGTATGAAATCGTGTCGTACTTGTGCAAAAAAAAACAGTCGATTTGTACAGATATAAATGAAATAACTCGTGTCTATTCTTGGTAGCTTGTATGAGCAGTGATGGTCCTTGGTATCGGCCTCGACTTACGAGTTGTAGGTCTTGGGTTCGAACCTAGCCAAGCGCATTACTTTTTTTAATTTACTTCATCACCACTGCTCTCAAAACGGTGAAGGAAAACATCGTGAGGAAACCGGACCTGAATGTCCTAGAACCATCAAATTCGAAGACATTTGACATCTATCAACCCGCACTTGGCTCGCGTGGTGGATTATGGCCCACACCCTCTCACAGAGAGGAGGCCTGTGTCCCAGCAGTGGGAACAGTATAGGCTGATGATGATGATGATTCTTGGTAGAATAGAGATAGGATTGGTCATGCTAAGCGTAAAAGGGCGTTCGGTACAGCCACAAGCAATAAGATGTATACACTTAACAAAATTCAAACGCAATTCACTCGTGAGATATTGGTTTCCACTTTGAAATAAGACCTATTTCGTAATAGTATGGCTTCCAAAATAGAAGTCTTATGAAAAGGCAAAAGTTTAATCAATATGGTATTGGTAGCAGAACATCGCTTTTAAATACTGCTTAGTGTATACATACTATTGCTCGTGACTGTACAGGATAGAAGGTGAACCATTGTCTGTGGAGACACCGCATTTACACTTGAGTTCTGAGTTGAGACCGGGAATCTATATTTGTGGAGATTATCTTTGCTATGGCCGAAAATATAAAGTGGTTTCCAAATGTGTCACGTTAACGCGTAAATAAATGGAAAGCTCTCAGAAGGTTTTAGCCTTGAATCGACACATTTTCGAACAGATCATTTTATGTGTAAAAACTATTTATTTACACCAATTAACATGCATAAACACACGCCATATTCCATAATTGCTAGTTATTCTACCTATTCTAATTAATTATTTTTAAACTCATTAATGCGCATGCGACGCGCATCGTAAAGATGATTTTTGAAGAGAAAAATACAGCTGCGAGTAGGATTTGAATGACGAAATAGAAGATTCAGCTTCGGAGTGTGAGTTGCGATAGCCTAATTGGTAAGGATGGTAAGGAGTACTTCCAGACGCCTTACCAATAAGGCTAACATCCAGTTCGTCGACAAGACAAGTTCAAATCCTACTCGCAACTGAATTTATGTTTTCATCAAAAATCTTCTCTACCTATTCTAGTTTACTATGTTCTGACTTTTATAACGAGTCTTTTACACGAGCAGTTGTTTGCTGTTAACTGTTAATTTAAATGCTAGAAATCTTTAACGAGTGGTTAGACTTTACTTGTCTTGTTAATGTGGTGTGATGGTCCTTTGAGTTCGTACTTCGTGTATTCGACTATCAGCCATTACAAGTGTATTTTCTTTAGGGAATTTGCACAGGTATGAGATAAATTAATAAATGAGCCTATCTGTACTAGAGCATAGCTAGTAGGTATGTTTAAAAGATAATTGGTATACTTATGTGAGTAGCGCGTTATGTGAAAAGGACTTTATGTATTTTGTTGCACATTAATGCAATTGATTTTTCGGAAGGTTTGAAATGAAAGTTGTTATGTGATACCTCAATGAGTGTTTTTCTATCTGCACGTCACATTAACTGTTATTTATAAAATTATAACTTATCTTGCTTTCTTCTGTAAATTTTTGATAAATTAATGCACCTTCATGTATAAAATATAAATTTTAGTAGATTAAAGGGGCTTACGCGCTAGTCCCTGTCCTATTTTAAATGATCTGCAACTTTGGGAATTATATTAATTTTTAATACGACAATGTTGTTACAATTCTAATAAAAACAAACCAATGATTCCATTTTAGTACTCGATAGCGAGCATCACATCAAGATCATTAGTGAAATTATATTTTTATTACATAAATTAATATTACGTAGAATGGATATTATATAAAAATAGATACTTAACAATGGTTGGAACCTGTGTTTTGTTGATTGTTAGTGGAGTTATACAGGGTGTCCCAAAACTCAACGTCAAGCCGAAACGGGGTGACAGGATTGATCATAACCATCACGAGAAAAATCTGAAAAAAAATCTATCCCGTGCAGTTTGAAAATTATGGGCATTTTAAGAAAAACCTAGAAATGTGATCAAACTGTACCATTTTTCGGTTATTGTGGTTATTCTTTTTTATTTTTGTTCATTTGAACTTTGGAAACGTAATCGTAAATAACATTTCTAGAATCCCAATAAAAAATAATGACACAATTGCCTCAAGTTTCCGAGAATTGAGACTATTTGTTAAACTACGAATTTAAAATTTTCTAGATTCGTCGACTTTGACAGGCCCTCCTATAAAAAAAATGTACTAGAGTGCCTTGGCAAGTGGCATTAAAAGTTGGCGCATTTAATCAGAATTCTAAAATGGTACAATACTTGTTAGTTCCATACAATAGAAAAGAGTAAAAAAATTAAAACCTCAAGTAATCCGATTTTTGCTATCACATTTTACTCAGTTAAAATGTTTTTAATTCGCACAAGCTGTAGGTAGGTTCTTAATTTTAAGACAGAATGATGAGAGAGATGGATAATGGGTATGTTTGTCATGAGTGAGCGAGACAGATAGTGACGCCACTTTTACCAAAGTGAAAAAAAGTTAGTAAAATAATTAGGTTTGTTGGACTAAAAGTCAGATAGAGAAAAAACATTTTTATTACAATAAATGTTCAAATTGTTTACCATCAGCCTCAATACAAGCCCTACATCTTCTTAAAAAAGATCTACTTATAAGTCGGGCATATCTTCGAGAGTTGATCGCCTCAGCTGCTTGAGAAATGCGTTCACGCAGGTCGGCTACGTGATCAATGGGCTTTGAGTAAACTTTTTCTTTGAGAACTCCCCAATAGAAAAAATCCAGGGGATTTAAATCTGGTGAACGGGCGGGCCACAAGATAGTGCCTGAACGTCCAATCCACCTTCCCGGATATTCCTGGTCAAGGAAATCTCTTACTTGCACTGCGAAATGCGTACCCATACCCATTATCCATCTCTCTCATCATTTTGTCTTAAAATTAAGAACCTACCTAGAGCTTGTGCGAATTAAAAACATTTTAACTGAGTAAAATGTGATAGCAAAAATCGGGTTACTTGAGGTTTTAATTTTTTTACTCTTTTCTATTGTATGGAACTAACAAGTATTGTACCATTTTAGAATTCTGATTAAATGCGCCAACTTTTAATGCCACTTGCCAAGGCACTCTAGTACATTTTTTTTATAGGAGGGCCTGTCAAAGTCGACGAATCTTGAAAATTTTAAATTCGTAGTTTAACAAATAGTCTCAATTCTCGGAAACTTGAGGCAATTGTGTCATTATTTTTTATTGGGATTCTAGAAATGTTATTTAGGATTACGTTTCCAAAGTTCAAATGAACAAAAATAAAAAAGAATAACCACAATAACCGAAAAATGGTACAGTTTGATCAAATTTCTAGGTTTTTCTTAAAATGCCCATAATTTACAAACTGCATGGGATAGATTTTTTTTCAGATTTTTCTCGTGATGGTTATGATCAATCCTGTCACCCCGTTTCGGCTTGACGTTGAGTTTTGGGACACCCTGTATAATGTATTTAATTGCAATGGTAAATGTTGCCTTTGTTGTTTTATAGATGGACGAAAAAGAGGGGCAAAAGGCCACTTTATCAAAATCATGCAATCATTTTTTTATCGTAGTAACATCATCAGGTCAGTCCTCCCACACGGCGGGACCGGAGATATACTGTCAGACTTGTACTGACTAAAATCCACGGTGATCCTTTAATAGCCCTTAAGTTTCTGGGTCTCTTGATGGTTACTTGATGAGACAGCCCGCGTCCCCGGCAGGGGCAGAATGCTGACAGCTCTTTTAGGCGCGCCTGTAAATTGACGCGCCTTCGACCCGGGCATGGTCAATGATTCGACGCCGAGTCACCCAATACTCGCCGTCTGCACGCCTGATCATATAAGCATTGCAATAAAATTATTCTATATGATACTGCTAAAGTGACCTTTAAGACCCCCTGAATGAAATGTTGACATTCTATCAAAACCTTCAGTGTAGTTGTGTGTATCAAGATTTAAATGTCGCATAGTGATAGTATTTAAACGATTAGTGATGAGGCTTTCGATGGTTGATGAAATACTAGGCAAACCACGAATTCAAGGCAGGTTTTATTTGATTACTTAGGTACAGCAAAAGAGTTACTTATTCAGACAGCAGGTTTTAAACAGTACTCCAATGTGGTGTTATAAGTTTCAATGTGCTTGAAAACCAAACTTGGCAGCACCTAGCATATAGCCAGAAAATTAATATTTACAGCAAGCATACCTAACTCTTTTGTTGACTGTACGTGTAAATGCGTTTAGGCGTAGAAAGCTTAATTGGCAAAATGGCAAATTGTCAAAATGAATTTTGTTATTGGTTGTATATTTCTTGGAAATATAAGATTTATTGGCATCACATGAAACAACTTAAAAAAAACTCTTGAACAGTTAGAACACTTAACAAATCGAAGAGTAGAAATCTTTTATTTAGAAGAATATATGTACTTCCAAATATAGAAATTTCTCCATTTTGTGAATCAGGCTTTTTGAGAACTTGTCATTTTGCGAGTCGGTTGCCATTTTGAGAATTAGGATTTCTGTGCCTAAACCACCTTTAGTATGTAAAGGACGTTCAGTTCAAAAACACCCGTAAGTAATGATATGTTGGTTACCTTTATTTTCTCATTAATTCTTAATTATCTTCTGCTAGACCAGTTTTTTGTCAACCCACATATTTCGTGGTTTTAATAGAAGTTGAAATTTCTCATTTCTCGCGACAATTACACAGCAAAGCAATGCAGCGAAAAGGATGTATGTATTTGCATGTTAAAAGTTAAATACTGACACTGTATTTATACGCTTTCCTATGTATATTATTTAGGTACCTACACATGGCTAAATATCCAATATGGTTGTTTCGATCTGTACAAATTCAAAGGGAAGGTAGCTTGTTTAATTCTACCAATAAAAGTATAGCATATGTGGGATCGGAAACCAACCCTTCCTGAATGGATTTAAATACCAAAGTTTCAATACTTTTAGTTTGCACGCTCCATACAAAGCTATCGAAAAACAAAAATGTAGAATAATTTAATTGACAGAATTGAGTAAGCTTCCTCCCCTTTAAGTTTGTACTGACCGAAACCGCACACATTATATAGTTAAGTTTAAGTACAATAAAATATAAGTTTAAACAAGACTTTTCCATACTGCCTTCGATATCACGATACCTATAATATTTACGGGTTCAGACACCTGCATTGTTTGATGAAATAAATATATTATGATAATGTTACTCACATCCCGTACCGATGAAAAATATTGCACATCGGCCTTTAGAAAGAGATAGACTGCTAGTTTTGCTTCGCAGAGCGTTATTTCTGTCGCGCGAAACTGCGAACGGTGAACCAGTGACAAACGTCATAAGGTAGTGTGAAGTCGAATGAACTGAATTATCTCTTTCCAAAGGTCGATGTGCACATTATCAGGCGATCTCGTAATTTGTTACCACCTTAAGGTTGAAACTCACTTGCAGGCCATATAGCGTCAAGCCGTATATGTATGCTTTATAATTATGGGGTAACTGAAAGCTAGTTTCAACCTTGGTGGTAAAGCCATAAGAGGTCGTTGGTTTTCACACCATAATAAACAGTATAATGTCTCCAAACATATACTTGTTTAAATGTTTTCTTGGCCTTATAGATATTAGATATATTAAATAAAATGTCTTGAAAATATATTGCTATCACAACCTTGTTAACCGACTTAAAAAAAAATGAGATTTTCAGTTCGACTCTTATGTTTGTATGTATGTTTGTTCGTGATTTCAGAAACGTGTCTGTTATATTCTGAAGAAGGTTTTGGTATACAACAATAATGGATATCCCGTAACGTCCTCCGCATGGAACCATTATTCCTTAGTTGGATGGCGCATTGTCAAAGACGCTTATTAAACAAAGACTTTTTGTGTCGATTTAGAGAGCTTGCTTATGACGCGACGCGACTCGTGCGATATCGAGTCGATTGCCGATTCAAGTAGCAAGTATTTGCTAATGGAGCGATGCCATGCAATTCGACCGTTAACTACGAAAATCCACATTATTAGTACTACATAAAGGCGCTGCAAACAAAATTCAAAATGTGTCGTAAGTAACAAGTAGTTCCGCATTTGAATTTCGAACAGAGAATCATATGCATTGTCATTATCACGTACACGCAATTCGATATCGAGCAGATCTGTGAGCGAATTCGTCAACCCGTGCGACATTAGCAAACACCATACATTTTGTTCGGCCGGACGTTTGTGCGATATCTAACTGATATCGTCAATCGATGCAATTCTGTATCGCGTCGCGTCATGTGTAAGCTCCCTTAGTTGAATATCGGAACTACAGGAAGTCTGTGGAAAAAGTCGTCGAAAAAAAAACAAAGCCACTGACTTCCGAAAGAAAAGTGATTTTACATTTCTTTTGTGTTTGCCTTTGAAGTCTTCTTTTCTCGTTTTTTTTTAATCTATATATATTAAATATAAAAATATCAAAATGCGAATAATATTCTAAATATATTAAACGTTATACTAGGCCCCTGAGCGCCTCTGAGCTATAGTAGGTACGCAATTTACATAAAAATGTAAAATGATGTATTCATTCTTTAAGATTATCCGAATTTAAATATTGTTTTCTTTTTCTTAATGTTTCCACTTTTTTGGATATGTATGTGAAGTTTTGCGAATTAAGTAGCGAATTTGAGGCCCTTTGCTATATCAAACAAAACATGTAGATAATTCTTTTTATAATTTATTGAAAACCAATTAAGTGTAATAAATTATTGTTTGTTTAATGCATTTCTATGTACAATGAGAGTAAGTAAAAGTATCTACTGAAGTAAAAAGATTGAGAAAATGTCTCTGAATTATTTTACGTAAGTAAATACAAATCAAATATTTATTGTTTACAGTTGCTTGCCATGTACCTCAATCTAGAGATTGTTATGTTTAATATAATAAATAAAGAGAACGAAATTTGTAGCCCAGTGTTTTTATTTGATAACCCCTGTAAGTACATATGAAAGCAGTAATATGTATGAGAGACAAGAGACGTCACAATTGAGTATTTGATTTAAAAAAAACGACGGTTTGCACTCTGGGAGTGCCGGCAGAAGTGAAAACTTGAATAGTAATAAACACACACGAACATTCGCGCAAGCGCCCTGCGCCGTCTTACGAATTTTCGATCAGGTCACGTGTCCTGACGCGATTTTAACATTTTTTACCCATTCCAAAAAAAGATTTCACTTCAAAAAAAAAATAGTTCGTCTGTTAGGTTATCAAAACGTTTTTGACCCTTTTTTTTCTTTTACCACGTACTCCAAAATTGCCAATAGTTTTTACTTGCTTCTGACGCCACACGCTTGATTTAACAAAAGAAAAAATAAGCACACATTTTTTTTGCTGTCAACATGCCTTTGAGACGTGGAGCGGGATGACCTCAAAGCTAGATCGCCAACTATGACCATGGGTGTACCAGGTTCTGGGCAAGGAACATCCGTTAAGTAGTTTGTGCGTAAAAGAGAAACAAACAGCAAAACATACAAACAAACTTTCACGTTCATAATAATAATATAAAAAATCAAGTATCTTGATTTAGCACACGAGTTTATCGACATGTGGACTGCTATTGTACCGATAGACATTACGGTCAATGGACTAATTGCGAAAAGTATCGACCAACACCTTAAGAGGCTCTCATTGCAGCTGGCTCAAGGGCCAGATGCAGAAAACAGTTCTCTTAGACACGTTACCGCGCGCATTGTAAGGGGGTTCTTCTCTCCAGACCCTCAACCACCGGCACTTTGGACCCTGTTCCCGGGGGGCCTATTTTGTATATTTTTAAATGTTTTTTATAGCAACCCAAAAATATTTATTTATAAAAATAACTAATAACGTCAAACATATGTAAAAAAAAATGAATAGAGATATTAATAATATCTTTATCTATACATCTATATACTTATAATAAATCTGTAGAGAGGCCAATTCTGTACATGAAATATATTTAAAAAATAACTATCAGGGGGTGATTAGGGATCGTTACTGATGCAAAAAATGTAGTCAGTAAAATTTTTGTCTGTCTGTCTGTCTGTCTGTATGTTCGTTATAGAAACAAAAACTACTCGACGGATTTTAACGAAATTTGGCACAATTATTCTTCATACTCCTGGGCAGGTTATAGTATACTTTTCATTACGCTACGATCAATAGGAGCAGAGCAGTGAAGGGAAATATTGGGAAAACGGGAGAAATTACTCCATTTTTTAAGCTTCCGTCGCGTGTGCAGCCTTAATGGTTAAAGCTACATAGAAATCATGTATGACGGAAATGTTCTCCTTAAAATTATATAAAAATATTCCTTGACAGCATATGTCTATGTTTTATGGTTGACTCACAATAACACGTGAAACTCCCGATAGCTTAGCAATTCGGAGCTTTCTGATTATATTTGTCTACTCTTACGTTTACAACACTCTCACTCATCCCTAATTAAAAAAAGTTAACATTATTACCTATTCAAAAAAACAAGAATCATGTAAATCGGTGTAGAAACACCAAAGTTTTACATGAAATACTCTAATCAGTCATCGCGCGAGAATGCAGAATCATGCTATAAGGATTATTTTTGTGTAGCGGTTGCCGCGCTCAACGCGCTTCGCGGCGACACGCGGCAGGTATAAAAGGGCGGGGGGGTCTGCGCGCCTGGAGGCCTTTAAATCATAAGGCATCCACAGAAAAGTCCGGTTGAGCAGTACACAACCTACTAGAGGTTGACCTGCGAGATGCCATACACAAAAAAAAGCGCGCGTGCTTCATACAATATTTGGCTGCTGAGGCGAATAGACGTTCAGACTGTTCGACCTTATTGACAGACAATAATTGTTATTTACAAACCGTGCTGATCAGCGCGACTTTTAGTCTTATTTTTTTTTAAGCGTGGTAAAATCATCAAATGAGTCCTCCCACCCAGGGCAGGGCGGGAGGGACTGTCAGACTTGACTGACTAAAATCCACGGTGTCCTTCAATAGCCCTTTATGTACCGGGGTCACGGTAATTTGTGAGTCCCGCAACCCCGGCAGGCTTTGGCCCTCTACAGGCCCCGTCATTATGCTGACACTCCTTGAGGCGCGCGTGGAACACAACGCGCCGTCGCCGCGGGCACGGTCCATGGTCGGACAGCGAGTCGCCCATTACTCGCCGCCCGCATGCCCGCGCCTACGGTGTCCGGAGATCGTCTATCGACGTCTACCACTGCGGCTGGGGTGGAGGGAGGACGCTGTCCTCTTACTCACGCGGCCCGCCTCTTCCTTCGCGAGCATGACTGCTTCGTGCGTGAGGACACGGCGGTGCTCTGCCCAAGCGGGGCAGACCTGCACCGTATGCTCCACCGTGTCCTCCGGACGATCATCGCAGTGGTGACACCCAGGCATTTCTTCCCTCCCTATCAGACACAGGTACCTCCTGAAACTTCCGTGTCCGGTGAGGACCTGCGTCATGCGGTAGGTCAGGACGCCGTGACGCCTATCCAGTCACTCCTCAAAGAGGGGTCTTACCGCCACGATTGCGGCGTACCCTTTTTTACTTTTAGTCTTTGAATAGTTTATTTTTAGATGTGTTTTGTTATTATTTTATGAAATAGGTATTAAAGGTTTTGGTAGTGTTTAAATATATTATTAGTTTACATTTTATTTCTTTATAGTTGAAGCAATAGTAGGTACGAAATTAGTTATTTTGGTAGTCTTTACTAATATTATAAAGAGGAAAACTTTGTTTGTTTGTTTGATTGTAATGAATAGGCTCAAAAACTACTGTACCGATTTAAACATTCTTTCACCATTCGAAAGCTACATTATCCACGAGTAACATACGCTATATTTTATTTGGAGAAAAATAGGGTTCCATAAAATATTTGGGTTTTTCGGTCACAAGGTGTAAAAAATCAACCAGAAAAGTTACTTATTTTACGTACGCTGCCTAAACTATAAAAGATAGAACCATAAAATGTTCTAATTAATTGTTGATCTTATAAATATCTACAAAAAAGTCCGCAACACACTATATCTATCTATGTCGAGGAGTTTTTGTGATGACTGCGTCGTCGATGTTAGTGTCGGTGTCTCTGAATAGACCTGGGAATCATGTTGCTGACCGTGTCTTTCCTGAGTAGGCTTTTTGCAGCGGTAACCGAAATTCACGCGGGCGGAGCCGCGGCCGCCCGCTAGTTCATTATATAAACAGATTGTAGTACACGTAATACACGTAACACTATGTGGATTGAATGAAATCTCTGACTATCAATTGGGTGACGTCCTGTTTTTTCGTTAGACTATGAAATAGACTGTATTATGGAGTAACAGTGCCGATCTCCTCAATTTGTATACTACTACAAAGTAATGTTTACAATTTTATTTTATTTTTCTAATGTAACTAATAATATCAGTAAGAAAATTACAAGTCACTTCAATTTCCTTTATTTGTTTAGATATATTTGAATAGGTACTTTTGTATCTATGTATTTTTTATGCAATAAACTGTTGTTAAAATTAGTGCCATAATTGATAATGGACACAATCCTCAGTCTTTCAGTTCAGAAGTCGATGCACTGGAACTAGTTATCTTGTCGTAAAACTCTGGTAAATAGTCGTAAGCATCCGGTTTGAAATCATCATACAGTGTCTTTTTCATCAGTGGCCATGATACCCTTTCTTCAGGTTCAAACAAACTTAAAGAAAAAATATATTGATTAGTATCTAACAGGCGTGTAGAGATAAACAAAAAAAAGAACAACTGGTTGAAAAGGTTTTTTAATAGGTAATTGTGTAAATGAAAAAGGGGTCAATGCAGTTTCTTGCCCGATTTCTCGCAGATGATAAATAATTATTGCCACTTTATTGATTGATTTAGTAGTCTAATATTGTTAATTATAGATTATAAAATGTCCAGATTCCGCGTTCGAAATAAAACGTAACGATTTTAGTGAACCACTTTTTTATAAAAGTGTGAATAGACGCCACGCACACATTTTTTTTCCTTGGAGCTTTTCTTTGTTTTACGTAGATATCTAACGAGGGTGGTGATTTTTCTACCCTGTTTTGTACAATGTTCACATAACGTAACCCGTCGATACCTACACTAGGTAGCGCTATTCTGTAACGTTTACAAGTTAATTACACTCAAGTCAGCGTACAATCCAGGTTTAAAATCAAAACATCGCAGACTCGGAACGAGACAAAAGCAATTCTCTAAACATTACATGCGGATTTCGAACGGTATAAAAACTTTACGTTACAGAATTGACTTCGACTTTAGGTTAGCCCTACAGAGCTACGATATAAAGGATGATTCACGTTACACCGTGCCGTGTCCGGGCACCGAACGGGGCACGGTCGAACATTGTGGTGTACTTTTTGTATGATGATTCATGCCTGCGGCCTAGACAGGGCACGGACGAGACACGGTTAAGCATGAATGACTTCATACAAAAAGTACACCACAATGTTCGACCGTGCCCCGTCCGGCGCCCGGACACGGCAGGGGCGGGACACGGTACGGTGTAGGGTGAATCATTCTTAAAGCACAGACAAACGCATTTTTATTCATTCCTGTCACGGTTTAAAAACGTGACACTGTTCAATAAAATATTTCGTTTTTCGGACAGGTGAAACGCGGAAGCAGCGTTTCACCTGTCTGAACAAAAGCTTCGCTTGAAAAGCTTTCGTTGGCATTGCTTTTATTGTTTTCACAGATTTTTTCCGCATACGGCGTTTCTGCAACGGCCGTACTTGATTGAGGTGCTAGCCACCCTATAATTTGAAATATGTTTGAGCCTAACTGAGCTATATTCAATTCTAAACTTTGAGCAGTGACCGTCTAGTTCAATTCATGTTTTGTTCCATTGAGCACTATTTTAAAAGCTCTCGTGCGATCGGGTCTTTACATTGCTGCTTCAACACGGAACAATAGACAAACCATACTCACCTACTGACACATGCCATGAAGGAACTGAGATATTCACTTGAAAAAATATGAAAGAGGTTACTGAAGCCAGTACAGTTGGACCATTGACCATCTGGAGCCATCATCATTGCCACGGCTCTACCGCGGCATATCAACGGCGCGCCATACATACCCTGCATGCAAACAAAACGCGAGAATAGGTACACTTAATATAATTTGGGTGCGACTTACGAATTGTCGCACATAATTCATTTCGTCACCATTGCTTTTAAAAACGATGAAATAAAACATCGTGGGGAAACCGGCATGTGCTAGAAGTAAGAATTCGAAGACGTCTATCGCTTCGTACGATCCGGCCCACCCCTCACAGAGAGGAAGCAGGTCCCAGAAGTGGGAATATTATAGCCTGATCATGCTATTATAAATGACTAGCTTCCGCCCGCGACTCCGTCCGCGCGGATGTCGGTCTTCGCGTGGATGGTTTATTTCTCCATTTTGAGTAACTCTGACAATGACATCTTATAAATATCTATTGGACCCAAATACGGCTAAGTCTATAATAATTAAGGAGATCCCTCTATTGAGCTACTGCTGTTGAGCTCGCGTTCTGTAGTAACTGAAAAATAAGATTATTTTTTTCTACGTATTTTTCCAGGATAAAAAGTATCCCATTTTATGCCCAGGATAATAAGGTATAATTATACCAAGTTTCATCGAAATCGAACCTTAAGTTTTCACGTGATGCCTGCATATACAGACAGACAGACAGACAGACAGACAAACATTTTTTTAATCACATATTTGGGTTTGGTATCGCTCCAGCAACACCCCCCGCTATTTATTTTTTCAATATTTTCAATGTACAGAATTGACCCTTCTACAGATTTATTATATGTATATGATATATATATATATATATTTACCATCAAATGAAAATCAAATCAATAATCAAAATGAGATCTGAGAGTGATGTACTTATAGCAATAACCATTAATCAAAGAGATTATGCCACATTTCGCGAATATGAAATAAGCCTTTACTTGTACCTATAAAGAAAATTATTAGTCATGTTCTTTTTCATGTCCCAGGTTATATTACAAATATATCTGTCAAACATAACGATCCTTTTGGTTTGTGTGAGAAAATATAAGTAACAGAATTTTTTTCTTTCCTATTACTTTGTACTTATTGATTTGGTAAGTACTTAGATAAATACTTGTACTTTACAAACTTCACCAATATTATTAATATTTATTAGTCCCAGATAACTTACATGACACGGCTGAGCTGATCGGTCAGGCTGTAAGATAAAGTATCAGTTAGTGCGAGTAAGTTACATATTAACTTCATTTTAAAATAGTTATATTTCTTGATGTCTTATCATATAGGTTATAAAAAAGTTGATATCATGCTAATGGCCGATTTTTAAATTCCCAGATACTTAAACAGCCGGAAACTTTTATTTGACAGATAGCAAGATCAATATATTAAGTTTTTTAATCGTCAGATAGGACTTATTCCTCGAATAGCTACACTATTCAAGGAGTCCGCTTGAACCGTTTATGAACGGCATGTATAAAAGGTGAATTTTTCAACTGGGCGTGAAAGGCTAAATTTTAGTACTATGTAAAAATTCACTCCGTATACTTATTTATACTTAATATTAATTGAACACAACCATGTTTGACTTTGACGAAGGGCGTAAAAAGCTGTTTATTTGGTTTGAGGTTGAGGTTTCCTTGTGTTTATCAATATTTCGAACTGTGTGGTTGCGAACCCAGTGGAAAATAATTTATTTTGGATTACTTTATCAAGCAATTGAAGAAAAATTCATCATTCATACAGAATTTCATACAAACTGATTCTAATTGAACTTCACACGCATAAGCAGGATACACAAGTAAAAATAGTTATCGGATAATCCGTGGCAAAAACATGCGAAAAAAAGCGAAGTTAAAAGTACGTTAGTCAAAACAAAAGGTAGATGCAAACTTACGTCCCTGACGCAGATTTTTGAGGTTTTTTCAATCATCCCATGAAAGCCCAAGGCGGTCAAAGCTTGTTGAAATTTAATGGTCAAAGCTTCACACCACAGGTTTTTCTTCACTATATTCAAGAACTGGACCCTCATATTCCGTTGGAGCAAGAACTTGTCCACAGGATAAATTTTGTCCTGAAATTACGAACGCCTTATTAGGCCCTCGCCTAAATGCCAATCTTCAAGGCCGAGGTTCGCCTTTGAATGATTTTTGGTCAACCTAATTTTATAAAGAAAACACTCGTATGTTGCTGTGCGGTTTTATCCGCTGCTCTGTTTCTAAAAACTGCCGTGATGTTAAAAATCTTTCAACTTTGGGCCCGGTAGGGAGTTGAAACAATATTTTCAGCTTTATTAAATATGAGTACCTACATTAGTACTTAAAACAGTAAAAACATTCAATCTTATTAAAACTAATAAAAGTTCGACCGCGTAACATGCATTGTGATGTTGTGAGTTTTACAACTCATTTATTTTCATTCAAACATGTTTTTATTTAGATGCAGGAAGTTGAAATATTAGCAGCAAAAACTTGTCGCAGTTTTTGAGTGCACGGCGAGTCCAAAGAGGAAACTTGGCATGATTCGAACTTCGACCGAAACAACGGTGTCTTTTGTCAACAGTTGAACATAACACAGTCCTTTGAAACTAGCACAACATCACACATGGACCCCACACATATTTTGTCCTTCTCTTTACGGAGAAAATAAAAAGAAACAACACATGTGTGCAGCAAATGTTTTAATTTATAACATGTGCTTCAGTTTGTATGGGGAAGTTGCTCGTTGAAATATATCGTTTCTTATAAGCTGCGCTAATGTTTTTTTTTTTGTGGATTATTCTTACTCTATTATAGTTACTTTATAAAATAATACGGACATACATTTAGATAAGATATAATTACGTTCAAATAATTTGGAATTGATAAATAGCGAATAGCTTACCAATACCTACATTATCATTATGGAGCAGCGTCTATATCTCGCCGTATAACTTTCTTCGACTGTACTTCATATAGATTTTTGAATTGCAAGGAGTTAGTCGAAAAAACGAAACGAAACTTATAATATGTTTTATGCGGCGTTTTGCTGAACGGCAGACGGGGCGGAATCACCACATTTGGGGTCGAAATTGATTACGTAGGTAGTTGAGACTGCCACGTGAGCTAATGATACAATACAAACAGAGTAGTAAAAAAAATGCACAATATATTACGTCACCCCTTTATAGAAGTAATGCCAACCGCTCGTTAGGCACTCCTCCTGAAGGTTTAGCTTTTCTTCGCCTTTCCAATCTACTTCGAGGGGTCTTACTGGCATCTCCGTTAAAACATCAGGAATTTTTCGCTTAAGCAGCAGTACTGCAGGAGATTTGGACATCAAGAAACCTCGGTTATCCGAGTTCAACTTGCCCACTGCAAACAAGAAGAGTGTTGTTTAAATATCTTTCTAGGTTAGTGATTTACCCAGAGAGTAACAGACACGTGACTAGGGGTCGACGTTACAACAAGTTACAGCTAGCCCTTAAGGTACGCAGACTGTTCAAAAACTATTATGAAGATTAGAAAGCCTGACGCCCAAGCCAAGCGATTAACTTTGCATGAAAATACTGTGGACTTCTAAACATAGATTATAAAATCTCCAGATTCCGTGTTCGAAAAAAAAAACGTAACGTTTTTGGTTAAGCCGCTTTTTATGAATGTGTGAGTGAGCGCCACGCTCTTATTTAAATGTTTTCCTTGGACATGTTCACTAGTTTTACGTGGGAATCGAAGGTCATAGTTTTTCTTCCTTTTTTGGCTTTAATTTTTAAAGCCTAGTAGTTCTAAAATCTAAGACCTCAAAGATTCTCTGCCTGATAAACACTAATATAAATTCGACTGGATAAATGTAAAATGTTTGTTAGCTCTTCAATGTTGCTGTCTCTGTTGTGTCAATTCACATTGTTTCCAGTCAGTGTAGTTCTAATTGACAAGTGAAGACCTGTCTGTTAGGGCGGCGGCGGCGGGCGGCGGCGGCGGCTTACGAAACACTTTGCATAGCAAAATGATCGGTCGATAGCGCATCGCCCCATTTGCCCAACTCTATACCGAAGTTCACAATTTGGTGAATGTTTGATGAAATTTGTTTATTTTCACTTTGCAGATCTGTTGGCAGACATTTTCTCAGTTTCTATTGTTGAAAATCTTTCGCCGATATTGATTTTTTTTGCGTTGGAAAATCCTCACGGATACCCTCCGACTGGGGCGTGCGGAGGGTTATGTCGGACTCAAACCGGGCAGCACTCTCCTACCACACGCAATATTATTCAGCCTCAGAATGTCATAATGACAGTAGGTAAAGTATCACGCTATAACACAAGTAAAGAGAGCCCAAAACAAAATTCTACAAAATTACGTGACAATTACGCTGCAAGTTCTCAGTCTTATTATTCGTGTATCTATGTGTATAACATTATTTAGGTATTTGCAGCATTATGAAACAATTTTGTTAATTGAATATTTCATGGTGCATTGCAAAACAACTAGGTACCTATGTATGTATTTATAACAAAATGCAATATTGCGGGCGCTGCGGCGTCGGCCGGCCGCTCTCTAACAAATGGTATTTTATTAATGAAGTCTGGCTTCGTTAAATGCTAGTAACGAAGGATACTTTTTTTATATAAAATATGAATTGTTCTGCTTTGTAAAGTTGTTATTTGTAGTCTACCCACGGTTGTCAACATAGCCTATAACATTTTGTAAGTTAATTCGGAGGTCGGAAATGTAAGTAAGAGCCTAGTAAATAGTTTCCTAATATGAATAGATCAGCTTCTTTTAACCTTTTTTTGACGGCGTAGTTGGCACAGTGGTACAGTGATCGACTGCTGCGCAGCGTGTCGCGAGTTCGATCCCGGCACGGAATAAATATTTGTATGACACCACGAATAAAAATATCTTTGTCTTTGTCCACGCTTGGAGTTGGTCAAAGCCATGCTGCGGGGGGAGACGGAATGGGAAGCGGTCGCGTTCTACTGTGAAGCAGTTATGCTAGCGAAAGAGGTGGAAGAGGCGCGTGAGGGAGAGGACAGCGTTACACGACTCAGCCGCCGAAAGCGACGCCCGCGGCAACGGATGTCGCGAGGCAATTCCCGGCCATCGCAGGCACGGGCATATGGATGGCGAGTAATGGGTGACTTGCCGTCCGATCATGGACCATGCCTGGTTTGACGGCGCTTCGTGTTTCACACTCGCCTCATTCCTCAAAGCTAGGCTAGCTGATAAGCTGTCAGCTCTTTGATGGGGCCACCATAGAGTGCCAATGCCTGCCGGGATCGACCCTTATCCCTGTTATCTAATGTCATTCTCTCATGAAAATGACATTAGATAACCGTGACCCTGGAACGTAGAGGGCCATTGAAGGATCACTGTGGATTTTACTCCTGTCGCGCCCTAGGTTGGAGGATTCATTTGAAGATATTACCAGGATAAAAAATAACCATAAAACAAAAATATGCTTACTATTAGGTACAAGAACCTTAGTGACCTGGACTCTAATGCCACGGCGCGGGTGCCTGTATGGGGTACCGAGGACGACGTTAATGGGTCTCGTATCTTTCACGTCGGCTCGGGGGCTGGTGACGCAAACCGCTGCGGTCAACACAGCTACGCGGGACACCATGGAACCCACGCATATTCCTCGGTACCGAGATGGGAAATATACCTGTCGTAAATCAGGAACACGTATTACAATATCTACTTTAATAAAAACAGCACTTGCCTTCTAAAACCAAAACATACAATATCCAGGGTGCAGCAATATTTATTACTTACTTGGAATTATTTATAAAAAAATTAAATTGAACCTCCAATAGCATTTCTTAAAATAAGGTATTTCTTTTAATGTTAAAGGAGTAATTTCTTTTATAATGTTGGACAATATTCCGATATTGATGCCAATGAATAAAATGAGATACGTCACAACTTACTAAAAACGGAAGAGATCCTAGAGTAGGCTTGAATGGCTCTCTCCCTTTACATTGTAGAAAGCACGCACCTAAAAGAAACAACTCGATTAAACCAGGTAATTAAATAAATCAAATAAAATTACAAGAAATCTCTCAAAATACCAATCAAGAAAAGTATTTTTAATTCATTCATGCTACAGAACACTTGAACATTGAAACTGAAATAAATATCGAACAGATTTTAATTAAAATGGTGAAATGGTTGTTAAGTTTTCTATCAAAATAAAGATAGCGTTCTGATTTAATACAAAATTATCTTTTATTATCTTGCTCGCGTTGCTATAAATACATGGCTGTAAAAAGTCTGATAGTGAGTGCAAGAGAAAATTAATAATTTAATGACGGCATTATGGGATTAGTGTTAGTGATCAGATAATTCCGTTCAGGCGAGCTTTTAAGCTTCTACTGGTTCGAAGAAGGAGGCTTAAAGTATTAAAAACAATAGAGGATCTACGGCTTTTCATTACAATTTGTTTTCTTAGTACAGAAAACAGTTAGTCCAGACAACAATAAATTCGCAAAGCATGATCTATGTCTGTTTTTATAGGGTTATGTTTACCCGCAAACATTCACCGCCTTACCACAAAAAGATAAACATCTATTGAACGTTTGTCAATCTGTCAATCTTGATGTTTATCTTTCTTTTGGTAAAGGACAAGGTGCTGCTCTGCCCAAGCGGGGCAGTCTTGCACCGTATGCTCCACCGTGTCCTTCGGACGATCCTCACAATGGTGACATCCAGACGTTTCGTCCTTCCTTATCCGACACAGGTACCTCCCGAAACATCCGTGTCCGGTGAGGACCTGTTATGCGGAAGGTCAGGACGCCGTGACGCTTATCCAGCCACTCCTCAAAGAGGGGTCTTACCGCCGCGATTGGGGCGTGCCCGAATTATAATACGATTTGCGAAAAAACATGTAATATTTTAACCATTTTTGGTTTACAGCAGTTTAATCTATTATATTCTTTGATTTTATCAAAACAGCGGACTTACACACTAAATGTTGCTGTAAGTGAGTTGTTTTTTAAACGACACCGTAGTACTTACTTACTTACTAGGTTGTACTAAAGGAGATATTGTAGTTAGGTATTTGTCCTCAGCAGTCCCGATAAACAAACTTATTGATGGAGTCGCTAGCATACTATGATGTGGTATATATACCAGGCGTCTCGAGACCTTGGACTAGTTTCTCGAGCGAGAAATATGTACGGCTAAAGGTTTGCGATAACGGAATATCTAAGTTAACCTCTACATCTGACATCGCTAAGGTGGAAATGTGACCAATATTATGCAAGTAGCTCCTCGTATCTAGTCCGAAGAATATGAAGTCTGTCTAAATATAAAAAATAACAGTAAAAAAACAATTTTAAAAACAAGCTTTTATTTAAATACTCTAAAAAGGACAAAATAAACTTTAAATTAAATCAAACATATAACTTAAGTATAATATAAAAGCTTGTCGCGAGATTTACCTGTGTTATGATACATACATTTTGTCGTTGAATTATTTGTTTGTTTTGTTTGTGACAAGTAAATCTCGCGACAAGCTTTTATATTATACTTAAGTTATATGTTTGATTTAATTTAAAGTTTATTTTGTCCTTTTTAGAGTATTTAAATAAAAGCTTGTTTTTAAAATTGTTTTTTTACTGTTATTTTATTTTTAAATTTTTAGTTTTCGTTGGACATATTTCGCAGTCTTTCCATTTCATGTAGTGCGTCATTGTTGCATGCTCGTTTACCTGTTAATTTCGTACAGTCAAGTTATTCAATAAGGAGACCTTCTAGCGATTTGACTCTACTTAAGGCAACGTATGCTTGGCCAGCAGCGAAGAACTTTGAGCCTAAATAGACGACAAAATAGTTTATTTTTATTTTTTATCGTAATATAATCATCAAATGAGTCCTCCCACCCAGGGCAGGGCGGGAGGGACTGTCAGACTTGTACTTACTAAAATCCACGGTGTCCTTTAATAGCCCTTTACGTACCGGGGTCACGGTAATCCGTTAGTCCCGCGACCCCGGCAGGCTATGGCCCTCTACAGGCCCCGTCACTATGCTGACACTCTTTGAGACGCGCGTGGAACACAACGCGCCATAGATCCGGGCATGGTCCATGGTTGGACAGCGAGTCGCCCATTACTCGCTGCCCGCATGCCCGCGCCTACGGTGGCCGGAGATCGTCTGGCGACGTCCGACGCCGTGGGCGTCTATCACTGCCTCTGGGGTGGAGGGAGGACGCTGTCCTCTGCCTCACGCAGCCCGCCTCCTCCTTCACGAGCATTACTGCTTCGCAGAAGGAGGCGACCGCTTCCCACTCCGTCTCGCCCCGCAGCATGGCCTCGACCAATGCCGGGCGCGAGAGGTTTCCGCCTATCGCCGTCGTGAGGGCACGGCGGTGCTCTGCCCAAGCGGGGCATTCCTGCACCGTATGCTCCACCGTGTCCTCCGGACGATCCTCGCAGTGGTGACACCCAGGCGTTTCTTCCCTCCCTATCAGACACAGGAATCTCCCGAAACTTCCGTGTCCGGCGAGGACCTGCGTCATGCGGTAGGTCAGGACGCCGTGACGCCTATCCAATGCGGCGTGCCCGGACCTCGGTTGTGACAGTCGCTCCCTCCATACTGCCCTGAGATCACGCCGAAGCTCTTCCCGACGCGCCTCGACTTGTCGAGGCAGCGGGGATTCGCCCCAACGCTGCGCCTCCACGCGCCACTCATAGACGCGCTGGAGGGCAGTCGCCTCCAGATCCCAGGGCACGACAGAATAGATAAATATCATAATTAATTTTATTAATAGCCTAAATAGATTTCATTGTCGTTGTGACCATATTCTATCGGGAGCAGCTGATCCTGGCTGCACGACCAAGACACTGTCACCATATTATTGTATTATTATTTGGGTTGCCATATATTATGTTCAATGTTATAGCTCGGTACTATTAAACATTGAGGAGTTCTCTCGTAAGCAGATGTCCCTGCCTGCACCAACAGGTTGTTATCATCATATTATTGCATTGTTACCGGGTTTCCATATATATTTCAAGTTTTAGTTGCGTACTATTAACCTTTGAGGAGTTCTCTCGTGAGCTGACGATCCTGGCTGCACCACCAGATCGCACTTATCATATTATTGCATTGTTATCGGATTTCCATATATATTTCAAGTTTTAGTTGTGTACTATGAACCATTGAGGAGTTCTCTCGTGAGCAGACGATCCTGGCTGCACCACCAGATCGCACTTATCATATTATTGCATTGTTACCGGGTTTCCATATATATTTCAAGTTTTAGTTGTGTGCTATAAACCATTGAGGAGTTCTCTCGTGAGCAGACGATCATGGCTGCACCACCAGATCGCACTTATCATATTATTGCATTGTTACCTGGTTTCCATATATATTTCAAGTTTTAGTTGTGTACTATTAACCATTGAGGAGTTCTCTCGTGAGCAGACGATCCTGGCTGCACCACCAGGTCGCTGTCACCATATTATTGCATTGTCATCGGGGTTCCATATTAATACCAAGTTTCAGATCGATTGAGTAATTAGAAGTGATTCTAATTTGACTTGCAAGATTTGATCTAAACAAACATACAAACATTGCAAGTTAAATAAAAGCTTGTAAAAAAGCACCCAAATATTGAGCCCCGAACAGTTGGCGACAGCAAAAATTATAATAAATCTTCCTGCAGTGCTATTGTTCGGTGTTTTTAACGAACACCTTAGATTGCAAACATCCATCAGTATGCTGCAAGCTACATCCTGGTCGCCGCACTGACGCTGGCGGCTGGAGCGCTGCTGTACAGGTGGCTCACATCACGAAAACATGGAGCTTCAACCCACCAGAGGTGTCAGTGATGTGAATAGAGTAAGTGCGCGACAAAACGGGTTTGAACGTCGTTAGTTAATACAGTGAAACCATGACGTGTCTAGAGTAGAGACAGTAAGATAGTGTTTTTGATATTTATTTTTTTTTTTATCGTGGTAAAATCATCAAATGAGTCCTCCCACCCAGGGCAGGGCGGCAGGGACTGTCAGACTTGTACTGACTAAAATCCACGGTGTCCTTCACGAGCCCTTTACGTACCGGGGTTACGGTGATGGGTAAGTCCCGCGACCCCGGCAGGCTCTGGCCCACTACAGGCCCCGTCAATGTGTTTTTTGATATAACATCATTTTAACTTTAGATCAACTAACATTTTAAGTTCGCTTGTGTTCACCTTGTAAACATAAAAAGCATGATCATTTCATTAAGGTACTAACATAACATTAACATTGTTTCATTTTAGCATCTCCATATTTCGTGCCCCGGAATATGTTCGGTGTTTTTACCAAACACCTTAGATTGCAATATCGGCGTAGCGTGTTGACCTAATTAATTATTTATTACTGAGAATTCAGTGCACTTTTGTCTACCGCGTTAGCCGGGTGTATTCAAACATTTTTTCCAACATTTCGTAACATTTTAGTCGTTAAGAACATTCGAGTGTGAAGTAATAAACACTGTTAACCGTAAACTGTGTTTCACCTCAAAAACACTGACACCTCTCGAAGCGCAGCGGGGTGCTGCGCTTCGCGACGTGTCAGTGTTTTTGACAGCTATATAAACCTATATAAAAAGTAAAAGAAATGAAATATTATTGATGTTTTTTTTTTTTAATAATTGGCGTCACTGATATTTTAAATAAAGCAATATCACTCTCATAGAGCTATGCTAATAAAATCCGCCGGCCAATATCATAAAAAAAAATAACAAGTAAATAAAATTGACGGAGATACAACGCTTCCTAAAATCACAATACGACACGCGGTCGTTTTAATTTACAGGCGTTATGACGTCACAATTTCACAAACATCCAGTCTACACATCTTTACTAATGTAAAGCTGAAGAGTTTGTCTGGTTGAACGCGCTAATCTCTCTGGATTAGGAACTGCTGGTTTGAATTGATAAAATATTTTGTGTTGGATAGCCCATTTATTAAGGACGACTATATAACATCAGGCCAACTAATGAGGCGAGCAGCGGGGAACAGCTAGTTCTGCGTCTCGACTGGTTTATTGGAGATAAAGGTAGACCAGGGCGCCAGGCGCCCTGCCGGGGTCGCGGGACTCGCAAATTACCGTAACCCCGGTACGTAAAGGGCTATTGAAGGACACCGTGGATTTTAGTCAGTACAAGTCTGACAGTCCCTCCCACCCTGCCCTGGGTGGGAGGGACCTCATTGGATGATATTACCACGAAAAAATAAAAAAAGGGCGCCAGGCTGAAGCTGTAACATCCATTACTCCAGCTTTCTATGAGAATTTCCGAGAGAACAAGAATTTAATAATAGTATCTTCATCAAAATTTATACTTATTCTTAAAAAAAAAAACGATAATCTAATCTGACTGAAAGTATTGTTTCCTTCCTTACTCATACTCTGAAAGAAGGTCATTACAACATGCCTGGTGAGCGGTTTGAAAGTTATGCATTGCAGCCCTAGGGAGAATCGCTTTCATCTGACAGCTGCCAAATAAAAAAAAAACTATTTTGACATTTTTACTGAACAATGTTCTAACTTTTTATACAGCCACTAAATTACAGCGCGATTTAAAATTAAAATGACTTACTATTAAGTATTAAGAATTATGACTAACTAGCTTCCGCCCACGACTCCGTCCGCGCGGATGTCGGTCTTCGCGTGGATGGTTTATTTCTCCATTTTGAGTAACTCTGACAATGACATCTTATAATTACGGCGCCGAATCCACTGCGGGTAATGCAACGTGTGTTCGCGGTTCTACAGAACAACTTCTACGAATAAAATTGAAAAATAAGATTTTTTTTCTACGTATTTTTCCAGGATAAAAAGTATCCTATTTTATGCCCAGGATAATAAGGTAGAATTATACCAAGTTTCATCGAAATCGAACCGTTAGTTTTCACGTGATGCCTGCATATACAGACAGAAAGACAGACAGACAGACAAAATTTTTTTTAATCACATATTTGGGTTTGGTATCGATCCAGCAACACCCCCCGCTATTTATTTTCAATATTTTCAATGTACAGAATTGACCCTTCTACAGATTTATTATATGTATAGATATATTTCGTTTCAATTATTTCTCTAAAATAATAACATACATTGCATGAAAAATACTGGCTGTAAAGCTGGACGACCACAGGACAAAAAAAAACGAGAGAGCGACAAACCGAAGAGCACTCTTTTTTTCTTTAACAACGAGCAAGGAAAGTAAAAATAAGAACACAAATTATTATTTGTGTTCTTATTTTTCTTTGCTCGTATTCGTAATGAAAAGCAGTGTTAATTACTTATTTAGTCCTTCAAACTATTTATAGCGTACCCTCACAACGTTACGGGCGCCAAACCCCGTCTTGGGACTAAATAAGTATCTTTCACCCCTTGGATAACAATGTATTAAATTATTTGTATTAAGAGAAAGAGTGGTTAAAACTCAACAGGTATTTTACTACGTTCTATCGCACTCCCATCATTAGATATCATCACATCAGACTGTGAGAGATTTTTGCAATTGCGACTGTCATAGCATGCGGCAGTCGATTAATGGGCGACTCGCTGTCCGATCATGGACCATGCCCGGGTCGACAAAAAAATAAAGGGCAGCGACGTTTTTTTTTTTTTTTTTATCGTGGTAAAATCATCAAATGAGTCCTCCCACCCAGGGCAGGACGGGAGGGACTGTCAGACTTGTACTGACTAAAATCCACGGTGTCCTTCACTAGCCCTTTACGTACCGGGGTTACGGTAATGGGAAAGTCCCGCTATGGCCCTCTACAGGCCCCGTCATTATGCTGACACTCCTTGAGGCGCGCGTGGAACACAACGCGCCGTCGACCCGGGCATGGTCCATGGTCGGACAGCGAGTCGCCCATTACTCGCCGCCCGCATGCCCGCGCCTACGGTGGCCGGAGATCGTCTTGCGACGTCCGACGCCGTGGGCGTCCACCACTGCGGCTGGGGTGGAGGGAGGTCGCTGTCCTCCCCCTCACGCGGCTCGCCTCCTCCTTCGCGAGCATGACTGCTTCGCAGAAGGAGGCGACCGCTTCCCACTCCGTCTCGCCCCGCAGCATGGCCTCGACCAATGCCGGGCGCGAGAGGTCTCCGCCAATCGCCGTCGTGAGGACACGGCGGTGCTCTGCCCAAGCGGGGCAGTCCTGCACCGTATGCTCCACCGTGTAAGGGCAGCGACGTAGCATCGGTTTCCAAATTGTATGGTTGAAACAACAAGCACTTGATAGGTATAAGTCGGTTGGTCCACAGTTTTTTTGCTGATAACATTATACTGTTTACACAGAGATATTTGTTTGTTTATTTATATTTCTGGTACTAGTGATCCGATTCTATTTTTTACCCTATTACTAAGATTTCGCTGTCCGTCTGTCTGTCCATCTGTCACCAGGCTGTATCTCATGAATCGGATAGAAACACAGTTGAAATTTTTACAGATGATGTATTACAGTTATTCCGCTATAACAACAAATAAAAAACACAATAAAATAAATATTTAATGGGGCTCCCAAACAACAACTGTAATATTACATAGCCGCTGTAAATTATATGGTATTGTATATAAAAACATTTAATTATATAGCATGCATATAATGCCGAGCTACCACATGTTTTGCCTAGCAACTGGTAAAAGTAAAACCGTAGTAAGTAAGCGGTTGCAAAAGATCATGCCTCAACACGAACAAAGTCGCGGGCAAAAGCTAGTATCTCATAAACTAGCTGCTAGATGCAAGTAAATACTACGAGAACGGAGGCGGCATTGTCCGTCGTGCTTGAAATCTTTCATCATAAGTACATTCATTCGTTATTATAGCCATATGGCTAAAGGAATAATAAACTTTCAATAGGTAGGTAATATTAGTTTAATACTTCAGTATGATGTTGAGTAAGTCAGTACCTATGAGTTAGTTCAGCCATCAACTTAATCCATCACACATCTCTAAGTAAAATCTATGGATAGAAGCACAACATTGTTACCTAGTGGAAAGCAAGAATAGTTTTTTAACTTCCCAATAACTCTCAAGTATTATATGATTGTGTTTGCTAAATTTATTTTAATAAAAACTGAGAACGTAAGTTATATATATTTACTTGTGAGAAATAAAAATAAGCACTAGGTAAGAAGCCGTTCCCGTGATTCCTGGATTCATAAATATTTACCGTACCATATAAGCGAATGTTAGATTTGCACATACAAAAGCTAATCTGCATCCCGTCGCAAAAAGTCTGACGCCGTATCATACCAGAGGAAATCCGGCTATTCCCGGAAAAAGCAATAAATCTTGCCTAGCCGCAGATAGAGAGATCGGCTCGAGGGGAGGGGGTGTGAATATGCGTACAGGACTGACTAGCGAGTGTATAGGTGCTCCCGGGTGCAAGAGCCCAAGAGGCAGATCAATAGGCAGGCGTCCTGCGTGTCCCCGGTCCCGCGGTCCCGCCCGGCTCCGCGCCACTCGCCACTCGCTGTTCGCCCGTCGCCGCAGCTCCACGTACGCGACGCACGCCCGCGCTCCGCTCCCGCGATTCCAGATTACCAGTCATGGAGGTAAGCTTGCCAACCAGCAATTAACATCATCTCAACTTTTATTGCATCTTATTCACCTGTTGTACACCTCGCGCGCCGCTATCCTGTTACTTAATTAATTACTAACATTAATTTTAAAGAGCGAAAGTGGAAAAAGATTTTTTTCCAGAAATAGGCATCTCTTTGTGCAACAGAAAGCAATACAGAAGTGCAAAGCTATATCGATCAAATGAATTGTGTACGTAGGTAGTTTGCTAGTTCTTTAATATATTTTGTTTTAAGTTGAATTAATTTCTTTTGTTGATTTGAAGTGATCGTCGTTATTTTCTTTAATCAAATTGGGATTGAGATTCTTGGAAACTTGCAATTTAGTCAAAAATTGTGAGAGGATATTTAAATTGGTTATATAAAACATACGAAATAATTGGAGGTCATGGGGAGAGGCCTTTGTCCAGCAGTGGGATGACACCGGCTGACAGTAACAGTAAGTTACATAATATAAATGAGTGCGCAGCATCCCGCTACAATCAGAGAGGGACGGTGAGGGTGGGTACAGATCTGTTTGTGTGCGTTAACTCCGGAAAGTCGACAGTGATATCGTGTGCTCCTGTTCGTGCCAACTATGGCTCGTAAACAACCAGTTTGATTATGATTCTTGAATGGACCTATTTCTATCATTCACTAGATTACTATTCAAAGTATTAACGAACACCAGGATAACTTAATTCAACAGTGGTGATATAAAAATAGTAAAGCACAGCTGTTATTTCTGTTTACTGATTGTTTAGCCTGTTATTTATAGACGCAGTGAAGAGGTTAATAACATAAGGAATGATTGTCAAACAGTAGGCATAACAAATGACTCAAACTATATAACTGCTGGACTATCGCAATGGCACTGGGTAGTGACCTCTGAGACATCCAGTTAATTTTAGCGGGCGCCATCACTGAGTTACAATTAAAGTCATTGACTGAGCACTGCCAGTTATCGCCACTACTATCTATTGCAGTCTTTGTTCTTAAACATTCTTAACACGTGAACTCTAGCTCACTAATAGCGATAGGTTGATTGTTCAATTGATAACGTTCCTTTTGTTTTGTTTACACAATGCTGTGCGTGCGATGATGTAGTATATTTTGGTGCAGGCCCCGGCGACATTTAGTTTTGTAAACGTATTTCACAGTATTGATTGTACCTAGGCCAAGTACGTGTGGCGCCTGGTGGCTGGGCTGATCCTGCTGTCGGCAGCCGTGGTCTCCGCCGAAGGTGAAGTATGGGAGGAGAGTGAGCACGAGGTCCTCATCCGCAGCGAGAGGGGCGCTAAAAATAGAGGTTAGTATTTAGAACGCACGAAACTAAACTCGCTTCCGATGCAGATGCATAGTATCAGTATTTCTTGTTAAACTTTTTAAATACGCAAATGTTTGGATCAGACACTACAAATAAAACTAATAAATACATAGGTAGTTCCATTTACAAAGCAGTCTAGTAATTCCTCTTCAAAAAATTGTTTTTCCTATTTATTCAATTAAGCACAAAAAATGTTGTGTTTAGTCTTTGTGATTGCTTTGTGTTTAAACTCGTGGTATTTTTCAACATCACTCTTGTTGCTGTCGAGTTTTCAGAATTTGCATTCAATTCAATTGTCTTAATTCGTAAAAGAATTTAACTGGATATTTTGAAGGAATGTCTAGTGCTACTTTGAAGAATAACTGCCTTTCAAATAACTTACAAAATTCTATAGAAATGTGATGATAAAATGTTCCAGGCTGTTTATTGTAAGTTAACGACGCGAAGATGTCCGTATTATATTCATCGGGGTCCTTTTGTTTTCTTGTTTGTGTTGCTACCCTTCTTCCAGACAGCTCAAAATAAATCCCTCGGGTCGGTGTCTGCCCCATCTGCACATGTTGGGATACATTCAAATCTCAGCGTTTTTTGTTTTACGTAAAAGGCATAAAGTTTGGTCATTGAGAAAAGAGTCAGTTATGTTAGTTTTAAAAGATGTAGTGCTAATAGTAGGGGGAGGAATTTAGTTTACAGATACGATAATTCAGTAGGTGTACGTTCGTGTGAATGATGAAGTTGGGTATCTATCTGATTATGAAAGCGACGTTTGGATAGATAAGTAGGCCTACTGAACTTAAAAATAGACTCGTAAACACATTTTGTATACCTACCAACTGCAGCTTCAGTTAGATATATAGGGTACTATAGGCAGTTGTTAGTTGTAGGACGCTTACATAGATTAAATAAACCCGTATGTAATAAATACAGATCTTACCCAATACTTTAAAAATAAATTCACTATTATGGCTATTACAATAGTTTTACTTTTGTGTGTTTGCAAACATAAAGTCACGTACACAAACAGTCAGTTCCGGAACAACTACTTGTTGGTCCTACAATAAAATTAATACTTGTTCAGCGCGGGGATCAAAACCGCGAGAGCCGTGTCTTGAATTAATTAAATTAAAACAAAATTAGATTTTAAAACTTAAATACCCAAGTTTTAGTTAAAAGAAAAGAACTTGCTAGACGTATAGTCGACTCTTCGCGTGACCAGAGGGCTGGCCAATTTCTTGGTCAAAAAATTAGCATTGCCAACCAACGTGGCAATGCTGCTAGCGCTCTGGGAATGTGGATGAATTTTTTGATACTCTTTGTTAGTTATTTTAATTATAATTAGGTTAGTTAGATCAGTATTTAAATAAATGTAAAAATCACATTGTTAATTATATTATTAGTATAGTTTGTCTAGAAATATCTCAACGAAGCTATTTCAAACACAGAGACTTGCCGCTACATCCGAGGCGCTTGGAGCGAATGTGACTCCAAAACAAACATGCGTTCCAGAAAATTAACCCTGAAGAAAGGAGATCCAGCCAGCTGCGAGAGTATCAAGACTATCCAGAAAAAATGCAAGAAAGGTATGTGCAGCTTTGCAGGATGCAGAGATGGCGTGTCTCCTTCATTTAATATTATGATCTCGTTATGTCCCATCCATTGCAGGGTAAAATGTCAAAGTGTCTCATTTCTGTTTTTCCCATTTCTATTTTTAGTCTTTTGCAAGGTCTGGCCAAACATTACGGTCAGAGTTCTTAAAATCTAAGCTCATCTAACCAATGCACGATTTGAATATCATGACGTACATATCTACTTAGCACTTTTGATTTCACATAAAATAAATTCATTCAAGCGAAGTATTAGCTCTTTTAATGGAGCTGAAAATGGTTTCAAAGAACTGCCAACGTGTTCAAGTTTTTCAAAGAACCGGATATGTCTGAAAATGCTGAAATGCTGGACTTTCGTAGTTCTGCTTACGATGGCAGTTCCGGGAGAAAACATAATTCAAAAATATTTGAATAGTACGCCGTAACGTGGCGTTTGTTGGCAGTCTTATTAATTAAAACGACTGGATCTGTAAAAATAAATAAAGAAGTTACATATCAAGGTATTATAGGAGGAGCGGTAGCGTAAATTAAAGAACACGTAACATTTTGATTTGCCAAAGGAAGTTTGTGTATTTTGGGAGAGCCAGATCTCGCTTTGTCTAAATTATTCAAACCACGCAAAAAAAAGGATGCTATTTGATATAAGGTGTGCAATGCATCTGTGAAAGCTAAGTTATGATACTATGTGACCGTTTCCTCTGATAAGCTATATTCCGGAGCGAGTAAGATGTGCTTGATTCTTGTCCCTTTGTATCTGAATCTATTCCTTTGCTCGCAAACTTATTGTATCTTTATATCTACTAAATATAAAGTATTTGTGTAGCTTGCCGCTATGAGAAGTCATCTTGGAGCGAATGCAGCCCCAACGGCGAGATGTCGCGAACTGACATGCTGAAGGCTAATAGCGACTCTAGTTGCGACCAAAGTAGGCGCATTACCAAAAAATGCAACAAGAATAAGCAGGTCAAGACCTCTAAAGACAAGGGTAAGAAAGGTTTGTTACCCTCCCCTCATTACTATTAACTAACAATAACATCTGCTGACACTTTAATTCGTAGGTACAGGTAAACTGTTGGTAATTCTACCAATAGGCTTGAACAGACGCCAGCACTACAACCTACCACAGTCTATCAAATTTCTTTAATAGATTTTCAACATTATCACAATAGTAGTAGGTAAATTTTCAATTGGTAAAATTTTACAGATTCGGGTAGGTTGACCTGCTAGCGTCTGTGTCATTTCACGCCAAAAAAATTAATTAGTCCGAAAAATAGATTATCAAAAAATATTACACCATTAATTTTTCTATTCTTGCATAAACTAAAATTGACAAAGATACAACGCTTCTAAAAATCACAAAACGTCACTCGGTCGGTATAATTTTACATGCGTTATGACTTCACAAGCCCCAACTCGCAAATTTCGGAGTTTTATCTTTATCAATATACATAGATTAAAAAAAATACGTGTTCATTACTTTTCAATACTGTAATGGCGCAGTTTTATTGGTCGTTGACTCGTTCGATATACAGCATACGAAGTGCTCGCAGGCGAGATTTTTCAATTTATTTATGCGGTATACTATCCTATTCTGTAATGTCCCAGATATTTCAACTACGAATACCAGTTTGCATTCTAACCGGGGTTTAATTAACTGTTGTCACCATGAACGTTTCGGGTATTGTCTTAGTGTTGGCATGCGTCCAACTATGACATTCCGATGCCTAATGTATTTACTGCTACACGTAACTGCGGCAGTATATCTTCGGTATTTACTTTACCTGCGGAAATGTATTGGACTGCGAACAGCATTGTTGTGAAATGGCTGTTCGTTATTCCTCCTTCCTTGAAGTTTAAGAAATCTTATTTCAAAATCACCCGGGTTACCTAATTGAGGTTTTACAAACAATTTACTAATATTTTTTTCTTTTTACAGGTCGCCGAAATCGTCAATAAGATTTAATGTCCCTTGAATTATGATTGAACTTTCTTATTGCATTGGTCTTGGTGCATCTGTTTATGTAATAGTGCCAAAATAGTGAACACTTTTAAATCGTTTCTTACAAACACTCGTTAATACCTATAATTAGCTACAATATGCATAGTACAATTTATCTCTTAATATTGAATTGTACTAACACTAGATAATGTTAAGTAGTACATATTCCCTTTATTAATGCTGGTAAATCAAAATAATTCTTTAATATTAAGATAAATAAATAAGTACTTAATTAAGGTGATTGTTTATTTTGTGTTCCCAGTTAGAATAATGTCCTCCAAATGTTTCTTTTAGAAAACTAATTTGCTGAATTTACAACATTACTAAAACTTTATTTTGATTAAAGTCTTTGCTAACTTTACTTCGATAATAAATCTAGGTATCTTAAGATTAGGTTTATGTAAACCCCTGTCTACTTTGTATAATCTCTATGTATTGACTGAGCCTGGGCTACTATATAATCATAAATAAATAAAAATTTCCTGCTTCTCTGAGGTTTTGGATTATTTCATTGAATACTCTTTGTTATGCACACCACACAAATTACGGGTATTTACAGATATATCTTATAGGTACGTAGGGTGACACAATGGGTGGTCTTATCGCTAAAAGCCCGTCATTGTCTTCATCTAAGATGGCGGAATAGTTATTTTTAATGCACTTCTACAATATGGGTATCAAAGTATCAAATGAAAGGGCTCGTTGACAGCAACTAGAAGAATAATGTGACGTCGTTCTATATTATCATTAAAACTTACCTGTTTGTCTGAGGTTTTGGATTATTTCATTGACATAGTGTATTTATATCTATTAATGAACAATACATATTATAGGTATCGTATATGTAGGTATGCAGACTGCCAGCCTGCCACAGCAGTTATTGGAATAATGTCAAAATACATGTTATTGATGTGTCTCTCGGTAAGTATGGTATTATCATGATGCATTTGTATGATGTTGACAATTCACCGGAAAAATCATCTAAGTGATAGAGTTCACTACGAACAATGTTTAAGACTTGGAATATAGGCCGTAAGAGAAATGATGAATATAATTTACCTGAAGGTAAAGCAAAGGTAAGGCTAGTTAGTCTATCTGTTACGGCTACACCGACTATTATTATAATCACTCAATAAGGAAATCAGCAGTGTTATATTATACATATAAGGAAGCCTCGTACAGCGTTGCCCCAGTGCACACTATAGTTTTATATTCAAGCTACTGACAATAGTTCCGGATTACCTAACCCATAAGCATGTGTTGGATTTTGAAGTAACCCTGGGTAGGGGGAGAGCTTTTACCTGAAAGCTTAAATTTTCTAGCTCGTCCGCTCACTTTCACATCATTGACAAAGTGGGATCTGTAAAATCTTACAAAATTTATCTTACTCCCTGAACGAAAAAAATATTGTGTATGGAAAGATGCAAAAACATCGAGCACACTTCGCTCGCTCTTGCAATCCCTTGTTTCATACAAGGTTTCTGAATTACTAACTAAACTAAGGGACTATACCTAAACACCTTCCTCCTCATCAATGAATACGTTAAAAAAATAAAGGCATAGACAAGTTTACCAGTAACAGCACTGACTGGCAGAAATTTCGCGACATTATCTCAAGGCTTTACGACGAGATCATCGTTTAGGCACAGCCTAGAAATTGTCTTATTACAGAATAGTATAACACGACTCCTGAAGGCATTGTGGCAGGCAGAACGCGTCGCTACTAACTTCGAAGAAGATGGAGGGAGGAAATGGACAAACTTTTGCCCTCGAACAAAATATTTAGAAGTCATCGGGAACAGTAGATTACAATGATGTAGGGTAGCAGTATCAGTAATAAGGAAGTTAAGAAGGTTATAGGTGACATTGACGCATGTATCTGATACATGGATAACCTCTTCTAGATTCTGCATACAAGGCAACCTGTGCGCGACTCAAGTCATGTGCATGTTTTCCATTATTAACAGATAAAAATAAGTTAAAATAACTAAAACCTTTTTAACTTATTTTTTATTTACACTATTTTGGGGTTATATTATTTGAAGTAAGTTATTTATGTTATACGTATAGTTTCTGAGTTGTGAATTTAAGATTTATCAATTGATATCAATGTTGACACTGTTAGCTATATAATGTATATATATTTCAAATGTGCTCATCAAGCCCTTTAATTTGATACCCATGTCGATACTGTGCAAAAAAATTTTTTTTCAGTAACGGCTTCTCATCCCCTAGAGGGCGCCATATTGGATTTGGTGACACGTCGCCTACCCTATAACCAACGGACATCTGAGCCGCTTCTAACGAGACCTCATTTGTCATGTAATGATAAGTAGTTTAGAAGTTATGAGGGAAAAAACAAACATACATACATACATACATACATACATACATACATACAAACATACATACCGGTCAAAATCATAACCCTCCTTTTGGCTTTGCCGTAGTCGGGTAAAAATTGGACGTACTCTAGCTAGAAAGAGAGCCACTACCTATCCCTTTCCTGTAACAGAAATATATGACACGCTCATCGATTTTTCTCTTTCTAAGTAGTTTAGTGGGGTCAATTTTAGGTAGCTATTGCGCAGTCTATGTACGAGGCTAAGAGGTTGGCAGAACTGCATTACTGTCAATGAGCTGTCATCATGTGTATTTGACAGTCCTTGAAACCGCCAATTTCTCATTGTTTGTAAACAACCAACGTTATTTAAAATCTCAATTTGGTGATATTTTCTATTTTGGATTCTGAAATCACTGGTGATTGTGAATTTGGTCGGTACAAGCTGTGTCAATTGAATATACTAGTTCTGGAAAAATAAAATACCTATGAAAGACTTGGGTAAGTGTATGAAGTTCCAACAAGTCCAAAATTTTATGTTCTAAAGGTTTGAGATGCCAAAGATTGCGAGGATTAATGATTAGATGTTTGTTAGTCTTTTACCCTAAAAGTACTAGACGAATTTGGACATAATTTGTCTTACAGATAACATTATAGTAGAGGGGCCTTTATTCCAGTAGTATGATCTTTTATGGCAATGACTAAACTTCATGCAGATGAAGCGGGAATATCTTATTGTATTATAAAACATGCTCTGAAGATGTGTAATCAGCTGTCCCCGATTAACTCATAAGTACATTAAGCAATTGCATAGGGCACAGGTGCACCATAAACCGGATCAACTCCCCCCCCCCCCAAATCTTTTAAAAAACCAAACCTATCCGAGGCAGATTGCTTAAATTTTCTAGCTCGCTTCGCTCACGATTGCATTATAGACTTGGTTCTGTATAACTTAATGACCGCCCTTAATTCTCAGAAGGTTTTTGCTTTACTTACTAAACAAAGTAAATTCCTACATAACGCCTCCCTCATCACCAATAAATAAGTAAAAAAAATTAAAGGCAGAAACTACCTTTCTATTTTGAATAGGCAGCACCATATGCTTGAATTGTTTAGGGCATCATGTATCTAGTCTTAATCCGGTGGTTGCTTTTCTATATAAAAACACAAAATACACATTATTATAATATGACCCTAATCACAGCTAGCCTTATGGTAGACATAAAGGCTTGTATAATCTAATGGTACTTCCGTTCTTCAGATACCAACTTTAGTCATTCCTATTACTATGACTGTGACAAACCTAAACCTGGCTTGTTATTATTCGATTTGGAGAGACAATAAAAACACTGCAAAATTTTTACAATTGCTATATTACATCTTTCATAAATCTGCCTGATGATGAATTTGAGCCTCACTCAATTTATCGAATAAATATTTTGCACCTATATTTAAAACGTCTCCCTTAAAAAGTATTGAATGAGACTCAAATGGTGTCACCAAGCAAATTTTATCATTATGAAAAATTAAATAAATAAATAGTTGTTCCTTATCTAAAATAAATAATTAAATATTACATGCTGATACAAAAAAAAAACGTAATAATATAAAATTAAAAAATGACAGAGTTCGTGGGTGGATTCACTGTCTAGTTGAAGTAAGTGTATCTATACATTACTATCCGCCAACTATGAACTTTAAATATTTGTCGTTAAATATCACAGGTTTATGAATGCGCGGACGTGTTGTCGCATCACTTGAATAGTTGCTTAGCGTAGTGCCATATTCTGAAGAAGTACTCGTCGCGACGGAGGAGCGAGCCTCGCGCGTATGATCGAATGTCGGCGTCCATGTTGTGCTCACGCATCCAGGACGTAGTTGTCTGTGTGCTGAAAGACGTCGGCTCCGTCATCTCGGTTTGCTCGCCAATCTCCTCGTCTTCATGTGAGTCTGCAATCATTGTAATTTATAAACTTTCTGTTTTCTTAACAATAACTTGACTAGAAGAGAATTTGAGTTTGAGTGCTTCTAGACAGGCGGGCAAACTTTCTTAAAGGTGGGTCAGAAAGTAAAAAAAATCAAAGGAGGGCTAGAATTAATTATGTCGAAACTAAAGAAAAAAAATATTACAGCATAGCACAAAATATGATAAAAATAGGCATGTTGACAGTAGGTATCAATACATCTAATAAGTACGTCAGTTTGACTTTTTAAAAATAATGGATACATATTTTTTCGTTTACAATAATATTAGAGACGTATTTTTTCGTTTGTTACGTAATAACAAACAAAAAATACGTGTCAAATATTGTTTGATAATCAAGAAGATAAGAAGTGACGGACTGATTCGTTTTTTTTTTCAGTCATATACCCTATTGTAATTTAACTTCATTTAAAGGCCCTGCCACGGAAGGCGTGTCTATTATTCTTCTAAGTAGAATCTACTTTATACTTCTTTACTGACAATTTTTTACCATCGCGGGCCATATACTATTCGTGTCGAAGGACCGTCTGTCGGCGGGCCGGATTAAATGCTTTCGGCGCGCCGGAGTTGGCCCGCGGGCCGTACTTTGCCCATCACTGTTCTAGACACTATAGTTTTAATCTCATAGGCTGTATAAAATATATGTTTGTTTGGCACAGTACTCTCAGAAATTACCGCTTTGAATTTAAAAAATGTTTATACTTTCGATAGTCTATTTATCAAGGAAGTCTATAGGCTGAATAACATTACGCTCTTTGGCCTTTAGGAGCCGAGCAGCAGAGGTGAAAACACTGGCAAAAGCTAGTAATACATATGTTTCTAAGGCCTACCTTCTCCAGGAATAACCTTGAAAGGTTCATCCGACTCCAAAGGTTCACTCATTCCTATTTCATTGCGAGCATATATTCTTATCATGTATGTATGATTTTCATTTAAATCCTTAATATTGAATTTAAGTGTATTAGCATCGACTTTTCCAACTTCCATCCACATTGTTTTAGTGACATCACGTATGGCAATGTTGTAACCTAACAGCGGTGCTCCACCATCCCATTCAGGTGTTCCCCATGAGGTCATCACGATGTTGCTACCCACTGATCGTATTTCAAGTGGAGCAGTTGGCGGTGACGGTACAGCTACAAATTGAAAATAACAATGGGTTTTTAATGAGTTAATAATTATAAAAATATTGTTCAGAATATATCTTCTTGTAAAGCAATACTTACTCGCATGTTTCTCTAGTCTTACTCCTTCGGACTCTGCTGGCAAACTGACGCCAATTGCGTTTTCGGCGGATATCCTAAAGACTATTTCTTCTTTTTCCTTAATATTCTCAATGCAGTGTTCATAAACTGTTCCATTGACAGTTATTACTTTGGTCCATGACTTGGCTTTTGTAGTCTTGTATTCAATTATGTAATCTAAAATTAAATCTTACATTAGTGTCTTGCCTGATTAACTTCTTACATATTATCAGTTGTGTTGGTTTAGAAATTGCAAGAATATCTTTTCTCGAGAATGGACAACGACGACCCAACTAAATATAAATAAGTAATTACGTCAATTAGTAACTCAATGAGCTAAATTGTATGTCATGACTGTCTCGTTGGTCTATCTGCTCACAAGTGTGAGTGCTGAGCACAGGGACCTTGGTCCAACTGATAAAGAAAACAATCAATTGTCGGTAGTAGCCATGGAGTCTGGATTTGGGCACGATTGATGGCAATCGGCTTGTATTACACTATACTATTATACGAAGGTCAAGACGACATTTAAAAACCATTAACGTACTTGTCACAACACTTCCTCCGTCACTCTCTGGCGCAGCCCATTGTAGCGTCACTGATCTTGACGTAGTCTCTCTAACAGCAAAGTTTTGTGGCTGCGATGGTGGTGCTAAAATAAATCAACATGTTATCAATCATAAGAAAAGTCACAGTCACAAATTTTAATGTAATCCTGTCTATTAATTCTATCTATCCATGTTTTAAAACTTTGTACTTACACAACGTCTTTCCTATTGTTATTTTTTCGTCTGATATATAAGGCAGACTTGTTCCAATTTCATTTCTTGCACATATCCTAAATTGGTATGTAGTATTCATAGTCAACTTTTCTATTTTGGCACTAGTTCTGGTAACAGTCGCTACATGCTTCCATTTTTTACCTTCTTGTTTAATTTCAACGCTGTAATCTATGATTGGTGATCCTCCATTTTTCTCAGATGCGTACCACGTAATAGTAAGGGAGTCACTGTTAATACCAAACAAGCCCAATGGGCCTAGAGGTGGAGATGGCACATCTGAAATAGTATTATAAATTAGAAATACATTCATGAAAACGAAAGTCATAGCTCATTAAATGTATGTTCTCGTTTAATTGCCCAGAATTAAAAAAAAAACTTACCGAGCGCTGTCTTGATGACTATGGGTTCACTTTCCAAGGCGTCAGAGAATCCTATGGGATTTTGAGCCATTACTCGGAACATATATTCACAATTCTCATTCAGTCTTTGTATGCAATAGGTATCTACATCTTTATCTACATCAGCAACCTTTACCCATTTGTTAGTATCGGGTTCATGCTTTTCTATTGCGTATTTAGTCAATTCTAAACCACCATCATCAAGGGGTGGTTTCCACTCGATTGTTACTGATTCTCTGCTTATTTCTCGCATCACAACTGGACCTTCAGGTTTGCTAGGTTTGTCTGTAATTATTTTGAAAAATAGAATATCATGATGTAATAATAACTTTCGTAGTTGTTACCAATTAATATTATGTTAAAAATACTTTAGTGTTGACTTCGTATGGTTTATAGTTTTAATTTGACGGCATGATTTAGAGATTATTAAAAAATAGTGTTAAATTGTCATAACTTACCGTAAACTTTGAGTGAAAGATCAAAGGAAGTACTTCCAGCTTTGTTATGGGCTTCAATTGTGTATTTGCCAGAGTGTGTACGAGTCAATTGGGTAATTGTGATAGTACTAACACTATCTCTACTTATTATTTGAATATCTTCTGATTCTTCAATCTTAGTACCATTGAAGTACCAATAACTTGTAGGTTTAGGTATTCCATTGACTAACGCCTCCACAGACCACTGCTCTCCAACTCTGTGCTTCTGATTGACCTCGTCGTCAGGTACTTTGATAATAGGCTTTTGTTGGACTTCAACGGTACATGATGTTTCTATTTCACCATGTTCGTTAGTAGCAATACAGCTGTATTTTCCTTCTGTACTCTCTGTAGCCGTTATTACCAACGTGGCTACCCTATTGATGTAAGTTGCTCTGGCAGTCTTTAATTTCTTGTTCTCTTTAAGCCATGTGACTTTCGGTTCCGGAACACCTCCAAATATGCAGGTTAATTCAATGTCTTCATTTGGCTCACTAACTAAATCCTTAAGAGGTTTTTCAACGGTAGGAGCTTGACCCTTAACGACTTCTTGTATAAGAATATAGTCAGTAATTTCAGAAGATTCACTTACACCTACTTCATTGACAGCAAACACTCTGAATCTATAAGATGACTTGGTTTTCAAATTCTCTACAGAGAACTGTGTTTTTTTGATGTTTTCGACCGATATCCATCTGAAAAAATATTTGATTTAGTGGTGCTATTGTCATCTTGGCTGTACAGTGTACGGATCTTAGATTATAGAATGTCCAGTTTCTTTTTAGGACACTGAAAACTGATGCCAAAAAATACGGAAGAAAAATTACCTCAGTCGCGTCGTTCGATTCTTACGTAAAACAAGTGAGGTCGCGGGACTTTTCCATTACCATGACCCCGGTACGTAAAGGGCTAGTGATGGACACCGTGGATTTTAGTCAGTACAAGTCTGACAGTCCCTCCCGCCCTGCCCTGGGAGGGGGGAGGACTCATTTGATGACTTTACCACGATAAAAAAAAGTGAACATCTTGGAGGAAAATATTTAAATGTGTGCATGGCGCTCACTAAAAACGGTACGTTTTGTTTCGAACACGGAATCTGGATTTTGGATGGATTTATTTATTTATTTATTTCAGATAAAGTACAGCGTAGATCTTACATCTGTAAAAGCAAACTATTTATCGTGCTACTTACTCTGTTGTATTAATTTCTTGATATTCGAGAATATAACAGTCTATTTCTGAATTTCCTTTAAATTCAGGTTCATCCCAACATAAGTTGATTGAATTGTTTCTGATTTCTAGAATAGTCGGTTTTCCGGGCGGTGAAGATATATCTGTAAATTCCGAACGCAGTAATTAGATTTGGATTTTTAAACCATTTCATCATAAATTATATACTAGGTAGGGGTGTTCCTTTAACACCTTAGTTAATAACTCACCTATGACAACTAAATTAATTTCTATGTTGGCTTCACCACAGTTATTTTCTAGACGTAGTTTATAAATTCCAGCATCGGTATTTTCTACCTTTTTGATAGTTAGACTTGCAGACTTGGAGTCTATAGTAGGTTTGGTATGTTTGGTTTTCTTAATAATTTTTGAGTTAACCACCCATTCATCGTTGGGCTGAGGAACAGCTTCGTATTGGACATGCAGAGTTATATCACCACCTCGCCTTATCCTGTATTCGCTGTCGTACTCGACAATTTTCGGCGGGAATTCTACAACTGAGATCAATAGATTTTATACACAATCTTTATTTACTACAACACTGTCCCATATTTTGTTAGTATTTTTTCTATACAAGGTAACAGATATCGAATTAAGTTAAAACAAAGAGTTAATACGAGTATCCTATTCACTGTTGCTATGTTATATAAAGTATCAGGATAAATGAAAATAAAAAGGTAAAAACGAACATTTAAGTGTTACGTTATTATTTAAACGAACTCGTATATATTATAAAAGAAATATTGTGTTGATAACTAAAGAGTAAAGTGTTGTATATTTAAGATTCTTCACTATTTGAAGAATCTTCACCCACCTAAATAAGTCGTGTAATAAATGAAATTCATACCTTCTACTATCAATTTTGTTGAACACTTGGCATCAAACAATACACATGAATATTCGCATTGATCCTCTTCAGTACATTTTCTTATAATTAAAGTGCGTTTTGTAACATCCGATATAAGAGTGAATTTTTCTGTATCTTCAACTATAGTCTTCTTTTTGTACCACGTAACATCCATAGTCTCGTCTGGTATTTCAACGGTCAAATAGGCATCTGTGTTAGCAGGAACTACTATGACTTCAGGGAGTCTCAGAATAAAGTCAATAGAAGGCTGTTCAACGGTCAATCTAGCTGAACATTTGTCATTTCCGACTTCACAAGTGTAAATTCCTGCGTCGGACAATTCACAGTCATAAATTTTTAGTTTCTGCTTTTTACCGTCAATAGTTAATTGAATATGATTCGAAAATTGAATTTCCGATCCATCTTTGAACCATTGAACTAAAGCGTCACCCTTTGTTAGTTCGATATCAAAAGTTGCTTTGTTTCCCTTGTTTACTTTCTGATCTTGTAGGCGTGATATAATCTCAGGTGGCAGTTCCACCACTGTCACTTCAGCCGTGCAAGAATCATCACGAAGTTTACATGTGTATTCGCCTTCATCGTGAACGGAAGTATTTCTTATTAATAATTTTCGTACATTTCCTCGCTTTTCGAGTTCATATTTATTTTTCTTAGCCTTGATTCTTTCGCCATCTTTCTCCCAAGTAACGTCGGCAGTTTCAGAATTAATTTCAACTTCTAAAATAGCGACATCTCTCTCTTTAACTTCAAAGTCTTGTAGGCGTCGAATAAATTCAGGTATGGTTTCGTGTACAGTTAATTTGGTACTGGTCTCTTGATCTTTCACTACACATTTTATAGAACCAATATCAGTTAGTTTAGTCTTCTTAATTCTCAGTTTATGTACTCGTCCTTCTTGTATTATTTCTCTATGATCCATACCACTTACTTCTTTGTTATTATGATACCATTTAGTGGATACAGTATGAGATGTCTGGCATTCAAGAATTACAGTTTTGCCCTCTTCTGTTTCATAGCTACTTCTCAAATTCTTTACAAATGTCACTTTATCTACATCTATTGTGACTCGTGCACCATGCGACGCTTTTCCTGCGCTATTTGATGCAACGCATTTATAGTCACCAGAATCAACCTCGGAATCAACGTTTGAAATTATTAATTCAATATTTTCACCATCGAAATTCTGTGTGACAGTTTCGGATGGAGTGATTATTTGATTATTTCTGTACCAAGTGATGGATGGTACAGGGTTGCCGGTTACTTTTGCTACTAATTTAATGATTTCATTTTCTTTAACTGTTAATTCCTGGAATCTATTGATGAATAGCGGAGGTTCAGCATTTTCTTCGGTTGGTTCTAAAACAAATTAAGAATAGTTAAAACGTGAATGGTTGGAAATAAAAAGGAAAAAATAATACAAGTAATAAACATAAAATTCTTATTACATGCGTTGTCACTTTCGAAACCAAACAAGAGCTGGTTCTGGAGAGAACCTGCACCTGCTGGTTCTCTCCGATTTTTTTTCTAATTGTAACATGGTTATAATTTGAAAAAAAAAACACAGCAAAATGATTTTTGTTAAATATCGAATAGGTAATTTAAATACCTATAAGATGAGTATTTTTATTTTTATAACTAGTTTGTTTTGGTAACCAAAATAACTTTATGCCTCGATGGGTATGTGAGGTTTTGTAAATTGCCTTTTTGCGTGACATAAACTTATGTCCATAGCAATATAGAGCATTCGTGTTGTAGTTACCTATTTCCTGTTTGAGTTTGTTTATTTTAGTTTTACAAAGCGCAACAAAACTAATATTTTAACATTATTAAAATAGGATTCTGTCTTACCTTCTATGGTTATGACTGCAGTAGTTTCTGTAGAACCTTCCGAATTAATCGCTTTCAATGTGTAAACTCCGTCGTCTTTCCCTTTTTTCGGTTTGATTATTGTGACAGTGTGAGTATCCCCATCGGACTTAGTCGTGAGTGACTTAACAGGTTTATTATTTTTGTACCATGTTACTGTTGGTTGCGGATTACCGACAACTTGAGTTGATAGAACCACGCTTTCTCCCTCTCGTATAGTCATACTCTTAAGTGGTTCAATAACTTGTGGTTTTTCCTTTTGACCTGTTTTTATTTTTAGTACAATGGGTAAACTGGCTTCACCTTCTCTGTTCACGGCAACTACTGTATAAGTTCCCTCTTGGAATTTCTTAACATCAGAAATTTTTAATACACTACAATACATATGCATGTCCGACTCGGTAGCTATAGATACATTTTCAGTAGGAATTATTTCTTCACCTTTAAATAACCAAGCTATATCGGGTTCTGGAATTGCTACCAATCTACATTCCAAAAATATTTGAGATCCTTCATCAACATATTGAGCCTTTGGTCTCTTCGAAAAGGTTGGTGGAATACCTTCCAAGATATCTGCCAAAGATGATTCCCGCGAAAGACTCTTTCTGGAAAGAATGGTCATTTCTGATCCGTGATCAGAGAGAGGAGCTTCAACTGTTAGTTCTGTTGTGCTTGACGCAAATCCAGCTGCGTTTTTAGCTACACAAGTAAATGTACCCGCATCTTCTGGGAATACTTCTCTGATGACCAAAGTAGCTACATTATCATCATCATAATACATTTGGAAGTCTTGTGATGGCTTTATGATGGCTGTTTGTCTAAACCATGTAATCTGTGGTCTAGGATATCCTTCAACTTGACATTCAAATTGTACCGTAGATCCATCAGGGGTGTGTTTGGGACGTAACTTTTCAATGAATATTGGTGCAATTGCTTGCTCTTCTGGTGTTGGTTCTGTAATGTATAATGTAATGATTCGTCAAACATGCAACAGGTATGTACAACAAACATGATTATTATAATATGAACCAAAAAGTCATATGTACTAAAAATTAAGAGAGTCAGACAGGACACAACCATGCACTCGGGCAAATCTATAAGATTACTTGGTAATTTTACAAAACAGGGGTAATATTTTTAGTTATAAACACTATCAATATGGAATTGTATAGACAACATTTATCGTGTAATAAATAGGTACTATAGTAAAATACTACATTTGTTTACAAGTTCGTACTCACTTTCAAATACTGGTAACTTATCAATCTTCTCGTTAAGTTTCTTTTGTAAGTACAGTGTGTAATTTGCTTCATCCATTAAGTATTGTGCAGGTACCCATCCTTTTTCTTCTGTGAGGTGTTTACGCACAAACCACCAGTCTTGGTTTGTTGTTTCTAAAATGTAAAGTATTGTAAGTTATTTATCCTGTAAGTACATTTTATTGAATACACAGTAAGAAATATTCAGACGCCCTTAATACGCAAAAGATAATTGACAAACAATCTATAATTTAACTATCCTGCAATGTCTCAAAAGTAAGTGTTCAGAACTTTAAAGCTATAGTGGACGCCGGCTTCAGATTTCATTTATTACCTAATATGTATAGCCTTTCTCCTTCCACCAAATTAATTGCCTCATCCGTCTCCGCAACATAGGAGTACACAGCAAATACTGTATCACCACTGCGAACGTCAACAGGAGTTTCTGAAAAAATAATAATTTACAATTTCATTAGTTGGCTATGCAACACAATGAGTGTTGATTTTATCATTTTGAGTAAATGACTTGATTTTACATGAAATTGATTTGTAAATTGACTTGTTTTTTTGTTCACCCATTTGTCTTAAAACATAGACATTTTAGATATTTGAGACAGTAATATTACTTACCAGGAAATTCTTGTTCTCTGGCAATGCTCATCGAGGCGTCAGCTTCTGCAATTAAATTATTTGCAAAGTCGTTAGTGTTGGCATTTAAAATGATTAATCATTAATAGAATTAAAAATCTTAAAATCATGCGTTGGTAGTCAAGTAAAAATAAAAGCATGTTTTTACTAACATTGCTAACACTGTTTTATTGTTTAATTATCCATAATAATATAACAAAAGTGTTTTACATTCTGTTATTATTTTTGTTTCTCAGTTACAAATTTTAGTAAACTTAACATCTTTTCATTGCATTAGTATCTTTTCAGAGCGTAGTCGATCAAATATACATTATTAAACCAGCGCTTAGTATTTCACCTCATAGAATCTGTAGATTGTATGATTATGTTTGTGCTCTCTTATATAATTAGTTAAGATATTAATACGGGTCTTATGCATGTTCCCACTTAGACTACACTAAAATAAATCCCAAATATGATTGCACTGTTTGAAATTCTACAACGCTCTAGAATAAACCTAACGTTGGAAAAAAAAAAAACAACTGAGTGCGTCTATTTAGCTCTAGGCATTTATTATAGTAGCATCGTTTAGTGAAAACAAAATTTAGTATTAAAATCTTAACACGCTTATAAATATTGAGCTCTGTGTATAAAGTGAATAGTAAGCAGTTACTAGTTAAGCATTTAGATTATTTTAGTGCATGTTAAACATTAGACTACCTAAAGCATATAACTTAAGGTTAACAAACAGTATTCCTGCATTTATTGCAAATAAAATTAAATTAAAAGCTGTTATCGCACTGCTAAACTTTTCAAATGGCTTTTATCGATCAATTCCGTCACATAATTCAATACCTTGCAGTTTTGAGGGCTTTCTAGGTTTTCTTTTAGTTGAAATGGTAATTTGTTCCTCTTCAAATGCATCTTCATTAATTCTCTTAGGCTTTAACTCGACACTTAATTCTTCTACTTCGCTGACTTCGTATACTGGTTTTTTAGGTTTACGTTTAATTATCATTTCGACATTCTCATCACTTTCGCCGTCACTTATTATAATTTCTTCAGCCTGACTATCATCCTCTACTTCTTGTTTAAGTTGAATTGAAGTTTCATCGGCTGCTTCTGATAAAGTTATTTTCTTTTTTGGTTTTAATTTAATCTTGCTCGAAAGAGATAGTTCTTCTTGCGTGTACTGTTCGACTTGTGGCTTAACATCGAAAGATACTTCTTCCTGGTCATCGACTGTGTATTTCGGCTTTCTCTGTAACTTAATACTTATGTCTTGCGAAATTTCGGACCCTTTCTCCGTTGCCTTTGGTTTAGATACCGTAATGGATGAAGATATTTCTTCGACTGTCTCCTCTTTAAAATCTTTAACTTTTTTCAGAGGCATCATCACATTAGCTGTTTCGTCTAATTTCTCTTCATCACTTTCGATAATTTCAATAACATCTGGTGTGTCATCATTGTCCTCATAAAACTTGATTGAAGTTTCATTAGCTTCTTCACTGAAAGTTGGCCGTCTAAGTGGTTTAAGTTTTACTTTACTCGTCATTGAGATCTCTTCCTCAGCATATGAATCTAACTGTATATTAAATTCTTGCTCAACGTCTTCTTTTGTTTTTGTGGATTTTGGTCTGAAAGTTACAGTTTCTGGTTCAGTGATCTCGGGCAGTGTTACTGAAGGCTTTCTCACAACTTTCAATTTCTTTTTGATTGTAACTTCATCTTCAATTTCTTCAGTAGTCTTTTTAATACTTGGTCGTTTTGGTTTAATAGTGAATTGTTCAGGTTCATCTTCTTTCACTTCAGATGTTTCAACATCCATAGGTTCATCTTCTTTCACTTCAGATGTTTCAACATCCATAGGTTCACCTTTTTCTGATTCACTTTGATGTTTAGCGACTATGTCTTCATATCCAAACATTGGTTTTTCTAACTCAGTTTTTTCTATATCGGGTAGTTTTGGTTGCTTATAAACCTTTTTCTTTATCTTTTCTGCTTCTTTTACATTTCTTGATAAAATTCCATTCTGGCGGATGCTGCCTAAAAATGTTACTGTAGGCTTTATTTCTGCTGGCGGCCAATCTTTCACATATTTGATTCTGCTTTTCAGCTGGAATTTGGGTAGAGTCACTAATGGCGTATCTTGTTTTGGTTTAGCTGTTGATTTCTTTAATTTAAGTTTAGTAAATTGAGGTCCTTCGATATTTTCTGCATGCTGTGGTTTACTAATTTCAACTTCTTTTCTTTCTATCTTTATAGGAGTTAGCTTCGTTTTTGTTGGTTTTGGTACAATTTTGTCTACTTCCACTAAATCTTCCTCTGTTGGTATTTCTTCAGAAGGTTCTTGAGGAGTATCTTTTTGTTTAGTTTTCTTTGTCTTTTTAGGTTTTTTATCTGTTAATAGAATTTCAGTTTCTGTTTCAGCAGGAATGACAGGTGGCGTCTCTGTTTCTTTTAACTCCTCAGGAATTTCTGATATTTCTTCCGGTTGAATTGGTTCTGGCTCCTCTTTTGGAAGTTCGTCTTTGATTGAAGGTGTAATAGGTTTTTCTCTCTTTTTTGTTTTTGGTTTCTTTTCTATGACAAGTTTATCATTCGTATCGGTTACAGGAATATCATCTGATGGTTTTAAAAGTTCATCAAGAACTGGTTGCTCAGTTTGTAGATTAATTTCTTGAGGCTTTTCGACTTTAACAGGTTCTTTACTCCTTTTCTTTTTTGGTTTTTCTACGATAGGTTGCTCAATTTTTTGTTCATCATCAGTCGGCTTTTCTTGTTCAGTTATTTTGCTCTTGGGCTCTGTCTTGTCTTGTCTTGTTATCGCCTCATATAGTTTTTCAATTTCATCTGGTTTGGTTGGCTCTCTTTCATGGTCATCAACAGACTCTTGTGTAATAGTTTCAGTACGTTCAATTTCAACATCGTTAGGTTTTTCTGTGACACTTTCATGTTTAACTTTTTTCGGTTTTGCGTCATCTACTTCAACTTTTTCAGGTTTTTCTGCAACACTTTCATTTAGAACTTTTTTCGGTTTTGCGTCGTCTACTTCAACTTTTTCAGGTAATTGTTGCAGTGGCTTAGCAGGTTCTTGATCCTCAAAATCAGGGTGATCGATATTAGTCTCCTCATCGTCACTAAGTTTTTCACTTAGTGGTTTTTCTGTGGTGAAATCAAATTCTTCGGGTTTTTCTAGTTCTACTTTATCCAAATCTGGAATATTTTTAATTTTAGGATGTTTCTTTTTTAACTTTGCCGCTTCCTTAATATTTCTCGACAGTTGACCGTTCTGTCTTACACTACCCAAAAATGTTATTGTTGGTTTTAATTCTGCAGGAGGCCATTCTTTATTGTACCTTATTCGGCTTTTGAGTTGGACTTTTGGCAAAGAAACTGATTTTAATTCTTGCTTAGGTTTCTGAGTTGGCTTTTTTAGTTTCAATTGGGTAAATTGAGGGCCCTGAATCTCTTGTGCATGTTGTGCTTCAGTTACTTTAATTTCTTCAATTTGCATGGGTACTGGTTTCATTTTCTTTGTAGGTTTTGGTTTTACGGTTTCTTGTAGTTGAGCATCTTGAGGTTTATCTTCTGTTTCTTTTTTGGTAGAGGGTTTGGGTTTCTGTGGTTTCTTGTAATCAGCTTTCTCAAAGGTATCTGCAAATATATAATTTTTAATTATTTTCTGAAACTACTCAATATTGTTTGCTTGTTATAAATGAGAATGTTTGAAACATCTCAATCATTAAAAAACACCAAGGCGAGTATATAAATGTAGCGAGGAAATAAATTCCACGTATTCACTTTTTTCTTTTTTAATATTTGCGCCTAAATAAATTATTAGTAACAAGTAGTACATACTTTATTTAAAATTAACATACTTTTTGTAAATAATATACTTAAAAAAGTTTTTTACGTATTCAAATTAGTGTAACATACACTTAAATAAATTTATTCGAAATTATCAAAAGGATTATTGGATGGTTATCAGATTCAGAACCATTTATTTGTGTAAACATGCATACAATGCAGTCAGGGTGTTAATAATAGTTGTATAAGATCTTTGCCCTATAAATCAGGTATTTATTATCCATATTGATTAATATAATTGTTATTTTTTCTCAAACCGCCTTTCTCGTTTAGACGTTTGCAAATTCAGTACAAATACGGGTAGATATCTTTTTCGGTATTTTGTTTACTTTGTATTACTCTCGTCCCATACAAATGTACTCGTATATAGTGAAATATTTAGTAACACACAAATCAAAACAGTATTTAAAATTCTGTTTTGACTAAACACAATGTCGATGACCATTTTTATCATTCATTAAGCCCCGCTTAAGAAAATATACGAGTAATATGGCGTATGTTGAAATAATTATACGTAGCAGAAATACAACTCATTTCTGATATGTTAAAAATACAGCTTCTCCTATTGACTCATGATGTCAGTTTCATTTGGATTTATTTTATTAGCATTCATTACTTTAGGTGGTGTAATGACCCAGTGGTTTCAGCCCCGACTTACGAGTTGTAGGTCGTGGGTACGAACGCCGCCATTCGTTGCTCTCAAAACGGTGAAGGAAAACATCGTGAGTAAACCGGTATGTCCTAGAATCAAAAATTCGTAGACAACCAACCCGCACTGGGCCCGTGTGGTGGATTATGACCCACTCCCTCCCGCAGAGAGGAGGCTTGGGTCTCAGCAGTGGAAACATTAAAAGGCTTATGACGATGACATAAAATCTTTTGTTTTCTCAAAAGGTCAGGAAAGAGTGTAAAAAATGCATTTCGCCATTGACGTTAAAATGTGTTGGTTTACGGTTTTTTTTTATAAATGCGATATTTCAACACTACAACGATTTCTGCTGAAGTTTGAAAATTTGCTTCTAAAGTCTAATTGGAATTAAGTCTGTACTAAGGCTAAAAAAGAAAAGTTTTCGTTACTTTAAGGTAAAGAAATCCGCATAAACGCACGTAATTAAACTATGAAATTCACTTACCACCTCAAAAGAAAATACCATAAATAAGCCAAATTCCATTTATATTTTATTGACTTTTATCGGGTCGACATCGACTGATTTTACCTGTTTAGAATCGCTGCGAGTGCCTCCTTGGTTCATAGTCTTAACTAATGTTGCTACGGGTTTGAATGGTGCAAACTTTTGTTTTTTGTGTAAAGTGTTTTGTGTACAGTGTTTAGTGTGAAATATTGTTTAATTTGTGAGAGAGGATAAGTTTAGTTTCAACTAGGCCTACGAACATTTTTGTAAAGAGCGTTTTGTAACTTTTTTGTGTGTTCTTACCGTCTGGCGCTATGAATTCCACGTCTGCAGCCTCTTTGGGGAATTCTACAATTTCAATTAGTTTGGTGTCTTCTAACTCTTCGGGATACTTTTCTTCGGTGACCGAAACTGCTGTTATGGGAACTTTGTCACCTTTTTCGATAGTTGCTACCTCTGAAATTTGTTTCTGTGGCCCTTGCTTCTTCTTCTTGATCACTCGCTTAGTTGCCTTAATTGTCTCAATGTCACCCGTTTCAGAACGCACTTGTGTAACTTGAACCGTTTCTGGCGCTTCTTCGAGTACTCTTGCTTTGTGTGTTGTGTGTGTGTTATCGAAAGGTGATACTGTGTCGTCTGTGAATTCTTCAGTTTTGTGTACAGTGATAATTGGTTGTTTGTCGTCTGTGTGTTCAGTTGTGATGTGTGTAGTTTCAATCTTAGGACCTACCTTCTTTTTGATTGTGCGTTTTGTGACTTTCTTTTGTGTAATCTTACCGTCTGGCGCCGTAGTTTCCTCAACAGTTGTTTCCTCGGGAAGTTCAACAGTCTCAGTTGGTTCGATTTCTTTTATTTCTTCAGGAGTTTTCTCTTCGGTGACGGTGACAGTCGTGATTGGAGCTTCGTCATCTTTTTCGATGGTTGTAATCTCGGTGACTTCTTTTTTGGGTCCTTTCTTCTTCTTGATCACTCGCTTAGTTGTCTTAATTGTTTCGACATCACCTGTTTCAGTACGCACTTGTGTAACTTGAACGGTTTCTGGCACTTCCTCGATTACCCTAGCTTTGTGTGTTGTGTGTGTGTTATCGAAAGGTGATACTGTGTCGTCTGTGAGTTCTTCAGTTTTGTGTACAGTGATAATTGGTTGTGTGTCGTCTGTGTGTTCAGTAGTGATGTGTGTAGTTTCAGTCTTAGGACCTACCTTCTTTTTGATTGTGCGTTTTGTGACTTTATTTTGTGTAATCTTACCGTCTGGCGCTGTAGATTCCTCGATTATGGTTTCTTCAGGGAGCTCGACGATTTCCACTGGCTCGATGTCTTCTAGCTCATCAGGAGCCTTTTCTTCGGTTACCGTTACAGTTGTGATGGGAGCTTCGTCATCTTTTTCGATCGTTGTGATCTTCGTAATTTCTTGTTTTGGCCCTAGTTTCTTCTTGATGACACGTTTAGAGGTCTTAACGGTCTGAATGTCTCCATTTTCCGTTCGAACTTGTGTAACTTGTACTGTCTCAGGTTCTTCCTCGACAGGCTTAGCTTTTTCTGGTTTGTGTAAGTCTTCGAGAATAGAAGTGGTGTCATCAACAATTTCCTCAGTTTTGTGTACAGTGATAATTGGTTGTTTGTCGTCTGTGTGTTCAGTTGTCATGTGTGTAGTTTCAATCTTAGGACCTACCTTCTTTTTGATTGTGTGTTTTGTGACTTTCTTTTGTGTAATCTTACCGTCTGGCGCCGTAGTTTCCTCAACAGTTGTTTCCTCGGGAAGTTCAACAGTCTCAGTTGGTTCGATTTCTTTTATTTCTTCAGGAGTTTTCTCTTCGGTGACGGTGACAGTCGTGATTGGAGCTTCGTCATCTTTTTCGATGGTTGTAATCTCTGTGACTTCTTGTTTGGGTCCTTTCTTCTTCTTGATCACTCGCTTAGTTGTCTTAATTGTTTCGACATCACCTGTTTCAGTACGCACTTGTGTAACTTGAACGGTTTCTGGCACTTCCTCGATTACCCTAGCTTTGTGTGTTGTGTGTGTGTTATCGAAAGGTGATACTGTGTCGTCTGTGAGTTCTTCAGTTTTGTGTACAGTGATAATTGGTTGTGTGTCGTCTGTGTGTTCAGTAGTGATGTGTGTAGTTTCAGTCTTAGGACCTACCTTCTTTTTGATTGTGCGTTTTGTGACTTTCTTTTGTGTAATCTTACCGTCTGGCGCTGTAGATTCCTCGATTATGGTTTCTTCAGGGAGCTCGACGATTTCCACTGGCTCGATGTCTTCTAGCTCATCAGGAGCCTTTTCTTCGGTTACCGTCACTGTTGTGATGGGAGCTTCGTCATCTTTTTCGATCGTTGTGATCTCCGTAATTTCTTGTTTTGGCCCTCGTTTCTTCTTGATGACACGTTTAGAGGTCTTAACGGTCTGAATGTCTCCATTTTCCGTTCGAACTTGTGTAACTTGTACTGTCTCTGGTTCTTCCTCGACAGGCTTAGCTTTTTCTGGTTTTTGTAAGTCTTCGAGAATAGAAGTGGTATCGTCAACAATTTCCTCAGTTTTGTGTACAGTGATAATTGGTTGTGTGTCGTCTGTGTGTTCAATAGTGATGTGTGTAGTTTCAGTCTTAGGACCTACCTTCTTTTTGATTGTGCGTTTTGTGACTTTCTTTTGTGTAATCTTACCGTCTGGCGCCGTAGTTTCCTCAACAGTTGTTTCCTCGGGAAGTTCAACAGTCTCAGTTGGTTCGATTTCTTTTATTTCTTCAGGAGTTTTCTCTTCGGTGACGGTGACAGTCGTGATTGGAGCTTCGTCATCTTTTTCGATGGTTGTAATCTCTGTGACTTCTTGTTTGGGTCCTTTCTTCTTCTTGATCACTCGCTTAGTTGTCTTAATTGTTTCGACATCACCTGTTTCAGTACGCACTTGTGTAACTTGAACGGTTTCTGGCACTTCCTCGATGACCCTAGCTTTGTGTGTTGTGTGTGTGTTATCGAAAGGTGATACTGTGTCGTCTGTGAGTTCTTCAGTTTTGTGTACAGTGATAATTGGTTGTGTGTCGTCTGTGTGTTCAGTAGTGATGTGTGTAGTTTCAGTCTTAGGACCTACCTTCTTTTTGATTGTGCGTTTTGTGACTTTCTTTTGTGTAATCTTACCGTCTGGCGCTGTAGATTCCTCGATTATGGTTTCTTCAGGGAGCTCGACGATTTCCACTGGCTCGATGTCTTCTAGCTCATCGGGAGTCTTTTCTTCGGTTACCGTTACTGTTGTGATGGGAGCTTCGTCATCTTTTTCGATTGTTGTGATCTCCGTAATTTCTTGTTTTGGCCCTCGTTTCTTCTTGATTACACGTTTAGAGGTCTTAACGGTCTGAATGTCTCCATTTTCCGTTCGAACTTGTGTAACTTGTACTGTCTCAGGTTCTTCCTCGACAGGCTTAGCTTTTTCTGGTTTGTGTAAGTCTTCGAGAGGAGTAGTGGTGTCGTCAACAATTTCCTCTGTTTTGTGTACTGTGATAATGGGTGGTTTGTCGTCTGTTTGTTCAGTTGTGATCTCTGTAGTCTCAACCTTAGGACCTACCTTCTTTTTGATGATTCTTTTGGAGATTTTCTTGTGTTTGGGCTTACCATCCGGTGCCGTAGATTCCTCGACAATTGTTTCTTCGGGAAGTTCAACAGTTTCAGCTGATTCGATTTCTTTAGTTTCATCGGGAGCCTTTTCTTCGGTGACGGTGACAGTCGTGATGGGAGCTTCGTCATCTTTTTCGATGGTTGTGATCTCCGTGACTTCTTGTTTGGGTCCTTTCTTTTTCTTGATCACTCGCTTAGTTGTCTTAATTGTTTCGACATCACCTGTTTCAGTACGCACTTGTGTAATTTGAACCGTTTCTGGCGCTTCTTCGACTACTCTAGCTTTGTGTGTTGTGTGCGAGTCATCGAAAGGTGATACAGTGTCGTCTGTGAGTTCTTCAGTTTTGTGTACAGTGATAATTGGTTGTGTGTCGTCTGTGTGTCCAGTAGTGATGTGTGTAGTTTCAGTCTTAGGACCTACCTTCTTTTTGATTGTGCGTTTTGTGACTTTCTTTTGTGTAATCTTACCGTCTGGCGCTGTAGATTCCCCGATTATGGTTTCTTCAGGGAGCTCGACGATTTCCACTGGCTCGATGTCTTCTAGCTCATCGGGAGTCTTTTCTTCGGTTACCGTTACTGTTGTGATGGGAGCTTCGTCATCTTTTTCGATTGTTGTGATCTCCGTAATTTCTTGTTTTGGCCCTCGTTTCTTCTTGATGACACGTTTAGAGGTCTTAACGGTCTGAATGTCTCCATTTTCCGTTCGAACTTGTGTAACTTGTACTGTCTCTGGTTCTTCCTCGACAGGCTTAGCTTTTTCTGGTTTGTGTAAGTCTTCGAGAATAGAAGTGGTATCGTCAACAATTTCCTCAGTTTTGTGTACAGTGATAATTGGTTGTTTGTCGTCTGTGTGTTCAGTTGTGATGTGTGTAGTTTCAATCTTAGGACCAACCTTCTTTTTGATTGTGCGTTTTGTGACTTTCTTTTGTGTAATCTTACCGTCTGGCGCCGTAGTTTCCTCAACAGTTGTTTCCTCGGGAAGTTCAACAGTCTCAGTTGGTTCGATTTCTTTTATTTCTTCAGGAGTTTTCTCTTCGGTGACGGTGACAGTCGTGATTGGAGCTTCGTCATCTTTTTCGATGGTTGTAATCTCTGTGACTTCTTGTTTGGGTCCTTTCTTCTTCTTGATCACTCGCTTAGTTGTCTTAATTGTTTCGACATCACCTGTTTCAGTACGCACTTGTGTAACTTGAACGGTTTCTGGCACTTCTTCGATTACCCTAGCTTTGTGTGTTGTGTGTGTGTTATCGAAAGGTGATACTGTGTCGTCTGTGAGTTCTTCAGTTTTGTGTACAGTGATAATTGGTTGTGTGTCGTCTGTGTGTTCAGTAGTGATGTGTGTAGTTTCAGTCTTAGGACCTACCTTCTTTTTGATTGTGCGTTTTGTGACTTTCTTCTGTGTAATCTTACCGTCTGGCGCTGTAGATTCCTCGATTATGGTTTCTTCAGGGAGCTCGACGATTTCCACTGGCTCGATGTCTTCTAGCTCATCAGGAGCCTTTTCTTCGGTTACCGTCACTGTTGTGATCGGAGCTTCGTCATCTTTTTCGATGGTTGTGATCTCCGTAATTTCTTGTTTTGGCCCTCGTTTCTTCTTGATGACACGTTTAGATGTCTTAACGGTCTGAATGTCTCCATTTTCCGTTCGAACTTGTGTAACTTGTACTGTCTCAGGTTCTTCCTCGACAGGCTTAGCTTTTTCTGGTTTATGTAAGTCTTCGAGAATAGAAGGGGTGTCGTCAACAATTTCCTCTGTTTTGTGTACTGTGATAATGGGTGGTGTGTCGTCTGTTAGTTCAGTAGTGATCTCTGTAGTCTCAACCTTAGGACCTACCTTCTTTTTGATGATTCTTTTGGAGATTTTCTTGTGTTTGGGCTTACCATCCGGTGCCGTAGATTCCTCGACAATTGTTTCTTCGGGAAGTTCAACTGTCTCAGTTCGTTCGATTTCTTTTATTTCTTCAGGAGTTTTCTCTTCGGTGACGGTGACAGTCGTGATTGGAGCTTCGTCATCTTTTTCGATGGTTGTAATCTCTGTGACTTCTTGTTTGGGTCCTTTCTTCTTCTTGATCACTCGCTTAGTTGTCTTCATTGTTTCGACATCACCTGTTTCAGTACGCACTTGTGCAACTTGAACGGTTTCTGGCACTTCCTCGATTACCCTAGCTTTGTGTGTTGTGTGTGTGTTATCGAAAGGTGATACTGTGTCGTCTGTGAGTTCTTCAGTTTTGTGTACAGTGATAATTGGTTGTGTGTCGTCTGTGTGTTCAATAGTGATGTGTGTAGTTTCAGTCTTAGGACCTACCTTCTTTTTGATTGTGCGTTTTGTGACTTTCTTTTGTGTAATCTTACCGTCTGGCGCTGTAGATTCCTCGATTATGGTTTCTTCAGGGAGCTCGACGATTTCCACTGGCTCGATGTCTTCTAGCTCATCAGGAGCCTTTTCTTCGGTGACCGTCACTGTTGTGATGGGAGCTTCGTCATCTTTTTCGATGGTTGTGATCTCCGTAATTTCTTGTTTTGGCCCTCGTTTCTTCTTGATGACACGTTTAGAGGTCTTAACGGTCTGAATGTCTCCATTTTCCGTTCGAACTTGTGTAACTTGTACTGTCTCAGGTTCTTCCTCGACAGGTTTAGCTTTTTCTGGTTTGTGTAAGTCTTCGAGAATAGAAGTGGTGTTGTCAACAATTTCCTCAGTTTTGTGTACAGTGATAATTGGTTGTTTGTCGTCTGTGTCTTCAGTTGTGATGTGTGTAGTTTCAATCTTAGGACCTACCTTCTTTTTGATTGTGCGTTTTGTGACTTTCTTTTGTGTAATCTTACCGTCTGGCGCCGTAGTTTCCTCAACAGTTGTTTCCTCGGGAAGTTCAACAGTCTCAGTTGGTTCGATTTCTTTTATTTCTTCAGGAGTTTTCTCTTCGGTGACGGTGACAGTCGTGATTGGAGCTTCGTCATCTTTTTCGATGGTTGTAATCTCTGTGACTTCTTGTTTGGGTCCTTTCTTCTTCTTGATCACTCGCTTAGTTGTCTTAATTGTTTCGACATCACCTGTTTCAGTACGCACTTGTGTAACTTGAACGGTTTCTGGCACTTCCTCGATTACCCTAGCTTTGTGTGTTGTGTGTGTGTTATCGAAAGGTGATACTGTGTCGTCTGTGAGTTCTTCAGTTTTGTGTACAGTGATAATTGGTTGTGTGTCGTCTGTGTGTTCAGTAGTGATGTGTGTAGTTTCAGTCTTAGGACCTACCTTCTTTTTGATTGTGCGTTTTGTGACTTTCTTTTGTGTAATCTTACCGTCTGGCGCTGTAGATTCCTCGATTATGGTTTCTTCAGGGAGCTCGACGATTTCCACTGGCTCGATGTCTTCTAGCTCATCGGGAGTCTTTTCTTCGGTTACCGTTACTGTTGTGATGGGAGCTTCGTCATCTTTTTCGATGGTTGTGATCTCCGTAATTTCTTGTTTTGGCCCTCGTTTCTTCTTGATGACACGTTTAGAGGTCTTGACGGTCTGAATGTCTCCATTTTCCGTTCGAACTTGTGTAACTTGTACTGTCTCAGGTTCTTCCTCGACAGGCTTAGCTTTTTCTGGTTTGTGTAAGTCTTCGAGAATAGTTGTGGTATCGTCAACAATTTCCTCTGTTTTGTGTACTGTGATAATGGGTTGTGTGTCGTCTGTTTGTTCAGTAGTGATTTCTGTAGTCTGGACCTTAGGACCTACCTTCTTTTTGATGATTCTCTTTGTTATTTTCTTATGTTTGGGCTTACCATCCGGTGCCGTAGATTCCTCGACAATTGTTTCTTCAGGAAGTTCAACAGTCTCAGTTGGTTCGATTTCTTTTATTTCTTCAGGAGTTTTTTCTTCGGTGACGGTGACAGTCGTGATTGGTGCTGCGTCATCTTTTTCGATGGTTGTGATCTCCGTGACTTCTTGTTTGGGTCCTTTCTTCTTCTTGATCACTCGCTTAGTTGTCTTAATTGTTTCGACATCACCTGTTTCAGTACGCACTTGTGTAACTTGAACCGTTTCTGGCGTTTCTTCGACTAGTCTAGCTTTGTGTGTTGTGTGTGAGTCATCAAAAGGTGATACTGTGTCGTCTGTGAGTTCTTCAGTTTTGTGTACAGTGATAATTGGTTGTGTGTCGTCTGTGTGTTCAGTAGTGATGTGTGTAGTTTCAGTCTTAGGACCTACCTTCTTTTTGATTGTGCGTTTTGTGACTTTCTTTTGTGTAATCTTACCGTCTGGCGCTGTAGATTCCTCGATTATGGTTTCTTCAGGGAGCTCGACGATTTCCACGGGCTCGATGTCTTCAAGCTCATCAGGAGCCTTTTCTTCGGTTACCGTTACTGTTGTGATGGGAGCTTCGTCATCTTTTTCGATGGTTGTGATCTCCGTAATTTCTTGTTTTGGCCCTCGTTTCTTCTTGATGACACGTTTAGAGGTCTTAACGGTCTGAATGTCTCCATTTTCCGTTCGAACTTGTGTAACTTGTACTGTCTCAGGTTCTTCCTCGACAGGCTTGGCTTTTTCTGGTTTGTGTAAGTCTTCGAGAGGTGTGGTGGTGTCGTCGACAATTTCCTCTGTTTTGTGTACTGTGATAGTGGGTTGTGTGTCGTCTGTTTGTTCAGTTGTGATCTCTGTAGTCTCAACCTTAGGACCTACCTTCTTTTTGATGATTCTCTTTGTGATTTTCTTGTGTTTGGGCTTACCATCCGGTGCCGTAGATTCCTCGACAATTGTTTCTTCAGGAAGTTCAACAGTCTCAGTTGGTTCGATTTCTTTTATTTCTTCAGGAGTTTTTTCTTCGGTGACGGTGACAGTCGTGATGGGAGCTTCGTCATCTTTTTCGATGGTTGTGATCTCCGTGACTTCTTGTTTGGGTCCTTTCTTTTTCTTGATCACTCGCTTAGTTGTCTTAATTGTTTCGACATCACCTGTTTCAGTACGCACTTGTGTAACTTGAACCGTTTCTGGCGCTTCTTCGACTACTCTAGCTTTGTGTGTTGTGTGTGAGTCATCAAAAGGTGATACTGTGTCGTCTGTGAGTTCTTCAGTTTTGTGTACAGTGATAATTGGTTGTGTGTCGTCTGTGTGTTCAGTAGTGATGTGTGTAGTTTCAATCTTAGGACCTACCTTCTTTTTGATTGTGCGTTTTGTGACTTTCTTTTGTGTAATCTTACCGTCTGGCGCTGTAGATTCCTCGATTATGGTTTCTTCAGGGAGCTCGACGATTTCCACGGGCTCGATGTCTTCTAGCTCATCAGGAGTCTTTTCTTCGGTTACCGTTACTGTTGTGATGGGAGATTCGTCATCTTTTTCGATGGTTGTGATCTCCGTAATTTCTTGTTTTGGCCCTCGTTTCTTCTTGATGACACGTTTAGAGGTCTTAACGGTCTGAATGTCTCCATTTTCCGTTCGAACTTGTGTAACTTGTACTGTCTCAGGTTCTTCCTCGACAGGCTTAGCTTTTTCTGGTTTGTGTAAGTCTTCGAGAGGAGTAGTGGTGTCGTCAACAATTTCCTCTGTTTTGTGTACTGTGATAATGGGTTGTGTGTCGTCTGTTTGTTCAGTAGTGATCTCTGTAGTCTCAACCTTAGGGCCTACCTTCTTTTTGATAATTCTCTTTGTGATTTTCTTGTGTTTGGGCTTACCATCCGGTGCCGTAGATTCCTCTACAATTGTTTCCTCGGGAAGTTCAACAGTTTCAGCTGATTCGATTTCTTTAGTTTCATCGGGAGCCTTTTCTTCGGTGACGGTGACAGTCGTGATGGGAGCTTCGTCATCTTTTTCGATGGTTGTGATCTCCGTGACTTCTTGTTTGGGTCCTTTCTTTTTCTTGATCACTCGCTTAGTTGTCTTAATTGTTTCGACATCACCTGTTTCAGTACGCACTTGTGTAATTTGAACCGTTTCTGGCGCTTCTTCGACTACTCTAGCTTTGTGTGTTGTGTGCGAGTCATCGAAAGGTGATACAGTGTCGTCTGTGAGTTCTTCAGTTTTGTGTACAGTGATAATTGGTTGTGTGTCGTCTGTGTGTTCAGTAGTGATGTGTGTAGTTTCAGTCTTAGGACCTACCTTCTTTTTGATTGTGCGTTTTGTGACTTTCTTTTGTGTAATCTTACCGTCTGGCGCTGTAGATTCCTCGATTATGGTTTCTTCAGGGAGCTCGACGATTTCCACTGGCTCGATGTCTTCTAGCTCATCAGGAGTCTTTTCTTCGGTGACCATCACTGTTGTGATGGGAGCTTCGTCATCTTTTTCGATGGTTGTGATCTCCGTAATTTCTTGTTTTGGTCCGCGTTTCTTCTTGATGACACGTTTAGACGTCTTAGCGGTCTGAATGTCCCCATCTTCCGTTCGAACTTGTGTAACTTGTACTGTCTCTGGTTCTTCCTCGACAGGCTTGGCTTTTTCTGGTTTGTATAAGTCTTCGAGAGGAGTTGTGGTATCGTCAACAATTTCCTCTGTTTTGTGTACTGTGATAATGGGTTGTGTGTCGTCTGTTTGTTCAGTAGTGATCTCTGTAGTCTGGACCTTAGGACCTACCTTCTTTTTGATGATTCTCTTTGTGATTTTCTTGTGTTTGGGCTTACCATCCGGTGCCGTAGATTCCTCGACAATTGTTTCTTCAGGAAGTTCAACAGTCTCAGTTGGTTCGATTTCTTTTATTTCTTCAGGAGTTTTTTCTTCGGTGACGGTGACAGTCGTGATGGGAGCTTCGTCATCTTTTTCGATGGTTGTGATCTCCGTGACTTCTTGTTTGGGGCCTTTCGTTTTCTTGATCACTCGCTTAGTTGTCCTAATTGTTTCGACATCACCTGTTTCAGTACGCACTTGTGTAACTTGAACCGTTTCTGGCGCTTCTTCGACTACTCTAGCTTTGTGTGTTGTGTGCGAGTCATCGAAAGGTGATACAGTGTCGTCTGTGAGTTCTTCAGTTTTGTGTACAGTGATAATTGGTTGTGTGTCGTCTGTGTGTTCAGTAGTGATGTGTGTAGTTTCAGTCTTAGGACCTACTTTCTTTTTGATTGTGCGTTTTGTGACTTTCTTTTGTGTAATCTTACCGTCTGGCGCTGTAGATTCCTCGATTATGGTTTCTTCAGGGAGCTCGACGATTTCGACGGGCTCGATGTCTTCTAGCTCATCAGGAGTCTTTTCTTCGGTTACCGTTACTGTTGTGATGGGAGCTTCGTCATCTTTTTCGATTGTTGTGATCTCCGTAATTTCTTGTTTTGGCCCTCGTTTCTTCTTGATGACACGTTTAGAGGTCTTAACGGTCTGAATGTCTCCATTTTCCGTTCGAACTTGTGTAACTTGTACTGTCTCAGGTTCTTCCTCGACAGGCTTAGCTTTTTCTGGTTTGTGTAAGTCTTCGAGAGGAGTAGTGGTGTCGTCAACAATTTCCTCTGTTTTGTGTACTGTGATAATGGGTTGTGTGTCGTCTGTTTGTTCAGTAGTGATCTCTGTAGTCTGGACCTTAGGACCTACCTTCTTTTTGATGATTCTCTTTGTGATTTTCTTGTGTTTGGGCTTACCATCCGGTGCCGTAGATTCCTCGACAATTGTTTCTTCGGGAAGTTCAACAGTCTCAGTTGGTTCGATTTCTTTTATTTCTTCAGGAGTTTTTTCTTCGGTGACGGTGACAGTCGTGATGGGAGCTTCGTCATCTTTTTCGATGGTTGTGATCTCCGTGACTTCTTGTTTGGGTCCTTTCTTTTTCTTGATCACTCGCTTAGTTGTCTTAATTGTTTCGACATCACCTGTTTCAGTACGCACAAGTGTAACTTGAACCGTTTCTGGCGCTTCTTCGACTACTCTAGCTTTGTGTGTTGTGTGCGAGTCATCGAAAGGTGATACTGTGTCGTCTGTGAGATCTTCAGTTTTGTGTACAGTGATAATTGGTTGTATGTCGTCTGTGTGTTCAGTAGTGATGTGTGTAGTTTCAATCTTAGGACCTACCTTCTTTTTGATTGTGCGTTTTGTGACTTTCTTTTGTGTAATCTTACCGTCTGGCTCTGTAGATTCCTCGACTATGGTTTCTTCGGGAAGCTCGATGATTTCCATTGGTACGATGTCTTCTAGCTCATCAGGAGCCTTTTCTTCGGTGACCGTCACTGTTGTGATGGGAGCTTCGTCATCTTTTTCGATTGTTGTGATCTCCGTAATTTCTTGTTTTGGCCCTCGTTTCTTCTTGATTACACGTTTAGAGGTCTTAACGGTCTGAATGTCTCCATTTTCCGTTCGAACTTGTGTAACTTGTACTGTCTCAGGTTCTTCCTCGACAGGCTTAGCTTTTTCTGGTTTGTGTAAGTCTTCGAGAGGAGTAGTGGTGTCGTCAACAATTTCCTCTGTTTTGTGTACAGTGATAATGGGTTGTGTGTCGTCTGTTTGTTCAGTAGTGATCTCTGTAGTCTGGACCTTAGGACCTACCTTCTTTTTGATGATTCTCTTTGTGATTTTCTTGTGTTTGGGCTTACCATCCGGTGCCGTAGATTCCTCGACAATTGTTTCTTCGGGAAGTTCAACAGTCTCAGTTGGTTCGATTTCTTTTATTTCTTCAGGAGTTTTTTCTTCGGTGACGGTGACAGTCGTGATGGGAGCTTCGTCATCTTTTTCGATGGTTGTGATCTCCGTGACTTCTTGTTTGGGTCCTTTCTTTTTCTTGATCACTCGCTTAGTTGTCTTAATTGTTTCGACATCACCTGTTTCAGTACGCACTTGTGTAATTTGAACCGTTTCTGGCGCTTCTTCGACTACTCTAGCTTTGTGTGTTGTGTGCGAGTCATCGAAAGGTGATACAGTGTCGTCTGTGAGTTCTTCAGTTTTGTGGACAGTGATAATTGGTTGTGTGTCGTCTGTGTGTTCAGTAGTGATGTGTGTAGTTTCAATCTTAGGACCTACCTTCTTTTTGATTGTGCGTTTTGTGACTTTCTTTTGTGTCATCTTACCGTCTGGCGCTGTTGATTCCTCGATTATGGTTTCTTCAGGGAGCTCGACGATTTCGACGGGCTCGAAGTCTTCTAGCTCATCGGGAGTCTTTTCTTCGGTTACCGTTACTGTTGTGATGGGAGCTTCGTCATCTTTTTCGATTGTTGTGATCTCCGTTATTTCTTGTTTTGGCCCTCGTTTCTTCTTGATTACACGTTTAGAGGTCTTAACGGTCTGAATGTCTCCATTTTCCGTGCGAACTTGTGTAACTTGTACTGTCTCAGGTTCTTCCTCGACAGGCTTAGCTTTTTCTGGTTTGTGTAAGTCTTCGGGAGGTGTAGTGGTGTCGTCAACAATTTCCTCTGTTTTGTGTACTGTGATAATGGGTTGTGTGTCGTCTGTTTGTTCAGTAGTGATCTCTGTAGTCTCAACCTTATGGCCTACCTTCTTTTTGATAATTCTCTTTGTGATTTTCTTGTGTTTGGGCTTACCATCCGGTGCCGTAGATTCCTCTACAATTGTTTCCTCGGGAAGTTCAACAGTTTCAGCTGATTCGATTTCTTTAGTTTCATCGGGAGCCTTTTCTTCGGTGACGGTGACAGTCGTGATGGGAGCTTCGTCATCTTTTTCGATGGTTGTGATCTCCGTGACTTCTTGTTTGGGTCCTTTCTTTTTCTTGATCACTCGCTTAGTTGTCTTAATTGTTTCGACATCACCTGTTTCAGTACGCACTTGTGTAATTTGAACCGTTTCTGGCGCTTCTTCGACTACTCTAGCTTTGTGTGTTGTGTGCGAGTCATCGAAAGGTGATACAGTGTCGTCTGTGAGTTCTTCAGTTTTGTGTACAGTGATAATTGGTTGTGTGTCGTCTGTGTGTTCAGTAGTGATGTGTGTAGTTTCAGTCTTAGGACCTACCTTCTTTTTGATTGTGCGTTTTGTGACTTTCTTTTGTGTAATCTTACCGTCTGGCTCTGTAGATTCCTCGACTATGGTTTCTTCGGGAAGCTCGATGATTTCCATTGGTACGATGTCTTCTAGCTCATCAGGAGCCTTTTCTTCGGTGACCGTCACTGTTGTGATGGGAGCTTCGTCATCTTTTTCGATGGTTGTGATCTCCGTAATTTCTTGTTTTGGTCCGCGTTTCTTCTTGATGACACGTTTAGACGTCTTAACGGTCTGAATGTCGCCATTTTCCGTTCGAACTTGTGTAACTTGTACTGTCTCAGGTTCTTCCTCGACAGGCTTAGCTTTTTCTGGTTTGTGTAAGTCTTCGAGAGGTGTAGTGGTGTCGTCAACAATTTCCTCTGTTTTGTGTACTGTGATAATGGGTTGTGTGTCGTCTGTTTGTTCAGTAGTGATCTCTGTAGTCTGGACCTTAGGACCTACCTTCTTTTTGATGATTCTCTTTGTGATTTTCTTGTGTTTGGGCTTACCATCCGGTGCCGTAGATTCCTCGACAATTGTTTCTTCAGGAAGTTCAACAGTCTCAGTTGGTTCGATTTCTTTTATTTCTTCGGGAGTTTTTTCTTCGGTGACGGTGACAGTCGTGATGGGAGCTTCGTCATCTTTTTCGATGGTTGTGATCTCCGTGACTTCTTGTTTGGGTCCTTTCTTTTTCTTGATCACTCGCTTAGTTGTCTTAATTGTTTCGACATCACCTGTTTCAGTACGCACTTGTGTAACTTGAACCGTTTCTGGCGCTTCTTCGACTACTCTAGCTTTGTGTGTTGTGTGCGAGTCATCGAAAGGTGATACTGTGTCGTCTGTGAGTTCTTCAGTTTTGTGGACAGTGATAATTGGTTGTGTGTCGTCTGTGTGTTCAGTAGTGATGTGTGTAGTTTCAATCTTAGGACCTACCTTCTTTTTGATTGTGCGTTTTGTGACTTTCTTTTGTGTAATCTTACCGTCTGGCTCTGTAGATTCCTCGACTATGGTTTCTTCGGGTAGCTCGATGATTTCCATTGGTACGATGTCTTCTAGCTCATCAGGAGCCTTTTCTTCGGTGACCGTCACTGTTGTGATGGGAGCTTCGTCATCTTTTTCGATGGTTGTGATCTCCGTAATTTCTTGTTTTGGTCCGCGTTTCTTCTTGATGACACGTTTAGAGGTCTTAACGGTCTGAATGTCTCCATTTTCCGTTCGAACTTGTGTAACTTGTACTGTCTCTGGTTCTTCCTCGACAGGCTTGGCTTTTTCTGGTTTGTGTAAGTCTTCTAGAGGAGTAGTGGTGTCGTCAACAATTTCCTCTGTTTTGTGTACTGTGATAATGGGTTGTGTGTCGTCTGTTTGTTCAGTTGTGATCTCTGTAGTCTGGACCTTAGGACCTACCTTCTTTTTGATGATTCTCTTTGTGATTTTCTTGTGTTTGGGCTTACCATCCGGTGCCGTAGATTCCTCTACGATTGTTTCCTCGGGAAGTTCAACAGTTTCAGCTGGTTCGATTTCTTCAGTTTCATCGGGAGCCTTTTCTTCGGTGACGGTGACAGTCGTGATGGGAGCTTCGTCATCTTTTTCGATGGTTGTGATCTCCGTGACTTCTTGTTTTGGTCCTTTCTTTTTCTTTATCACTCGCTTGGTTGTCTTAATTGTTTCGACATCACCTGTTTCAGTACGCACTTGTGTAACTTGAACCGTTTCTGGCTTTTCTTCGACTACTCTAGCTTTGTGAGTTGTGTGAGAGTCATCGAATGGTGTCGTTGTGTCTTCTGTGAGTTCTTCGGTTTTGTGTACAGTGATAATTGGTTGTTTGTTGTCCGTGTGTTCAGTTGTGATGTGTGTAGTTTCAATCTTAGGACCTACTCTCTTTTTGATTGTGCGTTTTGTGACTTTCTTTTGTGTAATCTTACCGTCTGGCGCTGTTGATTCCTCGATTATGGTTTCTTCAGGGAGCTCGATGATTTCCACGGGCTCGATGTCTTCAAGCTCATCAGGAGCCTTTTCTTCGGTGACCGTCACTGTTGTGATGGGAGCTTCGTCATCTTTTTCGATGGTTGTGATCTCCGTAATTTCTTGTTTTGGTCCGCGTTTCTTCTTGATGACACGTTTAGAGGTCTTAACGGTCTGAATGTCTCCATTTTCCGTTCGAACTTGTGTAACTTGTACTGTCTCAGGTTCTTCCTCGACAGGCTTAGCTTTTTCTGGTTTGTGTAAGTCTTCGAGAGGAGTAGTAGTGTCGTCAACAATTTCCTCTGTTTTGTGTACTGTGATAATGGGTTGTGTGTCGTCTGTTTGTTCAGTTGTGATCTCTGTTGTCTCGACCTTAGGGCCTACTTTCTTTTTGATGATTCTCTTTGTGATTTTCTTGTGTTTCGGCTTACCATCCGGTGCCGAAGATTCCTCTACAATTGTTTCCTCGGGAAGTTCAACAGTTTCAGCTGGTTCGATTTCTTTAGTTTCATCGGGAGCCTTTTCTTCGGTGACAGTTACGGTCGTGATGGGAGCTTCGTCATCTTTTTCGATGGTTGTGATCTCCGTGACTTCTTGTTTGGATCCTTTCTTTTTCTTGATCACTCGCTTGGTTGTCTTAATTGTTTCGACATCACCTGTTTCAGTACGCACTTGTGTAACTTGAACCGTTTCTGGCTTTTCTTCGACTACTCTAGCTTTGTGAGTTGTGTGAGAGCCATCGAATGGTGTCGTTGTGTCTTCTGTGAGTTCTTCGGTTTTGTGTACAGTGATAATTGGTTGTTTGTCGTCTGTGTGTTCAGTTGTGATGTGTGTAGTTTCAACCTTAGGACCTACCTTCTTTTTGATTGTGCGTTTTGTGACTTTTTTTTGTGTAATCTTACCGTCTGGCGCTGTTGATTCCTCGATTATGGTTTCTTCAGGGAGCTCGACGATTTCCACGGGCTCGATGTCTTCTAGCTCATCAGGAGCCTTTTCTTCGGTTACCGTTACTGTTGTGATGGGAGCTTCGTCATCTTTTTCGATGGTTGTGATCTCCGTAATTTCTTGTTTTGGTCCGCGTTTCTTCTTGATGACACGTTTAGACGTCTTAACGGTCTGAATGTCCCCATTTTCCGTTCGAACTTGTGTAACTTGTACTGTCTCAGGTTCCTCCTCGACAGGCTTAGCTTTTTCTGGTTTGTGTAAGTCTTCGAGAGGAGTAGTGGTGTCGTCAACAATTTCCTCTGTTTTGTGTACTGTGATAATGGGTTGTGTGTCGTCTGTTTGTTCAGTTGTGATCTCTGTAGTCTCGACCTTAGGGCCTACCTTCTTTTTGATGATTCTCTTTGTGATTTTCTTGTGTTTGGGCTTACCATCCGGTGCCGTAGATTCCTCTACAATTGTTTCCTCGGGAAGTTCAACAGTTTCAGCTGGTTCGATTTCTTTAGTTTCATCGGGAGCCTTTTCTTCGGTGACAGTGACGGTCGTAATTGGAGCTTCGTCATCTTTTTCGATGGTTGTGATCTCCGTGACTTCTTGTTTGGGTCCTTTCTTCTTCTTAATCACTCGTTTAGTTGTCTTGATTGTCTCAATGTCACCTGTTTCAGTACGCACTTGTGTAACTTGAACCGATTCTGGCGTTTCTTCGACTACTCTAGCTATGTGTGTTGTGTGTGAGTCATCGAATGGTGTCGTTGTGTCTTCTGTGAGTTCTTCGGTTTTGTGTACAGTGATAATTGGTTGATTGTCGTCTGTGCGTTCAGTAGTGATGTGTGTAGTTTCAATCTTAGGACCTACTCTCTTTTTGATTGTGCGTTTTGTGGTTTTCTTTTGTGTAATCTTACCGTCTGGCTCTGTAGATTCCTCGACTATGGTTTCTTCGGGAAGTTCGACGATTTCCATTGGTACGATGTCTTCTAGCTCATCAGGAGCCTTTTCTTCGGTGACCGTCACTGTTGTGATGGGAGCTTCGTCATCTTTTTCGATGGTTGTGATCTCCGTAATTTCTTGTTTGGGTCCGCGTTTCTTCTTGATGACACGTTTAGACGTCTTAACGGTCTGAATGTCGCCATTTTCCGTTCGAACTTGTGTAACTTGTACTGTCTCAGGTTCTTCCTCGACAGGCTTAGCTTTTTCTGGTTTGTGTAAGTCTTCGAGAGGTGTGGTGGTGTCGTCGACAATTTCCTCTGTTTTGTGTACTGTGATAATGGGTTCTGTATCGTCTGTTTGTTCAGTTGTGATCTCTGTAGTCTCGACCTTAGGACCTACCTTCTTTTTGATGATTCTTTTGGTGATTTTCTTGTGTTTGGGCTTACCATCTGGTGCCGTCGTAGCCTCGACAGTTGTTTCCTCGGGAAGTTCAACCGTTTCAGCTGGTTCGATTTCTTTTGTTTCTTCGGGAGCTGTTTCTTCGGTGACCGTAACTGTTGTGATGGGAGCTTCGTCGTCTTTTTCGATGGTTGTGATCTCCGTAATTTCTTGTTTTGGTCCGCGTTTCTTCTTGATGACACGTTTAGACGTCCTAACGGTCTGAATGTCCCCATTTTCCGTTCGAACTTGTGTAACTTGTACTGTCTCAGGTTCCTCCTCGACAGGCTTAGCTTTTTCTGGTTTGTGTAAGTCTTCGAGAGGAGTAGTGGTGTCGTCAACAATTTCCTCTGTTTTGTGTACTGTGATAATGGGTTGTGTGTCGTCTGTTTGTTCAGTTGTGATCTCTGTAGTCTCGACCTTAGGACCTACCTTCTTTTTGATGATTCTTTTGGTGATTTTCTTGTGTTTGGGCTTACCATCTGGTGCCGTCGTAGCCTCGACAGTTGTTTCCTCGGGAAGTTCAACCGTTTCAGCTGGTTCGATTTCTTTTGTTTCTTCGGGAGCTGTTTCTTCAGTGACCGTAACTGTTGTGATGGGAGCTTCGTCGTCTTTTTCGATGGTTGTGATCTCCGTAATTTCTTGTTTTGGTCCTCGTTTCTTCTTGATGATACGTTTAGAGGTCTTAACGGTCTGAATGTCCCCATTTTCCGTTCGAACTTGTGCAACTTGTACTGTCTCAGGTTCTTCATCGACAGGCTTAGCGTTTTCTGGTTTGTGTAAGTCTTCGAGAGGTGTAGTAGTGTCGTCAACAATTTCCTCTGTTTTGTGTACTGTGATAATGGGTTCAGATTCGTCTGTTTGTTCAGTAGTGATCTCTGTAGTCTCGACCTTAGGGCCTACTTTCTTTTTGATGGTTCTCTTTGTGATTTTCTTGTGTTTGGTTTTACCATCCGGTGCCGTAGATTCCTCGACAGTTGTTTCCTCGGGGAGTTCAACAGTTTCAACTGGTTCGATTTCTTTTGTTTCTTCAGGAGACTTTTCTTCGGTGACGGTGACGGTTGTTATTGGAGCTTCGTCATCCTTTTCGATGGTTGTGATCTCCGTGACTTCTTGTTTGGGTCCTTTCTTTTTCTTTATCACTCGTTTAGTGGTTTTAATCGTCTCTATGTCACCTGTTTTTGTGCGTATTTGTGTTACTTGAACTGTCTCGGGTGCTTCCTCGACAGATTTAGCTTTTTCTGGCTTGTGTAAGTCTTCGAAAGGAGTGGTTGTGTCGTCAATGATTTCTTCAGTTTTGTGTACAGTTACAATGGGTTGTGTATCGTCTGTTTGTTCGGTTGTGATTTGTGTTGTTTCTACCTTGGGGCCTACCTTCTTTTTAATTATGCGTTTCGTAACTTTCTTTTGTGTTTTCTTACCGTCTGGTGCTGTTGATTCTTCCACAGTCGTCTCTTCGGGTAGTTCCACGGTTTCCACTGGCTCGATTTCCTCTATTTCTTCGGGTGACTTTTCTTCAGAGACGGTTACTGTTGTGATGGGAGCTTCGTCATCTCTTTCGATGGTTGTGATCTCTGTTACTTCTTGTTTTGGTCCTTTCTTCTTCTTAATAATTCGTTTAGTGGTTTTTACCTGCTGTATATCACCTTTTTCTGTGAGTACTTGTGTTTCTTGAACAGTCTCGTATGCTTCCTCGACAGGTTTAGCTTTTTGTGGCTTGTGTAAGTCTTCAAGAGAAGTAGTTGTGTCGTCTGTGAGTTCTTCTGTTTTGTGGACAGTGATAATGGGTTGTGTATCGTCTGTTTGTTCGGTTTTGATTTGTGTTGTTTCTACCTTGGGGCCTACTTTCTTTTTAATTGTGCGTTTCGTAACTTTCTTTTGTGTTTTCTTACCATCTGGTGCTGTCGATTCCTCCACAGTGGTCTCTTCAGGTAGTTCCACGGTGTCCACTGGTTTTATTTCCTCTATTTCGTCGGGAGACTCTTCTTCGGTGACGGTAACTTGTGTTATCGGAACTTCGTCATCTTTTTCGATGGTTGTGATCTCTGTTACTTCTTGTTTAGGTCCTTTTTTCTTCTTGATCACCCGTTTAGTGGTTTTAACCGTCTGTATGTCACCTGTTTCAAGACGCACTTTTGTAACGTTAACCGTTTCTGGTGCTTCCTCGACAGGTTTAGCCTTTTCTGGTTTATGTAGGTCTTCAAGAGGTGTTGTGATGTCGTCAATAATTTCTTCTGTTTTGTGTACAGTGATGATGGGTCGTGTGTCATCTGATTGCTCTGTTGTGATTTCTGTTGTTTCAACTTTCGGACCTACCTTTTTCTTAATAATTCTCTTTGTGATTATCTTGTGTTTGGGCTTACCATCTGGTGTAGTAGATTCTTCAACAGTAGTTTCCTCGGGAAATTCTACAGTTTCTACTGGTTCGATTTCCTTTTCTTTTTCGTGGGCTATTTCTTCGGTAACGGTGACAGTCGTGATCGGGGCTTCGTCACCTTTTTCGATTGTTGTGATTTCAGTTACTTCTTGTTTGGGTCCCTTCTTCTTTTTGATCACCCGTTTAGTTGTTTTGACCGTCTCGATGTCACCTGTTTCTGTGCGTACTTGTGTTACTTGTACTGTCTCGGGTGCTTCCTCGACAAGCTTTGTTTTTTCTGGCTTGTGTAAGTCTTCAAAAGGTGTAGTTGTGTCGTCTGTGAGTTCTTCTGTTTTGTGTACAGTGATAATGGGTTGTGAATCGTCTGTTTTTTCAGTTGTGATTTGTGTTGTTTCTACCTTAGGCCCTACTTTCTTTTTAATAATGCGTTTCGTAATTTTCTTGTGTGTTTTCTTACCATCTGGTGCTGTTGATTCCTCCACTGTGGTCTCTTCGGGTAGTTCCACTATTTCCACTGGCTTGATCTCTTCTATTTCTTCAGGAGACTTTTCTTCCGTGACGGTAACTTGAGTTATTGGAGCTTCGTCATCTTTTTCGATGGTTGTGATCTCTGTTACTTCTTGTGTAGGTCCTTTCTTCTTCTTGATTATCCGTTTAGTGGTTTTAACCGTCTGTACATCACCTGTTTCAGTACGCATTTGTGTGACTCGAACCGTTTCAGGCGCTTCTTCGACAGGTTTAGCTTTTTCTGGTTTATGTAGGTCTTCAAGAGGTGTGGTAGTGTCGTCAATAATTTCTTCTGTTTTGTGTACAGTGATGATGGGTTGAGTGTCATCTGATTGCTCTGTTGTGATTTCTGTTGTTTCAACTTTCGGACCTACCTTTTTCTTAATAATTCTCTTTGTGATTTTCTTGTGTTTGGGCTTACCATCTGGTGCCGTAGATTCTTCGACAGTGGTCTCTTCGGGAAATTCTACAGTTTCTGTTGGTTCGATTTCCTCTACTTTTTCGGGGGCCTTTTCTTCGGTAACGGTGACGGTCGTGATAGGAGCTTCGTCATCTTTTTCGATTGTTGTGATTTCAGTTACTTCTTGCTTGGGTCCCTTCTTCTTTTTGATTACCCGTTTAGTTGTTTTAGTTGTCTCTATATCGCCTTTGTCTGTGCGTACTTGTGATACTTGAACCGTCTCGGTTGCTTCTTCGACAGGCTTTGCTTTTTCGGGCTTGTGTAAGTCTTCGAGGGGAGTGGTTGTGTCTTCAATGAATTCTTCAGTTTTGTGTACAGTTACAATGGGTTGTGTATCATCTGTTTGTTCAGTTGTGATTTGTGTTGTTTCAACTTTGGGGCCTACCTTCTTTTTAATAATGCGTTTCGTAACTTTCTTGTGTGTTTTTTTACCGTCTGGTGCTGTTGATTCCTCCATAGTGGTCTCCTCGGGTAGTTCCACGGTTTCCACTGGCTTGATCTCCTCTATTTCGTCGAGAGACTTTTCTTCGGTGACGGTAACTTGTGTTATCGGAGCCTCGTCATCTTTTTCGATGGTTGTGATCTCTGTTACTTCTTGTTTAGGTCCTTTTTTCTTCTTGATCACCCGTTTAGTGGTTTTAACCGTCTGTATGTCTCCTGTTTCAGTACGCACTTGTGTTACTTGAACCGTTGCTGGTGCTTCCTCGACAGGTTTAGCCTTTTCTGGTTTATGTTGGTCTTCAAGAGGTGTTGTGATGTCGTCAATAATTTCTTCTGTTTTGTGTACAGTGATGATGGGTTGTGTGTCATCTGATTGCTCTGTTGTGATTTCTGTTGTTTCAACTTTCGGACCTACCTTTTTCTTAATTATTCTCTTTGTGATTTTCTTGTGTTTGGGCTTACCATCTGGTGCCGTAGATTCTTCGATAGTAGTCTCTTCGGGAAATTCTACAGTTTCTGTGGGTTCGATTTCCTCTACTTTTTCGGGGGCCTTTTCTTCGGTAACGGTGACGGTGGTGATAGGAGCTTCGTCATCTTTTTCAATTGTTGTGATTTCGGTTACTTCTTGCTTGGGTCCCTTCTTCTTTTTGATTACCCGTTTAGTTGTTTTAGTTGTCTCTATATCGCCTTTGTCTGTGCGCACTTGTGATACTTGAACCGTCTCGGTTGCTTCTTCGACAGGCTTTGCTTTTTCGGGCTTGTGTAAGTCTTCGAGGGGAGTGGTTGTGTCTTCAATGAATTCTTCAGTTTTGTGTACAGTGATAATGGGTTGTGTATCGTCTGTTTGTTCAGTTGTGATTTGTGTTGTTTCAACTTTGGGGCCTACCTTCTTTTTAATAATGCGTTTCGTAACTTTCTTCTGTGTTTTCTTACCGTCTGGTGCTGTTGATTCCTCCACCGTGGTCTCTTCGGGTAGTTCCACGGTTTCCACTGGCTTGATTTCCTCTATTTCTTCGGGAGACTTTTCTTCCGTGACGGTAACTTGTGTTACCGGAGTTTCGTCGCCTTTTTCGATGGTTGTGATCTCTGTTACTTCTTGTTTGGGTCCTTTCTTCTTCTTGATTACCCGTTTAGTGGTTTTAACCGTCTGTACTTCACCTGTATCAGTACGCACTTGTGTTACTTGAACCGTTTCTGGCGCTTCTTCGACAGGTTTAGCTTTTTCTGGTTTATGTAGGTCTTCAAGAGGTGTGGTAGTGTCATCAATAATTTCTTCTGTTTTGTGTACAGTGATGATGGGTTGTGTGTCATCTGATTGCTCTGTTGTGATTTCTGTTGTTTCAACTTTCGGACCTACCTTTTTCTTAATAATTCTCTTTGTGATTTTCTTGTGTTTGGGTTTACCATCTGGTGCCGTAAATTCTTCGACAGTAGTCTCCTCAGGAAATTCTACAGTTTCTACTGGTTCGATTTCTTCTTCTTTTTCGGGGGCATTTTCTTCGGTAACGGTAACAGTCGTGATCGGGGCTTCGTCCTCTTTCTCGATTGTTGTGATTTCTGTTACTTCCTGTTTGGGTCCTTTCTTCTTCTTGATCACCCGTTTAGTTGTTTTAACCGTCTTGATGTCACCAGTTTCTGTGCGTACTTGTGTAACTTGAATGGTCTCGGGTGCTTCCTCGACAGATTTAGCTTTTTCTGGCTTGTGCAAGTCTTCGAGAGGAGTGGTTGAGTCGTCAATGATTTCTTCTGTTTTGTGTACAGTGACAATGGGTTGTGTATCGTCTGTTTGTTCAGTTGTGATTTGTGTTGTTTCAACTTTGGGGCCTACCTTCTTTTTAATAATGCGTTTCGTAACTTTCTTATGTGTTTTCTTACCGTCTGGTGCTGTTGATTCCTCCACAGTGGTCTCTTCGGGTAGTTCCACGGTTTCCACTGGCTTGATCTCCTCTATTTCTTCGGGAGACTTTTCTTCCGTGACGGTAACTTGAGTTATTGGAGCTTCGTCATCTTTTTCGATGGTTGTGATCTCTGTTACTTCTTGTTTGGGTCCTTTCTTCCTCTTGATCACCCGTTTAGTGGTTTTAACCGTCTGTACGTCACCTGTTTCAGTACGCACTTGTGTTACTTGAACCGTTTCTGGTGCTTCCTCGACAGGTTTAGCCTTTTCTGGTTTATGTAGGTCTTCAAGAGGTGTGGTGATGTCGTCAATAATTTCTTCTGTTTTGTGTACAGTAATGATGGGTTGTGCGTCATCTGATTGCTCTGTTGTGATTTCTGTTGTTTCAACTTTCGGACCTACCTTTTTCTTAATAATTCTCTTTGTGATTTTCTTGTGTTTGGGCTTACCATCTTGTGTCGTGGATTCTTCGACAGTAGTCTCTTCGGGAAATTCTACAGTTTCTACTGGTTCGATTTCTTCTTCTTTTTCGGGGGCATTTTCTTCGGTAACGGTAACAGTCGTGATCGGGGCCTCGTCCTCTTTCTCGATTGTTGTGATTTCTGTTACTTCCTGTTTGGGTCCTTTCTTCTTCTTGATCACCCGTTTAGTTGTTTTAACCGTCTTGATGTCACCAGTTCCTGTGCGTACTTGTGTAACTTGAATGGTCTCGGGTGCTTCCTCGACTGGCTTTGCTTTTTCTGGCTTGTGTAAGTCTTCCAGGGGAGAAGTTGTGTCTTCAATGATTTCTTCAGTTTTGTGTACAGTGACAATGGGTTGTGTATCGTCTGTTTGTTCAGTTGTGATTTGTGTTGTTTCAACTTTGGGGCCTACCTTCTTTTTAATAATGCGTTTCGTAACTTTCTTGTGTGTTTTCTTACCGTCTGGTGCTGTTGACTCCTCCACAGTGGTCTCTTCGGGTAGTTCCACGGTTTCCACTGGCTTGATTTCCTCTATTTCTTCGGGAGACTTTTCTTCCGTGACGGTAACCTGAGTTATTGGAGCTTCGTCATCTTTTTCGATGGTTGTGATCTCTGTTACTTCTTGTTTGGGTCCTTTCTTCTTCTTGATCACGCGTTTAGTAGTTTTAACCGTCTGTACGTCACCTGTTTCGGTTCGCACTTGTGTTACTTGAACCGTTTCTGGCGCTTCCTCGACAGGTTTAGCCTTTTCTGGTTTATGTAGGTCTTCAAGAGGTGTGGTAGTGTCGTCAATAATTTCTTCTGTTTTGTGTACAGTGATGATGGGTTGAGTGTCATCTGATTGCTCTGTTGTGATTTCTGTTGTTTCAACTTTCGGACCTACCTTTTTCTTAATAATTCTCTTTGTGATTTTCTTGTGTTTGGGCTTACCATCTGGTGTAGTAGATTCTTCAACAGTAGTCTCCTCGGGAAATTCGACAGTTTCTGTGGGTTCGATTTCCTCTACTTTTTCGGGGGCCTTTTCTTCGGTAACGGTGACGGTGGTGATAGGAGCTTCGTCATCTTTTTCGATTGTTGTGATTTCAGTTACTTCTTGCTTGGGTCCCTTCTTCTTTTTGATTACCCGTTTAGTTGTTTTAGTTGTCTCTATATCGCCTTTGTCTGTGCGCACTTGTGATACTTGAACCGTCTCGGTTGCTTCTTCGACAGGCTTTGCTATTTCGGGCTTGTGTAGGTCTTCAAGGGGAGTGGTTGTGTCTTCAATGAATTCTTCAGTTTTGTGTACAGTGACAATGGGTTGTGTATCGTCTGTTTGTTCAGTTGTGATTTGTGTTGTTTCAACTTTGGGGCCTACCTTCTTTTTAATAATGCGTTTCGTAACTTTCTTATGTGTTTTCTTACCGTCTGGTGCTGTTGATTCCTCCACAGTGGTCTCTTCGGGTAGTTCCACGATTTCCACTGGTTTGATTTCCTCTATTTCTTCGGGAGACTTTTCTTCCGTGACGGTAACTTGAGTTATTGGAGCTTCGTCATCTTTTTCGATGGTTGTGATCTCTGTTACTTCTTGTTTAGGTCCTTTCTTCTTCTTGATCACACGTTTAGTTGTTTTAACCGTTTGTACATCACCTGTTTCAGTAAGCACTTGTGTAACGTGAACCGTTTCTGGCGTTTCCTCGACAGGTTTAGCCTTTTCTGGTTTATGTAGGTCTTCAAGAGGTGTGGTGATGTCGTCAATAATTTCTTCTGTTTTGTGTACAGTAATGATGGGTTGTGCGTCATCTGATTGCTCTGTTGTGATTTCTGTTGTTTCAACTTTCGGACCTACCTTTTTCTTAATAATTCTCTTTGTGATTTTCTTGTGTTTTGGCTTACCATCTTGTGTCGTGGATTCTTCGACAGTAGTCTCTTCGGGAAATTCTACAGTTTCTACTGGTTCGATTTCTTCTTCTTTTTCGGGGGCATTTTCTTCGGTAACGGTAACAGTCGTGATCGGGGCCTCGTCCTCTTTCTCGATTGTTGTGATTTCTGTTACTTCCTGTTTGGGTCCTTTCTTCTTCTTGATCACCCGTTTAGTTGTTTTAACCGTCTTGATGTCACCAGTTTCGGTACGTACTTGTGTTACTTGTACGGTTTCGGGTGCTTCCTCGACAGATTTAGCTGTCTCTGGTTTTTGTAGTTCTTCGAGAGGAATGGTTGTGTCATCAACAATTTCTTCGGTTTGGTGTACCGTAATAACGGGTTCTGTGTCGTCTATTTTTTCGGTTGTTATTTCTGTAGTTTGGACCTTTGGACCTGTCTTCTTTTTGATGATTCTCTTTGTTGTTTTCTTATGTTTAATCTTACCGTCGGGTGCCACTGATTCCTCTACCATTATTTCTTCTGGGAGCTCTATAGTTTCAACTGGCTTTATTTTCTGTATTTCTTCGGTAGACTTATCTTCGGTGACCGTAACAGTTGTTATTGGAGCCTCATCGTCCTTTTCTATTGTCGTTATTTCTGTAATTTCTTGTTTCGGCCCTCGTTTCTTCTTGATTACGCGTTTAGTTGTTTTAATAGCTTGTATTTCCCCAGTTTCTGTACGTACTTGAGTTACTTGAACTGTCTCGGGTGCTTCCTCTACAAGTTTAGCTTTTTCAGGTTTGTGCAAGTCTTTCAGAGCTTTCGTTGTATCGTCAACGATTTCTTCTGTTTTGTGTACAGTAATGATGGGTTGTGTGTCATCTGTTTGTTCAGTTGTAATTTCTGTAGTTTCTACTTTCGGACCTACTTTCTTCTTAATGACTCTCTTTGTGATTTTCTTATGTTTGGGTTTACCGTCTGGTGTCGTAGATTCTTCTATAGTAGTCTCCTCTGGTAGTTCAATGATTTCCACAGGCTCGTTGTCCTGTATTCCTTCGGTGACGGTAACAGTCGTAATCGGAACTTCGTCATCTTTTTCAATTGTAGTTATTTCTGTTACTTCTTGTTTTTGACCGCGCTTTTTCTTTATGACACGTTTAGTTGTTTTGACGTTCTCAATTTCCCCGGTTTCGGTATGCACTTGAGTAACTTGTACTGTCTCAGGCTCTTCCTCAACAGGTTTAGCCTTTTCTAGTTTGTGTAAGTCTTCAAGTGGTGCGGTACTGTCTTCAACAATTTCCTCTGTTTTGTGTACAGTGATGATCGGTTGTGTGTTATCTGATTGTTCAGTTGTGATTTCTGTAGTCTCAACCTTTGGACCTGTCTTTTTCTTTATAGTTCTTTTTGTGATTTTTGTGTGTTTGGGCCTACCATCTGGTGCGGTTGTTTCTTCGATTGTGGTCTCCTCTGGAAGTTCAAGAGTTTCAACCGGTTCGATATCCTGTATCTCCTCGGGAGCATTTTCTTCTGTAACTGTAACAGTAGTGATCGGAGTTTCGTCATCTTTTTGAATTGTAGTGATTTCTGTAACTTCTTGTTTTTGACCGCGCTTTTTCTTTATGACACGTTTAGTTGTTTTGACGTTCTTAATGTCACCGGTGTCGGTGCGCACTTGTGTTACTTGGACTGTTTCAGGTGCTTCCTCGATAGTGTTCGCTTTTTCTGGTTTGTGTAAGACTTCCAGCGGTGTGGTGGTGTCATCAAGAGTTTCTTCTGTTTTGTGTACAGTGACGATGGGTTGTGTATCATCTGTTTGTTCAGTAGTGATTTCTGTGGTTTCTACTTTTGGACCTACCTTCTTCTTTATGATTCTTTTCGTGATTTTCTTTTGTTTGGGCTTACCGTCTGATGCTGTTGATTCTTCGACAGTAGTCTCTTCAGGGAGTTCGATAATTTCAACTGGCTGGATGTCTTGTAATTCTTCCGGAGACTTTTCTTCGGTGACGGTTACAGTTGTAATAGGAGCTTCGTCATCTTTTTCAACTGTAGTGATTTCTGTTATTTCTTGTTTCTGACCACGCTGTTTCTTTATGATACGTTTAGTCGTTTTGACTTTCTTAATATCCCCGGTTTCGGTGCGCACTTGTGTAATTTGAACTGTTTCTGGTGCTTCTTCGACGGGTTTCGCTTTTTCTGGTTTGTGAAAGTCTTCGAGGGGTATGGTGGTATCGTCAATAATTTCCTCTGTTTTGTGTACAGTGATGATGGGTTGTGTGTCATCTGATTGCTCTGTTGTGATTTCTGTAGTTTCAACTTTTGGACCTACCTTCTTCTTAATTATTCTTTTTGTGATTTTTTTGTGTTTGGGCTTACCATCTTGCGCGATTGTTTCCTCGACTGTGGTCTCCTCGGGAAGTTCAACAGTTTCAACTGGTTCGATGTCCTGTCTTTCTTCGCGAGCCGTTTCTTCGGTTACGGTAACACTAGTAATAGGAGCTTCGTCATCTTTTTGAATTGTAGTGATTTCTGTTACTTCTTGTTTTTGTCCGCGTTTTTTCTTAATAACACGTTTAGTTGTTTTGACGTTTTTAATATCACCTGTTTCAGTCCGCACTTGTGTAACCTGAACTGTCTCTGGTGCTTCTTCTATGAGTTTTGCTTCATCTGGTTTGTGTAATTCTTCGAGAAGTGTAGTGGTGTCGTCAACGATTTCCTCTGTTTTATGTACAGTGATGATAGGCTGTGTGTCATCTGTTTGTTCAGTTCTAATTTCTGTTGTCTCTAATTTTGGACCCACCTTCTTTTTGATGATTCTCTTTGTAATTTTCTTATGTTTAGTCTTACCATCTGATGCAGTAGATTCTTCGACAGTAGTCTCCTCGGGGAGTTCGACAATTTCAAGTGGTTTCATGTATTTTTCTTTAGTTTCGGTTTCGTCAGTGACGACTTTTTCATTTTTCTTCAATTTCTTTTTTAGTTTTTTTGTCGTAGTTTCCACATTTTCATCCAAGTCTTCAAGAAGTTCGAAAATTACAGAAGGCTTTTCCTCGTCAATCAACTCTTCAATATGAACCTGAGCTTGCATTTTAGGTATATGCAAAAACTCATCTGGCAACTCTATAGTACTTTTTTCGTTCACTTCTGTTTCTGATGCTTCATCTCCTTCGTATTCTACAATATTTAAATCATGAGAAATATCTGTCGCTGGTTTCTTTGCATCTTCGTCTTCTAATGTTTCTTCTATTACTACATCTCCCTGTTCAGAATCATCGTATTTTGTTCTCTTTTTCTTTCTTAGTATGGTTCTTTTTGTTTTAATTTGAATAGGTTCTGAATTCCCTGGAGCTTGTACAAACTTTGTAATTATTTCTTCACTTTCTTCTATATCAGATGATTTTGGAGAGATTTGAGTTATTTCTGAAAATAGTAGTTCTTGTGTTTAATTTGGTAGTGAATTTACCTTTTCAAAAACATGTTTTTTTTTAATTGTTATGAAAAGTATTTGATCATTTAATTGATTATTAAATTGATAATTAAAATGTAACATTCTACGTTACATGAAACGTTGACGAATCTGGTGTTCGACTGATCTATGTTGTAAGTAAGTCGATCGTGTACGTAATGAAATTCACGCGTGCACAGTATTAATTAAATCAATGAGAAACTCGTATGTGCGTTTGCAACAGAAAATTTGCAATGTATTACATATAACTTTAACTCTATTCTTGGATTACTGAATTCCACCAAATTTCGTAATAGTATTAATCGAGTTCTCAAGGCATTAAAAAAATGAAAACTTTGCATTTCGTCACGGTGAATGAAATGTGATGATTCAAAGAGGAATGTTTAACTTAATTAGTACTTAAAAGTTTACTTATTTAACAATTGTGGTCTCGATTTGTATGAAAACTAGTGCATGTAAAAAAAAATGTATTATTCTGTATTAAATAATTTAGGTTGAATGTTTAAACTAATAAGGATAAAATAAATAAATAAATAAAAATTAAACCCACTTCAAAAACAACCACAAAAAACTTTTCTTTCGAAAGTCTGTGACTTTTTTTTATTTTATTGACATTTTTTCCACTGACCGTCGATGCAAACAACTATTGTTTGCTTTGACTTTTGGTTTTAGGCTGACCCCACATTTGGCGTGCGCGATCCTCGGGCGAGCGTCGGGTGTTGCCGCCGTGTGAATGCATGTAGCGAGCGCGCAACGCGCGCGCGGCGCGCTCGCGACGCTCGAGGATCGCGCACGCCAAATGTGGGGTCAGCCTTAGTTTGATTGTTTGTGATTTAAGTTATATATACTTATATTTCCTTTACAGTTGGTGGCTTGCTGTCCGATATTTCATCAAATGCAACTATGTTATAAGTATTTTAGGTAAGAACAGTAAATTATGAAATAATCGTTTCAAAGCTTCAGTAAAATTAAGTATTTTTGTTTATTATAATATTTTTATATGGTCATTGTTGTGTTAAATCTCGAAATATATAATAAAATCTTATAATACTCGCACTCGTATTACTGATTCATAAAATTGAACAGTAAAATTACGATAAAAGCCTGAATTATTCCATGAGGCGGTAACAAAGTAATGTTTTTTAGGTAAACATATTCGGAAGAAAAAGACTTCTTTTAGTAATATGATTGGCTTAGTTTTAAACATAACAGTTTTTACATATTAGCTAATGAATTATAACATACATTATTAACTAATCAATTATTTCTACAAACACCAAACGAATAGGTGGAGAGAAAATCTGCGAAAGACCTATTCCCAGCAGCCCACGAATACAGGCTATACGAATACAGATGATGATGAAATCATTTCCATTTTTTGTACGTTTGCTTCATACCTATAATTCTTGACAAAAATCTGTGACTGAAGAAAGACCAAAAAGTGTAGTGATAGAGACAATTTACCTTTTTTTGGTAAGAAACCTGATTTAATATTTTGACCAGTATTTATTTATGTAATGCTCGAAGAAAATGATAATCTACTTTTAGATAATTATGAGTAAAAAAGACATAAGTAGTAGCATTCACACTGACACGTGTTTTAAATGGCCTGAGTCAGTCTTACATATGTAACTATAGGTTATTTACGAGGTTATTACAATAATTTAAATTTCAAATAATATTTATAAGAATCAGCGGTGACTGAAGTAGGTAATTTAATGGTGGGTCCACATAACTAACATTTCCCCGAACCGAACACCGTGACCGTGACAAAGTCGGGTGTCAGTTGTCCATCTCATACTCCCCTACAAAATATTTAGATCAAAAAGTACGCGCGAACATTATACGTGACACGGGTCACGGGACGATCAACCCAAAGTCGGTCTTTTTCATAGGATTTCCGATACTGGTCCGGTCTCGGTGTGCTCGATACTTCCACACTGCCTTTTTTTTCACGCGTATAATGTCGCGTGTCTTCACCCTGGTACCTGCACGAGATGATGGACCGGCAAATGATCGGGACATGACAACACCCGCTGCCCCGCCACCCGCATTTTGTAATTATGTTATTAGCATTGTCAAATTGGTTTCCGAGATTAAAAAAAACACTATTGTTCGACCGTGTCCTGTACCGGAGTGCAATCCGATGCAAACCTTCACCAGTCCACATAATACGTAACAAGTGTTTTCGGTTCGCCGAAATGTTACTAATATTACCTTATGATTACTTATAAATAATTGCCTCATTTCTGCATTTATTTATTAGCATGCACATTACCTTTTCTTTTGAGTTTATTAGTTGTGTGTCTGATAAATCAAACCTATTGTTATTTTAAATGGAGTCATAAACAAATTCCGTCTTACCACAAGAAAGATAAAAAACTGTCAACTTTAAAACAACATTTTACGTAAATATAAGGGTTGTTTTGCTGTTATACTTTTTTTAGACAAGCGTTCAACAGATGTTTATCTTTTTGTGGTAAGGCAGATTAAGTTTAAGTAACACTCTATTTAAAATGAGTAGTATCAAAAGAGTTTGATGGTTTTGGAACCTGTTTGAAACCTTAAGCATTTTAATGTTCCACGGAAAATTTTCATCACGACGTAGAGAGCGAAATACAGTCTCATAGGATTGTTAATAAGAACACAAAAATGACTTACTTAGTATTTAGTAGTAAGTTGGACTTACCATGCACTTGAGATTCCTGTTCTGTAATTAAAATTCTATGATCGTCCTCATCAGTCGTGATAATTTTACTTTCCGATATTTTTGGCTTCTTTTCGGAGTATGGTAGTGCTTGCTCATCAACAAATTCTGTAGATACCTCGACTTCGTTGGCGACTGTAAAACTTTTCTTTATTTTTTGTGGTTTAGTTTCTGGTATATGTAATTCAGTTTCATGTTGAAGACTTTCACTGTCTGTAATTATTAGTGGCGTTACACTAGTTGCTGTGATTTTTGTGGTTTCAGTCTGTGTTTTTGGTGTTATTAAATCTTTAACTTGAGTCTCTGCAACGTTTTCAGTGCATTGTACGTGTGTTAACAATGTAATAGATTTTTCAGCTTTAGCGGATTTTACTTGATCTATTCTGAAAGTGTCTTGTGAATCTTCTTGTGTTATTTCATCAACAGTTATACTTTCTGTGGTATTCAATGTTACTGATGCTTTTTCCAGTGGTGCTAGTTCCTCAAAGTTCGAACTTATTTCACTTTCATTTACAACTACAGAACTTTGCGTAATAGGTCGCATTTCAATATGTTTTCCACGCACGTTTATTTCTTCATGATCTAAAGGTTTTATGGATGAAACATTCTCACTGATAACAGTTTCCGTTTGTTCGATGGGTTTCATTTCTAACAATTGTTCTGTTACTTCTTTGATGGGTTCGTTAGCGACAGTCATGTCCCATGGCTTTTCTTCAGTGACATTTTCAGTTACGACGTAGGATTTATGAGCTTCAACATCTAAAGACGCTGTATTAATATCTGGTTTTAGGAAACTAGGTAAATCTTCAATTTTTTCTACAATATCCGGTTTTACATTAGATATTTCTTGAAGAGTTATATGACTTTCGTCCGCTTTTTCCAGTTTTTGCTCATTCGGTTTATCGAAAGATTTTGGTTTTTCTTCTGCTATAATTTCAAATTGTTGAATTGATTTCATTTCAGTTACCGCTTTTTCAGCAGTGTTGTAAGTTTCTTCACGGCTTATTATTTCATCAGAAATTTCATGTACTAAATTTTCAGAAGTAGTGTAACTTTTATGTAGTTCGAGCTCGTAACGAGTTTCACTTTCTGTAGGTTCAAACTTAACATCGATACTTTTTATGGTCTCTATGGAATGAGGTTGAATATTAATGAGCTCACTTAAAGTGTCTTGTTTTGTCAAAGCTTTTTCGTCTTTAGTAATATTATCTTTTAAAATGTCAAACTCTTCCATCAAAACAGTTTCTGTTGTTGTAATATGGTTAATTGGTTTTATATCCACTTTTTGTTTACCGCTTATTGGAGCAATATTGATTGGCATATCTTGTTCTTTCTCTTCTCCGACAGTGTCTGTTATTGTAATGTGTTGTTTGGGTTCGATTATAATTCCAGGAACTTCTTGCAGTGGGGCTTTCTCTTGCGGTAAAGTGGCTTCCGATTCTTTTATAGTTACTTCCTCTATTTGAATAGGTAAATTAGTAATGTATGTTTCTTCAACTTGCTTACGTGAAGTAATTTCTTTCGTGTCTATCAGGTTTTCAGTTTCCGTTATTTCAACTTCTGTCACTGTAAGATGCTGACCTACTTCTAAGTTAACTGAAGGAACGAGTTCTTTTACTTTTTCTAGATCCTTTAGTTCGGTTGGTCTTTCTTCGTAATTTGTCTCTTGTACATGAAGTGGTTTCATAGCTTCGATTGTGATATCTCCCATTTCTGTTTTCTTATTGTCAATTAAATCCATGTTTTCTTCGATTTCTGATACTTCCAACAATTCAGTATTTATGTGTTTATGTGTAGTTAAGCTTACATCATTTTTAACTGCCTTTGGTTTTTTATCTTCCTTTAACGTCTCTTCTTTCTCTGCTAATATATTTTCTGATATGTTTAAGCTATCCTTTGGCTCTACACTTACACCGACTTGAAGTGGTTTTGTTTGGCTATGAGATTCTAAAATAAGTTCTTTTTCACTCGGAATCGTTTCATTTACACCAATGCTTGCATGTAATGGCATATCAACTGTAGGCTTTATTGTTCTTGTCTCCGGTATCAATCCTTTAGTTTGTAAATCTTCTTCTTTATCAGAAGATGTTATTTGAGTTATATTAACGTAATTTTTAGCTTGGAAACTCAGATTAACAGTCTCACTTTTAATCGGAATCATCGGTTCCAATATTTTTTCAGATTCTGTAACAATTGTTTCTGTAATATCAACAGATTTTTGCTCGTCAATGATACCTGTTGTTTTTCGTTCATCAAGCACAGGTTTTTCATAAGCCTCTTCGATTTCACATATAAATGGTTGTATTTCTTCAATAGCCTCTTGCACTCCATGTGTTGTTGTTGCACTTGTTGTTGTATTTTTGGGTGTATGGAAATCTTCAACGTCTTGACTTGCTAGCACTTCTGTACTAAGAATAGACTGTTTTTCGCTAATTAATGAATGAGCAGTTGTAGAGAATGGTTCTGGTAGCTGACTAAGTGCATTCTCTTTTTCTACTGTTTGTATTTCCGTAATTTCTTTAGCAGTGTTTTCAATAATGTTTTCAGTCGCTTTGTATGAATCTGTTTTAGTATCCATTAAACTCGTTTCTTTTTCACCTACTAATATTTCTGTCCTGTGTATGTGCTTTTGCAGATCATCTCGAGTCAACGAAGCTTTTGTAGCTTTGACAGTAGTTTTCTCAAAGTCCTGAACATTACTAGAAATGATTACTTCAGTATCAATAGAACTGGTATATGGAACATAGCCAATGGAAGCGTCATGTTTTGGTTGTAATATATCCGCATCAAACTCCTTTTCCTTGTCAATTGTTTCAGTGTAACTTGTTATAACAGCTTCTGTTTCAGTAATGTCACCACTAATAGTCGATGTTGTCAGTGGCTGTTCATGGAGCAGCGTTTCACTTTCACCTAATATTATTTCCATTTGCTCAAAAGTATTCTTAAATATAGGAGTCACACTTGTGTTTTGTAATATAATTTTTTCGTCTTTGAACTCTTCAGGTATTTCACTCGTAATAATTTCTTCCGTATGAGCAGTTTTTCCATAAATTTCATCAACTTTGGGTATTGCTTTTTTGAAGTCCATTTTCATTGTATTTGTATCTTCAGTATTATCCGAATGCGAAATTACTTCTGAAGTTTCTAAGCTCTGTTGGCAAATTATTGAGAATTCCGCTTGTTGATTATCTGGTATTTTATCTGCAGATAATATATTTTCTTGTTCCATAGCCAGTTTTTCGTCATACTGAGGTGCTTGCAGTGTTGATAGAGATATTATAGGCTTAGTCAAATTATCCGCCTCTTTCTGAACTAATTTTTCTTCTGAAGAATGAACCATAATTTCCTCTTGACTTATAGCTTCAGTCACTGTAGATTCTTGTTTGGCATTAGCCCATATTAATTTATTTATACTATCTAACACTTCCGGTGCGATTTCAGTTCTATTTTCTTCTATTTGAATAGCCTGATTAGAATCAATATTGAATGAAGCTGAAACGGTATTCATTTTAATAGTAGTATCCAGTTCATTTTCTTTTTCATTGTAATTGGTTGTGCTTACAATTATTTCATTGTGAGCAATGTTTTGAATAGTGGCTTTTTTGGGTGCGTCTTTAGCACTATCATCCGTATAACCTACACTTGAATCCACAGTGACTTCTGACAGCACAGCAACTGGATGTCCAATAATGTCAGAAGATGCTGTAAATGTCTGTGGAACTGTTGCAGTATTATAGTCACTTTCTTTTTCATGGTGCAATATTTCCGTTACATTAAGACTCTCTTCAGTTGGAATTACTTCGGGGTTTATAAACTTCAAATCTGGTTGTATATCATTTTGCAATACAGACTGACTGTCTAGAGTTTCATTTTGAGATATTTGCAAAGAAATCAAATTATTAGCAGTGATTTGTGCTTCTTCATAATTTGGAGTCAGCGTATCAAGGCTTGATAGGGTATCTCGTGAGTTTACTTCCGAAACTACTGCAAGTTTATGATCTGAATCTATATCAATCTTTGCAAATGTAGTTGGTTTTAATGTATCGGCATCGAGATTTTGTTCATTTAAACTTGTTACAACTTCAGTAATATTTAAACTTTCTTTGCCAATAAAAACAGCCTGAGCTGCACTCTGAGAAATTTTATTTTCCTGTAGCAGTGAAAGTTGATCTTCAACATTTGTTTGAAGTACTGTTATTTCTTTTTGTAAATCCCTTGTTTCCGAGGCTTTTTCAGATAAGTTTGGTTGCTCGGCCATAAAATCAATTTGGTCAGCTGTATTTACTTCTTCAGACAATGGAGTCTTCAATGGATGACTAGATGCTGACTGTGCATGGACGGTTTCTGGTATTTTATTTAATGTTAACTTATTTTCGCATACAGAAGATTCAGTTTCCGAAACAGTTATTGGTAAATTCGGGATAAGTGATGAAAGTACAACCTCGGGTTTCATTGTTTTGTACTCTTCCGTTGATTCTTTATCATGAATAAATGGATATGTGACAATTTTAGCACTAGAAGTTATAACGGTTTCGACTGCCGAGTCCTCTAAAGGCTTCTCTGGTGATTTAATGTCATCAGTAGCAGTCATTTCTAAAGTTTCTGAAGTTAAAAGTGGCTCAAATGCTTTGAAATCGAAATTCGCTTTAGCTGTTAATTTATCGTCTCTTAATACGAGATCTTTTTCACTTTCATGAACATTGACTTCATGCACAACATTTTTATCTAATGTTGATATTGCTATGTCAGCATGAGAGTCAGGAATTGACTTCGTTTCTTCCAACGAAATCTCCGAATCGTGAACATTCGTTTCTGATTCAAATGTATGTTGCAATTCACTGATACCGATACTGGCATTTTTAAGAACAATAGTATCAGCTTGGAATTCTGATTCCTTTATGTGAGATGTTGTGACTGTGTTGTGAAGGCCAGTATGCAACATTATGTCTTTACTGACGGAAACTTGAGCAGGCATTTCTTTTGCTGGAAATTCTCCTTCTTTTTCATGCAGTTCTTCTATTGATATAACCAAACTATCTTTTGATGCAATATCTACACTTGCTTCTTGCGTCGGTGGCAGTTTTAGTGCTGATAGAATGCCTTCTCGCTCTTGAACATTGTGAACTTCTGTTACAACTTGATTGGAAACTAGAACGTCTTTACGTGCCATTTCGGTGGGCACTATCAACTCAGGATAGTATTTTCCGGACTTATCTTCAACAAAAACTTCCCCAACTTGTATTGATTCTAATAAATTGAAATTAAGTTTTGATGTTGCTGATTTTTCAACATTTAAAGTTTCTACGTCGGTTTCTTTCATTTCCTCATTAACCTCTAGAACATTTAAACCCACCAAAGGTGAAAATGCAATAGTAGCATTTGATTTTTTTGTAGGTGTTTCATGAAGTGGTGACTCTTTCATAGATATTATTTCTTCGGAAATATTAAGAGCGTCTTTTAAAATAATACTAGTTTTCGCATTTTCAGCTTGCTTTTCTTCTTTCTTAAAGTCTGATGTAGAGACATTGGCATGGATTTCTGTTGTGACGAATGATTCTGATGGCACAAAACCTTTGTTGGCAATATTTTCTGTAGTACTTTTATTTATTTGATACTCATCTACAGAACTGCTTATTTCGACTTCCGTGACTACTAATGGCTCAATTTCATTTACTGATGGCTTAATTGTTAATTTAGGATTTTCTTTAATTAGCAGCTGTGATTCTTTTTCATGGACTTCCTGTACATCGGCGATCAAAGAATAATTTGTATCAAATTTCAGATTCGCTGTTACGTCTGTAATTGACTTATCAGATAGCATATGAGTCACCTGGCTAGCAGGTACTATCTCAACCTTATTTTCAGAAATATCCGTGGCAATTGTTTTAAGGTACGGTATTTCATCGTTTTCTAGTTCACCGGTTTCGTCTTCAACGTAATGTTCTTGCCTTTCCTTTGATTTCTTTGTTTTTAAAGTAATTACTTGTTCTTCTGATGTTGTATCTTCTATTTGCTGCTCTTCAACAGCTATTTTCTGTTTAGTGTGTTTTTTGCGTTTGACTTGTTCTCTTTCTGTGACATCTGTGGAATTACAGTATAGTGTTTGAAGTGAAAAAATATATAAATTAAACAACATAAATTCCAATGTAAAAATGGCTTATTGTGTGTTTATTTAAGCGGGCGTATAGTAGGTATATTGTTTTATACTGATAAGTTAAAAGTAATCATATAAATGTACATAATTTATGTTAATACTTACTTTAACTCTTGCTTGAGTCACACGTGATTAAAGTAAAGTCATTATTTAGTATTCAAAATGAAGCACATTCTTGAAGCCATACGAAGTATTTAAATGCTGCATATAATAAAAAATACACACGATTAAGCTGGTTGTATATGCGAAAACAAATTCAACACTTTACTAGTTAGTGAAATAGTAAAAAAAAACCTAATTGATAGTACATAATTATGTAGGACGATGTCAACATAATTGAATGTAAGATCTTAACCGTCTTACCACAAAAAAGTTATACCTACACCTTTAGAACATGTTTCTAAAAAAACTGTCAACGTCAAAACGACATTTTACGTTGATATTAGGGTTGTTTTGCAGTTACACTTTTTTAGACAAGCGTTCAACAGATGTTTTATCTTTTTGTGGTAAGACAATATCGAGATTTTATTAAATAATCTAAATATTTTAGACTATTATAAAAAGTGAGTACTTTTTGGGTTCCGTAGTCAAATGGCAAAAAAGGAACCCTTATAGATTCGTCATGTCTGTCTGTCTGTCCGTCCATATGTCACAGCCACTTTTCTTCGAAAGTCTAAGAGCGATCCTGTTGAAACTTGGGAAGTAGATGTATTATGTGAACCGTATTACCAAAAGAATTGGGGGCTCCCCATACTTAGAATTGCAATTCAAAAAATGTTTTTTCACCGAACACCCATACGTATCTATGGAAGGTCTTTAAAAATGATCTTGAGGTTACTAATTTTTTTCTAAACTGACAGGTTGCGCGAGAGACACTTCCAAAGTGGTAAAATGTGTGTCCGGAGCCCCTGTAACTTCTAAAATAAGAGAATGATTAAACTAAAAACTACATTACCATGCAAACTACCTGTGAAAATTGGTTTGAACGAGATCAAGTAATTCGTTTTTTAATACGTCATAAATCGTAAACCCTAATTTACCTTTCAAAGTTACAACCAACTACAAGAACTTTTATAGAATGTTACTTCCTGCTACGGAACCCTTTATGGGAGATTCCGACTCGCACTTGGCCGGTTTTGTTTTGTCTTTGTGGCATCGTTGATCATCTAATTTAAGTACAGAGTTTAATGGGCTATAGTTTAGAGAAATCATGTTAATTTTTAAGTTTTAGTAGTGTAGTTCAATAAAATTATAATGTTTATACACAAGTCGCAATTGCAATATAGTACATTAAAAGAGATCAGTTTAAGTATTAACATCGTCCTACAACTGGCCTACTAAACTCTTATGCAGACTGGAAGATTACGGGTATGTACAACATTTGGAGTGTTTCAACTTGAACATATTATGTTTTCACGCAGTTTTATTGAACGCATATTTGAATACGCGCATATGAACCGATGCTTTCTTCCACCCTGTATAAGTGATAAAATGAATTGGAGGAAATACAAACATTGTTTGAAAAGCCGTCTGCTAATACTTTAATGCGTTTTCACATATAATTACTAACATGTCATGCAAGTAATATAATACTAACGCGTTTTTGCTATAAAATAGTTTCAAGCACTTTTTATGATAAAATGAATTACATTCTTGGTTGATTATAAGACCAGGTTATAATTATTTTGTTCAGCGAACTCAAAATTCATAAGACAACCGGTATTGTAAAGCTGACTTCACACCACATAATATCACAAGGGACGATGCGCCTATATGCTTGCGCCGCTTGTGCCCGTATGTAAAGGTATGCTCGGTGCGAGTCGGACTAACGCGTCCCACCCGCAAATGTCGTATAACTTCAAAGCCGCGCAAGGAACATCAACCTCTTGAAGACGCAGAATAGAGCGCGGCGCGACTTGACTCATGATATAACACGCCCGGCCGTGCCGTGTGAAGTTAGCTTAACTAAAAGCAACCGTCCGCTTGTCGATAGCTTGTGGATGCGTGTCATTCATTTGATTTTCAAAATCTTTTACCTATGATAATATGATTATGATTTTGTAGAAGCGCTCATGCGACGCAAAAATGAAATCAGTATTTTAAAATACCTGTGTAACAATAGTATTCACAACTTTTTGTCATATTAAATTTAAGCAAAAGCATTTTGGCGATAAAACATCCATAGCGTTATTTGTTAAAAAAACGGTGGCGAAATATTTCGTTTACGTATAAAAATGTTATTTATTGTATGTATTGAGTTTATTCAAATAATAAACTCACCTTCAGCAACTTCCGATACTTTGGTGGTATCTAAAACAAATATGTCATGAGTGGCATAAATAAAAGCACTTAAGGAGATTGCGTAGTGGTCGCGGGACTAACGAATTACCGTGACCCCGGTACGTAAAGGGCTATTGAAGGACACCTGTTTTCTAGCTGCGTCTAAGTATTACGTCAGGAATGTCCAACTCCACACCATGTATTTGAAAAACATCCCCAAGGCATAGAGATTCTTTAGAGTTATTAAGTCATTCGGATATTTCAAACAGTTTAAAAGTTAGAGAAATATATTATTAAATTAAATTTCTAGTAGTAGTACAACATTGGTTAAATTTCCGAAATCTGACTAATATTGCACAAGTCCAAGTAAGAGTAATATATAAATTATTGTTGTTTATAATTATACATTTATATATACGTACTTGTTATTGTCGCGAGACATATTTAGATAAGTTAGAACCTTAGACCCGACCTGATTTTTTTATTTCGCGGGCCACTTCTATGCTATCCTTTTTATTCAGTACGAGTCTGACTGTCCCTTCTATCAAGCCCTGGGTGGGAGGACTCATTTGATGATTTTCGCAATTTGTTAGGATGCACGTGCAATTGCCTGTGCCACATACATTTTTGACAAAGTAATGACTGGAGTTAATTTGTATAAAGTATTTGAACTCCCATTAATTATTTTTGCCTTTTAGTATGAATCTATAATATGCGTGCAAAAAAATATTACCTTTTATAACTGTAGCTGTATGTACCTCCGCCGTCTGTTCTGCTGATGATTCCACTATAACCTATAAATTAAGAGCAAGATACAAGTTTGAGATTTACAAGTGAATTTCGGATACCAGTAATATCTAACATGGATTTGCAATGCTTGACACGGAAACATTCAAAACTATTCTGGTTCATCTATACAACATTATGTTTTGTTTATGCGAAACCAAATACACCTGTCTAATATTTTTGTGTAAAGAATCTATATCACTTTGCGGGACTATTCAAGAGTTACCGCGGCACTGGAACGCAAACGGACATATGAACAGGGTGATTTCAAATCTGTATCATGAAAAATCATAAAGTTATAAGCTTGTAATGTTACCTGGTTGTCCGTTCAAAATCTGCTAATTTCGCGGCGGGTCTCGCTCAACTCGCGCCTCCTCTGTCGTACACTCATTGATAATCGTTTAGCAAAGGGAACCTAATCGTGAAGTGATTGTATTGTAATTAAGTGGTGATAAAATTAATTTAAATATTTCCGGAAAAAAATATAACATGGTGTAAAAATTATTGGAATCGATTCAGTTACTGATTCTTTGATTTGATTTTATGAACAAACTATATTCGGGTTTCGCATATTATACAAAAAATAATGTTGTATATATAAAAGAACAGGGTATGGTTGTAAGAATCGACTACAGCCAAAACCGCTAAACGCAGAAATTTGAATTTTGGACTGCAGTTGCAGTTTACCATGTAAGGGGGAGCAATAAGACAGAATTTTGCGAAAATCCTCCTCTAACGGGGTGAAAACTTTTGTATGAAAAATCTTATTCCTTGGGTACATACATTTGAAACTTGCTTAAATAAAAAAATATTGGCACTATCCATTTTTTAAAACTGCCCTCCATTGGTAATCTAGACGATGTTAAAGTTTGTATAGGGAAACTATAACGCGTGAGCTGATGATTTGTAAAATCAGTATTTATATACCAGATTAAAAAAATGTGAACACGACCGTGTTTTTGGACTTATCGAAAATCACTCTCAAGTTAGTCAAAAGGGATAGTTTTAAGAGAATGTTTTTAAACTGCCTAACGTAGAAATCTGATTTATGGATGGTAGTTGCAGTTTATTATGTAGGTGGGCACTGAGAAGAGATTTTTTGAATATCCTCCTCTAAGGGGTGAAAAGAGGTGAAAATGTTCGTATGTAAAATCTTATTCCTTGGGTTTTATAAACTTGAAACTTGACATGAACACGACCAAAAGTAATTAAAAAAGATTTTTAAAACTACCCTCCATTGCTGATTTTATGTTAAAGTTTGTATGGGAAAATCATAACGCGCAAGCGGATGAATTTAAAACTCAGTATATAGAAATAAGGTCAACAATAATCAAATATGTGTTTTTGGGATTTTCGAAAAACACCCCCTAAATTAATGAAAAGGGGTGATTTAGTTTTAAGAGAAGGATTTTACTGCTTGCTTTGATAAACTCAAAACTTGGCATAAATAATCTCTCATTCGAATACAGGAGGCGCGAAAGCGGGGTGAACATTGGAAAATCAGTTTGTCTACACTAATATTATAAAGAGGAAAGACTTGATTCTTTGTTTGTATTGAATAGGCTCCGAAACTACTGGCCCATTTTTAGATTTTCCAAAAGTACCTATCCTATAAGGAGGGTAACTGGGCATTTAAATTCACTTAGTTTGATGTTAGAAACAAGTTGCGCGCGGAGTGCTAGTTAAATATATTTTTAAACATATTAAATTATTCTAATATTATACTTCTGTTGTGAGTACTAAGAAATTGGTTAGAAAGATACACTTTTTTTTCAGCAGGAATCCGTTTACATCTCTGATTTGTCTCTGATTGACGGGAATAGGTCTGCCCTCTGTATGTATAGGACTTAAACATAACTAGTGATATGTGATATAAGATCCACCTCTATTTTACCCTATGGGAATAAATTAGATGGGATGATATACAAATTAATAGAATTTGTACCTCGTGTGCCTCCTTTTGTTCCCAGGAACGTGGTTTGAAATCTTCCGGATAAAAATGAGCAATTACTTCTTCAACTGATGAATGTTTTAATTCCACCATTTTCAAGAAAGCACGGAATCCGACTTTAGCTGCGATCACATCTTCATCCTGAGCGGTTTCTTCCGTAAGTACTTCAGTAATAAGTGCGCCATGTCCTTGTCTTTCTACTAAACGAACCAAAGCTGACTGCGATTGTGGAACCCTTAATGCTGGGAAATATTCAGAATCATACAGACTTTCTATTTGTTCCGTAGTGAGGCCACTTCTCATCATGAAGCCAATTTTAGCTAATTCTCTCAATGGTGATTCACCAGGACCAAACTCTTTAGCGTTGATTACTTCTAAAAGTTCATTTATTTCTGCAACAACACGTGAGTCACCCTCTACTAATCTGATAATGCCTTTTTGTGTTTCATATGGCTCTTCAAAAGGCTGTACCATTTCTTCTTTATCTGGTTGTGATGATATTAAATATTCTTGTGGTGTAACAATCGGCTCTGCTTTTTCTGCCTTTGGTTCTGATTTTGTTTTTTTATCAGCTTTTTTGTAAGTTGCAACATCCACGGTCTCAACATAGTCAGCTTCAGTAACAACTGTTTTTGCCTTCTGTTTCTCAGTTTTTTTGACAGGTTTAGGTTTTTCCATAACTTGTACCTCTTCTGTTACTACTACAGAATCTATGACATCTTCTGTCACTTTTGCAGTTTCTTCTGTTACAACTTCTTCTTCGCGTTTAATTATTTTTTCCTTTTTATCTTTCTGTTTTGTATGTTTTGCTTTTCGCACCTTGTCTGTAGTATCATATACTTGTAGTTTAGCTTTGGTGATAGCCATACCTATGTCACTCACGGCTTTACACATGTATGTTCCCTCTGAAGCTTTAACACACTTTTTGACCGTGCATGTCGTTCGATTATCTTTATTTTCGATTGTATAATTTTCATCTGTTCTAATCACCTTATCATCTTTGTACCAAATTATTTCTGAAAAAGTAATTTTTTTTTATGCGAGAACGAATACATAAAAAACTTTGTGTTTCTGTCTTTTTTTCAAGATTTCTAAGTTGCAGGTCTAAGACGGCCACTTTTTTATCGTGGTAATATCATCAAATGAGTCCTATATCAAATGAGTAATGGGTGGGCCATTACTGTCAGACTCGTACTGACTACAATCCACGGTGTCCTTCAATAGCCCTTTACGTTCCGGGGTCACGGTAATTCGTGGCCCTCTAGACTTGGTCCTCTAGAGGGGGCCCCATCATTTTTGCCGACACCCTTTGAGGAACGCGTGGAACACAATGCGCCGTCTGAATTATTAAAATTCACGAAATGGCTGTTTTAGACCTGTTAGTCCCTGACTAAAAGTTAATATAGTTTGTACGTTTATGAGTATATTATACATTATACCCATTTAATATTTTCAGTTGTTCTAAATATGTCTAGTACTTATCAAACAAATATAATTAATGAAGTTTAATTTAGTTGGAATCGTGTAGTGTGTCCATTATAACAAACCTGGGGTGGGGTTTCCGCTGTATATAGCTTCGAAGGTAACGGTTTCTTCTTCGTCAACCCGTTCTCCTAGAATGTCTTTCACAAATGTGGGCACTGATTGAGTCGCTGTGAAAAATAAGAAATTGTTACTTACTTTATATCTTGAATTGATACATTATAGGCGTGTGCTCTCTTTTTGGGAGCAGCTATTTGTAGGTAACGTAATGCTCAGAAACTGATTTTGTTTTATTATATTACAGGTTAGGGTGCGTCGTGCGTCGAAAGAATTTTATTTTCATAGATATGCCACCAAATTTATTTTTGTTCAGCTTTCAAAACGAAAATGTGTTACCTTTCAACGCTGCTTGCAATTCTTCCATGTGTGTTACCCATTCTGGTTTTCGGTACTCCTTGGTTCCAATTATGCCTATAAGGAAAATAAAAGAAAATGTCATAAGATATTTTCAATACAATGGGCAGAATAGGTAGTTGCTATTTCCTGAAGTCTGTTCTGTTTCAGTCTGAAAGTTGGGAATGAAGGACAATTAACCAATTGATTAAAGGTCTCGTGCATGACGCAACACATTTGATATATTTGTAATTCTGCGTACATCGATTGCTTCATGATCGGCCACTGCTACCTGTACAACCTATAAAACTTGTACTACAATCATAATGGGTACCTTCTCTATTCGATATTCAAGCGTAGGTACTTGTGTTTAGTGTAAGTAAACAGTATTTGTAAATAAGTATGGGCTGGAAGGAAAAGGGAGTACGGATAGATGAATAACAATATTCGTAAATTAAATATTGTTATAATCAAGCCACTCAAAACTGCTGCAACTGTAAGCACAAAATAAAATAAATATTTGTATTTGAGTATGTAATCTTAATTAATCTATAGATTTAGAGTTATTTATGAATGATTGATACTTACTTTCTACAGAAAGTGCTGCGATTGTCGATGTTACTCCCAATGGATTAAATGCTTCAAATACAATTTCCCCGGTGTCGTCTTGATACACTTCAGGTATAATTAGTATCGAAGTGCCATCTTCCATTTCCTCTATTTGATATTCTTGCGACTGAATTATCTCCACGCCTTGCTTAAGCCACCTTACTTGAGGCTTAGGAATACCTATAGCTTTTGCTTCGAACCTAAACAGTGTTTATAAATCGCTTATTATGTGTTACAAAAAAGAAAACAATTATTTATTGCATTTGTTAACGCAATAATAAAATGAGTATGTATTCTAAGAAGTGTTCAAGGAGTGCTGCGCCTTTTCTGTTACACATTTTGTGTATCAGAAAATATCTGTACCCTTGTAGATCTGTCATCTGTACCTGTCCCTAATCTTATGCCTGGAATGCAAAAATAAGTAAAACATGCAGAGCTTCATAACCTTTCAGAATGTTTTGAAAAAACTAACAGCATCATAATAATTATAGTCGTAGTTTAGTATTTCAATAAGGAAATCGTTACAGACCTGGTTAACTCTCCTTCTGTAGTAGTAACCACAGTTGGCAATGCTTTAACAATGCGCGGAGCAAATTCCTCAATGTCACTAGTTTTCTGTGAAATAAAGTTGTCATCGTATAGATTTTTTTCAGTTGCTAGTTTGAAAGTTTGCTACTTTTTGAGCGGAATACTTATATTTTGCAAAAGTTAAAAGAAAAAATCGAGAAATAACGATTCTGAACATTCTATTTTACGCAATCTACACTGACAAGAAACAAGAGATACAAAATTAACAATAACGAAAACAAAAATAACACGTATCGTGTATTTTCTTACCTCATCGCTTAGTATATCTTCCTCTGAGGCACTTGGTACATATTCGTAAGCTAGAAAATAAAATGAATAATTATAAAAAGTAGTCTTAGTTCTATAATTAACATGATTCACCAGTGCTTAATTCTTGTGCAATATTCAAGTGTAATAATTTGGTCGTTAATGTGTTAAAAATTCCCGTTTTAGGTCGTTCTGCACAACCCAATAATTCATCCACAACAACAGAATGCGACGCAGTTAACACTCAAGAAGCTCTCATAACACAAGCATTTTGATTCCATCTTTTCAAACTGAATTTTCTATTTTATTGCAGTAGGAAAATATATAAAATAAACTCAAATGCGGTTTTATTTTTCTAATAAACGAAGTGATCTAGTATCAAATAAGAATAACTATTTATGGTAAAATATAAATGCTTAAAACTACGGAATTAAAACTACTCTTTTTTTAAATTGAACTCATTGTGTTAAATTTGTTTTAATTTAAGCTTTGAAAATAAATATTCAACACTGTAGTGTCTATTAAAATCAAACTTCAAATAATTGTTCTACAGATGCATGGCAAATATGGTCAATGTTATTAGGTGCCTGGGGTGATTTAATATGAAAACTCGTACACTCCGTATATTTCAATATACATGCAAACTATTGTTCATGCATTGGTGAAGTAGAATTCATGTCGCTACCTTCAATTTCAACAGTACATTCACAGCTACAACTTCCAAAATCGTTTGTAGCTACACAACGGTATATTCCTGACATTTCGGGGAAAGCTTCTTTTATGCATAATTCACATAGGCCTGATTCTTGTCGAGCCACAGTTATGTCTCTAGCTCTTTGAACAGGTGTACCATCATGATACCAATCTATTTGTGGCCACGGCTGACCGCTGATTTTACACGATAGTTTTATTGGTTCCCCATCCATTATTAAAACTGATTCTAAAGGAGTAATAATTTTTGGCCCTTGCCCTATGAATTCTTTATCTTGTTGTTCTAATAGCGAAGCAGAACATGAAACAGATCCTGCATAATTCTCGGCTCTACATGTAATGACTCCTAAGAAATCTTTGCTAATATTTTCAATGCATAGACACGATACGTTTTCCCTGTCTGTTACATATATATTAGTTAATTTATTTTGTTTAGCATGTGTGGTTACTTCTCTTGTGTCTATGAACCATTGGAAGGAAGCATTTGGAGTTGAAGTTACTTCAACCTCTAGCAATACAATATCTCCTAAAATAACCGATTTTGGTTTTAAAGGTTTTATGAAAACAGGTGGCAAAATTTGGTCTTCATCTAATGATTTTAGTAGTTTAATGGAACTTCCTGATTTTGCAACCACGTTATTTTTTTCAACAACTACTTCGTATTTTCCTACTTTCTTTTTGTCTACTTTTTGTACTTTTACTGTTGATATCCCATTTTCAGTATGAATAACACAGTCTTCACTTGTTTCTAGGAGTTGATTGTTGCGATACCACTTCACTATGTTATCATCTGCAGGCTCATACACAACTGTCAATTCTAATGTGCTATTTTCCAATATGTTCAAAGCCTTAATTGGCTTAATTATCAATGGTTCCACCTCTGCAAAACAGTGTACTAGTTAATGTAAGGATTTTAACACCAGGAGCTCACATGCAATTGGACAAAATGAAAGGAAAGTTTAAAAATGCGTCCATCCACATGTTTCATATATTTTAAAAAAAACATGTTTTCTTCCTAATCCATAAGCAATGTGTTGTTAAATAAAAACTGATTAACTAACATGTTAAAAATTTACGTGATTTATTGGAGCGAGAGGACAATAAGTATTAAAAGAATGAATTTCCATCAAATTGAAACGTGAATAAGAAAGATGTGGGAAAGAAATCTCTTCAGTTTGATGGTCTCTATTACACCCTTAAATAAGACTACAACTTTTTGATAAAATAATTGTTCAAAACGAGGCCGAACACATTAGAAATATTTCTGTTTTATCATACTCACACGTATAGATAGAAACGTAGGAAGTCAGGTTCCTGGACGTAATTCTTTAAATTCTAATGTCCTCAAATGTTTTGATAAACTTATTCTCAGAAGTAAATAAGTTGGTAAGTATGTTGGTATTTACATCGCGTTTGTTAGGTACAAAATGAGGAAAGTAACCATGCATCTGTTTGATAATAGACAATGTAAAGACACGTTTTATTTTAATATCCTATTATGACCTACATTATTGTATTGATTAATCTAAAATTGGTAAATAAATTCGTACCTTTCTTTTTATCCTTCTGAATTTGTTTTTTGATTTGTTTCCGTTTGACAACAGTCGTTGTTTCTTCCTCAACTTCTTCAACTGGCTCATCAACTTTAACTGTCGTTGTTTCCTCAACAAAAGTCTCTTCAACAGACTTTTCTTTTTTAATTTTTTTCTTTTTCTTTTCCTCTGTCTGCACGTCTATAGTAACTTTTTCAACTACAGTGGATTCATGCTTGTCTTCCTCAAGGATAACTGTTTCAAGTGATTTTTGTTGTTTAAGTATTGGTTTGAGAGGCGTTTCTTTTATTTCTTCAACTACCTTTTCCTTTTTAACAGGCTTTAGTTGTACTTCCTCTGGTTTTTCCTCTTCGGGTGCCTTTTGTTTCGGAACAGGCTTGAGGACAACTTCTTCTTTAAGTTCCTCTTCCTTCGGCCGCCTTCTGCCTGTTGGCCACTTAGGCTCCTCGGGCTTTGCTTCTTCCACAACCTTTTCCTTTTTGGTAGGCTTCAATTGTACTTCCTCTGGTTTTTCCTCTTCAGGTGCCTTTTGTTTCGGAACAGGCTTGAGGACAACTTCTTCTTTAGGTTCCTCTTCCTTCGGCCGCCTTCTGCCTGTTGGCCACTTAGGCTCCTCGGGCTTTGCTTCTTCCACAACCTTTTCCTTTTTGGTAGGCTTCAATTGTACTTCCTCTGGTTTGTCCTCTTCAGGTGCCTTTTGTTTCGGAACAGGCTTAAGGACAACTTCTTCTTTAGGTTCCTCTTCCTTCGGACGCCTTCTACCGGTTGGCCATTTGGGCTCCTCAGGCTTGGCTTCTTCTACAACCTTTTCCTTTTTGGTAGGCTTCAATTGTACTTCCTCTGGTTTTTCCTCTTCAGGTGCCTTTTGTTTCGGAACAGGCTTGAGGACAACTTCTTCTTTAGGTTCCTCTTCCTTCGGACGCCTTCTACCGGTTGGCCATTTGGGCTCCTCAGGCTTGGCTTCTTCTACAACCTTTTCCTTTTTGGTAGGCTTCAATTGTACTTCCTCTGGTTTGTCCTCTTCAGGTGCCTTTTGTTTCGGAATAGGCTTGAGTACAACTTCTTCTTTAGGTTCCTCTTCCTTAGGACGCCTTCTACCGGTTGGCCATTTGGGCTCCTCAGGCTTGGCTTCTTCTACAACCTTTTCCTTTTTAACAGGCTTCAATTTTAACTCCTCTGGTTTTTCTTCTTCAGGTGCCTTTTGTTTCGGAACAGGCTTAAGGACAACTTCTTCTTTAGGTTCCTCTTCTTTCGGCCGCCTTCTGCCGGTTGGCCACTTAGGCTCCTCAGGCTTAGCTTCTTCTACAACCTTTTCCTTTTTAACAGGCTTCAGTTGTACTTCCTCTGGTTTGTCCTCTTCAGGTGCCTTTTGTTTCGGAACAGGCTTAAGGACAACTTCTTCTTTAGGTTCCTCTTCCTTCGGACGCCTTCTACCGGTTGGCCATTTGGGCTCCTCAGGCTTGGCTTCTTCTACAACCTTTTCCTTTTTGGTAGGCTTCAATTGTACTTCCTCTGGTTTGTCCTCTTCAGGTGCCTTTTGTTTCGGAATAGGCTTGAGTACAACTTCTTCTTTAGGTTCCTCTTCCTTTGGACGCCTTCTACCGGTTGGCCATTTGGGCTCCTCAGGCTTGGCTTCTTCTACAACCTTTTCCTTTTTAACAGGCTTCAGTTGTAACTCCTCTGGTTTTTCTTCTTCAGGTGCCTTTTTTTTCGGAACAGGCTTAAGGACAACTTCTTCTTTAGGTTCCTCTTCCTTCGGACGCCTTCTACCGGTTGGCCATTTGGGCTCCTCAGGCTTGGCTTCTTCTACAACCTTTTCCTTTTTAACAGGCTTCAGTTGTAACTCCTCTGGTTTTTCTTCTTCAGGTGCCTTTTGTTTCGGAACAGGCTTAAGGACAACTTCTTCTTTAGGTTCCTCTTCCTTCGGACGCCTTCTACCGGTTGGCCATTTGGGCTCCTCAGGCTTGGCTTCTTTTACAACCTTTTCCTTTTTGGTAGGCTTCAATGGTACTTCCTCTGGTTTGTCCTCTTCAGGTGCCTTTTGTTTCGGAATAGGCTTGAGTACAACTTCTTCTTTAGGTTCCTCTTCCTTAGGACGCCTTCTACCGGTTGGCCATTTGGGCTCCTCAGGCTTGGCTTCTTCTACAACCTTTTCCTTTTTAACAGGCTTCAATTTTAACTCCTCTGGTTTTTCTTCTTCAGGTGCCTTTTGTTTCGGAACAGGCTTAAGGACAACTTCTTCTTTAGGTTCCTCTTCTTTCGGCCGCCTTCTGCCGGTTGGCCACTTAGGCTCCTCAGGCTTAGCTTCTTCTACAACCTTTTCCTTTTTAACAGGCTTCAGTTGTACTTCCTCTGGTTTGTCCTCTTCAGGTGCCTTTTGTTTCGGAACAGGCTTAAGGACAACTTCTTCTTTAGGTTCCTCTTCCTTCGGACGCCTTCTACCGGTTGGCCATTTGGGCTCCTCAGGCTTGGCTTCTTCTACAACCTTTTCCTTTTTGGTAGGCTTCAATTGTACTTCCTCTGGTTTGTCCTCTTCAGGTGCCTTTTGTTTCGGAATAGGCTTGAGTACAACTTCTTCTTTAGGTTCCTCTTCCTTTGGACGCCTTCTACCGGTTGGCCATTTGGGCTCCTCAGGCTTAGCTTCTTCTACAACCTTTTCCTTTTTAACAGGCTTCAGTTGTAACTCCTCTGGTTTTTCTTCTTCAGGTGCCTTTTGTTTCGGAACAGGCTTAAGGACAACTTCTTCTTTAGGTTCCTCTTCCTTCGGACGCCTTCTACCGGTTGGCCATTTGGGCTCCTCAGGCTTGGCTTCTTCTACAACCTTTTCCTTTTTAACAGGCTTCAGTTGTAACTCCTCTGGTTTTTCTTCTTCAGGTGCCTTTTGTTTCGGAACAGGCTTAAGGACAACTTCTTCTTTAGGTTCCTCTTCCTTCGGACGCCTTCTGCCGGTTGGCCATTTGGGCTCCTCAGGCTTGGCTTCTTCTACAACCTTTTCCTTTTTAACAGGCTTCAGTTGTAACTCCTCTGGTTTATCTTCTTCAGGTGCCTTTTGTTTCGGAACAGGCTTAAGGACAACTTCTTCTTTAGGTTCCTCTTCCTTCGGACGCCTTCTACCGGTTGGCCATTTGGGCTCCTCAGGCTTGGCTTCTTCTACAACCTTTTCCTTTTTGGTAGGCTTCAATTGTACTTCCTCTGGTTTTTCCTCTTCAGGTGCCTTTTGTTTCGGAACAGGCTTGAGGACAACTTCTTCTTTAGGTTCCTCTTCCTTCGGTCGCCTTCTGCCGGTTGGCCACTTGGGCTCCTCAGGCTTGGCTTCTTCGACTACCGTTTCTTTTTTGACAGGTTTCAGATGTACTTCTTCTGGTTTTTCCTCTTCAGGTGCCTTTTGTTTTGGAATAGGCTTGAGGACTACTTCTTCTTTAGGCTCTTCTTCCTTCGGACGCCTTCTACCGGTTGGCCATTTGGGCTCCTCAGGCTTGACTTCTTCTACAACCTTTTCCTTTTTGGTAGGCTTCAATTGTACTTCCTCTGGTTTTTCCTCTTCAGGTGCTTTTTGTTTCGGAACAGGCTTGAGAACAACTTCTTCTTTAGGTTCCTCTTCCTTCGGTCGCCTTCTGCCGGTTGGCCACTTGGGCTCCTCAGGCTTGGCTTCTTCGACTACCGTTTCTTTTTTGACAGGTTTCAGTTGTACTTCTTCTGGTTTTTCCTCTTCAGGTGCCTTTTGTTTCGGAATAGGCTTGAGGACCACTTCTTCTTTAGGCTCTTCTTCCTTTGGACGCCTTCTGCCAGCCGGCCACTTAGGCTCCTCGGGTTTTTCTTCCTCGACTACCTTTTCTTTTCTGATAGGCTTCAGTTGTGCTTCTTCTGGTTTTTCCTCTTCTGGTGCCTTTTGTTTCGGAATAGGTTTTAGGACAACTTCTTCTTTAGGCTCTTCTTCCTTTGGACGCCTTCTGCCTGTTGGCCACTTGGGTTCTTCAGGCTTAGCCTCTTCTACTGGTTTTTCTATTAATTTGCGTCTCCACACTGGTACATCATCATCTGTTGTTTTGAGATTTTGTTCTTCCTCTTCCTTTATTTTCAATATTGCAGTATCTTCTTCGTATGTCAAGGTTTCTTCTGCCTCTTCCGTGTCAATTTTTTTAATTGATTCTTTTCTAACTTGCTTAAGAGTCACATCTTCTATTCGTTCTTTTACTACTGCAGTCTTTTCTACTTTCGTAGGACGTAGTTTGATACTTTCTTGTGTCCAAGGAATCGACTCTTTTCTTTCTTCTTTAATGGAATCTTTTCTTTTGTCTTCGACACGAGGTTTTCTCCATTGAGGTACCTTATTTTGGTCTTCTTCTTCATCTTGGTCCACTTTTAGGATTGTCGCGTCTTCCGTAACAGACAAAGATTCAACTTTTTTATCGTCACGTCGGGGCTTTCTCCAAGATTTAGTTTCCAAGTTTTGTACCTCAGTAGTTGAGGTAATGTCAGTATCATCTTGTACTTTCAAAAGGGAAGTATCTTCTGTGGCTATCACTTTCTCCAAAGATTTCGTTACTGGTTTTTGTTTCCTCCAATGCCGTACTTCAAGACTTTCTTCTTTTGTTTCTTGAATTATGTCTGTCTGTGTTTGTTTACGCCATGGTACGTTTGAAGCTAGTTTTTTTGTTTCGACGTCTTGCAAATTTTGAATTTTCAGTAAGTTACTTTCTTCTGTTGATTGATAAGATGATTTACTCACTTGTGTTATATCAACATCATCAGAGCTCGAAATTGTAACATCTGTCTTGTCTTGGAAAGTCTTCCGAACAGTTTTGCGAGACTCTGAAAAAGAGAAAAAAAAACTTATGAAAAGATACAATTTATGAAATATACCATAACCCCGCGCGTGTGTGAAGTAGAATTCACATGCTATAATTGTGTTTGCAAGTACAGTATTGATTCATAAAGTGTTTATTGCTTCCTTTAAAAGCAGGGGTAAGATATATTTAAAATTATAGTAGGACTATTTTATTAATTCACAAAAAATAAGACAGAATTATAAAGAAAACTCCATAAAACAAAATCGAAACAAGCAGTTCATCATGCAGATTTACATCCTAACTAATATTAAGATATTTTTTTACATAAAACTTGAATAAGGGTGAATTTTGACTTTGAGAATTTTGTTGGAAACTTCTTACTATGTCGTTCATTCTTACTCATGTTCGTTACTTTATTCAAACTTCACAGAAATACTATCTATATATATAATATAGAAATACTATCTATATATATAATAGAACTATTTTCAAAAGGGGTAGAATGCGGTTACTATAAAGAAAGAAAAAAAAACGACGGGTTGCACTCTGGGAGTGCCGGCAGAAGTGAAAACTTGAATAGTAATTGTTGGAAATATCTTGTGAACAGATTTTAGTAAAACTCGCAAAAATGGTTGACTTTTTATTTCAATAATTTTCCAATGTGACGTACATCTTTTATAAACAATGTTACCTAGCAACGAATGTATCCAGCATACAAACTTCTTTAAAAGTAATAAAGTCACACGAACATTCACGCAAGCGCACTGCGCCGTCCTACGCTTTTTCGGTCAGGGTCACGTGTCCTGACGCGAGTTTAAGATTTTATACCCATTACAGAAAAGTGCTCAACGCCGCTAAAGAAGTTTTCACTTCAAAAAATCTTTATGAAATGTTCAAAAATTTTGTCCTGCGTAAAGATTACATTTATTACGTATTGTTAACAGGTATTTTAAAATATATTTGGTATTAAAATTAATATAACCATATTGAATGAAGAAAGGAGCATGTCTATATTTTTAACGAAAGAAATGTACAAAATTATGCACGAGTATTTGACAAAAAATTGTGTTGAATATTTGAACTAGTCTGTAGCAAAAAAAGAACAAAGCCAGTGACTTCCGAAAGCAAAGTTATTTTACAATTTTTTGTAGTGAAGTCGGTTAATTTGTTTATTAAATTTTATTAATTTCGTTTATACCTTATAAAATACATTAAAACAAATATAATTATTTATTGGTCCACGTTACGTTTGTAGCGTTGCTCAAGCGGTTGAAGGTAGTACATAAATCTTAGCTAAAGATTGTTTGCTTATCAGAGGAGAGAAAAACATGCCTTGGGTTTAATCTAATTATTAACAAAAACTAGAACACCACGGTCATGTCGCTCCGCATACAGCTTGTGCTAACAATGACTAACGATAATCATAAAATATATAAAAAAAATATCACTCAAAAGTTGAATCCAGTCATAGTGCTCGTTGGCAGCTATTTTGTTTATTTGTTTTAATATTCTCCTTTCGTGTACAAAAAGAAGTTGAAGTTTTGGTGTTACCAAGAAAAAAAAAGGTTATTTGAACGGCAAAAATACTGTTTACCGTCTACATTACAAAACAATGTGATTACATTCCATTTATATCGAAAAAATAAAGTAATAGAAAAAAATCTAATTTTTGCGAGTTAAGTTCGAGAACAAAATATATCCGCAAAAATAAAAGCCGTATTAAGTAAGATATGTACTCGTAATTGTCATTTACCTAATATCAAAAAACCATTGTTTAAATCTTTATGTATTTTTAACCGACTTCCAAAAGGAGGAGGGTTTCAATTCGAATATTTATATATATTTTTTTTATGTTTGTTCGGCCATAACTCCGTCGCTTACCAACCGATTTGAAAAATAATTTTTTTGTTAGAAAGGCTGTACTTTCCGAATGGTCCCAAGAATTTTTTTTCGAAATCAGAGTAGCTATTTTTGAAAAATCAACAAAATACTATAAAAATAAAACAGTGTACACCAATTACTCCAAGGTTTCTGGTCCGATTTCTATGATTTTTTTGTTCGATGCAGTATACACCTGCCATTTGAACTCTTAAAATTTTACCTAATTTAGTTTAGTTCAGTAGTTTTTATTTTTAGCTCATTGTGTACATAGGCGGTGTTATTACTGGTGCTAAGGATTACAAAATTCTAGTGTACATGTAAGAAAATTATGTATCTAACAAGAATTTGGGTTGAATATTTAAACTAAAAAGAATAAAATAAAAGCATTTTTCAAAAACAAATGTAACCGACTTCAAAAACAACCACAAAAAAGTTAAAAATAACCTAGAAAATAACTTTTCTTTCGAAAGTCGGTGACAAAAAAGTCAATGAAATAAAAAACAAAGTCCCTTTTTCTGTTTTTTCCTTTTTTTAATAATTTTATTTCAGTTTTAGTTTACATTTAGTATTTTGTTGTAAAGGTTTAGTTTTATTCTCAAATTTCTAGTTTTAGTTATGTAAATACTTTTAGTTAATACTTTTTTATAAATTGTTTTCTAAGTCGTTTACATTTTTTTTAAAGAGTTTTTCTTATTGATCCCTCTCTTTTTGTGCTTGCGCATACGCTATGTTCAAACTACATTATCTCTTAAAGTATTATTGTTAAGAATTAGAAACAGTTGTAATATTGTATTGTAGCTTAGTGCATATTATGATAATCTGTCGATCTGGTAATAAAAATAAAAAGAGTTGTCGGTAATTTACAATAGGTACCTAATTTGTTGGAATTGACTTTTTCGATCACTTGTTACGACTTTCATATTTTTTCAAAAGTTATGGAAATATAAACACATTGTTTTGTGATGTAGGCAGTATTTTAGCCCATATTATAATCCTATTATTATCTCTTATCTGCAAGAGATAAAAATGCATAGATTTATGTCAACAAATAAACAAAATGGCTGCCACTGAGCAGGGAAGTGGATTGGAACCAAGTGTATTTGTATTTTAATATACGAGTAGATATATAGAATAAGCTTAATTATACTACAAAATTGTTACACAACTAGTCTAATAGATAGTCCAATTCCGAATATCCGGACACACTGTTTAGTATTAATATATGAATTTACTTATTTTGGATTGTCTGTATTCTAAAATCTTTTAATTTATGAACCGCGAATATAAAATAAAACTTATATCACTGTACCAATCAAAAAAGTCAATTCCTCGGGACCAGGGGCTAATCTCTAAACACGAAACCCATGGCTTTGGCCTTAGTGACAGACGTTTCATTTGACACCGAGCCCGAACTAAGAATGAATGATATAACGAGTTGACATATAGCTTCTTAGAGTCCGCGCCACCATTCCTGCGGTAAATTTTTGATATTACATTTTTTTAATGCAATTTGATGTAATGACATATACACTAGCACCGCGTCAAATGTTTTCAGTCGTGGCGGTATTATCCGTCCGCAATTTAGTGTGGAAAGTAGTTAGATTCGTACATCTGTATCCGTTCCTGTGTTTTCGTTGAAGGACTTAGAAAGTAGACACCCTGATTTATCCAACGAACCTTTTCTGACATATTGGCATACATAAAGATCCTGTAGACATATTCACCAATTGTATAAATATGTTTAAAGACACAGCTGATTATGTCTCATATGGATGCGTTCTAAACTGAGTTTTTAGTAGTGTTGGTTTACAGTTTTAATCAAATCAATTGTAGCCTGACAATTAGTTTCTTGATGTTTGGCTATCATTGAGGCATCTGGGCGTGTATAAAGGTACCACTTCAACAGTATCTTATTATAAATTCGGGTTGAACTATGCTATTATCGATTCTTTTGATTGAAAGATCTAGTGGAGTATGCCATTTTACCAAAATCATATTAAGTATGATACTGCAAAACTGGCCCCTTTAGGCCTCCAGTTGAAATCATCAATTTGAGATGAATGCATTTTGTAGAGTTTTATGGTAGTTATTGGTTCCCTCAGCTTATACCGTAACATTCCAGTATGATCAGTGGTACACTTGCCATGTTCAATGTTACATTGCTGTAGGTACATTGAACATGTATTTCGCGTGTGTCGATCGCCAGTTTTAGATGAACCAGTTAAAACCGTTGGCCGTTATATTCTTAATTCTGCATTGTTGACGGATAAAAATAAAAATTACGACTTTGGTACAATTTTAGCAACTGTCTAGTGAAAATAACAGCGATCATAACTTTATTTGACCACTGATCACATTTCGAGTATACTTTTTCATAAAAGTACCTATGTCTCACCTACCTGCCTACTTATTTAAAAAATATCGTTATGTCCTACTGTCTTTATTTTTAAGGGATATGAAACCCGTGTTGTGTTGGGCACTCTCTTGTCACCAGGGTTTAATATGATGAGCACAGAACGCGTAACTGGGGGGAGTAAAAAATTATAGCTGCGAAGTTAATTTTCACCATGCACTCGTACATTATTGCGAAAATTTAATATTGCGACGTTCGTTGTCATTCCCCCCTGTATTCTTGTTGTCCCCGTAATCTGTGTCCTCGTCATCGTCACGGGGACAACAGACCCTCTATGAGGGTCTGTTGTCCCCGTGACACAATTCCTTGCCGTTGTCCCCGTTATGTACATATGGGCAACGGGGATAACGAACATTTAAGATTTCACGTATAGTGGTCAACTTATTTTTTATTTTTTTTACAATTGTCACTTATTTTCTCGAAACGACGCGGGGCTTCTATTTATGTTCAGGGTTTAATGGACCCTACATGAAGAGGAAGACGCCTCATCCTCTTTAGTCCCCTTTGGACGTATCCGTGTCTTAAGTTCCCGAGCTCGCTGATTGAAGACACAGTTACTGAATCATGGTTATCGGTTCAGTTATTACACTGTTCCGTTAAAATAAACGAAAATTAAAATCGAACGCATACAACCCTAATCTCTTCAAAGTTAGAGTGAACAGAATGTAAAGACCATTTTAAACACGATTGCTATCTCTATAGTTCCTGGCACGAGTAGCTAACCATTTTGTAAATAGAGGATTTCTACTAATGATGTAGGTAACAAATGTTTTAATTTTTCACATTGTCGAATGCGGATGCAAATATTCATTTACAATATTCAAATGTTGACTTTCAAATAAACCGCGCGCAAAATTATAGATAGGTTTGACATTTCGTGTCAGTCATGTCTAACAACTCATAGCCAAGCCGATATAGGCCGAATCAAAGAAATGAACATGTCGCCTATTATATTTTTACTTCCCATGTAACATGGATTGAGCCTATTAACATATAATGGGCACAAATCTTAACTCCGTGACGCTTATTAACAAAATACCTGAAGAAAAAAAAACGCATTTAGACATTACTCGACCTGGACAATTGAACCAAGGAGAAAATTAAAGTCATAATTTATGACTTCTTTCTATTCTTTTGAAATTATTATTCACTATTCTTATAACTTACAAAATATTTTTTATTTTTTATATAAGGAAAAGGAGAAAGGAAAGCATTTTTTATGTGATTTTCTTAATATTTTATTTGGACTAACAAAAGTATCTTAATTGAGTCGGAAACCCTCAAGTCTTTTTGTTACATCTATACTTTATACTTAATGTTATAAAGAGGAAACCTTTGTATTTTTGTATGTTTGTATTGAATAGGCTCAAAAACTACTGGACCGATTTCAAAATTTATTTTACCATTACTTAGAGGGATTCTTCCGAATCCGTATAGGCTATATTTTATCCCGGAAAATAGATAGGATTTTTCGTGGTAGTGAAAATTGTGGAGTAAGGCGTCGAAAAAACTGCCGTACGTTAACGATTCTCGCGAAAGCTGCCTAAATGGTTAGAGATGTATGGTTGACTTCTATAGAAAAGTTGTAGAACTCGATAATGCCTACCAAAAAGTCCGCGATAGTATAAACCAAACATTTATATTTTAGCCATTATTACCACTTTTCCATAGAATAAAAGTAATTAAAATTATTAGCCTATGTTCATTGATCATATTATCGTCAAATACTAATCCTTATCCAAATAAACTATTGATTGAGCAAGATTGTTTGAATAGCTATACATTACTTTTTATTTTATTCCAATCGGACAATCCATTCAGAAGATATTACGAATTTAAAATTGTGAGAGAGTTTAAAAAATAAATGTCCACCCGTGCGAAGCCGGGGCGGGTCGCTAGTCTAATATATAAAAATCAATTGCTGTTCGTTAGTCTCGCTAAAACTCGAAAACGGCTTCACCGATTTGGCTAATTTTGATTTTGAATTATTTTTGGAAGACTAGGGTAGGTTTAAAAGGTGAGTAAAGATGATTAAAAAAAATATTCTTAGGCGGTACGAAGTTGCGGGGTCAGCTAGTACATAATATATATTCCTTTATTGAAATCTTATGAGGGAATAAAAAAACTAAAAAGAGTTCTGCGCCGTTTTTAGGGTTCCGTACGTCTGAATACAAAAACGGAACCCTTATAGGATCACTCGTGTGTCTGTCCGTCCGTCGCTTACAGTCAATTATCTCCGAATCTATTAGACCGATTAAGTTGAAATTTGGTACACATATCAATTCCTGTGACCCAAACACAGAGGTGTGACGTGAGCAGATGAAATCTGTATATGGGGGGTCATTTTTGGGGGGGAAGGGGAAAATTAAAAAAAAAATTCTGAAAACTGCATCGTGTGGCATATCAAATGAAAGGTCTTGTTGAGAAGATCTTAAATGTATTTTTTTGTAATTTTAAAATAAATAGTTTCCAAGTTATTCAAGAAAATAGACGAAAATTGACCATTCCCCCCCCCTTATCTCCGAAACTACTGAACCTAAAATTTTGAAAAAAATACAGAAATTAGTTTTCTCCTTATAGATTATAGGAAAACCTATAAGAAGTCCATGATATTAAAATAACATGGTAAATCACTCAATATTGTGCGTACCAACTTACATTTGCAGGTGGAATGTGTGGGAGAACATATTTTTTATAAGTAATGGCACGGAACCCTTGTTTTTAGTAGCTTTTAGTCTTTTTTAATTTATAGTTAGGTTCGCGTTTGACCACTATCTCGTCTGATGGTAAATAAGCGATAATGTGGACGAAAGTAAAGCACGCTTGCCTAGAAGTAACTTATTCACTTTTTACTTGTAGACGCCAAGGTTATAGCTATCAGGAAACACAGACCGCGACAGGGAATCCACTCCTAAGATGTGCGCCCAATGAAAGTATTGGAAAAACGGTTTCTACGTGCCAAAAGGATAGTGGACACCATCTAACTAGGCGCATTGCCGTACATCTCGTAGTCCGAAGATGGAAAAAACAGGCAGAATCAAGTTGTGCAGTTCCATCGCACACTCTCCGAAATGTAACCGATATAAAACCGACAGGCTAGAAACTCGGCGTCGATGATCAAGGCTCTGAAGCTTTGAATTAATCAAAGCATCGTTGCCGATAAGCTTCTTGGCCCGTTTGTCAAGCAACTTAAGTGCATATGCTTACTATTTGTTAGACTCATCCTAGAGGTGAGAGCAATGACCGAACTTGCGCTTTATACAACAAGCAGCTCGTTCAGGCGTAAAGTACCGTCTCACCTTGGAGAGGATCCCCAACTTTTTAGCAGCCAACTTAGACTTAGCCTAAATGAATGAACCAAAATTGAGGATTGATGTCAACCTGACCCCAAATGTCAAGATGGTCTGTTATTGGTCACACCTCGGAAAGATGGCGCCGGGTGAAATTGGCTCTTTTCATTCACTCTAATTTGTAATTTTCTTACACTTGCTCTAGACAATTAATTTTGCATTCCTGCAGGGAGAAGAAAGACCAAAAAGTTGTTTCTCCATGGTATAGTTTTCTCTTATATTTGGGGAAATAACTATGAAACCTGACGCTGTCGGACATTGTGTAGTTATTTTTAAGTATATTTTTTGTTTGTCAAAGTATATGTTATCTAAAACTGTTAGGCACCGCGATTTTGCAAAAAAAAAACTAAATGGCGGGCGACTGATAGTGCCTAACTCTTCAAACCCCTTTAGCGAACAAAACTAAGCAATGGGATGGGTATCTACAAATAATCTTTCTAGTCGGCGCCTCATATAATGTAGATCGTGTTCAGCTTCGGAGTTGCATCTGGAGCATAATTATGATTCACTTCTACCGGTTTCCGTCCATCATATTCGAGAGGACGACGATTCCTTTAGCGGATCGGTCCATCATGTTGGTGAAAGACCGCGCGATCTCTTGCCTTCGGTGCTCCCAATCATGAAATTAAACTCTTTTCTAAATGATCGTCGTTCTCGGACCTAAATCGTCCACGTTTCTACTCTATACATGAAGGACTATTTAATTACAAATAAGCATACGGCCCGCATGATGGAAAGCGGTCACAGTAGCCTATGAACGTCTACAACACCGACCCTGCAGAAACATTTGCACACCCTTTTTGAAGAACCCCATGTTGTGGTTTCTTGGGAAACCTTAAGATAGAATTAATTTCATTTCACAACAGAATTGTTTGGATTTTTTTTAGTTGCGATGTCGAAAATTTACTGTGGGCACCATATCAAAGAATTGGAACACAGCCCATTATTATAAGCGGTAGAACACACAGGGAGTTGAAATCTCTCCGCAGGCTTAGTGGTTCTAAATTCCTTGTGAGCTTGATAACCATAATGCTCACAGTAAGTTCCAAGCGGGTACCCCATAGATGGCAGAAGTACTTTATATGATGCCAGACTTCCGCTTTCATTTTGTAATAGATATCTTTGGAACTGGACATTACTGGAGGTGTCAATACCCAGGATCCCAAAGCCGTTACAGATTGTAAAGGGTATATCCTTGAATAGTGGAACTACAACAGCGATAAAACCTATGTCTGAGGTTCAACTTGGACTAAATTTTTCGTCCCCAATTGGAGACTGCTCAGTGTGTGTGTGTGTTTTCTTTTTCAGACACAATTTTGACCATATCGAGGGATACTAAGTATTAACAGTTTTAACCGGTATTTAATAAAAAGGAGTAATTTTAATAACTGTTATTTAAAAAAAATGTTATTTTGATTTCCACGTTGTTAGTTTGATCAAATAAATGTCACAGCTTCAATCAATCTAAAAATTATGAATCAAGGTGACAATCTACCAGAAGCAAACGAGGTAACAACGTATCAGGAGTATTGAAGAGATTCTCGCAAAAGTTCTACCATATAATATGCGAAGACATGAGTTCCATGCAGATCGCAAGAACTATAAGTAGTAAAAAGGTTCAAAGCTGCAGTACAATTTCCAACGGTTTATCAAAATCACTTCAATGTTATGTTACATACACTGAACGGAAGAACGAACAAACAGTTTTGTAGCAGAGAAATAAACAATCGGAAGCCGCCCGTGGAATTGGGGATCACGGAAAGATTTCCGGCCACCATGGCACCCGTCGAGTAATGGGTTACTCGCCGTGCGATCATGGACCATGCGAGAGTCGACTTGGCGTCGTATTCCACCCGCTCCTCAAAGAGCTGTCTGCAATCTGACGGGGCTCCAATGGAGGGTCAAATGCCTGCCGTGGTCGCGGTTCTCTCTAAATAGGTTTCCGTGACCCTGCCACGTAAATGACTTGATGAAACACCGTGGATTTTAGTCAGTACAAGTCTGACGATGCCTTCCGCTCCACTCGGGGCGGGGGAACTCATTTGATGAATGAATACGGGCGCGAACTTGCTGACGGTGAGTAACGAGTAGCTCGCCGGCTGATCAAGACCAGGACCGAACCAATGTAAGTGTGTATGTGAATTTAAATGTTTGTCAACGCACCCTCGATACAGGAGAAATTGCCAAGGTTTTTTTTTAAAAAAAAGTCCCAGGTTAGTCTTATAACCACTGTCCTGAAACGTAAAATGCAACAGAAAGAACAGGTTGATTTTTGTCCGTAAAGTCTCATCGTTCCTTCTGCTCCGTGGGTTTTATCAAGAATTGTCTATTCAGCTCGTGTATCACACGGGTGAATAAATATGTCTATGATCACCACTTCTGGCTTACTAGTCATTAATGAGACTAGTTTCTGTCCTAGTAGTACCCAAAATAGAGACAATTAAGAAATTAACGATATTGCAGCTTTTTCACAAGAAATCTTAAATCGGTCATTAAAGTTTTACTTTTGTATATGTCGTGGCCATTTCTTTTTATGTAATCACTTTATGATGTGGCCGACCATTTCATGAAATGGTTGTATTTTATGGTACGGAAAAACCTCGCTGCCAACATCATAATATATATAGTCTGGCTGGCTAGATCATTAAGGCTTGTGTCTACACGCCTACCAGAAAAGAACCTATTTTAAAACCAAAAATTGGAATATCTGTCAGAATGGATAAATGTGCAACAAATTGTGTATCATAAAGTATTGTAGAAATTAACCTAGTTTCTGTAATAATAAAAAAACGAGCTAAGCAGGCAGCTTTTTGCATGGTTTAAAAGAACCTAACCAAACCGAACTTCGGGGTGTCCCTAAAATCTTGTAAAATGAGTTTTAGATCTGGTGAGCATTCATCCATTTTGAAATATCATATCCATCATAAAATGATCAGCGTTTAATGATATGGCAGATAAACACACGGCCACTTAATGATATGGCTAAACATTAGTGATAAAATCGATAGTTTCATGATATACCATTAAAGGTGCTGCATTTAGGGAATCGAGAACCGGTTCTTGTTATTTTGAAAACGGGTTTCTTTCAAGGAACCCCAGGATTTTTAGGCAATAGGAGATTGATGATTTTACCACGATAAAAAAAAAGAGTATTAATTATAATGAAAATCACAAAAGCAAATTAAGTGGCCTAATAAAATAACGAGTACTATTTTAACATAGTTTACTTTCAATCATTTTATTTAATTGGGACTTTCTCGTAACTCTAGTCTACTCGTAGGTCAGAGTGCGAAAGAGACAAAGTCTACTATATAATAATATAATCTTATTATTATTACTATGGAGTAAGCTTACCCAGAAGCAGCCTGTTGACTCTAAATTTGGAGAGGTTCGGGTTGTATGCGTTCGGGAACACAGACGTAGGTAGTGACTAGTGAGTTCCACTTTTTTTGTCCTGCGCATTATGAAGGATATTTGGAATCGCTTAGTGAAATGGCAAGTAGATATGGATGAAAGAGCTGATGCAATTAGGTTGTGGAGTTCTTGAGCACACTAAAAGTAGTGCAGCCTGTATAAGGCTTTTGGATGGGTTTCATCACCAGCCGTCCGCCCTGGGTAACGGCACCATAGGCAACTTATAAACCTGTGGTACCGGCGCGGGGGTGTGATTCCACTGACGGTGATAGGCCTCACCAGAACTCCCTGAGTTTCTGTTTCTTCTGCATGAATTCGGCCCAATTTAGCTCTGATTTTGCATTTGGGCTGGATTAAGGCCAAAAGCGTATTCCTACAGTTGATGAACCAAGCTGTGAAGCTTGACATTTTTTCTTCGCCAATGAGTCTCTTAGCTCTGCGTTCCACTAAGTAAAGTGCGGCGAGTTAGTATTTAGATGAGCCTTCCCAAACGTGGCTGCTATATCTAATCCGTGAAGGATTAAATTTAGACATGCAAGCACGCTCAGTTTTTGGACCGCAGATGGGGCTTTTTACTCAATGATGGCGAAGTTGAGATTGGATGTCAACTTCATACCAGATTGCATCCCTTCACTGGGAGACAAGGCTTAAATATGCCCGCTCTACCGTGGCCTCACTCAAGGAACAAACTTCGTCCCCGGCTAGTGTATCTCTGTAACAGAATTATCATCTACGTACCCAACAATACCTGTGGTTGAAGTAGGTTATTAATGTGCAGTAGGATAAGATTTGCAGAGAGAACAGAACCCTGAGAAACTCCGGTGATAACCTGAAGCTCAGGGAGCGGCAGTCCACAATTATTCTGATCGATAGTTCACTAAGGAAGTTTGATTTCCAGTTACAAATATTAGCTGAGATGCCATTAGCAGAAAACTTGCTGAGTAGACTGGCGTGCCAGACCCTTAGCAAGCTTCCTTCTTTTTCATCCACACGTGTATCGGAACATGTCGCGTTTACTAAGTGAATAAATGACTTTCACTTTTTATTAACAAGTTTAAACCGTGAGTTTCCGAGTCCAAAAAATCTTTAAAATCCGCCGGTCCTCATTTTGAATTTAAGAAATTCCGAGGTTTTTCGGTTATTTTCAGTTTCTGAAGGAACCGGGGAGACACTAAGATTTTCGCTACCGGGGTTTCTGGGTTCTATACCCTAGCTGCTATACTACTAACACTGGAACAAATTTTTCATCTGAAAACAAAGCTTCATCTTAAGCAGGGTCGGTGAAGTCCCATCATGATGAAGGTTTAAAGAAACTAACAAAAGAAATCCGTGTCGGGATACCCCAAATTCTCAAGCTCGCTACGATTGCTCTTGCACGGAAGTCAATTGGAAGTAAACTAACATGATATCATGAAAACCATAGATTAATGACATGGCCAGTTTTAGCTAGTCATATCATGAAAAAGTTGGCCAAATCATGAAATGACCTGTGGCAGCAGTTCGGTCAACGTCTGTCGAGACCTTATCCTGTATTTGGATGGCGGCATCAGCGCCACATAAACGGGTCCAGTTGTGAATCTTAACGCTTCAGGGCTGGCAACCCACTGAAGCTTAATTTAGCACTGTAATCGGGTTTAGTGGCAGAAAATTTTCAACAATATTATTATCCCGAAAATGCTTAATAGTGCGTGAACAATAAACTTTAGTCAAGAGAATAACGACACGGTGAAATGGATGAAAAAAGGAGAATATATGAATCCATAGCGGTGAAAGGGACGTTGTAAGCGATTGTTTATTATTGTAACGAAGATTTTTACTACGGGCTAAGCAGCAAAATCGTTATAGGAATGCCAGTGAAAGAATATGTCTTGAAAAAAATAACCACGAAGACAGAACCCTAGGTCGTTGGAGGCATTAAGCCTCGTTATTATCTACGTTGTTTTTGTGTCTACTGCCACTAATATAGGGGTTATCATCCTACTTTTTATTATAATGTTTTAACCTACTTTAGCCTAATAGTCTGGATAATAACCTCTTGTTAAGACTGGCTTTCAGGCATTCGGGGTCCAACAATTCGTTGGAAAAATATTATACAACAGAATGCAGTCATTACGATGGCCAATAAGTTTATTGAGGAAATAGGAATTCAAGACGGTGTTAAATAAGGACTGTTTAAGTATCGCCTTTCTGTTGCGTTAACGGGTAGACTGCTTCGTGAATTGCTTTCTCCATTTATGACAAGTATCATTAAACAGAAAATAATACTCTCGACGGAGTGACTGAACCGTCTTAGATAACTAGGTGGCACGGTTGAGCCATTCGGGTCTTTCTTTATATGGGGGTTCTTGGGATTTACCATCACACCACACCGAAACCCAAATCTATATAAATCTATTCCTTCGCTGGTGGCACAACGTCACCTGAATGGATTGAAAAAATTTGACTCATATGGGAAAGTCCGCAATGGTTCGGTTTGTAAGCGTCTGATGTACTACTGAATCGGAAGATCGCGGGTTCAAGTCCTTCTCGTAGTAGAATTTTTATTTCCGCAGAAAATCTAATAAAACTAAACATCAGTATTGTTAAGTGGTTTAAAAGTGATATCTCATTCCTTTAGTGATTTACGCAGGAATAACGAAGGAAATTCATAAACAACGAAGCTGTTTTTGTGATTCAAATGTAACAAATCTCGCAATCTTTGTTTTGCAGAAAACTAGTTTTATTCTTATTCTTTAATATAATTCAGTTTCAACATCTAACAATTTCTAAAAAATGCTAACTAAAAGTATTTACATAACTAAAACTAGAAATTTAAGAACAAAACTAAATATTTATAACAAAATACTAAATGTAAACTAAAACTGAAATAATTTTTAAAAAAAAATCCAAATAAATATATCGATAAAGAGCAATTTCTAAGTTGATATAAATCTCTTGTTTCTTTTTTCAGAATTCCTCGTGTCGATGCTGCAATGACTGAGATGCTACTTTATAAACGGTAGGAATATTTATGACTATTAGCGGATTTTGTACAACTTGTTTACGTCACTTAGATTTTCTCGAACACCGCTACGATACGTTACTTACCGTTCCACTCACCTTATTTCCAGTATATTTTTTCTTTGAAATCCTTCTTTTGTAGTTTTAGTATCAGATCAACGTAACGAAATGCTACGAAATTGACTGGTCTCGTAGATTTTATTCGTGACGGAACAATATTGTGTTTTGTTGTGTGTAAATGTTGTGTTCTTGTTGAAGTTGTAAAACATGTTGAAATTATATCGTCAAAATAATTCTTTAGAACGCATGAAATGCTAGATTTCAATATTTTTATATCATCTCAAATATAAAGCTAAAATTAATGCTATAAATAGTATTGCTAAAGTTTGCTTCAAGTAAAATATTTCTATCAAAGCTGGCATCAATTAACTGGCGTTATTAAAAATAGAATCTCTAGGAGTTATAGTTAATCAACTGTTTAGTTACAACAGTAACAAAAAAAACCATGTGACTAATTAAATCACAACTTAGATTTGGATGGCATGAAGAAAGAAAATAGAAGTTTAGACAGAGTTGTGCCAGTTGGATGAAAGAAAGCAACCATAGTGACCTCGCTATCCATCATGGTGATATGCTCTGCGCGGGAGCATACACGCTCTTTGTTTTAAATAATGTAAAGTTTCAACATGTCTGATGGATAGCAGGCACTAAGTGTGAGTGCGTCGTGTTTAATGTAAGATGATTGTAATCTACTCTACCTACGACTTTAACGAGCATTTCACACTTGAAAGTATTGAAGATTGTTTTGTTGTGTATAGAATAATGCGAAATTATTATTAATTTATAGCATTTATTAAACAGATTTCACATAAAGGTAACATACAAAATTTTAAGTCATAAATATATTATTATCAAATATTCTAAAAATTCATTTAGTCATAAAATACTGCCACGCCTAATAACTTAATACAATTAGGTGAAACATACAACACAATTTTAATTTTAACAATATCGTGCACTTAAAACAAACTAAGTTAAAGATCACTGTAACGTTAAACTATAAAATCTCATTCAATTTGGATTTGTACTTGCAAAAAAAAATTAGGTCATCAACATCGGCAGTGTTCTCAAAACATAGAAACTGGCAAGGCAAGTAATGCGTGCGTACTTTAAGTCGTTTGAGTGGTGAGCCGCAAGGGTGAGCGACTTAGTACACTAATTTTATGTTTCTTTGTCATAGAAGAGTTGACAGCGGAACTAGAGGCATGGCGAGATACAACCACGATTAACTTTGTGCTCCGCGAGAACGACCCTCCCAGCGCCCGCTATACCCACTATCGCAAACCTTGACATCGACATAATACATACGTGACACTGACAAAGTTAGTCGTAGCTGTTAGGTAACGTCAGGGGGCGCGAGCTCCGCACCCCTCGTGCAGCGATGTTAGGTGTGACTGTTCTTAAACATAGTGCCAAATCTAAATCGGACAATACAAACAATGATTCATGCTTAGACAAGGTTAAAGTTGAAACAAGGACTTCTCTTAACTCCGTGATCGGTCTGTACACAACTATAGACATTCAATTTAATCAAAGACCACAGACGATGCCAAAATCCTTGTTTCAATGTCTGTTTAACTGCACTTCAAATGAAATGACCTTTGTAAACTTTTGACATCACTGAGATCATTCCCATTAGATTCACAGGTCAGTCAGGCTATTTTGTTATAAAGTCAGTATTGAATTGACTAATGTATCCGCAGTAACAAGTGTCAGGGTCAGCGTCCAGTTACGTTCATCTGCGGCTGCAGGAGTGAGCTCCATACTGACTTTATACAGAATAGCTGAACAGATCTCAACACAAAAAGCGTAAAACTTTTTAATACTAATCATTATGGTTAATAAGGCCAAATAAATAATTCATTAACTTTAGCAGGCTTATCATTATTTAAATGAGTATTGGGTGAAAAATACATTTGATGTTTTGTCGAAGGACGCGTTTTTGATTGATAACGCAATTTGTTCTAATATACAGTATAATCGTTCAAAGTATACATTTAGTAAACATCGTAGCGGTAAAAGCAAAACAAAACAGTCGTAAAATGTCTCGTGTTCATGTTAATCACAGTTACGTGTGTCCATCTATATGGAAGCTGCTCTCGCCGCTCGCTGCTCTTCGCTTGTCGTCGCCTCGTGGTATGACTAGGACTATTTACACAAAAAGCTTAAATATACAGCGATGTTAGATGCGGAAATTCGCCCAAATAGTACTACAAGTTAAATTTACAATCGAGTCGATTTGCAAATAATGTTAGGGTTTGCGACGTGTTGCTCTGTTGTGGTAGCACAGCGGTCAACATGTTTCAGGTATAAAAGAAACGCACCTTTGATTCTGTACATAACTGTACGTAAAAACTTTTGAATTATTATTTCAATCCCTCTTTTTTTAATCTTATTTTGAGGGAATAGGAGACACATGTGGGCACTGTTAGAGTTTCTTAAAATTGTAATGTCCATTTTAATTATGCTCTTACCCACAATAAAGTAGGTATATTGTATAAAAAAAATAAAAAGAGCTTCTTTAAGTGCTATTCTGATGTAGTTAGACAGTGCATTAAGTAGAACTTCATTTGCAAAGATTACTTGATGATAATTTGCGCTACTACCACTAATTAGTGTTACATTTCATTTTGTTATTGCGTACAAGTTTGTACATTTCTTTAATACCATAACTTAATCTGTTTACCACTGTGATACTGTCGCACAGCAACACACGTTATGTGCGCGTAGTGATACTAGTATCACATCAGAACTATTTAATTGCCTATGTTCCGAGGGGGCTAGGTCGTTCAAGACTAGGAAGGTACATTATAAGTAGAAACCTGCACTCGCGGTAGTTTGTGTCATACTGTCAAGATGGTGATCATGGGGTGTGTCTTATAAGCGGACATAAGTCGTTATTGTGGTAACCGCTACGATTTTAAAGCCATTTAATTTAATGCTAAACTCGCATGTCAACTTTCTGAGTTTTACTCTTTGTAGTAGTTTTCACCCGATCTCAAAGTGATATAAAGATGAAACAAAGAAACACTACATTAATGGATTAAAAGTGCGCGACGCGAGCTCGCTGCCTGTATCTATGTCTTACTTTTGACGACTAGCTTTGCCGAGGTCTCGACTTGGCCGGCAGCGGTAGTGGCCCGGCAAGTGAAGGTTCCGGTGTCCTCCTCGTAGGTGTTACCGATCAGCAACACGGCGTTGTTCCCTTCGTGGATCATCTGAAGTTCAGAAAAGATTTAATTGTAACTTAACTTCAGAAACAGGTTACTACACTGTCAGAGCTGGGAAGATCTTCATCTTAGAATGAACAGTGTTTGGTGTCATTTTGTCACAGTTTGAATGCTTGCAAATGAAACTTAGTTTACAAATATGGCTACGTTTACATTAAATCAGGCGTACTTTTTTACAAAACGAAGCGTTTAAGTAAGAATTACCTGGAAGTCTGGTGTTTCTGGAATAAGAGCACCTTCTCGAAGCCATTGAATCGTAGGCTTAACTTTGCTGGTTATGTGAGTTTTGAACTGAGCTGGTTGACCTTCATAGACAACGAGATCTCGCAGGGGTGTTAAGGTTGGTAAATTGTCGGCCTGGTCGGGCTGGGTTACTTTAAGTTTTGCGGCAACAGTCACTCGGCCAGCCGAATTATAAGCAACACACTTATAATCACCCTCGTCTTCAGGGAAAGCTTCGGATATGCGCAGGGTGTACTCATCCGCTGTACGAGACATTTGGAAATACTTAGAAGGCTTGATTAATTTGTCGCCCTTGTACCATTGGACCGTAGGTGCCGGCTTACCAACAATCTTGCAACTGAAATCAATTGCTTGGCCTTCAGCAACAACCTTGTCTTTCAAGGGCTCAATAATTTCAGGTGGCGCGTTAGCGGCTTTAGTTTGAGGTTTTGGTTTTTCTTTGGTAGCAGGAGCATTTACTGAACACTCGGCATCACATCGAGCTTCTCCTGCGCTGTTTATAGCGACACACTCATATTTACCCGAATCTTGAGGATAAGCTTCAAGAATAAGGAGAGTATATGTACCATCTTCTTCAAGGATTTTGTTCCTTATGTCTGGTTGAACTTTCTTGCCATTCTTCAGCCAATAAACATCAATCGGTTTTGTTCCAGTAACCTTTGTATCAAACCTAACCAATTGACCAGCTGTCACATTAACATTTTGTGCAGTTAATGTGAAACTTGGCGGAGCGACTCCTCCTTTTCCTTGTCGCCTGCGCTCTTCTACCACCAAGTTAGCGCTACATTTAGCAGTTCCACCACGGTTTTCAGCCACAGCAGCAAATACCGCAGAGTCTTCAACAAAAACTTGCCTGATAATCAAAATAGACTTGGTGCTAAATGTGTGGATCTGGAAGTCAGCAGAATTTTTAATGGGGAAGTTCTCCCTATACCACTTGATTGTTGGCAATGGGTCCCCGTCAAACTCAACTTCAAATCTGGCTTGTTCGTGTTCGAACACTCGGCAGGGTTGCATTTTTTTAGTAAAGACCGGAGGGTTGCTAGGCTTCACAGGTCCTTCTACAACTCTCTCTTGAGTTTGAGCCTTATGTTCCATTTCAGTTGTTTCTGTAGAAGTTATTTTACGTGTTATTTCAGTATCCCCAACAACTTCTTTCTGGATTTGCTTTTGTTTGGCAACATGAACTTCTTTTCCATGGACAGTTGATTCAGACGGGCCTGGAATCCTAGGTTTTGGGAAAGACTTCTTTTGCACCTGTTCAGTGGTAACTTCCGTTTGTTCTCTGTAATGAAAAATATTATTTGTTAATAATCCAATTTTTAAAACATAATTCCACTTGAATGAACTTCCCATGTAACAATTACTTACAAGGTGTCTTCATATCTTTGAGCCATGCCTTTGGCAAGAGAACTGCTCGCGATTTTGTCTCCAGGAATAGCATATTGATGAGTTGTTTCTCTGAACCGACTTTCCTTAATAACCTGTTCGTTTTCCAGTTCCTGAAGTTTGTTGTAATAGTCTTCACTCTTCTTCTTCTTAACTGTTTGTTGCCATTCTGTTTCTGGCTCCCTAATAAGTTTGGGTTTAAGTTCAGGCCTGTGGTCAATAACACCTTGTCGTTGCAAGGTTTGCCTTTCTTCAAATGTTTTTTCCAATTCAGTTTCAGATCGCTGATACTGCGTTGTTTCATCGTACCATGCTGTGTATTAATCAAATAATACATTAATATAGTTTCTTTAAAATTACATTTAAAACATTTTCAAGACATACCTCTCCCAGAATCCGTTGGCAAAGCTGGCAGAAGCAATTGATTTAGCTGCACTCCTTTTGGACAAAGAGAGGGAAGGTAACGGGAAGCTGGGGGGGTACTTTTTGTGCGTAAGCGGTTTGTTGTAGTGTGCGTGGTATGGTAATGTATGTTAGAGCAGTTTATAAGCTGTTCTTGATTTGTATTTTAATTTTATGTTTATGGAAACTGTTAACTGCGAAATAAGCGTCATGTATTTACTCAGATATATGTAAAACTTACGCCGTGGAGCATTCTTTAAAACTCCTCTGTAGTCGTCGTGTCTTGGTATTACTTTTAAATCAGTCGAAGCAACCGCTTCACCTGCTGAGCTCCTAGCAATCACTTCAATTTTACCAGTGTCGTATTGCCTAGTCTTTGGTATATCGAAGTGATACATTCCATCATAGGTCAGTTTGTATCTGGATCCCTACGAAAAAAAAAATTGTTTTCAAAAGCTGCATTTGTGAAATAAAAATAACAGAGTAAAATTATTCGACAGTTACATTGACAATAGTGTTGCCGTTGACGAGCCACATCACACGTGGTTTGGGATGTCCAGTGACGCGGCAGCAAAACCGGGCCCATTCGCCTTCTTCCACGGTAACGGGATCTGGACGACTAACGAATACTGGTGGTGATCGTGCCTTGGTCTCCTCCGGTGCTTGTTCCGGTGCCCTAAAATTGACATTGTTATGATTTAATATATTTTAGCAAAAAAATTTCATTGATTAAAATCAATTTCTGCAAATTATAAATCAGCGAATGCGAATACTCCATACGCGTTGCCCTTCACACTTGTTGCGAGCTGACAACTAGGCGGTGTAAAGATTCATATTTGTTAATAAACATTTAACTTGCTAAAATTGTAAAGTATATAAAACACCTACGTTTGCCAGGCAGCTTCCATCTCCCTTATCCTCTCAATACTCTTCATATGCTTAGGTAATTGCGAATCGTAAACAATGCCAGGTTTGCCAGCTGTCTTAATAACCGCTCGGGTTTCATCCATACCATACAAGTTAGTGGCGCGGCAAACGTATTCGCCACTGTCTTCAGGGTATACCCAACCAAAGTTCATCGCCACATAACCAAAGTCATAGATGGGCGTGAACCGGTTCTCTGTAAAAAATCATTTTTTATATTAGATTTAAATTCTTTATAATATGCATTTATGTTCACAATTTCCTCTTATACTCACTATGCAATAAAGGTTTGCCATTGAAAAACCATTCCACTTTCATATTAGGATCACCAACAGGTGCCAGTTGGCACTCAAACTTTGTGGATTCCATTTCTACTAAGGTGGTTTGACTTTCAATTTGGGTCACGAAGCGTGGTGGTTGTTTCTTATCAGCGTCGTACAAGTCATCTTCAGTCAAAAATATTTCTGAAGTATACTTCTTGATAGTAGCTTCCATCTGCGTCAATGCTTCAGATTTTTTCATTCCTCGCGGTACTTGATTTTGTAGGATAATATCCGGCAGTTCTACAAATAAGATATTTCAATAAGTGTTTAATTAAATCTTGAAAAGTTAGCCATAAAGTCAAGTAGATAAAGTATACTTACGTTTGCAAGAGACTGTCGCCTTAGTGAAATCTTCGCCAATGTCGTTAACGGCACGGCATACGTATTCACCTGAATCTTCAGCGTATACGTACAAGATGTCAAGAGAAACGAAACCCATATCGTAAACAGTGCGGTATCTATGACCAGAGGGCAAAAGTTTTCCATTACGGTACCACTCGATGCGCAGTCTTGGGTCTTCCTTAGGTTCCACACGACATTCAAACCGAACGCTTTCGGATTCTTCAACAGTGTGCGACTGAATCTGAGTAATAAACTTAGGTGGAACGCTTATAACCGGTTCTTCCTTTGGTGCGTCACTTACACGTCCTCTTTCGAGCTCTTTGATCTTCTCTCCACTCATTCCCTGTGGCAGCTGAGATTCCAGCACGATATCACGTTTAGCACTGCAGGTGATCTTTGCAGTGGTTGTAGCGGATCCCCACCTGTTTGTTGCACGACAAGTATACTCCCCGGCGTCACGAGCATATATGTAGTCAATGTCCAATGCAATAAATCCGAAATCATTGAGCATATGCACTCTGGATCCGGTAGCGAAGGGTCTGCCATTATAGAACCAATCGATTCTCATCGTAGGATCACCAACTGGTTCTACTCGGCAGTCGAAGTGAATAGGTCCACCTTCAGGGACATCAAGGTTATCTTTAATTTCTACCGTGAACTTTGGTGGGTTGGGCTTTTCATCTTCAATTGCAATTTCTTCACGTTTGTGTAGCGTTTCTTCCAGTTTTTGGATGCTCTCAGTACCAGACTTGAAGTGAGATGGTAATTGTGGTTCCAAAATAATACCTTGCCTTCCTTTGACTTGTAATTTACACGAAACTGTCGCTTCTCCATGTCGATTAGTGGCTTTGCAAGTATAAAGACCGGCATCGCGTTGGTAAACTCCACCAATCTCTAGGATCACAAATCCAAAGTCGTTTATGGTCTTAACTCTAGATCCAGTTAAAAGTGGCTTTCCATTATGGAACCATTCAACTCTCATACTTGAATCATTAACAGGAATGAGACGGCATTCAAAGTGAGCCGATGAATTTTCTGACAAAATAAGATCAGACGGGGTAGTGGTAAATTCTGGAGGATTACCAGTCTCGGCTTCTGGAGTCATGGAATCTACAGTGCCTGTGTAGCCTTCAAGAGCTGCAATTTTATCGATAGTACCCTCCATACCTTTAGGTAATTGTGACTCCAAAATAATATTTCTCTTTCCTTGAACTTTCATTGTTGCAGTTGTAACAGCTTCTCCATAGTTGTTATATGCTCTGCATAGATATTCACCAGAATCTTCAGGATATGTCGGAGATATCTCTAGGATAACAAAACCAAAGTCGCAGAATGTTCTAAATCTGGAGCCAGCTTTTAGGGATTTACCATTCCAGTACCACTCAACCTGAAACAAAATACACAACACCTATAAACACTACTTTTCTTACGATATTACACATTAGCTCTGGGAAGTTTCGATACTCTGCGGGCGATTTGACAATATTGATCACCGTTAGAATCCCATCGCTTACAACTAACACACACAGATAATACTTGCCTTTAAGTTAGGATCATCCGTCGGTGTCAGTCTAGCTTCAAAGTGCGAATTCTCTCCTTCCCGAAGGTTATCAATATTTGATAGTGGTACTGTGAACACTGGAGCTTTACCCCTTTCTTCCTCTTCCTTGTCATCTCTTCTGCGTATCATTGAGTCCTCAAGCGTTTGTAGTTTTTCCAACCCACCTTCCATGCCCTAAAATTTAAATTATGTTTAATTACATCGAATCAAGTTTAAGTTTTATTTTTATTTATTATATTAAAATACAGTAACAGCTTTTTTTTTATTTCTTCTGTTAGTTTATGTACTCACCCGCGGTAGTTGCGAGTCCAAGATTAAATTCTCCTTCGAAGTACATTTTAACGTAGCCTTCGTAGAATCACTGCCTAACTTATTAGTAGCCACGCATTCGTATACACCAGAATTTTCTTCATAGCAGTAGAGAATATCCAAAATAACAATACCAAAGTCGTGGAAAGTCCTGTACCTATGACCATGTGGCAACTTCTTGCCATTGTAAAACCATTCGACTTTAAGGTCTGGATCATCAACAGGTACTAGTCTGGCCTCGAAATGTGCACTTTGACCTTCAGCTAATTTAGTAACGTCTTGTATTTGAGTAATGAACTTCGGAGGTACAGCAGAAGCAGGTGCAGGCGCTTGCTGTTGAATTCCTTGTAAGCTTTCTAATTCCCTGATCTTGGCCAAGGAATCGGGTTGCAAACTATCCAGGTAAACTCCACCTCTTCCGAAGCAAGTGATAGTAGCTTTAGTAAAGTCTTCGCCGTATTTATTGTAGGCGCGGCACACGTATTCTCCAGTATCATGGTTTTGAGTGTAGGCTATGTCTAGGACAACAAAACCAAAGTCAGAAACCGTTTTGATTCTTGTAGAATGACGAAGTGGTTGGCCATTGTGGTACCATTCAATCTTTAAGTCAGGGTCATCTACAGGTACAACTGTGCATTCGAAGTGAGCAGACTGTCCGTCTTTCAAACCCTCAATTTTTTGAATATGCGTTGTAAATCTTGGTTTTTGTCCTTTGCTCTTATCTACGCATTCTAATTTCACACTTATTTCAGCCTGACCCCACCTATTAGTAGCTCGACAAGAATAAACACCTGAATCGGTAGTTTTAGTTCCGAGTATTTCCAGTACAACCATGCCGAACGCATAGACCGTACGAATGCGATGACTGGCTTCGATTGACTTTCCGTTGTAGAACCACTCGATGACCATACTTTGGTCGCCAGTAGGTATAAGAGATGCTTCATAGTGAGCTATCTGCCCCTCGCTAATATCAACGATGTCTTGGAAGACTGTAGTGAATTCTGGAGCTCTACCAATGTCGTCATCAGGCTTCTGACCTGGCTCTCTACGAAGAGATTCTTCAAGGTTTTGAATCTTTTCCAAACCTTCAGTACCTTTAGGATGCTGGGTTCTTTCAATAAGATTTTCTTTACTGGTGCAGAAGACAGTTGATGAAGTAAAGGCTTCACCTTTCTTATTATAAGCCTTGCAAGTATAAATACCACTATCCCTTTCGTACACATCTGTCAAATCTAAGGTCACAAAGCCAAAATCACTTGTTAGTTTAAATCTTGAACCTTGTTCTAGAACTTTTCCATTAAAGTACCATTCAATCCTGAGGTTTGGATCGTTTTTAGGTTCAACCTGCCCTTCAAGGTGAAGAGCTTGGCCTTCAATCAATTGATTTTCAGGTGATACTGGTACCACCCATTCTGGTTTCGGGTAATCAACATCTGGCACGGATGTTCTTCTGCCTTTAGACAATCTTGCCTCCTCAGCTTGTTCTACAGCTTCTAATCCAGCCTTTCCTTGTGGATGCTGCGTATCGAAATAAATGTTTTTATCTCCAGTGCATCTTAGTGAACCTGATGTTGTTGCTGATCCTTTGCTGTTGGTAGCCTTGCATGTATAAATACCAGAATCTTCTTCGTACGTATGAATAATGTCAAGAGATACATAACTGAAATCATGGGTACTCTTGTATCTTGAACCAGATGGCAACGGTTTATTGTTAAAGAACCACTCAATCTTAAGTGTAGGATCCCTAGAAGGTTCCACGTTGCATTCGAAATGTATATTGTCACCTTCTTTGCATAGGATATTGTTCAAGTGCGAAATAAATACGGGAATTTCATAAACAGGTTCTGGTGCTTCAGGTTTTTCTGCTTTAGGCTGTTCCAGCGCGCCAATCCTATCTAATGATTCAGGATGAAGTGTTTCACCGAGTAACCAGTGACGATCCTCAATTTTTATGGAAGCGGTTGACACAGCTTCTCCGATAAGATTAGTTGCTTTGCATGTATAAATTCCGGAATCATCAATCCTAACACTGTTAATGGAAAGAGTCACCAAACCAAAATCAAAAGTGCTTTTTAATCTTGATCCAGTTGTAAGTGACATTCCATTTTTGAACCATTCAATTCTCAGGTTAGAGTCAGTTCGCGGTTCTACTTGAGCCTCCAAGAACACATGCTGACCTTCAACGAGTTTGTCGTAGCTCTTCAGATGTGTGGTGAAGATAGGTGCTTGTTGAACTCCTGAATCCACAAACATTTCTGGCACTTTGTTCATGGCAGCTTCCTTCAGTTGAATTTGTTCCCATGCTTCAGGTCTCATTGATTGATCTACAATCGTTGACTTAGATTTAACTTTAAGTGCTGCAGAGGATACTGTGCTTCCAGCTCTATTTATCGCTTTGCACATGTAAAGACCCGCGTCTTCAGCTACTACCGAATTGATGTCCAATGTGACAAAACCGAAATCATGAGTTGTTCGGAATCTTGAACCTGTGAAAGAGAGAATAGATATAGGGTACGTATTATAACCCACTATCCGAGTTGAGATACCTTAAGCGATTACATAGTTATATGATTAGATAGGAAAACTATAATTTTAGGATATTTTTTTATTTTCTTACCCATTTTGAGCTCTACTCCATTAATGTACCATTCAAATCGTAAGCTTGGATCACCAACTGGCACCACACGTGCTTCATAATGAGCATGTTGACCCTCCCATAGTTCTGAAGGTCCGGTAAGCACTTGGGTAAAGATAGGTTTTTCAAATTCACGTTCAGGCTCGTCCGGCCTTCTTTGCTGTGGTTGCTCAAGTTGCTGGATTTTCTTCATACCCTCTGGATGTTGTGTGTCCATTTGGATGGCCGCCTTAGCTGTAAAACAAAATTATATTTTTAAGTATCTTAAAAATGTTAAGTAAATACTGTACATAGATTAAATTATTTGTATTTAATAATTACTTTTTATTCTCATGGCAGCGGTCGTTACAGCTTCACCCAATAGGTTTGATGCTCTACACATATATACACCTTCATCTTCATCTCGAACATGGGTGATAGTCATAGAGACATAGCCAAAGTCATGAGTTTTTGTGATTCTGGAACTGTCCTCAATAAGTTTCTCGTTTCTGAACCATTCCACTTTCAAAGTAGGGTCACCGACTGGAATGAGTCTACAGTCAAAGTGCGCTGTTTGACCTTCTTGAATGTTGTCTATGTTTTGAAGTGGTTGTGTAAATACAGGTCTTTGGCGGGTTACCGGTTCGGGTATTTCTGGACGTTTGAAAGGTTCTGCAGATTCTAGCTCTCGGATCTTTTCTAAGCCTTCTGGACGTTGAGATTCCGATATAATGCTACCTTTTGCGGTTACTGTCATAGATATTGCTGATACGCATTGTCCTAGAGCATTGATTGCCTTCACTGAGTATTCACCAGCGTCTTCAGGGACGCAATGCTGAATATCTAATGACACGTAACCAAAATCAAAAGTGATATGGAACCGTGCAGCAGATTGCAGGGCCTTGCCGTTGTGGTAGAATTCGATTCTTAAGTTAGGATCATGTACAGGCTCCACCTGGCATTCAAAGTGTGCTGTTTGTCCCTCAAAGACGTGTGTCGTGCCACGCAGCTCTGTGACAAACCTTGGTGGACTAATCTTGGGTTCTTCAATTTCCATCCTAGTATGATGACCCTGTGCTTCAAGTTGTCTGATTTTTTCTAAGCCATTTGGATGTTGAGTGTCTAAAATAATGCTTCTATGCCCTGTAATATAAAATAAGTCATAAGTTTATCATTTTAATTTTATTTTATTCTGGTGGGTGTATATTATAAATTAAATATAATATGTATATTTACCTGCAACCTTCATCGTGCATGTGTTAACTGCTTCACCAAGTTTGTTAGTGGCCTTACACATATACGTTCCAGAATCTTCAGAGTAAGAGTACAGAATATCCAGAGCAACGTATCCAAAGTCATGTGTCGTTCTGTACCTATGCCCCGCTCTTATCTTCTGCCCGTTAAGGAACCATTCAATCTTGAGATCTGGATCGTTGATCGGCTCTACTCTACACTCAAAGTGAGCGTGATCACCTTCTTTCAAATTTTCGAGGTTTGTAAGAGCTGTCAAGAAGACAGGTCTTTGACCTGGCTGCTCTTCTTGCACTGGTTTAGGTCTCTGATAATTTTCTAGTTCTTGGATCTTCCTCAGACGTTGCTCGTCTAATGTGTCCAAGTAAAGTCCCGCGCGAGCTATAAAATAAATAAATTAGATTAAAGTATTGTTATTTATGCATAGTCTAGTATATAAGTGAAAAAGTAAACATTTTAATAACTCACCATCCACTTTGACTGAGCTGGTAGTGACCGCTTCACCAACAGCGTTAGTAGCTTTGCACATGTAAGTGCCGCTATCTTCCGAGTAAGCATAGAGGATATCTAACGCTACATAGCCAAAATCGTATGTAGTCTTGAACCGATGACCTTGTTGAATAGGTCTGCCATTACAGTACCATTCTACACGCATAGTGGGATCATTAACAGGCGTAAGTGTAGCTTCCAAGTGTACTGGCTTGCCTTCAGATACCTCGGCGTTCTTCAAAGGTTTTCCGAATTGTGGTTTCTCAGCCACAAAACTCTCATCACGGACGACACGTTTGTATCTACTGTCATCTTCGAGATACTGTATCTTTTCTAAGGCACTTTCATGTTGTGTGTCTCTTATGATAGACTCCTTGGCTGTAATGTAATATTTTGTTAATTATATATTAATCATATAATAAATATTTTTCTGTCTGTAAAAGATCAAGTAGATAACTGTGTTTTTAAAAGCATAAATTAAGTTAATACTCACACTGTACGTTCAATTTAATTGAAGATGTTGCTTGTCCTAAGTTATTGATAACTTTGCAGGTGTATTCACCAGAGTCCTCTCCGTATACCGTCAATATATCTAAGGCAGCAAAACCGAAATCGTACGCTGTGCGATAACGATGGCCGCTTTGTAGGACCTTTCCATTAAAGTACCATTCGACACGCATATTTGGATCGGGGTAAGGTTCAATTCGACATTCATAATGAGCACTCTGGCCCTCAACAAGTCTCGAAGGACCATTTAGTTGCGTAATGAATCTTGGAGCTTGGTTGACCGCAACCTCAACGTCTTCTCTACGTTGGTATCGAGAAGAATCTTCTAACTGTTGTATTTTTTCTAACGCGCTCTCGTGTTGCGACTCTAGCTGAAGCGAGGCTTTAGCTAAAAAATAATAATAAATTATTAGAAACAAATAAATATGTACTCTAGTTTACAATTCGGTTCTATTTTGTAAATAACATGTCAACTTACATTGAACGAACAGTGTTGATGATGTTACAGCTTCTCCTAATTCATTTATGGCACGGCATGTGTATGTGCCCGAATCTTCAGGATTGACGTATTTCATGTTCAAGGCGACATAACCGAAGTCATGCATTGTCGTCAAACGATTTGCTAAAAAAATAAATATGATAAGTAGTTGTTATATTTACGTGAACTCATTTTAATGATTTTTTTCATTAAAATGAGTTCACGTAAACGCCGGGGCTTTGGTTTTCATTCATGGAGATAATTATGAGTTTATTATACTTACAAGCTTCAATAGGTACGCCATTTCGTAACCACTCCACGCGAAGTTTGGGGTCCCCGACAGGGATAAGCCTAGCTTCAAAGTGAGCTGCTTGGTTTTCGGCAACTCTTATATCCTTCATAGGCATGGTAAATACCGGTGCTTGTGTTATAGATTCATCTTGAGCACTGTGTCTTTGATATCTAGAAGTATCTTCTAATTGATTCAATCTTGGAAGAGCTCCTTCGTGCTGCGATTCCAAGTATATGGATTTTCGAGAATGTACAATCGCGATTCCAGAGGTGACTGCTTCGCCAAGAGCATTGATGGCTCGGCAGGTGTATGTTCCGGAATCCTCTGGTAAACATGACATTATGTCAAGAGCAACAAATCCAAAGTTGTTGGTTTCTGTGAATCTTGAACCACTCTTCAGCGGTTTGTTGTTATGATACCATTCTACTTTCATTGTAGGATCAGAAACAGGTATCAGCCTGCACTCGAAATGAGCACGTTGACCTTCTTTGATTTCAATATTTTTCAAAGAAGTCGTAAATATTGGGGCTTGTGTTGTGACTTCTTCCGCGTAATCAGTCCTGTGATGTTTAGACCTATCTTCCAATACTTGAATTTGGTTTAGACCAGCTTCATTTTGTGTAGCTCTAATGATGTCTGCTGTGCTGCGACAAGTTAACCTACAGCTGACTTCATCGGTGCCAACGAGGTTGACCGCACGGCATGTATAAACACCACTGTCTTCAGCAATCAAGTCAATAATGTCGAGTGCGACATAACCAAAATCATGAATAGGACGGAACCTGTGTCCAATAGTAACAGGGTGCCCATTTTTGAACCATTCAACTTTAAGGTTGGAATCGGTTACTGGTTCAAGTTTGCACTCAAAATGTACATGGTGACCTTCTACAACATTATCTATAGACTTCGGTTTTGTAATAAACCGTGGCTTTATATTTATAGATTCATCGACCACCTCGGTCTTCTTATAACGTGAAGCCTCTTCTATGTATTGAATTTTCTCTAGTCCTGATGGGTGCTGTGACTCGAGTATAAGATCTTTTTTAGCAATAACTCGCAAAGCACAGGATGTAACTGCTTCACCAAGTTGGTTTGTAGCTTGGCATGTGTAAACGCCCGAATCCTCTGGATATACACTCAATAGATCTAGAGCAACGTAATCAAATTCATATGCAGGCCTGAATCTGTGACCTGTCTTAATTGGCCTTCCATTGCAGAACCATTCTACTCTCATCGTTGGATCACCGACAGGTTGTAACCTGCATTCCAAATGCACATTGGTCCCTTCTACGGTCTCAATATTATGTAGAGCTCTTGAAAATTGAGGTGCTTGCCTCACAGTTATATCTTCATGTACTTGTTTTGTTCTACGCGCAGCGTCTTCCAGCATTTGTATTTGCTCGACGGCTTGCTCATTTTGTGTATCAGTCACAATATCTGATCGTTCAATAACTCGAACCATTGCAGAAGTGTGAGCTGAACCCAGGTGGTTTACGGCTCTCACTGTATATTCCCCAGAATCAGCGGATGTTGCGTGAATTATATCAAGTGCAACAAATCCAAAGTCATAATAAGTTCTAAATCTGGACCCAACTGTCACAGCTCTGCCATTATGGAACCACTCGACACGCATGGTCGGGTCGCCCATGGGTTCCAGTCTGCATTCTAAGTGAATATTTTTTCCTTCTGATACTAAAGGCGGATCAGATAATGGCTGTACAAATACTGGTTTTGACTTGGATATTTCTTCGATTTCATACATAGGTTCCACAAACTTTGATTCTTCAATGTGCCTTGTTTTTTCATATAAACCGCGGTGAATACTCGAAGTATCAATACTGGATCGAGCTAGAATAAAACAAAACTCAAATTATGAACACATCAGAAATTAATGTTTGCATAATGAATCGCGTACCTTTATCAATTATTTAGTCAGTGTAAAGTCATATAAAAAAGGAATGATTTTATGATAACCAAGTCTACAAATATGATTAAGTCAACATGGAAAAAAATAGTGGTTTATTTATCCCTTTAAATTAAACTATACATTTTTCAAAAATTTGTTATCGTCTTCAAGAATTTACATTCATTAATGAAAAAAAAAATGGTTTTCAAAAAGTACTTACTTTCGACTGTCATAGAAGCACTCAATTGTGCTTCACCAGCTGCATTGCGCGCCACAACCGTATATACTCCGGAATCATCAGCGCGGACACTGGAAATGTCCAATGCTACGTAGCCAAAATCATGGTATGTCTGAATGCGATTAGCACTCTTAATTTGCTTTCCATTGAAATACCATTCTACTGTCATAGTCAGGTCACTTTGTGGCTCTACTCTAGCTTCAAAGTGAGCGCTTTGCCCTTCTACTATTTTATTAGTACCCTTTAATGGTCCCAAAAATCGAGGTTTTTGTGTTACCTTCACTTCTTCTTCTGCCCTTCTTGAATATCTGCTGGAATCTTCGAGATGCTGTATTTTTTCGTATCCACCTGGATGTTGGGATTCTGCGATTATATCTTTCTTTGTCACAATACTAAGATTGGCACTAGTGGCTGCTTGGCCCAGAGCATTATAAGCTCGACAAGTATAGTGACCAGCATCGTGAACAGTCACGGATTTTATTGTTAATGCGACGTATCCAAAATTGAAGAATGTAGTAATTCTCGAACTAGCTTCAACGGGACGACCATCTTTTAACCATTCAACTCGCAGGGTTGAATCGCCTACTGGTTCAAGGCGAGCTTCGAAATGGGCGAACCCACCTTCTTTAATATTTATTTGATCTTTAATTGGTGTTTTAAACTCCGGCCTCTGCGTACTTTCAGGGGCCTCCTGATAATACTTTTGATGTTGCTGTTGCTGATATGCTTCCAATTGCTCAGTCTTTTCAATGTATCGTCGTTGTTCTGGTATGCCAAGATCTGCAGTAACTGTACTCCGGGCAGCTACCCTGATTGAAGCGGTACTAATGGCTTCGCCTAATTTATTTACAGCTCTCACTGTGTACGAACCTGCATCTTCAGCCCGTAGGTGCATGATGTTAAGGGAGACGTAACCGAAGTTGAAGATTGACGTGATTCGCGAGCTAGCTGTAATCGCTCTACCATCTTTGTACCACTCTACTCTCATTGAAGGGTCACTGACTGGAGTAAGTTGAGCTTCAAAGTGAGCATTCCTGCCTTCTTGTAACTCACCAAGCTCTTGCAAAGGCCTTATAAATTGAGGCCTTTGTGAAATTTGTTCTTCTATTGACTCTTGGTGCTGATATCTGGAATAATCCTCCAACTGTTGAATATATTGCAAGCTCTCTGGGTGTTGGCTCGTTCTTTCTATGGTTGCTCTTGGAGTAACTTGCAAAATGGCTTTTGTTTCTGCGACACCTGTAGCACTTATAGCTCGGCAGGTGTATTCTCCACTATCTTGAATATTAAGACTGAGCATATCGAGAGAAATATATCCAAAGCGGAATATTGATGTAAACCTAGAACCTGCAAGAATAATTGATTTATCATTTAAATTAAATTCACATACTTAAAAGTTTTAACCACATACATTCTTTGTATTATATCATTACTTACTGGCTTCGATACTTTGTCCATTTCTCAACCATTCAATTTTCATCGTTGGGTCGCCAACTGGTTCTATCCTCGTTTCGAAGTGTATTTTGCCACCCTCCATCTGTGAAATACTCTTGAGTGGCACAATAAACTGCGGTGGAGGATAAACTCGATCTTCCTCACCTGGAGGAATGTAAGGTCTTGCCCTTTCCACGTGCCTTAAGTAAATAATTTCTGGTCCAGGAGCAGGTCTATAACAACAAAAAGTAGTAAATGAATACATACATGGACAGGTTAAAAACGTGAAATAGTCGTAAGATTTATAATTTTACTTACTCTGGCTCGATAATCTTTGTAGGCCGGGGCAAGTGCAGACGCTTTTGCTCAGGCGGAGGCTCTTTCGGTACTTCGACGTAGAGCCTTGCCCGAGTAGCGGTGGAGCCTGCGACGTTCTGGGCTGTGCACTGATACCATGCCGCATCCGACGCCTTGGCTCGCGGAATGTCCAGCGTCGAGGCTCCACCATCGGTATTAATTCGTAACTCTGGATTGGGTATTATCGGAACACCGTCCTTCTGCCATGTGATCCGTGGTGTAGGTGTGCCAAGTGCGCGTGCACTTAGAACAACAGGTTCCCCTTCGCGTACGCTTAGAGTACTGAACCGTTCAACAAACTTTGGAGCAACAACTTGCTCCTTCTCGATGACGTTTAGTCTGCACTGGAAAGTTGTTTCACCAGTCTTGTTGCGGGCAACACATGTAACTACACCACTGTCACTAAGTTCGACGTTTGTAATCATAAGTGCATGATTACCTGATTCGTTTACTAATATCTTATGATTATAATCGTCTCGAATTTGTCTATCGTTAATGAACCACGTGACTTCTGGGTAAGGTCTGCCGGTGACGCGGCAATCGAATCGCGTCATTTTGCCCTCCGTGACATCGCGGTCCTGGCAGACTCTTACAAATTGCGGAGCGAGAGCTTTCTCACTTATTTCTACTCGTTCTTCAATTCCTGTTTGTTGAGTGTCCATGATATACTGTGATCGTTGATCTTGCACATAAGTCTCTTGTGGAGATTCAACGGCGAGGTATGCAGATGTAACAATGCATCCATTGGGATTTTCAGCCAATAAAGTATAATGGCCAGAGTCAGACTTTTGCGTGTTTCTTATCCTAAGAGTTGTTTGATTATGCGTAGTAATAATTTCATTTTTGCTGGTATTTACTAGTCGCTGACCGTTTTTGAACCAGGTCACTCTCGGCCGCGGATTACCAGACAGCTGTACCTGAAATTGGGCATCGGTGCCCTCCTGTAGCTTGGAATTCCTGGGTTTTTGTGCAATTTTTGGTGGTGTCACAGGGCCAAGCGTTTTGTCAATCTCAGTACTGATATGAACGTCACTTTCATTGACATATCTCTTAGTAATAGTTTCCCTAAATGAAACTTCTCGCAAAAGTCTGTACTCAAAGGTGTCTACTTTGAAATCTTCTGTAGATGAATAATCAGTGCCGTTGGTGTATGCGACTTTCTGTGTTTGTCTGGACTGTTCTGTGGAGTACCCCTGTGTACCGTAGGATTTGTGCTCCACGCTTTCGCTGACGTGTCGATAGCTTTGTTGCTGCGAGGACTGCTGCGCGGGCACCGGGACGCCTTCCGGCTGAATGTACACCGAGCAGATGGCCTCGCCATATTGGTTGCGGGCCGTGCATGTGTATTCGCCTTCATCACCCGGGCCAATCTGCTTAATTAATAAGGACACGTCACCAGTTTGTTCATTGTAGCTCATACTGTACTTGTTGCACTCTACAAGTGGGGCTTTCTTTCTTGTCCACGATACAACGGGGGTAGGATTGCCTCTCAGTTTTCCTTCGAATTTTGCATTTCCACCTTGTGCAAATCTTGCATTCTTAAAGATTTGCTCAAATATTGGCGGGGAAGGTTCGCCGGGCCTGCCTAAAGTGACAGGCAAGCGATCGCCAGCAGATTCAACTGAAACAAGTAAAAAAAAACTGATAAACACCGTTATTCTAAGGTAAGGAATTGGAATACAATTAAGTTTTTAGCTGTTTAATGCTTGAAAATTAAAAATAATTTTAGTTATTGATGGGAAAAAATGTGTAATGAGCAAATATGTGGATTGTGGATCAGTATACAGAGATGTTATATTGCGCGTACCCACATTAGGTCACAGCATTTGACGATTTATTAAAGTAAGGAATGCGGTTGGGCGACGTTGGAATTATTTTAGCTAATGTTTCTTTCACCATGGCTGACGTGAAAATCGAGACATTGGCCTTTATGTACCAAAACAAAGCTTCCTAAATAAATATTTTAATTTACGTGACGCAAAGACTACAACATGCAGAATTATTTGTCTATAGATATTAAAATATATTGGGTTCCTTTTTATAAACTAATAGATTTTGTGAGGTATTTATCAATTTAAATAAGACACTGATAAACTTGAACATTCACTTTATTTATTTAATTTATTTAATACTTCACTTGTAATGAGCATTCCTGCGAATATTTGCAGAAAAACAAACGAGAGCGTTTTAAGCATTCTAACGAGCGTTCTGGTGAGCTGTTTTCCGAACCGAATGTCAAGTTTGTCATCTTCATGGAGAAAACTTTGTTAACGACAATCGAGTAGATCGTTCGCTAGAAAGATGTTAAAAATATTCGCATCGAGGCTTGGATCGCTTTGGCTCGTTCGGGAGGTTAAGGGAATGTTAATACGAGTATCCACCATCATATAAGCACCTTGTTGCTTTTGAAATGTTCTTTTTAAAAGTAAGTAATGTGGAATTCCATATTTCAGGAAAATTAAACCATTATTATTACTATACTATTAATAATTAAATTCCGATGTTGCCAACAGTATTTTATTTCTAAAAAATGTAACTTCTATAACGTGTGCGTATGATATTAATTGAGTAAAAACGTGGTAGAAACCTATAAGGTGTGCTATTTTTGCTATCCATGATTGTAAATAGTTATGTGATAAATATTTTAAGTTCCTGGAACGTGCGTATGTCGGTATTCCAGCTCTGTTCGGATTGGATGCGCATGAGTCACGGGAGTGACGAGGCAAGCAAGCTCTTTTCGCGCGTCTATTTTAGTACCCACCACTCGGATCTTGTTACGATCACCATTTTGGTAGACTCTTCGCTGCCCTACATAATTATAACAAACATCGCCAAAACATTAAATAATAATTAAATCTTTGTTGATTGAATTTGAAATATGTATTGATTAAACGCGAATTACTTTAGCTGCATATTTGTTTACCAGTCCGATGTGTTCACTAAAGAACAGTTAGGAATGGAGAGTAGTCCGATGAAGTCACGGGACCAAGGACCGGTTCTGCTGGTGTTATGTCAAGCAGGCATCGGTCGCGAAACTTGTTCGCACTAAACACGTAACTATGTACATAAGTGTATAGGTACATAAAACAATTGAAAAAGAGAACCTACACTAATACTACTTCTAAAAATACAGCTTTTTGTCACTTTATTCAGACCGTAGAAATGAAAGTATTTTAATTGACTTTATTACTTATTACTAAATGAACCGATAGTAAAAATGTGGCACCCAATCTTTATATGTACGAGTATATATGACATCACTTACATAAGGCAAACATTCAAGGTTTGCTTTCTAGGTCAAGGTCAAGTGGTCCCTTAACATATAAATTTGGTTGAAACATTCTACAAGACAATGCGAAACTTGTATTGTTACTTACATTTGAAAAATAAAATGGATTTGCTAAGAACTTTCAATCGACATTATTGTAACTAAAGATTTTTTGAATTAAGAAAATAAATTATATATAAATTATCATATTCAGGACCGAATTGGCAAGGCACCGTCGCGCCAAGGCGTAGTAATTTATGAAATAACGTTATAAATCGCTCAACTTAAATGTTCGCAGTGTCAACTCTAAAACCTCGTGTTACCTTTAACTATTTAGGTATACACATATATATGTAGGTCTACTTTACTATGTATAAGATGGTGAGGAATAAGTTTACAGTGGTTTCGTCTATATTTATGGACCCAACACACCGAAGCCGCCGACATGTCTACTGAACATGTTCGCAAGTTGTCTAGGCTTTGGTAAATAGGCTTCGTAACATCGATCAATCGAGTTTCAGTTGTGCATAAACTTCCAAAAAATAATCACGATTCCCCATAATTATGGAGGTATAGTGTTTCATTTCAAATAAAAAGCCGTAACGTTAATCCATATGAAAGAGTTTTATTACAAAAGAAATTTAGTGCATAGCATAGTTGTAAAACCGCAGAGCGCAACGGACCACCAACTGAACATATTGGTTGCATTTGTTTATTCTCATATTTCGATTCTATAAAGTTATGGACAAATTCAAAACATTTTATTTGACGTAGGTTCCATAGAGAAGAATAGGATAGAAAGTCTATTGTTACTCTTTTAAAAATAATGGCAAACTTGAAACGTACGTCCGCCTGTCAAATTTTGTCAATCGAACGTGAACCTTCTTATTTAGTGACAAAGTTGAAAATCTATTACAGAAATTTGACAGATTGTAGTAGCTTAATGTACTATCGTTCGTACCATAACACCATAGTCTAATCGCAAAAGCAGGACGCGTAGCATGACCAATTCTATTTCTATTCTACCAAGAATAGACAAAGTTATTTCATCGTTATTCCTATACAAATCGACTGTTTTTTTTTCACAAGTATTACGATTTCATGCACCATTGAAGAATATAAACATTTCTTACTGTAAAACCCTTACACTTATATTAAGTCCAATAGAGGACGAGCCAATTGTGGGTTTGTCAAAAATATATCACTTTTATGCCGTTGTCAAACAGACACGCGAGTCCGAAGCGATAACGAACCGATACGAGACGTCAGTCCGATAGTTCTGTCACGCTATCGGATCGCTTTCACTTTTCTATGTGACTGGATTCAAACAATTCCATACATAACAAATAAAAACGCCTCGCTTCGCATTCGCCACGCTTGTCTGTTTGACAAAGGCTTTAAGGTATGATTAGAATATATATAATATTTCTCTCTGACACACACACAAAATTGCACATCAAATGTTGCTTTACGTCAAAAATAAAAAGCTAAGAAATAATTTTATTTTGGTGTGAAATCGAAATCTCCATTCAAACACAGTCTGTGTTTCAGTATTTTACATGGAGCGACTGCCTATCGGACCTCCACAACCCCGGTTACTGGGTAATATGATACCTTATGGAAGACTGGTTATCAGACTTTAGAGCTTCTGACTAACAGTAACTACTGTCAAAGATCTACAAATGACAGCCGGGACTAACGGCTTTACGTGCTTTCCGAGGCACGGACGAATCTCGCTATGATAGATGGTCACCCATCCACAGACCAACCTCGGCAAGCGCGGCTTACCCCGGAAGGTCGGTCTGTGCGGCTGTAATTATTTAGCCACGAGCTCCTCATAGGAGGTTTCTATACACATAACGAAAACAATTTACTTCCGTTGATTAACGTAAAATTCTTTTCGCAAAAAGGCGTCTTCAATCTTTAAAATAATGTAATGCTAACTCATAATAAATCTTGAAGTATTTCAAAAATATGAGTAGATACATGTACAGTTGTCTGAATGAGTGTTTTACGGTAATAACGTATTGTTACATTGACATGGCCGAAAGCGGCGCAAGCGCAAGCCTGCGTGCCGTAGTCGTAGCGCAGCCAAACCTGACCCAGTCCGCGCCATATGGTCACTGGCCCTCATTATGACTAATACTCTCGAGCTGTACCAAATGTATGATATATTCATTTTGGTTTATAAAGTTTCACGTACTTTACTACGTAAAATTTGATTTCTATGATGTTAATATAAAAAATAAGATGGGGTTAGGGTTAATGCAATTAGGAACCTAAATTGCTCCAATCATAGATATCCCACATTTGCCGATGTAGCATTAACAAAAATCAAAATGGAATTCTTTTTTTGAATTGACCTATATATCTTTGTTGAGTAACAATATCGGTCATTATTCTTCCTTGATTCTAATTTCTACGCTCACAGATAAAATCCAGTTTTTCGATGAAATGAAAAGTAAATGTCAATATTGCCAAATCATCATCAATGTTTTAGTAAGATAGTATACAGTTATGAAGTCGCCTATTCGGATGAGCTTTCTACATATCTTCAAATGCGACTTTGCTTTAACTACTAGTGAGCAAATAATTTCTTATATCTTGTCTATTAATTCTACTCCATCACCGCTTCCATTTTTTGCGTATATTATTAATGCAACCTTTTTAAATTTCATGTTTTTCTTACTACTATCTCGGCCAACGATCAAAGTTATTATGGTCGATATAATTGCTAGCTCCGCCACTTGCCGCGCGTAAAAGAAATTGCGGACCGCTTCTTAATACCAATTAGTTTAATCATTTTTATTTATACTTCTTGCTTGCCTTGTATGTTGCCTTTTTAAACGCCCTATTTTATAAACTATTTGTACATTTCTGAGTTTATTCAAATTAGGGGAGGTTCGTGCATTGCCATACTACAGTATAAACTGATATTGAGCTAAGCTAATCAACTTCATGTCACAACCAAAGCCCTCTCTAGTTCATGATTTGATTGGTTTTAATGATCTATCTAGTCAGGCAGTCAGTTTGATAAAATCTGCTAGCTTTTACAGCAGTATGTAGACGTAATATCAATGCAGTCGGTTATTGCGTATGTGTAAGGATTGCTTTTACTATTTGTGGTCTGTGGTCGCCTTCAGTCATTCATTGTGAATCAAACTCAAACCGCCATGCCAAGAGACAGTCGTTACATAACTTTGGTTTTCGTAAATTGTATGTTATGATTAATAATTCACTGTTTAAACTTAAACTATAAATAAAAAAGGCTTAAAGGTCTGTCAACACCAACAAAGACTTTAATTTGTTTTTCATCTCGTTATCATTAATTAGAGAAGTTTGTCATCGTTATTAGTGTAATGAATGTAACACAAAAACAAATCAACTTATCGACTGTGTACGAAGGTCTATATATACTGGTATTTGCTATTTTCATCATCAGCTAATGATAGGAGAAATCCCTAATTTAGAGTTAATTTAAGTATGTTAATTTGAGTTTGATTGGTTGAACGCGCTATTCTAAGAAACTACTGGATCGGATTGAAAAAATATATTTGTGTTTAATAGCCCATTTATTAAGGAAGACTGTAGGTTATATAATATTACGCTATGACCAATAGGAGCCAAGCAGCGGGTAAACGCGGGGAGCAGCTAGTTATGTGGGGTTTGTTTTTTTTTCTGGTAAAAAAAGGAATGTTAAGTGTTTTTTTTTTTAACTTAAATATAACGAATAATATCACGAACATCAACATGATTTCAAATTTTTCCTCTCAAAACGCCAATGCGTATTAAAAATATGTGCAATTATTTTACTGCTTCATTAAGTAATTATTTAATAGGGTCCTTTATATCGTTTGAATAGTGTGTAATTAATTTAATTACGACTGAATTCGCAATTTAGATCTTAATTAAACGCGTAAATTTAATTAAGATTTAAATTGTTTTTTATATGTAGACATTAGAAATTTTACTTAAATTCTTACAATAAACTTGGTCATGTTGGCCCGGACAAAAATAAACATTGAAAAAACTAATTGAATTTCACCATGTGCATTGTGAGAATAGTGTAAGTTCATTGCTATGATTTCTAATCCTCCTTCTTCTATCTTCTATAGGAAAGCGAAAGGGGCTATTAAGAAATCTCAGAAACAAATACTTGGTGTTTCAAATTTTGCATCGGGATTTGTTTTCAAGAGATAGGTGCTCACTAAGACGGGATCTGCGAAATACGACCCTTAAATGGTTGGTTTTGTGGTTGATAGTTTGTATGAAACTTCGCCACATACGCGGTCTCCGGGGCAACAGTAAGGCTGAGATAAATTATAGTCGTTACTAAGACCGTCACAAGTACTACTTCGGCTTCGGCTAAGCCAAGTATCTGATTCAGGATAAATAAACGTCACTACGCACTAACTTTGGCTTGGCTGTTGCTTGGCTACGACTATTTATCCCGGCCTTAAGTAGTTATTAGCAACACAAGTAACACAACAGAGCGGCGCCGGCGCTGCTGTCGGTTCCGTGCTTAACGAGACGGAATAACCGGGATCGCGGTGACCTGCGAGCCGGTCCAGTCACGCTTAAACCTACATGACGTGCACATAAAAAATATATTGGACCGCTTGTTTTTTACAAGCCTTTATTTTGACACACTTCCCCGCTTCCAAATGTGTTATAATCTTTGCACGCATATGTTTGTCGCATGACAATGCAATATTATGATAGCATGGACCTGCAGGTCTCAAACTGCCACTTTACGCAATGTTTCTAATGATTCATTTAGTGAATTTAGAAATTCTTCTTATATTTATAAAATGTAACAAGAAGAATTGCATGTCATTTCTAAACATAGACGTAAAGCGTGGACTGAACCCTCCTTTTTCAAACGACAAATAAAAGTTAAATCTTGAAAGTTGAAACTTGAAAGCTCCGAGCTTCTTCATAAGGTATTCATGCAATGTTTCGTGACTTAAAGAATACATTTCTTTGCATTAAACTGCAGTATTGGTAATGCATACGCGGTAATTCGTTAGTCCCGCGACCATGCAATGTTAAATCATCTTTAAAATGCTGAAAGTGGCCTCAGTTGTACGACTGTAGATCGAGCTATGGGATATATTCATTACAATTTGTCGACAAATTAAGCATTTTTAACATTAAATACAGAATATATATTCTTAATGCTTGCGTTAATTATAATTTTATTTCAAACTGATTGACTCCCACAATTAACGCCATGAAGCCAATATACGAGTATACGTAAATATAGGGTTGCCATCCTTTCGGGTTTCCCCGGATTTGTCCAAGTTTAGAGGGCATCCGGGGAGCGTCCGGTGGGGAGGGGCTTCATTTCTAGTCCAGGTTTAAAAATTTAAAATCTTGGGACCCCGCGCGCGACACACCGACGCAGTTGCCACGGTGCGCACTTCGACTCATGTCCGGGTTGTGGACTCTAAAATCCTCTCTAAACTCCGGGGTTTTCACGCGGGTTGCCTTAGTTTCCATATTTAAGAGATGCCAACCTCACGTAAATATTAAATATCACAAAGATCTTTTAATAAATCGATGGAGAAATAGAATTATAGTAAAGATATCATAAAAGCTTTTCTCGATACCTTTTCGTTGGTAGAGCAAGATTGATGACCTAAGTTTTTGTATGACATCGCTACAGAAACTTTTCTCTTTCAGTTTCAGGTATCGCAAACAGTCACGTGTGAAGATTACACTTAATTTTGTTATTACTGTAAATAAGTACTTGTTCTATCGTAAGCTTTATTTAAAATACCTTAGACTCTTAGAAGAGAAGAATAGACGTAAAAAATAAATCAAAATTATTTTAATTTTTGTTGATTATTTCAACACAAGAATCTTCACATATATTTCATGAAACAATGTTATTTTCAGTTACAAATTATAATTCTAAATTATATATAGTAGAAAATAATAGAAAATAAACATTAATTCATATGACCATTTTAATATTTGTTCTGTTACACGTTACTATAAAAATCAAATTGAGTTCTTCAAAAACTTTTACCACGACGGCTGCCATGACTTTTTGAACTGCCGACAATTATTTTAATTATAATCATAAGAAACTTAACGCAGCGAGTTATTCTATAAGCAAATCATTATGACTTGGAGCGAAAGTAGCGTCGACTGCTACGATTTTAACTGTTCACTCAGATAATAAATTTGGAGATAAGAGCGGTAAAAGTAAGTGCGGTACGGACGATAAGTGTTGTCTCGCCCGTTTTTATTGTTACATATTATTTGCGAACGCTGAACTCGACACAGACCATGATTTCATTATCTCCGCGAGTAGTATGTGACTAGAGCTTTCGAATAGTTTACGAATCGTGACTTAACTGCGTATCAAATAACATCCGTGCCTACATAATCGCTAGTAAGAAAATTCACGGCATATCAAACTATGAAGTGATCGCATTGTATTAAACAATGACCATTTGAGCAAGAAGTGTTTTCTAATTCTTTGTTAGTGAACCAGCTGTTCAAAGAAGTGCAGTCGTGAATATTTCTTACTAGACTTTTGTTCTCAGCTCTGAGAGTCTCAGCGTGGTCGAAAGTTTTAACTTGCGCTTTCGTTGTGAAATTTAAATCACTGTACAGCTCGCGGGATGGAAATTGAAGACGATCGATCCATGCGAATATTATCTTCTCATCAACGTTGGAAAATTTTCTCATGATGTATATTTTATTCAAATAATTTTATACATAAATATGGTTGCATTAACGTCATAGGTAGGTAGATTGATAGCGATGAAAGAAAGTAGAAAAGTGTAATTTATTTCTAATTCTTTATTTTTATTCTGTTCTAATCATTATGATTAAATGTAGGTTGTTATTATCGTAAGAATACCTCAATACATTTTCGACAAATTAGTGTGCTTATTGAAGAAACTGTTGCATGACTCTTTTTTTTTGATTTAGTAGCGCATCATTTTATTAAGTCGTGGAGTGGTGAGCAGCGAATAGTGCGGCGACTCGGACGGCGCATGGCACCAGGAACCGCGACGCGCTACAGTTAACATGTTGCGTTATAATGGCTGGTGAGCACGTTCTAACTACGCGCCACACGGAACACCAACACATCGAGATGATCATCTAGCTGTGGCGCCGACCAACGGTCCACACGCGCTCTTCACTACATAGTATGAAACAAAACAAACTGTCTGTCTGTCCCTATGTATGCTTAGTTCTTTAAAACAACGGATTTTGAAGCGGTTTTTTTGATAGGTTGAGTGATCCAAAAAGAAGGTTTATACGTATACAGGGTGAATTTTTCAACCGGGCGTGGATATTCGAAACTTTGAGGAATATCAAAAAACGTTGAAAGGAGTCTGGAGACCGATTTTGACGAAAACTAAAACTGCATACCTAATTGGATTTTTGAAAAATCTAAAATAATGGCCAGTAATCGAAGCCGCTGTTTTTGAAAAAAAAAAATAACCTGTATTATTATATCATTCGATTGTGTTGCTAATAAGGATTAAATTCTGGGAAGTAATCATATACGGCAAACTTAAGGAAATCGTGTAATCTAAAATAAACTGATCAATTTTCGAGGCAATGACTGTATTCGAAAGATAAATTAACCATTTCTTCGTTGAAATAATGTAATTTTTTGTTCAACTCATTCATTTCGTATTGCTGATTACAGTGGGATTGTTGAGACGTCAAATCCAGTGAAACATTGAAAACAATGTTTTTTTTAATAAATTATAGCTCAGTCGAAATAAAGTAACATAAAAAATAGCAATTTCATAAAAATCAGCTATTTCCACAAGTTTGCCATATACAGGGTTTGTTTTTTTTCCACAATCAGCGGGTTCGATTCCTGGCCAGGATTTTTGATTTTTCTAAAATTCAATGATGCCGTTTTAGTTTTCGTCAAAATCGGCTCCGAGACTCCTTTCAAAGTTTTTCGATATTCCTCATAGTTTCGGATATAGCCATCTATGCCCAGTTGAAAAATTCAGCCTGTTTAACATGCATAATATAGTTGAGATTGCATCCGTGCTGAGCCAGGGTGAGTCTCTAGTTTATTATAAACTCGAACTTCTCTACAATGCGCATATGAGTACCGACACCCGCCACACCACTCTACGTCCACAACCTGTACTGGCTACATTATATTCTCATTAGACAATCGTCATACTGCTCGTCATAATAACTAACTTTTAATTAAATTATGTTTTGCATACATTCACCCATAGCATTCATGCTGGCGCTTGTTCAAGTGTAAAAGTGAATGTGATTCTCTAATAGATAGGTATTTTATGCCGTTTCTATTGAACGTTGATCGCGAAGAAAGAGTGAAAACGTTGCTTGATGGCATCTTACCCGGCGTTTTTCACGTCATACTGTAATGACGCTATTATTCTTGAGTTCTCAGTACGTCGAAATAGAAAACCGATAATTAAAGAGATCAAGCAAAAAATTGCAATGCCACGCCCTGCTACGTCTGTCTGTCTGATGCACTAGTATACTATGTACTTATTATGGGTCGAGGAGACTCGCTTACTACAGTTTTTATTTTTGTATTTTACCTCGAGCTTTCAATATGACTCGTATTAATCGTTAAAGATAAATATTATTTGAGTTGTAATAAGCTTGGATTTAATTCTATGTGCTATATTGGGGGTACTGACTTATTTGCACAATCAAATTGTTTTGTTTGTTCATTTACTTTTGGTAATAGGTGTTTTTTCTAAGTGTTACCTGCACGGTCTGTGCAAGCCAGTGCATGTTGATCGATGTTTTGTAGTGATATTATACAACGAGGTGTTCATGAAGTATTTCACTTGTGGCCAGTGAGTCACGCACGTGTCTGGAAGATACTCCGCGTGCTACCACAGTTACTGTTTTACATAATTTAATGCTAAACGACGTTCAGTTTGAACAACTGCCGATGATGTCTCCTCTTTATTATTTTAATTACTTACGAGTTATCATTAACCTGCATTACTTTTCATACAACAAAACATGTTTTCTATTTTGTTTATTAAATTCTACTGAAATTCACCGAACTAGAAAATTAAGAATTCTTGTGTGAATGCCAAATCTCGAAGTAAAGATACAGAGAGTTACCGATGTAGCGCGCGATAAATATGTTAAGCTGTATGGCGGTAATCAAATTTCAAGATGAGCTGTTTTCATTTTATTTCTGGAAACCCGAAAATATTGTGCAACTTTAACATCCCGCAGTTTTTGCGTCACGTAAACACTATGTTTATCTGAATCTAGTTAAAAATCTTTATAAAACAAATAAATCAGGATCTTCTTAAAGTATCATGCATTCTTATCATTGTACACTATGATGTTATTATCAATCTGTCTTATTTGATTGGTGAGGTTTAGTGTGGTAAGTGAGTGAGAGGGTAATTCGTGTGAAATACATTTGTTTAAATTAAATCCAACGTTGAAGCATTCATGTCGAAAAAAAAATAATCCTTGAATGGAAACATATTTGTTCAGGTTCCATATAAGGATAAGTCTTTGCGCCTTATAAGTAAACAAGTTCTTAATGCTAAAACAAGTTCGCAGTGCAACCTTAATGGAGGGACGAGCGAGCTCACGTCGTGATTACAGCGATCTGGTGCCCATTTAAGATTTAAATATTGCATAAAAGTATTGATTCGGGGTCGCACCACTGTCCAAGTTACAACTTAACAGCTGTGAGGTCACTTGTCATCCTTCATGTTCATATTATAGGCAATTCGCTGCATTTTAATAGGGCATAAACTAAGATTGGAAAGTCATATTATAGGAAGATTTTGTTGGTCATACGACTGTAGCATAAATGGGTGATGTCGGGGCGCCGAGGCTCCCGGTTAGCAAGGCGTCGCGCGAGGCGACCCGCTCGCGAGTGTCTTTAGTTTCTTCCTGGTGTAACTTTATTTGTGCATAGCGCTTTTCCACCGCGAGCGAGATAGTGCGGCTATTCTGGGGCGCGCGCGTGGGCGCCGCGCGCGCAGGCTCGCGCCCGCGCTCTCCGCGGGACAGCAATTAGGTACAGCATGAATTTCAGGATCATGATACATTATACACATACATATTCGCATTAGCAGTGATTATAAGTAAATTAGATTTAAGTGTTAGCTAAGTACAGTGCTATGAGCATGATGTTGTGTGTACAGATATTGTAGACTAGACATACCTTGCTGCGAGAGCATCTGGCGAGTGTAGTGCTGCTCGGTGCGCTGCTGCACGACCTGCTCGCGCCGCTCCGAGTGCTGCTGCACGCGCTGCTCGGAGCGCTGCTCCGACCACCTCGACTGCTTCTCCATTTTGCCGCCACTGCAGCACAACGCACAAAAAACTCTCACTCGACGCTTTTAGTCCTTATCGTAAAACAATCCTCGTTTCGGCGCTCGTGTATTAAGAAATAAATACGCCACTGCGAAAAACTTATACTAGTACACGGGTTCATTTAGCAGAAGTCAAGTCATTATAACCCAAGTCCAACAACCAAGACGTCGGTCGATTGCGAATAGTTAGCGGATAGTGCGGAGTGCGAGCAGCGCGCGCTGCGCCGGCGGCGTCGCGAGGGCGGCGCGGGGGGCGGCGCGACCGAAATACGACGGGTTATTTTGAGCCTAGCGCACTCCCGCATGCCTCCTCCACGCGCCCCACTCCCGCGCACGCCGCGCTACCAGTCGCCACCAGGGCCCCCCTCACACCCGCACATTTTGCATTGCTAAACAACGCAACAAAACAATGCACTCTCCCAACAACACAACAGTTCAATACTAACGATGAAAGTCAATGAGTGGCTGTTAATGCTCGATGACCCAGGGCTGTGACTGATTCTTACAGATTCTTTGCGGAGAGGACACCAATTTAATTAATTAGGATAATACGAGTCACTTTGGTTTCATACTCATTCAGATCGGTCATCTACTTTCGATTTTGTTTTGATCGTATCGTATATTATAATATCATTAATCCCATTTTCCAGCCTCCTTATGTACAATTTCAATTTGTAGTACCTACTTTGTAAAAAAGCACCGGTTCTGGGCAGTTTAAATCTACAAGTAGGTACTTCAGATCAACTATATTTCGTTTTTTATAGGTGCAATGGTTGCGCGGTCTACTTCTGCGCATGAGCAGTTTAATGGTACATATTGGTTTCTGGTGTCAATGGATGCTTGTGACATTGACGGTTGTTTCAGGATTCAGCAAGTTTTTGAATGTTGTCACCTCCCTATCTTTTGTATACGCATGTATTGCTGGAAAAAGGTAGCTGTCAATCTAACAGAACGCAGCTGAATACTAGATAGTATTTCATAAAGAACGACCAGAAACAACTTTGACTCAAATCATTATCTTAACAGTAAGCAACTTACTGTCAATTTTTATTTAATATATTCGTTAAAATATAAATAAGACACTAAATGAAATTAAAATAAACTGGCGTAACTAATAACTATAAACATTTTTTTTTGTCACTTGTATATTTTTTTTTGTACGTGAGCTTCACTCGAGGACGACTTTTTTCGACCGAACACATTTCTTCTAGATTTGTGTTTATGAGTTTTTAAAAAGCCACCGGAAAACTAGGTCCATCATCACCACGGCCGGGGCGGGTCGTAAGTCAGTATATAAAAATGTCTCAATTAGACAAAAAACCAAAGGGTTTTCGATTGTGGTTGTATATAAAGCAGAGAAATGAAGAGAATGTGACAAGAATGGTGATGAACAAACCGAAAAATGGAATGGATTTGCTGTACGGTGATATCGCTAATAATGACGTTATTTTTGTTACCTATTTATTAAGAATTTATGTGCAAAAGACGTGCTGCGTCCACACTTAAAAACAAAATAATGGAAAATAAAAATGGTGGTAGAAATCCGTTGCGTAGTTTTAAAGATCTAAGCATACATAGGAACAGGCAGACAGCGGGAAGCGACAAGAAAAGACGTAAATAAAAGAGAAGTTAACAGTAATGACTTTAACTTAACAATTTAACATTCAAGAAATATCGCAATTGAATTTCAGATGTATTTAAATTAATAATTTAATCATTTCAAATTCCCACAACCACCATCCTATCGGAGACTGGCGCCAAACAGTTTTTACTGTTAGGAGCTCCAGTACCTTCTGAATGAGCTTGATCCATTTGAGGTCTCATCTTTGCTTGTAGGCTAGAACGAGGTGAAAAGCCTACTTAAAAAACTATGTGTGTGAATTTATATATGTTTGTAAACGCACCCACGACACAGGAGAAATTACAAGTGCGGGTAAACTTAAAAAAAAAAACTTATTTATATATGCATAGGTTTAACGAAAGAAAAAATACGTGGGCATTATTTTTCAAAACTTTAACTGGCGGGCTATTTACCAAAATACTGCCTATTCGCTCCAATCAGAATCAACGCGTAGGGGAACAGTGTATAAGACGGGGACGCGAGGTATAATGGGGACATACACTCTTTAGCCATACTTAACACAACACTAACGTAGCGCAAGCGCCAACATGACGTCATTTGCAAGCGGCCATTAGCAAATGGCGTCCTTAAATGTGTGATTTCCCATTATACCTCGCGTCCCCGTCTTATACACTGTTCCCCTACATTTGCTGTTAGTAGATACATTAACACACAATAAGCACGAACTGGGTCACGAACTAGTCCTATAAAAGAAAAACAAGTTTAGGAATTCATAGAAATATAATAACTAGGTAGCATAATATTTTATACTAGCTTTTGCCAGCGACATCGCCCGCTCACCCAGCCCCCCCCCCCTCTCTTATTGCCTATTTAACTCAGGACCAAAGCAGCTTTCAACCGGTGAAGGAATTTGTGAAATCGGTCCAGTAGTTTTAACCCGACTACAGCAAAGCCAAAAGGAGGGTTATGATTTTGACCAGTATGTATGTTTGTATGTATGTATGTTTGTTCCCTCATAACTTCTAAACTACTTATCATTACATGACAAATGAGGTGTCCTACGAAGCGTCTCAGTTGTCCGCTAGGTGACGTGTCACCAAATCCGATATGGTGTCCTCTAGGGGATGTATAGTCGTAACCGAAAAAATATATATTTTCGCACAGTATCGACATGGGTATCAAATTAAAGGGCTTAATGAGCACATTTGAAATATATATACATTATATAGATTTTACTAGCTACTTTACCTGTTTCTACCAGTGTCAACATGGGTATCAAATGAAAAGGCTTAATGAGTACATTAATTTGAAATTCACTCGCTACTTTGCTTTTATTATTATATCAAATAAGCCCAAAATAATGTAAATAAAAAATAAGTTAAAAATAACTAAAACCCGTCGGTCGTAGGCTGTATGCCACCTAGCCGATAAAGATTGTGTGAAACAACCGCAGGTGGCATACGACCGCGGCTTGTTCTTGTCTTATACTTTTCAGTGCGCGATTTTTTCGTAGTCGGGGTTTTTTTTTATCGTGGTAAAATCATCAAATGAGTCCTCCTACCCAGGGCAGAGCGGGAGGGACTGTCAGACTCGTACTGACTAAAATCCACGGTGTCCTTCAATAGCCCTTTACGTACCGGGGTCACGGTAAATCATAAGTCCCGCGACCCCTTCGTCAAGAAATTAAGGTCAATTTTATTGAGAGTTAAACAATATCCGAATTCCACTCGGCAAAACCGCGGGCTTAAACTAGAGGTATTTGATACCAATGCTATCTTTTATCTTTAGTTCTTATGTAAAACTATTTTAGATAGAAGTCAACAAACACAATTCTTGAAAACTGACGTGTGTTGCTTTGCTTAGCGAAATTGTTTGTTATTGCAGATATTTAATATATTTTTTTAAAAAACACTGTATTCCGCGGTGAAGGAATAAATTTCTTTTATTTTGACTTGTTTCAAACAGAGATGTTGAAATAATTTGTGCTGTATTTCAGCTGAAATTCATTACTAACTAACCTTACTGTAACGAAGTAACAGCAAACGTATTTTTGAAATACATTAGCTGTTGCTTCTTGGTCGCGGGACTAACGAGCTAACGTGACCCCGTAACGTAAAGGGCTTTGAAGGACATCGTGGATTTTAGTCAGCTCATGTCTGACAGTCCCTCCCGCCCTGCCCTGGGAGGACTCATTTGATGATTTTACGACGTAAAAAAAAGGCTGTTGCTTCTTCACGGTTGGCGCAGTGGATGAGTGATCAATTCGATTCCCACACGGAACAAACATTTGTATGTTCTACAAGTAGTTGTTCCGGGTCTGGGTGTTTGTGAAGGTGAGTTTCTATATTTGTAAACGCACCCACGATTAAAAAAAAAATACTAATGTGGCAGAGAAATGAAAATGAAGACTTAATTAATTTTAATATACCTGCATATTGATTTGAGGCATAGCGTAAAAAAGGCTGTTATACTCGTATTTGCTGTGTTGTTTGCTAAAGGCCTATTGAAAGAAAACCGTGGATTTTTACCACTATAATAAAAAAAATTGGGGTTAAAAACAACGAGTTTTTAACATCTGTAATTTTATACCTGGCTGTATTTTAGGGATGTGTACTATCCGAATCAACACATTCAATAAAATAACTGCGGTCATAATCGGAAAAGTACGAATATTATTTATTTATTTATTACTAGCACTTTGCCCGCGACTTCGTCCGCGTGGGTTACGTACTTTCCTAATTCCCCCTTTTCACCCCCTTAAAGGTTAAATTTCCAAAAATCCCTTCTTAGTGCTCCCCTACAGTATAATAGGAAGCCGTGTACAAAATTTCACATTCCTAGCCCCAGTAGTTTCGGCTGTACGTTGATATGTCAGTCAGTCAGTTCTCCTTTTATATATATATAATATAATATAGATAGATAATATTAGTACACTCAATTTTTTTACAATAAATGGGTGCAAACATAAACTCATTAGAGTTTTACCGTGCCCCAAAATCAACGACAGCATAATGTACACAAAGGAATATAATAGAAACAAACTCGAAACCTTACTTAAAAATATCAAATCAACAAAAAACACGATAGAGGGTACATACGCGTATTACAAACTTACGAGTGAACATCGGTGACCAATCTACCCGTCCTTCAAATAAATAGTAACGTGATTCGAACGGAATGTGATGTGATCTGTATTAATACAGGTTGTTCCCAAAAAACAATGTGATTAGTGCCTATTAGCTGTTTAATCTATACATATAATAAATCTGTAGAAGGGTCAATTCTGTACATTGAAAATATTGAAAAAATAAATAGCGGGGGGTGTTGCTGGATCGATACCAAACCCAAATATGGGATTAAAAAAAACATTGTCTGTCTGTCTGTCTGTCTGTATATCCAGGCATCACGTGAAAACTAACGGTTCGATTTCGATGAAACTTGGTATAATTATACCTCATTATCCTGGGCATAACATAGGATACTTTTTATCCTGGAAAAATACGTAGAAAAAAAAATCTTATTTTTCAGTTACTACAGAACGCGAGCTCAACAGCAGTAGCTCAATAGAGGGATCTCCTTAATTATTATAGGCTTAGCCGTATTTGGGTCCCATAGATATTTATAAGATGTCATTGTCAGAGTTACTCAAAATGGAGAAATAAACCATCCACGCGAAGACCGACATCCGCGCGTACGGAGTCGCGGGCGGAAGCTAGTTTCTAATATGTTTTTAAATTAGACGACAGTACTTTGTAAGAAATGTTGTATTAGTTTGTAATTTATGTTTTTATGACTTATATTTTCTCTCAATGTATTTGATTAATAAGGTAAGGGATTATATACTGTAACGACCTCTTACCGTGTAAATTCCTGTAGTTAGGTAGTAGCAAATTATCATTGATTACACTACGCGTATTAATCTTAATTATTCTTCTTTTCTTAAGGTTTTCATTAAAATATTCTTCTTTTAATAAGGTATATTTAATTTTTTCATGTATTGGCATTATTTTACAAAATCCAAATAGTTTATGGTAGTAATTTTTGTACTTCTTCTTAATATTCTGCGGGACAATTGCTTTTAATAAACGTAGTTGAAGGGCGTAAATTAAATCTAGGTGAGTCTTATATGTCCTACCCATAGCTCGATAGGCCATATGATATTGTTGATTCAGCCAGGCATTAATATGAATTTTTCAATATGAAATGTGCTTGAGCGATTCACACCGCGATCCGAAGCTCTTGGGCGATTCGCATCGCGGTTCGGACCGCTCGCGGTGCGAAACGAACTAAAGCCATGTAAGTTACGTAAGTAAAGCCACATAAGTTATCCTCAAACCTTTTCGATGTCCTGCCTAACGGGCTGATATTTTTCAGTAATCTCATCGACAGGGCCAGGAATCCTACGCTCCAGTGCTCAATTATCGATGTAGCGGCTGCACAGATGCTAATATCAGTTAAGCCCTAATAGGACTGGTGGTCTGAGCGCCTACCGACCGCTGTTGCAATTTCGACGAAATGCAATTTCGATACAACCCACTTTAGCATGAAGCTTCACGTAAACAGATTATCGAGTGAACCCAATTTTGTGAGTTTCAGTATATTTAAAGCTTAGATTATAAAATGTCCACGTTTCGTGTTCGAAACAAAACGTTACGTTTTAATGAAGCCATCTTTTTGTAAACGTGTGAGTGAACGCCACGTACATATTTAATGCCTTTGTCAAACAGACCGGCGAAAGCGAAGCGTTTCCGAAGCGATACCGAACCGAATGGAGACGTCAGTCCGATAGTTCTGTCACGCTCTCGGATCGCTTTCGCGTTTCTATGTGACTGGATTCAAACAATTCCATACATTACAAATAAAAACGTCACGCTTCGCATTCGCCACGCCAGTCTGTTTGGCAAAGGCTTAAATGTTTTCCTTGTATATGTTTACTTGTTTTACGTAGTAATCGAACGACGAGGGTAAGTTTTCTACCGAGTTTTTTGCTTCAATTCTCAGTGGCCTACTAGGGATCTAGACTTATAATCTAAGATTTACAGATTAAGCAGTCGCTTGCTTGATAACCGAGAGGACCAAGAAGCCAAATAAAGGTACTGTGAAACTGAAAAAACAAACCAATACCTTTTCATCAGACTTAACAACATGCCTCAATGTTAGGCTGCTCTTACAAATTAATGGTTTTTAGAACTGGAGGGCCTAGTCACAAATATAAATTGTCACATCCTATAAATACGGTGCGGTCATGGAAAATGGCAACATTATAAATTGGATGAGATTTTCAACTGAAGCAGAACAGCAAACAGCAAAAATGGAGGAGGTTGTTTATTTGGTCGGTAAAAAACAAATGTATGTAAACAGTGACTTCTTAAATAAAATCGATTGCAAAAACAACGACATAAAAGTGTAAAATATTTTGTCTTTCAAAGAAATTAAAACAAAGCCACCGACTATCGAAACAAAATTTATTTTACGCTTTTTTGTTATTGTTTTTGAAGTCAGTTTTTTTTTTAATTTATATGCCAAGGACTATTTGCTAGGTCTATGTATATGAATAAACAGACGGCACAATCGCAAGTGACTGATTAACGACTACGCTGCGAGTCGCGGGTTCAATTCCCGCACGGAACAATGGAACAAATATTTAATGGCATACAGGTTATTCCGGGTCTGGGCGTTTGTGAATGTGAGTTTAAATGTTTGTAAACGTAAGTACTCACGATACAGGAGAAAATCCTAGATTAGAGCAAAATATAAACTTTTCTTTAAAAAGGCTGAAATTAGCATAGACAACGATAATGTATTCCACAGACGGAAAACCTGAACTGTGAAAGAATTGACATAAAATGCAATGAGGAAAACACTGGCTTCGGAAAAATGCTACTCGTCCGCTATTCTTTTCTCATTAATTTCGTTGCAGGATCCAAGAAACAGTTAAATTCGACCTCCGGGACTCCGGCGAATTTTTTTTATCTCAGCTCATTTCTGGTGGTCGCCAGCGCCACTGTTGATTCTGGTATTCAGGAGTTGCAGTATTTCGGAAATAGTGCTGTGGGATTACCATCAAATTCTTACCTACGACAAAACTTTATAAAAAAATTGCTGACTCCAAAAACCACCACAAAAAAGTGTAAAATAATTTTTCTTCCGGAAGACGGTGACAAAAATGCAACGAATTAAAAACAAAGCCACCGACTTACGAAAGTATTCTTTTTGAAGTCGGTTATGTTTTAAGATTTTTACAATTTTTTTACTCTTTTTAGTTCAAATATTCAATCCGAATTCTTGTCAAATACATAATTTTCTTATATGTGCACTAGAATTTAAAACTATTCGGAAGTCGCTTAAAATTCGCAAACGTAATCCTACTAAGTTTTTTACAATGACAATGAAAGTAATCGAATCACAAAATAAAACACAAACCTACTAGTTTCTGTTCATATTCGAACTTTTCTCAAATAATAAATAAATATCCCACAACTATCACACAACGCCATCTAGTCCCAAGCTAAGCAGAGCTTGTGTTATGGGTACTAGACAACTGATAAACATACTTATATATTTCTAAATACATACATATTATAGATAAATTACACCCAGACACAGAACAAATGATCGTGCTCATCACACCAAACATTTATCCTGGGTGGTAATCGAACCCATAGCCATCCGGCATAGCAGTCAGGGTCACTAACCACTAGACCAACAGGCCTGTCAATGTTTTAAGCTTGTCGAAATCAAAAGTTTGAAAGGGCTAGAACGGACAATGACGAGTGTGCAACAGTGTGCACCCTGACTGGTGTTTATTTCTGAAACAGATGACACACGTATTATTGTTTATTTTTATTAAGAATTGCACGTCAAGCGAAAGCATGAGCCAGCATTGAGATATTTAAAGGCATTGTGTGGGCAGTTTAATTAATTAACTGTAGTCATCATCCCCTATTTTATAACAAAATGTGTAGTGGTAGTACAGGCCTGTTGGTCTAGTGGTTAGTGACCCTGACTGCTATGCCGGAGGTCGTGGGTTCGATTCCCACCCAGGACAAATGTTTGTGTGATGAGCACGATCATTTGTTCTGTGTCTGGGTGTAATTTATCTATTATATGTGTGTATTTAGAAATATATAAGTATGTTTATCAGTTGTCTAGTACCCATAACACAAGCTCTGCTTAGCTTGAGATTAGATGGCGTTGTGTGATAGTTGTGGAATATTTATTTATTTATTTAGTATGGCTAGAAAATTAAAACATTTATCTGGGAAGGGGAATTGATTTTGAACTATCTACATTTTTTTTTTGCGTGGTAAAATCATCAAATGAGTCCTCCCACCCAGGGCAGGGCGGGAGAGACTGTCAGACTTGTACTGACTAAAATCCACGGTGTCCTTCACTAGCCCTTTACGTACCGGGGTTACGGTGATGGGTAAGACCCGCGACCCCGGCAGGCTATGAACTATCTACTTAAGAAAAAAAACAGCTACTGACTTGGAGTAATTCTAAACCACTTGTATATGAATGAAAGGTGTGCCAAATACGAGTAGCTAGTGCTTATATATTACGGTTAAAGATATTTATTTATTCAAAAGAATTTACAAAATTCTTGCAGAGTTGCAGAGTAAATATAGCTAAGATTAGTTAGCATATTTGCCAGCAAGCGTAGACAAAGAATGTGTTTTTGGAGGATTTTTTTATTAATCGAAGAGCGCGCCTGTATCTTTTAGTATATATTTCTTTAAAGATTTCTTATAACTGTTAAACGACTGAATTTATTTTATGTCTTTAGGTAATTTATTGTAGAAATTGGCCCCTTCATACATGATATTCCTCTTGTCGTACTTAGTTCTAGCAGGGTTAAGCAGATATCATTAGCTTGCTTGGTTAAAATTTTAGAAGTTTATGCCTTTTTTTGTAAAAGTTACTTGAGAGTATATTTCTTTAGTTAATTAATTACGAAAATTCTGACGAATATGCATTTGTTATACTTATACATTTGATTAAGATACATAAGTTGTGTTTTTTTTAGATTTTTTCAGTAAGCTGTATCTAAATAACGTTTTAATTATTTTATTTTGGGCTGTTTTATTTTTATTTTTATACTTTGTTTTGGTGGCAGTTACCCGGACCTCAATCAAATAGTCCAAGTTAGATTTAACCATCGAGTTGTATACAGTGTAACGCACATGTTTAGGAAGACATCGCGCTATACCACGGAGCGCCCCTGTCAGTGAAGTGAGCTTGCTTTTAATTTATTCTATAGGTGGTCTCCAAAACAATTGATCATCCAGTACAAGTCCAAGGTATTTTTCTTGATGCACTCTCTTCCGCATTTGATCATCAATTTGTAAGTTACCGTGCTGACCAATCTTTTTATGTTTTGCAGGGAATATTAAATCATCTCATCTTCCTGCCCTTGTCCCATTTTACTTGGGCAGCACGTTTTTTTCTTCCATTCTCCTCTATCAAACGTCACAGTATCATTTACTCCTTTGTCTTCCTTATCATTCCTTAGACAATCCATCCATCTTTTCTCTGGCAGTGAACATTAAATAATTTGTTTTAATTATATATTTAGTTGATTGAATTTCTTTGAACACAATATTCTCCTGCTGCAGGAACTCGTCTTCCAGCTTTTTATATTTTCGTAGCTGCTCATTGAACATATACGCAGAGTAGTCTAATTAGCTAATTATGTTCGGGATTCGTATCTCACTAACGGTACTGTCATGTTTTCAGGATTCCGTACCTAAAGGGTAAAACGGGACCCTATTACTAAGACTTTGCTGTCCGTCCCGGCCGTCCGTACCGTCTGTTATCAGGCTGTATCTCAGGAATCGTTTTAGTTATGCAGTTGATTTTTTTTTTTGCCGCTATAAGAACAAATTCCAAAAAACATCCCATACATTTTTAATTTACGACTTATAACAGATTTTTCAAAAGTCCAAAGCTTGCCGGGATCGCGAAACTGTCTCATCAGGTAACCATGATCCTGGAACGTAAAGGGCTGTTAAATGATCACCGTGGATTTTAGTCAGTACAAATCAGTCAGTCCCTGCCGTCCCGCCCTTGGTGGGAGGAATCATTTGATGATTTTACCACGATAAAAAAGTACTAAAATATTTAGGTCTTTTCCACTGGCTCCAACAATCTCGACCCCTTAAGCCATCAGTTCGCAAATCTAGAGTGAATTATTATACAAACGCAATAATCTCAAGTGTTGGTACTCGAACAGCATTTGAACACAGCTCTGAAAATAAATGCAACAACATATTCAGGCTGAAAGCGGGTTTAATCAATATGGTTCTCGTAATGAGCTGGTGATAAATGAGATCTGAAATGCGACGTTTTATTTCAAGAAATACCTGTGGAATCGTAGGAGAAAAACAAGTTCGAGAAGCTTTTATTTATTTGGACGTACTGGATCAGGTTATATTTTTTGAATTGAAAACTTCTTTAGCGGCGTTGTGCACTTTTTTTGAAATGGGTAAAAAATGTTAAACTCGCGTCAGGACACGTGACCTGATTGAAAATTCGCAAGACGGCGCAGGGCGTTTGCGCGAATGTCCGTGTGTGTTTATTACTATTGAAGTTTTTACTTCTGCTGGCACTCCCAGAGTGCAACCCCCGTCGTTTTTTTTTTAATAGGCGTTTCTGATAAATTTACACGAATACTACCTACATTTAAATACTAAAATTAAAATCTTTACAAAAATTACTAAATATTTTTCCTGACTTACCGCATGACGCAGGTGCTTACCGGACACGTAAGTTTCGGGAGGTTCCTGTGTACCCCAAAACTAACATAAAAATTTACAGGGCGTCAAAAAATTCACCCACATCGCTGTCAACGGGAAACTGCCCAGGACCCTGGCAGCATTGCCACGTTGGATGGCAACGCCGATCCTTTGACCAAGAAATAGGTCACGCGAATTGTATGGTTATAACTTAGTTTTTTCCTTGCTTACCTTTAATAACCCATCTGTACCAGAACAGGTAGAAACCTACGCTATCTTATTTCGTTTTCATGTTATCTATTTCTGTTAGTGCAAATCATGGAATTGTCATCGATATAAATAACAGTGTGTCATTGAAAAAAGAAATGTGCGTTGAAATCTACTTAAATTGATTCATCGGACAGAACGTCGCTGCAAGTGCAGCGAGTTATTCTCATAAGTAATCGCGAGATCAGTCATGCTCTGACGCATATTTACGGGTTTATTTCTGGCTGAAATGCAGGAGTCAGCTGTGGGGCGATGGCGGGGGAGAGGACATGCCCGGCGCAGGGGGAGGGGGTGTGCTGTTATTACTGGCTCAAACGAACACTACAAGTTTATGCGGACCTGTTACTTCAATACGCATGAACACATAAACATTTCTTTGGTACACTTGCTTGCTAACATTTTACACTTCGAACATATTGCGCGTTGTGTTAACGGTGTCTTCGTCAACGTCAACAGCGGCAAAAAGTAGAAAAGTAGAACTGATAATAACTTGGCAGAATAAAAGGGCTATTCACTTTATTTAGTTTTAATAAATAACGATGTAAATAAATGAATAATAATTAAAAATGTACTGTGAACTGTAGTTTTCTTAAGATTTGAGCATTGAAAAGTGTTATTGTATTATACCTTACCAAGATTTATGAAAAAAATCTCATTAAAGATTCTGGATTTCAATTATCTAAATATTGGATTTATGCCAGTCTACTAGTGATATCCAAAAAAGGTGGATTTAAACAAAACAGTTGTTAGGGCATTGCCAAGTCTTCAAAGAAAACTCGGACCAGAATCCAACAAATTTGAACTATATATCAGTAAAAAGGAAAACAATTTAGAGTTTAATAGTATAATCAGTTTCCCATAGAAGTACACCGAAAAAAAAATGATTGTATAGAGTTGACCACCCGATACTTCTAAAGGGGTATGCAACTTTTTGGCATCAAAATTTTTTTTTCTTTCGCCAGTAATGAAATGTTGGTCATTAGTAGACCGCAACCTAAGGACTTCGTAAAAAATAATAAAAAAATCTAAACCGTAACCAACCAGAAATATAACGGATTTTATTTTGTTCTAATCTGGAGTAAATCACTCCTGATTAGAACAAAATTAAAACCGCCATATCTCTGGTTGGTTACGGTTTAGAAACTTAATTTTTTTTTTCTATGGACTTCTTAGGTAGTAGTCTAATTGTGGCCAAAATTTAATCACTGGCGAAAAGAAAAAAAATTGATGCCAAGGTCCATACTAAAAGTTGCATGGGCCTTAAACTTAACATAAAATAAACTTTTAAATGGTTAATTAAATTTATGATTATTCACATATTAGTTTCGAATTATTATATGTTTTATTGATTTGCGTTATGAATTTTGTTGGACACAACATGAATGGGGCCGATTCTTGTCATTCCCCTTTTGGATTTTAATTTAAAACTCAGCCCAAATTTCGGCTCCAGTCAATAAGTGCTTGTTTTTACTCTCCTAGATTCAATACTTCTGTAGTTACGTGTCAAATATTTGTCACTTGCATGACACACACATGTCTAAAATAAGTAAAACACATGCGACTTGATGCGACTCGTGTTCGGGTTTGTTTACAAGCTACTTAATCGAATCATCGTGTATCGTCATCGCTACGTCGACAGTCTAACCGTAATCGATTCGATTACAACTCGATTAGCGATTCACTAATTTATGACGAGACACTTGGCTAGAACCCAGTGCCATAAGTTTGCGTGTTACGATGATCATTGTTCTATGTTTAGATTTATATTGTCATAAAACTACTAACACTGACTTGGCTGGGGTGAAAGCTGCCAAAGTCTCATCAAAAAATTAGTGATCTAATCACAATAGCTAGTTACTGGAAATGTTTCTCGCGTGCGCGCTATTTTGGAGTGAGTGCCGCGGTCCGGTCTCGGGTTGCACAGGTAGACACGGGAATTATGCGATGCCGCTTGTTTCTAGGTGAGCCGTGTATTAATAAGAGCACGGCTATATTAAACCCACTTCGGATTCACGAGATCGCATCGTATTTCACTCCTGTTTTTCATGATAGTGCTTTTTTATTTTTCCAGTTTCTTTTTTATGCTTTCAAGTGGGTGTGTCTTGTAGGTGCTCAGACAGCTACATCAATCTCGATACGCATATTCAATAGTCGAATGAATTACAGCGTTGACGATTAAATATTCTTTACGAGATGTGTCGCTGTTTTGCATCTGAGCAAGAGGACTGCACAACATTACAGTCGATATTTACAAATCTGTCTGCGTTTTCTCGTCAGTTCAGCAAATTGTTGGCATACGTTGTAAAGAATATCTCCTTAACATACATCGCTTCGGAATACCGATACAATTTTAAATGTACCAGACGTTCTGGAATACACATTCCAAGTGTTTAAAATAAGGTCACCTGTATTGCGCAAAGGGTTACTCATTGAATGCCATCAGGCTGTAGTCAGCGAGCGAGTGCGCCCGTGTGGGCGACTCCACACTGCTTTTTTTTATTTTTCGACCAGAATACCGACCACCTAGTAACGAAAGCTGCCAAACATCACACACGTATACCTGATATTTCCATTTATCACACACACCTTTAATTTTACACTGTAAAGATGAATTTACTCGATCTCATCTATCTGTTCAAAACTATGCTTTTTCTTTCAGTCTTCGTATCTATGTGGGAGTCCTGGTATTGTGCCAAAAACAACTGTATTATTTTTGCATTTGTTCCCGTAAACCACTAAAACAATTTTAGCAATTATTTTGCCTGAATCTTTTTAATGATAATTGAGGTTGGCGGATTGGAAATAATCAATGGTAATGCTAGATTTTCAAAATTATAGATAAGTTGTACAAGTTGTACTAGTATAACTTGACATCAAGCTTATTGGTACTTGCTTCAAAGTAAACCCATGACCCATTCATAAATCTTCGGTCGTTTTAATGGACAAAGGTACTTTTGCCTATGTTTGTTATGCTGCACAAACTGCTAACCAAACAATAAAATTACGGCATAATTATGGGGTGAAAGAAACGTATCGATTGAAAACATCGATGAGCCACGTCACTGCCAGAAATTCTTTCGGTCCTGACCACAATGACTGTCACAGATAATTATTGAGATGACGTGTAACATGCGCGGGAGTTGGGACAAGCGAGAGTCGCCGATGAGTAAATAACGACTAAGAGTAATTAAAACGACAGTGATGCCAGCACAGAACGTGATTTATCACGCGTAAATAAGAATCCGTCTGCGATTTTGTCCAACCAGTTTTATGGACGTGTAATGAGTGAGTTTGGTCTGGTTCACAAATACAGAGAAGTACAGTACAATGGATCGTTGTTGAGTCAGCTTTAGTTGATACGTCATCAGAAATCACCGATAAACTGTAGAAGTAAAATCTATTGAGGGCCTTGTGATCAACACCAGTGATCTTCATAGATCCAATCGACCTTTTGGGTTACTGTTACTGTTGATCCCAATTCCTTATTTTGTGAATGGTGAATTTCCATTTTCTCCAGTATATGACGTGATGGAATACCACATTGACAGACACGTCCAGTGGGTCCTTTTGGCCAGTAAAACTTCTAAAATATGGAATAATGTTTTGTTGATTCATCGTCTCCGGATCTTTTTCACCTGAATACAAATTTTATAAATGTTGTGACTACATAATCTGATATTAAAAATTCAAGAACTGGGTAACATGCCATACTTGTTGTTAGACTTTCAACCTTCTGACTACCGTTTACGAATAAGATCGATACAATCGATACGCTAAAAAAGATTAAGTAAGATATTTTTATACCACTCTCGTAACCATACATTACAGTATAGTTACGAGAGTGGTACTAAAATATTTTCACAGCCACGAAGTATTTCTTCGCGATAATGCTGTTTTTAACGAACGCGCAAATGTAAATATTTGAGAAAACAGACATAAATAAATTGCATACACTTTTGATGAAAAATATGTTTGCATTCTGTAGAAGAAACTATTTCAGACTTCACAGCGTTGCCTTTCTAAAAACAAAAAGAATAATAATATTTTTGATAAATATGTCACTAAAGAACAATAATCTACATAATATATCTGTGATCTATGGTCGGTCCCGATCATCGAGACATACAATCGAGACAGCAGCACGTAACTGCATTTAAGACCGCCGTTATGTAATGAAGTGCGTGTCAATGCAGTCGCGGAAGTCGTCTCACCAACAGACAAGCCGGTAATCCAATCTCGGAATTAACTTGAACGCTCTCAATGAGGATCTTGTAGTAATCACCAACAAGAGGTAGTGATTATGGTATTATCCAATTCAGTATAGTTCGGCAAAACTGGAGTATTATGGGAGGCCTTGCTTCTTGTAGTAAGCGATTGTAATTGCTGTGTTTACGTGTCTAGTTATTGTGACTTACCTACACCACAATAGGCTATTTCACTCAAAAACTATAATGAGTCCGAAAGTTAGATTATCAAAAAATATTTCACCTGTATTTTTTCTTTTGTTACATAAACAAAAAACGCTCCTAAAAATCGCAAAACGTCACTCGGTCTTTATAATTTTACAGGCGTAATGACGTCACAAGGCCCCACTTCCGAATTTTGAAGCGTTTTATCTTTGTCAATATTCATTGATTTTAAGAAAAGTAATAAGGTAAAGTAAGTAAGTGTGATAAGGTTGAAAATCTTTTAAATAAATTTGACAAATTGAGGTAGGTTGATGTGCTGGCGTTTCTACAAACTTGTTTTGGGTTTCCAAGATTGACCCTACTGATTAAGGAGCCATGAGCGTATGTGTCATTAAAATTATTATAAACTCAGGACGTAGTTAGAAAATTATGTACCTAACCAATTTCCACCCATCTGACAATTTAACCTCGTTTTAGAAATTTTTAGCCGCTGTCTTTTTCCGTAACTGAACGAATCTACAATAATAAGATAGTATATACATAAATAAATGGTAGATATACGAGTAGGTGAGCTGTAAGAAGCAGAAGTCCGGGGGCGGACGCCGCGCCGTGGCCTCGACCATTTTATTCACCACCACTGAAATAATAATGCATTCGTGTGAAGTTGTTTATGGCGATAGAAAAAGAATATCCTTGACGTTGCCTAGAAACGCGATCTGAGCTGCGTCCAAACTCGTTGCGGATCATGATGCAATGGAAAATTCCAGAGACTTTCAAGTTTAGATCATTGTATGTTTACGCTTCTAAGCTCTTTTGAAAACATGCCTGGCGAGGTGAACTAACAGCTTGGATTTTCAACAGTAATTACATTGTAGTAGGTTACGAACGATACCGAGAAAACACAAGCGCCAACTCTCTTTATTTATTTAATGTTAGTGAAAATTAAACAGTACCATCTGCATAATTTACACTAATAATATTATAAGCATTACGATGGTGATCGTGCAATAAACAAGATTACAGGTGTTTTATCTTGTTTACTGCATCCCATCTGAGTTATGTTGTAATTGGTAAAATGTGGAGGAGGCAAAAGGCCAAATTCCAGCAGCTAGCATTGACCATTTACAGGCAATGAAAGCTTCATAAATAAAGTTCAGAATCCCACAGATTCTTCGAACAAAATAAAACATTCAAATCTAACTCTAAAACCAACACAAACATGAGCATCCAATATCCGATTTCAGAGAACAGCAGCTACAGGGCACTGTTGGTACTACACAAAAAACAAACGTTATTTTTCAAAACAATCTGAAAATACACTCAACCGAATGTATATGGGTGTTGGTATGTAGCGATGATGAAATATTTTGTAACAGTGCCTAACCTGTATACTTTACAAACTCTAATTTTGGTTATTCGTTGGAATAACGTCCTTGGTAGTCCGTCGGGCGAACAATGGACTAATTGACAAGAAACTTGACTAGGAGAGCATCCATTTCCTGCAATACGAGCCTTTCACCCTATATTAAAATCGCAGCACATTGGAAAATTGCCCGTTTCCTTGGCATTTGTTCAAACTATTTTGCGTTCTGCCGATGAGACGTTCCTCTAAAATAATTTTAATGTTTTGTCACGAACACTTCTGACTGGTAAAATGTTGTAGTTCCATTGACATGAATTAGATCAAAAATTAAAAAAACTTTCTCGAAAAAAATGCAATGCACTGTGAATGTTGTATTTCGTTTTTGCACGGAACGAATATGAGTGAGAAGTGGCCAATTTGTCAGAACAAGATAAGAACATGCGACATGTTGTCTAATAAAACTGACAGTGGTATCGTCACTTTCATGTCACCTACTAATGAAAAATTCGATCTACCAAACAGATGTTCACCTATTTCTGATGGTTTTCTAAGAACCTCTGAATTCAACTTAGTTATTTTTTAATCCAACAACCTCATTATGCAGGTACGGGATAAGGTAAAATATCATCCGACCAACGCAGCGCTAATTAATTTAATTACCGTTGTGTGTCCACCAGAGGGGAATGAGCACCCTCCGCTGGGCATACGGTAATTATATTTCCCTTAGCATCCCTGAAATACTTCATGCGACACCCATTTAATAACGGGGGTGATGTTTACAGTTTGTCCTCATTATCCACTACTGGTTTTTTATACCCATCCTGAATGTAAGTACAGACGCCAGTAGATCACCCTATCGCAATTTGTCAGATTTTACTAACCTTCTACTACTAAATCAGGGTAGCTTGATGTGCTGGCGTCTGTATTATGCGACCCAACTTTTATAAAACTCGTCAATGATCTCCAACTGTCAAGTTCTGTCACTTGTAACGTTTAGCAATAATTAGATATTAATTTCTTAATAGTATATTATTATTAACTTTACTACCTTGTTAGAGTTTTTCAAATGATCAATTGTTTATTTAATGGTTGATGCTAGTTCAGAAATATTCCCACAGGATTGTATTACCGAGATACTAATCCTATGTGTCATTCAAATCTGTTCAGCCCTTTTTGCGTGAAAGAGTAACTTACATTCCTCACAAAAACGTTCACGCATATCTGTAATATGTAGTAGTTAGATACCTAATGTAATTTTGATTTTTACTGCATTGGAGAAATGCAAATTGCAATACAGCAAATATTTTTATATAAGTTTTATGTAAATACAACTAAATATTCTTCGCAATCAATCTCTTCTTGGCGTTAAGTCTAAAGAAATAAGATATATTTTGAAAGGAATCCTTGCAGGCAAAGTTTCAAAGTGTAATATTATCCTCTATTGTTAGCAATATCTTAGCTTATTAAACTTGGATTAAGAAAGCATTGGAATCCATTCCCTCGTTTCGTATGAAATTACAGCTTATTTCAGGAAGATTGCTAAACCCAATATTTCATGATTAGTTGGAATATTGGTAAATTGGAGGCCAGAGGCGTTGCAGGTGACAGCGGCTGTTAGAGCCTGCATATAAGGGCTCATTGGAAAGAAATAATAGTAGATTATGCACCGAGGGGCTAAAGTTGTGTCTTATGTCACGGGCGTCATATTGAATCTCGAGCGCAATGAAGGATTCGGGATTTAACTCCCGAGCGTAGCGAGGGAGTTAAGAGTTTAACTCACGAGCGAAGCGAGGGAGTTAATACAAGAATCCTGAATGCAGCGAGGGATTCAAGCTAGCCCAAGGCAAAGACACCTTTAGCCCAGAGGAGGATACTCTACTTTTTACACCTACTGTGAGAAAATAATAGCCATAGTACGAAAAACAAAGTATTTATTAAATAAAAAAACAGTAAGAATAACATTTAGAACTAGTTATATAGGTACACTTTTTTTCAGATTTTCGAAAAAAAAAGTATCTTCTATGTTTTTGTCGTGTTTGTCCTAATGATATCACTCTCATGGATTTGGCGTTTGTGTAAACTAAGTTTTATACAGGGCTGGTAGAATAGTTTTGGATGATTGGCTGTATGCATTTTGAATTTAGAACGTCATTGGAGACGCTCGTGAAAATAGAGTATTTTTGATAAAATGTGATAAATCGACTATATTATAGATAGGTTTTATTATTTATTTATTTATTTACAAAATCCACAGCAATCTTAGTGCAGTTTATCCTAACTAATATTATAAATGCGAAAGTAACTCTGTCTGTCTGTCTTTCTGTCTGTCTGTCTGTCTGTCTGTCTGTCTGTCTTTTCTTCACGCCTAAACTACTGAACCGATTTGTGTGAAATTTGGTACAGACATAGTTTGGAACTTGAGAAAGGACATAGGATAGCTTTTATTACAAAAAAATAAAAATAAAAAATAAAATTTATGAAATGCTCTAACGGAGTAAAGATAATTCCCTAAACTCTCAATAGATGGCGGTGATCGTTCAATGGTGTCGATCGTTACACGAGTTGTCACTATGGATTGATAGATGGCGTTGGAACCAAAATTGTACTTATTGTCGGTTGTATGATAGTTTATGTGGACTGGTCCTGTTTCGTAAATTTTAAATTGTTCCTTTGTATAATTGGTGTTCCTGTGATGCTTATGAGAAACTATATAACTAGATCCACCAAGACTATAACTAACTAACGGCATACGGTTACAAATAACCTATTTAGGACGGAATGTCATTAAAGCCGTTATTATGACTGGGATGGCAAAAGGCGAAACTTTTATTATTCCCCGTATTCCCATCATTCCAACTGATTTGCCATTCCAATTCAAAAGAGTTCAGTTTCCGCTGTAAACTGCGTTTGCAATGACCATAAATAAAGCCCAAGGGCAAACGCTAAAAGTTGCGGGGGTACATCTTGAAAAAGACTGTTTCTCCCATGGACAACTCTACGTTGCGTGCTCAAGAGTGTCGAAACCAAAAACTTTATATTTTTGCAAAGGATGGCTAAACTAAAAACGTGGTAAACAGAAATTTCTTGGTGTAAGAAACTTTCATAATCTCTAAAACCTTAAATAATAGAAAATTTGTCAAGGGAGAAACAGTCTTTTTTCCTTTTGGACTGAAATGTCAAATCAGTAGAATGGTGACTATTACCCCTTTTTTGTCATGATTTTGTTAGCTGTAAGTCCTCCATGAAATAAATAAATAAATAAATAAATAAGGGAAAAATAACATTTTCGCCTTTTTCGATCGGCAAAACGGCTTTAATGCCCTAAATGAGTATACATCTCTTAAATTCGCGAACGAAGTCGCGGGCAAAAGCTAGTTTAAAATAAATTAACTAATGTTACAGCCAATTACTATTACCTACGGTATTACGGCGCGGTACGGTATTTGTTATTATTAATGCCAGTTTTAATGTTATTTCATTCCTTTTAAAAAATGGTTCGTAGGTAGCTATCTAATTATTCTTACAATATTATGTCTTCAAAAACATGGCAACGATATGAAGAAGCAATCGTTATGATTTTTTATGAAATCGAGAATATCATCCACGCGTAGTAAGGGTTTCGAGAATAGCTTTCCTCTTTCTGGCACACTAAATCAGACTTGGCTGTATAGGCTCAGCTCCCTTTGCCTGCCCCAAAGAGGGACGAAAAGAACCAAAAAAAAAATCTAGGCTGCATGGGCTAGATAGATCCCTTTGTCTTCCCAAAAGGGAAAAGAAAATTAAAAAAAAAACTTTCTGGCACCAAAGGGTGTTTGTTGTTTATAAACATATTCCAAATTCAAATCACATTATTGACCAGCGGGTAATAATGAAATCCAGTACAACATTATTGACCGGCTGTGCCCTCGGCCACTAATGACTCACTTTAGGTTAAGGTTGCTTGACATATAATTTGACATTTTCGAGCAGGTGGTGTGAAAAAACTTTTATTGGCACACGACACAAAAAGAGACAAAATCAAATCATTTTCATTAATTCGCCAAAAACATACTATACGTTATGAACATATGAGAGAGGGATCTTCACATTGCAAATGGAATCGAATATTTTAAAGTATCCGACAAAAAAAAATTCAGGTTTCACTATTTTGACGGAAGTAATTTTTTACGTTATTTTAACGATTTGTGATACATGTCCTCGTCATTGCTGCCGTTAAAAAAAAACTTACACAGTCTTCAATAATCAATTATCATATGAAAACAAACGATTATCAATCTTATTGAAAATTAAACAAAAAAACAGAAAGAAGAATAGCAATGTAATTTATTTTCAAGATATCGTCTGATATCATAACTGTTAAGAAACCTGTAGTTTTTTTTTTTAAACCTGGATGTAGTATTGATTATTTGCTTTTTACTGACCAGTATAAACAATTCTACCGAGGTTTTAACAAAAGCCACATAGGTACACTTCATTGTGCGAACGAAGCAAGCCAATATTCGAGATTGAAAATGAAGTCTACAATTTTCTGGAGCTAACAGCAATTTCATCACATAGAGTAAATACGTGCTCAATTCTACCTGTGCAAGCTCCGCGTACCAGGTTCACGGTTAAAAAAAGCTGGTAAAAGCTGGTCTAGTATTTTCCAAGGACTATGCAATATAACAATGTAAACTGCAGCAAATTTCATGAAAGGGTTCTTGTTAGAATTCTGAAATTTACTCCAGAAGTGTATTTTTGTATATTTGACGGCACCGTTGGCGGGTCTCCGGTCTGATTGTTTGTGTGTATGTGAGTTTAAATTAATATGAAATAATTTTTGGTGTGAGGCAACGTTTTTTTAAAGACAAAATACAGTTGTTGCACTGGCGATGTTATAAAGCTTCTCTTCTGGGAAGAAAAACCCGTTATATAAAAGCTTTAAACCTAATATTTATTATGGTGTTGGTCTTCATCATGATTACATTTTACCATAATTTTTAACCTCGACATCTTAAAACAAATCTAGTCTAATAATGGTATATTTTATTGCTTGTATTAGGAACTAGTTTTTTTTTTAGCTTGGTATTATCTTCAAATGAGTCCTTCCACCCAAGGTAAAGCGGGAGGGACTGTCAGACTCGTACTGACTAAAATCTACGGTGTCCTTCCATACCCCTTTATGTTCCTGGGTTGTTCACGGTAAAAAGTGAGTCCCGCGACCCCGGCAGGCTTTGGCCCTTTAAAGAGGGCCCCGTAATTATGCCGTCGACCCGGGCATGGTACATGGTCGAATAGCGAGTCGGCCATAACTCGCCGCCCTCATGCCCGCGCTTAAGGTGGCCGGAGATCGTCTGCCGACATCGGTCGCCGTGGGCGTCTACCACTGCGGCTGGGGTGAAGGGAGGACGCTGTCCTCTCCCATACGCGGCGCGCCTCCTCCTTTGCTAGCATGACTGCTTGGCAGAAGGAGGCGTCGCGCCCCGCAGCATGGCCTCGACCAATACCGGGCGCGAGAGGTCTCCGCCTATCGCCGTCGTAAGAACTCGGCGGTGCTCTGCCCAAGCGGGGCATTCCTGCACCGTATGCTCCACAGTGTCCTCCGTGCGATCTTCGCATTGGTGATCCATCCTCCCGAAACATCTGTGTTCGGTGAGGACCTGCGTCAGGCGGAAGGTCAGGACGCCGTGACGCCTTTCCAGCCACTCCTCAAAGAGGGGTCTTACCGCCGCGATTGCGGCGTGCCCGAACTCAAATAAAATAGACTATTTTGCGTTTTTTTTTTCACAATTACTTAGTTACTAGACTAAATAAAAAGTGTCGTTCATCTGAACGAAACAAAGGTTCAGAAAGGACGCGAAGTCAAAATTACGAGTAGGTAAATGTTTACAAGAATCCATAAAATGATTCATCATCTTCCTGCCCATGCCACCTGCCCTTTTTTTTCGTGATAAAATCATCAAATGAGTCCTCCCACCCAGGGCAGGGCGAGAGGGACTGTCAGACTTGTACTGACTAAAATCCACGGTGTCCTTCACTAGCCCTTTACGTACCGGGGTCACGGTAATGGGTAAGTCCTGCGACCAATATCCCATTTTACTTAGGGTTGGCGCATCACATTTTCTTCTTCCATTCTCCCCTATCAGTCGTCACAGTATCATTTATTCCTTTTTCTTTCTCAACATCCTCATCTCCGCTACATGCAGTCGTTTCTCATTCACCTCTTTCACAGCCCAAGATTGCGATCCATACTGGTCTAATCACGGATTTGTATATTATCCCCTAATTTGAGGGGCATCCGTGGTTCACAAGTTGTTCCGGTGACCTGTCGCCATTTCATCCATCCCGGGTTGATCCGATGTGTTATGTCCCGGTCAACATCGCCATATTCTTGGACAAGCAACCCGAGGTACTGAAAGTCGAAACAGACTGGTACTGGTAAATCAATGAAACATGATATTGAATGAGAAACTAATAAGAGCTTTTATTAATGGCTTACATTATTTTAAAATGATTTGCGAGTATGTTTTGGCAAGTGTAGTGTAAGTGGCTTGCGTGATTTCAAATATGCGTGTTTGTCCGTCTGCATGTGAAAATACATATTCAGAACATTTCCTGAACGTGATCATTTTTCACATAAAACTAGTAATTAGTTTTATGTGTTTACGTCAAGTATTTTAGGTATTCTCACTTGCACATAATCCTGATTTTTTTTAAAGCACTTTTGTTGATGAAAATGTGTCTATAATATTCCCTTCGTAAGTATCGGTAATCGGAACCAAACACACTGTATATAGGTATATAGATTAATATAAATGATAAACTTTTTGTTCTTACAGTTTTTGTTATAGTTAATTTCCAATTGAATACAGCGAATATCAAATATATTTCCATCTTTTAGTAGGTTCGATGGCCCTTCGTTATAAATAGAGACCTAATGTATCAAATATCTCTGAGCAGTTCAACTTTGTCAGTATAAATTCTTTCACAACATTTAAACGATTGGCTTAGGTAAAGTTCATTTCTGGAAAAATTCCAGATGTTTTTTTAATAAATACCTACGTCATAAAAGTAAAAATAAAATAGTTAAATAGCCCATATTTTTGTGATGTCGTTCACCTTGATTTGTGATTGATGATATTTTCACAAAAAGATAATATATTCCTCAAATAATTTCTATCCACACTATTTCAAAAGTGTAAATTTACTGCGACATGACACGATAAAAAGTATAAACAATATTTTGAACCCAGACATGTCATTTGTCAACACGTATTTTCCATTGCGAGGATCGCCCGCAGGACACGGTCGAGCACACGATGCAAGACTGCCCCGCTTGGGCAGATCACCTCGGTGTCCTCACGGAGGCAATAGGCGACGTCCTCTCGCGCTCGGCATTGGTCGACGTCGAGGCCATGCTACGGGGCGAAACGGAATGGGAAGCGGTCGCATCCTTCTGCGAAGCAGTCATGCTTTTTTTTATCGTAGTAAAATCATCAAATGAGTCCTCCCGCTCAGAGCAGAGTGGAAGGGACTGTCAGACTCGTACTGACTAAAATCCACGGTATCCTTCAATAGCCCTTTAACGTTCCGGGGTCACGGTAATTCGTACAGTCCCGCGACCAAGCAGTCATGCTAGCGAAGGAGAAGGCGGGACGCGTTACGGAGAGGACTCTCCACCCCACGAAAATGTAATTGGATTCGAGTGTTTTTTGAATTCAAATCTAATTCTTGAGATTAGCGCGTACAACCAAACAAACTCTCACACTTCGGCTTTATACCTATTAGTAGTTTAGTAATACAGATAGCACGCTGTAATAAAAATGTGTTGTCCAAAACTGGATTATGATTGAATAAAGCTTTTGATTAAGTTTGACAGCTCCTCATCATAATGTCCATTCCAGGACAAACGATTCCCTTTATTTTTTATTCTATCGCTTAACAAAAATAATAAAAAAAACGTATGTAACATCATCACAGTTAAAATGCCGTAATATATCTTGATGCATAAAGACTGCGCATCAGCATATAAGATGGACTGGAAGTCCTATCTGTGCAAGAACTTCTACTTCTCATAACCACTAAGTGTCTTTCGAAAACAGACAATAAGGAGAAATCGTTCTCTTAATCGAAAATGCCTGGAAAAGCTACTGGTCCAGGAAGACGGTCATGAAGGGTAATTTACCAATCTCCCTAAAACGCTAACTCATCGACATGTGCATCCTGCCCGTTCTAACCTACGGTGCTCAGACCTAGTAACTTACCGAGTTATAGAGGATCCGGCAATGGAATGCAGCATTCTAGGCATCAGAAGACACGACAGAGTTCACAACATGGGCATTCTGGACAACGGCAAGAAGGCTGCCATGCTGAAGTGGGACCGGGCGGGCCGCATGAATATTGACCGCTGGGCGAAAGCCACAACACAGTGTGTAGCTGGACATGGACGGCGCCGCCGAGGCTGAACCAGAAAGAGGTGACAAGACGAGTTGGACTCATACCGTTAGTACTGATACTTCAAAAAACTTGGGGGAAGACGAGATAGTGTAAGCTGACAAAAAAAAACTTCCACCATTTGTCGCAAGCGAATGCCTTGTAACAGTCCACAACCAAACAATTGTTGGCATGTTGTAGTCGTAACATTTTACCATGATTAGTTCTTCAGCCTTGAATAAAACCGGCTTACTTTTGGGATCCTGGCAGTCTTAAAATGACCGCAATAAAACACGCTAGTAAAATTAACATTAACACCATTTTTTCACATCATTAACACAACGTTAATGATGGGAAGTATATCATTTTACTAGCTTGTGACATAAGGGCTATAATTTGTTCTGGTATCATTGTTATGCTAGCTACTCACGGCGCGGGTTATCGCGAACCGAGCTTAGGTGGCTTACCATGACATTTTAAAGCGTAAGTAGTTAGGCTGTGGAAAAGAGACAGAGCTATACAAGTGTCTAGCGCCATCTTGTTCACTGAGCGGAACCACTCACGCCACTTAGGCCACCTGAGCGCGCCCGCATGCTTTCACGAGCGCCATCCAACATCTACGGATCGGACGCGCCGTGTGAAGCCAGCATTACAATTTTGTACGATTGCGAAAGGTGCATAGAGATTTTGAGTAAACTTGTCGTGTCGTTTAGTCCTATTTTGTTTTCAGTTTGATTATCATGACTTCCATTTCCGAGTGAAGTGCATTCGTTTCAGTTTCAGTATTTCTAAGGAAAAAAGCAGGTAAAGCTCAAGTACAAAACGAGATACATTTCAGGCAATTAATTAAGTAGGTATAAATTAGTTGACGAAACACTAGGAAGATGGTGACGATTAATAAACTACGTAACTGCTCTAAATAAACCAGTAATTTCTGTCTAATTTGAAATATTGAAAGTGACAAACACGTACAAAAAGAAAATGTGAGACGTCCACGAAACAAAAACTACGGATGTAGTTTCTCAGATAATTGCAGTTCTGTAAAATCTCAAACACCAAACATGGAGTCGTTTTTTATAAGAAACTAGCTGTACCCAGCCCCGCTTCGCTGTGGCACTAAAAACTGATTTTTCAACAAAAAAAAAAATAGATAAAAACAATCCTTGATGCAGACTACACATATATCATGCTAAAATTTCTTCTCATGTGACTGCGTCATTACGACTGCAGTTGTCAGCGAGTGTTATCCTCGCTTCCGGTAGATGGCGCGGTCACTGGTACAGAGCTGATCGTTAAAAAAACTGTTTTTTCGCGATTGCGGATATGTGACTGATGCAAAAAATAGATAAAAACCATCCTTGATGCGGATTACATATCATGCTAAAGTTTCAGCTCAATCAGTGCAGTACTTTTTGAGTTTTTAAAGCATACACAAACCAACATAACATTTTTATATATATAGATTTTAAATTGAACATAGAATAACAATCAATTGAAATAAGTAAGTTGCGTTGCCCTCGCCGACAAAAAATGCTCAATATATAAAATTAAAATTAAGCAAATTCTAGACCTTTGCCCAGCAGTGGATCAATCCTGGTTTAAAAAAAAAATACTTTCCTATTGTACCAATGTAATACCAATATGAATAATTATGCTTTCTAAAAATGACTCAACTAATGGAGTGTATTATCCTGCATCCATTAGACGAATTAGTGCTCGTGATGGAGAAGATATGCAGATGGTGACAAACTTGCACCAACACCATTTTTATATTCACACTAAGATATATAGCAGTCTGTTGACCTCTGATATGTGTTCATTAACCTGCCAATGTGTGAGCACTGGCAGGTTAATGATCCATCAATAAGGCGACGATCAAATTACTATCAACATAATTAACATAGGTATTAATTGCTGCACAAAAATGCTACTTATTCTTTCCCAATTTTCTCGAGCAATCGCCTCTTGAGATGTACCATAAACCTTAAATAGACATGCAACTGTAGCTCTTATGTTAATAACATTAATGTATACAACGCTATAAACATTTCGACAAGTTCTGTAGAACTTTTGGCGTATGTACAATGTCACCTTGACGACGAGTGGTGGTCTCACTAGGTATTTATGCTCTGGCGCCGTTCCAGAAGATGTAGGTCGCTTGCGCGCGCACTGCTCACAATGATATTCATATCGCTAACATACATTTTAAACAATATGATCTATGGAATAGAATTGTAATTTGAAAATAGGTTTAAAAGCAGACTTACGACTGACTTGCATTGTTTTAGTTGAAAACAGTCTGATTCATGCACAATACTTACTCATTCGCTGTGTATTCGGTTCCCAACACCTGTATTTTCTAAAGTTAATTTTAGATTAGGCTGAATTTAGTCAACAATGTAGGCATGGAATGATATTATTGTTACCTTATGATATCCAAGAATAGCCGACCAATGTTACCTTACTGCAGACGATTTTTCAATGCATTTTCATTACTCATACTCTGAAAGTAGGTCATTACATTCCTGATGAGCGACTTGAAAGTTATGTTTTGCAACCCTAGGGAAAATCACATTCAAATGAAAGCTGCCAAATTTAAAAAAAACGTAGTTCTATTTTGACATTTCTATTAAATAAATAAAATAAATAAATATTCCACAGCTATCACACAACGCCATCTAGTCCCAAGCTAAGCAGAGCTTGTGTTATGGGTACTAGACAACTGATAAACATACTTATATATTTCTAAATACATAAATATTATAGATAAATTACACCCAGACACAGAACAAATGATCGTGCTCATCACACAAACATCTGTCCTGGGTGGGAATCGAACCCACGACCTCCGGCATAGCAGTCAGGGTCACTAACCACTAGACCAACAGGCCTGTCAAATATATATTATATTGAACCATGTTCTAACTTTTTATGCAGTCACTTCATTCATTCACTTCATTTCAGCGCGATTTAAAATTAAAAAATAACATAAAGTTAAGTAATATTATAACTTTAATATAATTTAGTTTCAACTATTTCTCTAAAATAACATAGCTTTCGGCAAAATCTTAGCCGTTTTTTAAATGATGAACATGAAAAATACTAGCTGTATAGCTGGACGACAGGACAAAAATAAAAAAAATAAACAAACTAAGCGAGAAAGCGACAATCCGATCAACACTAATTTTTTCTTGAGCTAATGAATTTAATGTTTTTATTTTTACTTTTTTTTGTATTCGTAATGAAAAGCACAGTGTTTACCTCGGGTAATTTACTTATTTAGTCCCTCGAACTATTAGCGCCCTCACTACGTTACGGGCTTCAAACCCCGACTCAGGACTGAAATAGGTAACTTTCACCCCTCGGATAACATTTACTATTAAAACTACCACACCCTTACATTTAGTAAGACAGATATCGTGATAAAATCGAGTAAATTCCAATATTTCTTATATCACATCCTTATCACACATCTCTACATTTCTGAGTCAAAGTGTTTACACTTTCAGAAATGTTTGTTTTATTTGACTTTGACGCGTTTTGATCGTGATCGCCTAATAATAATATTTTTTTTTGAAAATCTAAACCCCAACGACACACATGATATGACCCACTCCAAAAGTGACCTTATAAAAAAATGTAGAGAAAGTCACACGGTAAATTTTGAGAAAATCCATCTCAAAGAGAAAAGTTAGGAATTAAAGAGATGAAATTGTTTCCTCGAACCCTGCAATTCATCCATCGTCACCTTTAAATCATCATACTTCACGGCTGGTGCTCCAGTATCTATTGCGGCCCACCCAAGTACGTCATTGTTTGTGGAAACTTTTAAAACCGCCAGATTCACGGGCAATTACTACTAGAGAATAAAAATAAAATCAGAATGAAAATAAACTTATGTAACATGCGCAGAATTCCAGGTAGTCTTTAAAATGTTTGCTCATGTAATCTGGCTGTAAACACGTAATATTTAAAACAGGGTTATGCAGCACATTAACATCCTTTCAGAGCGCCGAGTCATAATGTTGTTTACTGGCAACCAATTAAATTACGCTGACGAAATCATCAGAGCCTGATCGAACGCACTCGGCTCCCTAATTTATTTGTATAATTGAATTAAATTGTGAAAAGCTGTGATATTCCTTGTATGTGCAGTACACAGCAAGTTATATCTACCTTCTAGTATGAATAATGTTAATCATTTAGATTAGGTAAAGTCACTACCAACATCGTTAATCGCAGATGGAACTAACTTAAAGTAGAAAAATCTCGTGCTATTATAGATGAAATATTTCCAATTAAACCAGGTAAACCTTTTAACTGTATCTATAGGAAATTCTGGTAACGAAGGCGATGATTGCAATTTGCGCGATCGATCACTGATTAGTTACACGAAGTAACGATGCACGGTGTATCCGACATACTTATCATACAAATAAGAATATTATTTTTATTGCTCCCTACATATGTGATGCTGTGCCAAAGTAAACAGGCCCTAAAGGGCTTAGCGAGCAACAGCCACTCACGACAGGTGCCACGTAATGTTAATATCATAGTCTGATTGCGAGGCACAGCACTATACATGATGCAGATACAGCCACGATCGTTCACTAAGTACATGAGATTGATACCATGAGTAAGTACCAGACAGAGACCGAGAATATCCATGAAATTGCTTCATAGTCAGGTATTTTTTTCTTTCAACCCATTTACTCGTTACACCCACCGAAATTATCCATAGAGGCTTTCAACTAATCTGTCTGTATGCGACATGACATGAGCAGATCTTGTCACATTCAACATTCAATATTTACTCGACCTAAATACATATATGTCTATAACCACAACTTAAATATACTACACGTTTGTGGTTGACCAAACCCAATTACAAGTGAGAACTATTATTTCGCAGAGAGCGAAACGGAACAGAAGCTAGGGGCGCCAACATAAATTGGTTAGGTACTCCAATAGACACGGGCTACGAAAACAATTATGGCGTCCGGAGCTGTTGCAGGACAAAGGACAAATCGACTCAGTGTGTAACGAGCGTAAACATACAACGCCGAACCATTAGCAGTTTACCTATGGCAAGCAAATTAAGGCTTGATGAAACTTTGGGCTCTGTCAACTACATCGTCAATGGCTGCGACCGATCGATCATGCAGCGCACCGCTGGGACATCCACTCAATTTACGACCTCTCACTTAATTATAATACCCAAGCAATTATGGATATTGCTCGGTCAGGTAATATGTTGGGTAATGCAATTGTGGACGTACATTCCTATTTAGATATTGGGCTCTGTCACGTTGATTATAAGTCATTGTTACTACTACTGCATTAAAAGAACGCAGCACAACTTAATAAGTTACTTGGCTATTATATTTAGTTGATAGTCAGCTGCTAAGGTATCTGTTTCCACAAGTTTGATTTATTAACTCCATGATTTTTTGGGCCAATAATTTATTTCAACGACGGTTTTTAAAACAAGACATCTAAAAAAATTGACCCATTTGCAGCAAATGCCCCAATAACCGAAATAACTGGGATAACTAAATATTTCGGGGTTACGTCCTAGAATATCAAGATTGGCGAGCTTAGATGAGAGCTGTTGTAAGCTATTAGTTTTATTAGAATCCAACCATCTTTATGTCGCCGCTATAAAGTCTCATCCTGCTGTGAATTAGATATTATAATGATAGAATGTTTACATATACCATCTTCTGGAATAGTAATATGTATATATAATACCTATGCCTCATTCCTTAATTTTCGCAAAACTGTGACTAAGACTGAAATATTTGTACCAAGGACTGAATGGAACAACATTAAAATGTCTTATGTAGGGTACCTATCACCGGATTTATATCACGCACTCGTATGTACATCATAAAGTAAGGCAGCTCAGATACGTACCAAGCTTCTGCATATCTATCTCAGATATCATGAAAATATCTAAATTCTGGCTACTCAGAATCAATCTACGCCGTGCTGTGGGCTAAGGTCGTGTTCATTCGCAATTTACATTAAAATTTGTAGAACTTAAACAAGTGATTATAATCCACTAGAGACAGACTGCCCTCCAAAAACCTAGTTTTGTACCGATGAATATCACATAATTATGTCTTGTCTGTCCGAAAATCATTATGAAATTCGTTAAGTTTAAATCGGGTTCATCTGCAAGTAGTTTTTTTTTTATTTGCCCAGAAGTGGGAGTGAGCCCAAGGCCTGCAAGCCGTTACAGAATTAATTAAAACAATAATTACAGTACTTACAAATAAAATTAGTTCAAGAGATAAATACACGTAGATAGCTATTTTATGAGATTGTGTACCAAATTCCAGCTGCAATCGTAAGCGCCGACATTGAACAACCGGATTTTGTAAACTAAACGACGCCTACGGATTTCTTTATTCTCCCGTTTTTTAAACCGACTTCGATTTTAATCGGCCGGTACAAATTTTTAAGTGTAAAGCTTCACTGTTCTCTGTAATAAATAAAAACATCAAGATGCATTTTTATATAAGATAAATAGATGTTCCAGTTTTCTTACCATCAGTAGCTCTACATTACCCACATATTCATCCCACTTAGTTGCAGTGTGCTTCGAAGGTCTAGTCCAGCTGCTCCCTCAGCAAATTATGCAGTAACATGAACCCAAAAGCTTCTGCTTTCAATTTGGAGAACAAGGAAATATCGTAAACAACTGCCCGCTAAAGTTTCAAGAATAATATAAAGCTTTACTTCAAAACAAACGTATTTTTACACCGAGATCAACATTAAAAGAAATTTATTGACACAGATATAAGTATGTACTTAGGTTAACATGCCATTACCCAGATGCACGTAAATATTGGCAATTTGGCAATAATTACTGTTTGGTTGCCGCCGCAGTTGTTGCAATTATATCAGTGTGGAATATGTGTTCATTAATCGTGGTTTCATTATTCTGCGTTCTCAAATGAACCTGAACTTAAAATCATTGAGTATCCTATAGGCTAGGTAGCGCTTTATGATTTAAATTTTATCACAGCCTATGTTTAGGATTATTTAAATTCTTAAAATATTGTATAGATAACAGGTACCAATGTAGACAACAGAATCTGAAGCGAACATTCAGTGAACAGCTGTCAGTTTCTACACTGAAACAATAGAGGAACAGACTAGTTATGCAATAGGTCCAATTTTCAAGCAGTGACGTAGCGAGACCTGACCAGAAGGGGGCGAAAAGCAAAAGAGAGACCCTTTTCTTACGAGACCTTTTTTTTGCGAGTATTGAGTATGACCAGCACGAGGCCTCTTTATTGCAAGATATCTTGGTTTTTGCATTAATCTTGGTAATACAATAGGGCCTCGCGCGGGCAGCGGAGACGCGTGACCAAATGTGATTGTCGGCGACATCAGCTCTGTGAAGCTTTTTTAGTTCTTTCAGTTCACATGTACGCTCACCGAACACGAGAAGTAGATAGGTCATGCAATACAATTAAACTGCATTACTGATTGGGAACAAACTCGCGTCAGGACACGTGACCTGATCGAAAATTCGTAAGACGGCGCAGGGCCCTTGCGCGAATGTTCGTGTGTGTTTATTACTATACAAGTTTTCACTTCTGCCGGCACTCCCAGAGTGCAACCCGTCGTTTTTTGCTTAGAAATTCTACTTTGGCCCCTTCAGGTGCGAGGTCGGGGACTAGGGTCAACTTATCCGCCCCCAGCTACGCCACTGTTTTCAAGCGCAAAGGGTTGAGTGAACACGAAAGCCCTGTATGTTACAGTACTGCCGGTTATCAATGTCATCACAGTCCATCGCGTGCATACGTGCCTACACAATTAAGGCGAACACAGAAATTGATTAGAGCATGTTCTAACAAACAATGACACGTTTGTGCTAACCTATCTCACGTTAGTTCCGCTCAGAGTTCCGTCGGAACGAGGCACAATGCACGGGATGTGTTATGGTGTACAGACGTATGTAGAGCACTTCCATGTTAACCGGCAAGCCGACGGAAACCCAGTGAGTTGCTGTCACACGATGCAATTCTCCTTGATATCAACTTACCTATATGTTCTCTGTATTGCAGAGTTAAGCTGTTATATAAGGATTATTGATTTCATTATTTGCGTGATAGACTATAAAGGACTTTAGGCGCGGGATAACGCCCAGTTTGTCCAATGAAAAACCGGTCCAAGTAGTTTATATTATGTATTGTAGCTTCCAAAAAAGTTCCTAATGAATAACTGATACACAAAATAATACGTACACGGTCATAGAAATATATATTCACATATAATAATGTGGATTATTTAAAGTCTAATAATATTATACTTGTTAATTTTATTGTAATTTGACCGATAACGACAAGTCTGGTGAGTGTTGTGTCGGGCATAGACAAATATAACCACAGTGTTGTCACTACGGGTTATGTTTGTACTGCCATAGATAATATAACACGAAATTAGTTCGCCACATAACTATCACAGCCTCCAACAGCAAGAAAGTTACCTACTGCTTCTTATTGGTGATGATAGAATAGGAAAAGTAATTACAATGACAAATATTTTTCTAAAAATTATAATAAGTAAAATGGTACGCAGCTCTAGTGACTGCCAACCCATAAAAGAAACAAGAAATTGCGTTAACTTTCTTTAGCTCTGTTAAAATAACTCCCGGTTTAACTCAATCGTCTCCACCAAGTTTTTTAAATAGCCAATCTTGGTCGTTATTGAAATAAATGAAAAACTAATACAGTTTCCTGTTAATTTCAGACAGCCACGGTTCTGCGCGAGACGATGTCCTCCTCTGCAGAAAAATATCTAATTTGAATGAATAAAATGATTTTCAAGCGGAACTGGATGGCGCAGACTGCACAAATATTTAATGTTGTCGTCGATAAGTCTGTACTAGTGATGTTGCGAATGTCTGATTTTTGACATACGCGAATGCGAATGCGGTTGCGAATCTTAAATTTTTCAAATAAAACGCACGCAAAACGATACGTAGGTATGTCAGACATATTTAAACCGTACATTACCAAGTCGATATTATAGTTGAACGAATGTAACTTTATTCATTCAACACATAAAATTTATTCAACAAGTTTAGACTGGGGCTGAATTTCTTAATACATTTCACCGGAACAGGCATGGACAAGGAACTTTGAATATTTTTTTGAAAAAGAAATTGATGCAACGTCGCGCTTGTTATTCCTGAAGGAATAGGCGTGACCCAATTGTACATCCACATTCCGCTAGTAACATTTCTACATACCATGTAATATGGAGTGAGCCTATTGCCATCCACTGAGCATATATCCAGTGCCATTTACTGTTACTAAAAAAATCCTGATGAAAACCCAATAAAAATGCTCGACCTGGACAGATAAGAAATAAAAAAAAGGGAATAAAAAAACTTTAAAATTACTTTTACTTACAATTACAATTTGCTAAGCATAAAAATGCATTAATTTATTGTAATAGTTACTTGACTTCGATAAAGTTTATTATATTTTTTTATTTGACTAGATATTTTACCCTCTTCTTTTCTCATATATGCATAATTATGTAGCAGATTTTTTCTTTTATGTAATCGGGTGGTAGGACTCATTTGATGATTTTATCACGATAAAAAGGAATTTTGTAATTTTTGTTGCAATTCTGTTAATATTTTAATTGGACTAACAAAACTATTTCAATTTAGTTGTCTACTTCAAATCTATTCCGTTACAATTAGTTTTCATATTCAAACCATAGTAGTAAATTAAAAAAAAAACATTCGCATTGATTTATGCGGATGCGAATGCGCATATCAAAAAACATGCGAATATTTGCTAATGCGAATGCGAATATTCATTACATCACTAATGTGTTAAACCTTTCTTTTATTTTATTGCTTTATATGACGTATGAAGAAATTAAGATTACCTAGTCTTCAAATCAAAAATGTTTGACGCAATCCAGGAGCTGCACATTTCGTTGTAATTTTTTTCAAAAAAACAGGCTCACCTATCCAAATCAAATGTTTAAGCTTTGTGCGGACTATTTAGTAGATGGTTTATGTGAAGTTTGCACAAAATCGGCCGAGCGGTTCTTCATTTATCACATTTTTTGTAACAAATGATGTAGTAGGTAGTAGTAGTATTACATAGTGTAGTAGTATTGATTCTGTGGCGCTACGAAGTTCGCGGGGTCAGCTAGTATTTTATATATAAAGATACAGTAGTGAGGCAATCGTTCACGTCCCTCATGAACGATGCCGCAATAATATATATATAGGAGGGTAGAGATATGGGACATTAAGTAAACAAACCAGGTTTGTATTTCGTTTATTACACAGCCCCAAGCGCGGACCCTATGAACAATAAAAATAAAACAGTTTAATATTATGTAACGGTCATGAGGACCTGAAGAGCAACTATTAAAATCTAAATAAGTTCACTACAAAACTTTATCAGGGTAGATAATATTCGATTTCGATGGATTACAACGGTATTTTAAAAGTTCATTCCAGTTGTAGGAAGTACATAACACAACACATAACTTTACTTGTTTAGTTAAATATGCAGCTTTAAAAATAATCAACAGATGTAGCTGCTAGCCGTAGTACAATTGCACGGACTAAAAAAGGAGTTGACGATGACGAAATGACAGAATGAAATTCGAAACATGAATATTCAAAAATTTAAAAATCAAGATAGATCCAAAATGAAAGAGGTTGAAGCAACAAAGGAGGTGGAATACCCACTATGTTACAGTAGTAGGTAGATATGATGGAATCTAGTACTACAAGGCCCCTAAGTGATTAGTTAATCTAGCGTGCACTAAGACAGTGGCTGTTACACGTAGTTAGTTTGCCGAAAGTGATTAGTCTAAACAGAGCTCTTGTTGGGTTATCTGGCAAGATGTTATCCAGCACCAAACACACAAAATAGCATTGCGTTTAAGGTGACGATAAACGTCAGTGACATATTCAAGGGGCCGTCACTCCTTGTGGCACACGGTACACAATGCACCCCCGAACCATAATTTCGTAATGTGTTAAACATTTATGCAAAAAAGTGGCAAAAAAAGAGCGAAATTACCCTTGTCGTAAGAATAGTAATATCATTTACAATTATAAACTACTTGTCTATACATATAATAAATCTGTAGAAGGGTCAATTCTGTACATTGAAAATATTGAAAAAATAAATAGCGGGGGTGTTGCTGGATCGATACCAAACCCAAATATATGATTTAAAAAAATTTTGTCTGTCTGTCTGTCTGTTTGTGCAGGCATCACGTGAAAACTAACGGTTCGATTTCGATGAAACTTGGTATAATTATTCCTTATTATCCTGGGCATAACATAGGATACTTTTTATCCTGGAAAAATACGTAGAAAAAAAAACTTATTTTTCAGTTTTATTCATAGACGTTGTTCTGTAGAACCGCGAACACACGTTGCATTACCCGCAGTGGATTCAGCGCCGTAATATTTATAAGATGTCATTGTCAGAGTTACTCAAAATGGGGAAATAAACCATCCACGCGAAGACCGACATCCGCGCGGACGGAGTCGCGGGCGGAAGCTAGTATCTAATAAAAATTGAAACTAAAGTAAATCGAAAATAAATTCATTCGATGCAGTTTAGCGTTTACAATGTTATGATATATTTTTAATTATATTATAATATACTAGCTTTTGCCAGGGCTTCGCTCGGCTTATCACTCAGGACTAATTCAGCAATTAGGAGATATGTTTAAAGATATTTTCGATACAATAAAGAATGTTTACTTAATACAATACAATAAAGAATGTTTACTTAATACACTCACGCCGATTGCGATTACTACGCACCCGGCCTTCCTGAAGCACAACAAAACAAGATTAATTTTGCGATATCGAAGTGAAAAATTTCCTGGAAACATTTGCTCCATTCATAATTGTGTGAAATCTACGACATTCAAAACGTTAAATTGATATTTTATGTTTTTTTTTATCGTGGTAAAAACATCAAATGAGTCGTCCCACCCTGGGCAGAGCGGGAGGGACTGTCAGACTCGTACTGACTAAAATCCACGGTGTCCTCCAATAGCCCTTTACGTTCCGGGGTCACGGTAATTCGTACAGTCCCACGACCAGTAATTAAATATTGGAACTTGAATTAAAACTTTTTAAAAACTTCAAAAAGGAGGACATTCGAATGTTTGCATGAAAGTATGTATTTTATGTTTTTACAACCATACCTTCGTCGTGAACCGATTTGGTTCTTTTACACTAACATTATAAAGGGGAAAGATTAGTATTTTTGTGTGTGTTTATGCTTGTAATGAATGAACTACTGGAGTGATTTTAAAAATATTTTTAAATTATTAATTTACAATCACCTTTTATAAGACATTGAAATAAATAAAAGATAATACAAGATAATTTACGTAATTTTTAAGAAAATTCGAACGCGGACGGAAGAGTATGTTTAGCGAATGTTGAGTATGAAATTTAGATGATATTTTTTCAGTCTTGTATTTTTATGAAGTAGATCAAATTTCGAGTAGGTAAGGTAAGCAAACAAACCATTAATTTGACAGATAGTTTAAATAAAAGAAAGCTTGTAAGTACAATTTTTTACATCACTTTGGCCTTCAGACGGACATTTGCTCATGTGTTTAATTAGTGCGTCTCTTTTTATGACACCCTACTAAACTGCTCCAACAAATTTATTCTGGTCTGATTCATGTATCTTAATATCGCGCATCGAGCAGTGGATGCTAAAAAAAGAAATTCGTGTAATTATTTCAGCTCCAGATGCAGATAAGATTACAGACTTGTTGAAACAGATTCCTAAAATATATTCTTATGTTCAAGTGGTGAAAAGTACGTATTGGGGATAAGCGTAGGCGCTCGCTGAAACATACACCGCGATCTACCAACCAGCGGTTACAGGAAACAAATACCATCGCATTGACTATCAAAATATCATTAGAAATTATCTGGGTTAGACCATTTTCATAGTAATATCGGTGGATAATAGAGTAATGACAACGCATGATAGATATTGGATAGGTACCTACCAAAGAAAATCAAACCAGGAACAGCATTTTATGAAATCATCGTCGAGAAAACATTCCTAAACTGAGCAAAGTTAGCGAAACGTGTATTAAGTAAGGGCAAGCCGCAACGATAATTGGCATTTTCTCCCTTTTCACGAAAGTTTTAGAACAACACTGCCATCTGTATTTTCGACAAGCAATAACGTTCATGCCCGCCCAGTGGAACAAATTTTATTTTTGTCTCGCCGTCTTTCGCTTTTTAGCCAGCTGGCCCACAAACTTGTTTCAAGATTGTCCAACAGGTGGAGTGCGAGGACTATCTACCGCTGAATAGTGATGATGTGTCGAAACAAAATAGCAGGCAACTTTCTGTGACACTCTCTCCACGTAACGCAGGCTTGTGGCACAAGATGTCCTCACAATAAGAGATCGATTCAGGAAGAAGCATCGCAATGTATTGTTACCAAATAATGTAAGCCTTTCGAATCCAAAGCATTTACTTGAATGGTCGGTATTGATTTTTATATGTTAACAATACAAATTTCAACGGCACATTCATATTGTTTGCATACTTTTGTGTAAGTACCTAATTGGCAATGCCATCAGATGATTGAAATCGATAAACATCATCAATAGTTGTGCCAAAGGTCGTGGCCTGTAGATCGTTAATGAAAACCTATCGATCAAACAGATCAAGATCGCATCCGGGCGCGCGGGCGAACGGGTGCGGCTCTGCGCAGAGTTATTCCCAGAGCGCGAGGCGGGCGCGGGCAAGGGCGGGGGCGGGGGGCGAGCGGGCGCCGCGCTCAGTGTGTCGGCGCGCGCCGCCGCCGCCATGGGCAACCAGCACTCCGCCTCACACTACGTCCACAAGCCCAGCAAGAACGTGCGCTGGAAAACCGCAGGTAATGTCAGCCCCCGCTCCCTTGACGCCGGTACCTCCACAGCCAGCCTCCCACACGTGTGCATCTCGTCTGAGCCCCCTGACTGTATTTCTATTTTTAAAAGACTGCGCGCTGCGATTCCTAAAGCGTGGCACAACAAAACAAATCGTAAGACCGTCCGCGTTCATGTAACGATTATCACGCGTCTAATTTTGAAAGGAGTTTTATGCCAAATGGCTTATACCGGCAGCACCGTCGTTACCGAACAAAGGTTAACGCCCGACTAGACATATTTAATTTTAACTTAAATCATCCAAATGCATTGAGTAACGCTCTACCTCGTCTTGAATTCCAGGACGGCCTGCAACGCCAGGAAAGCCGGATATCATACCGATACTAGCGGACGAGGAGCCGAACTCGATCACACTGCGATGGGCACCAGCGTCCCACGACGGGGGCGCGCCGCTGCTGGGCTACCAGGTGGAGTGCAATCGGCTCGGCACGCCCGACTGGATCCGCACGGCGCCGCCCGTAGTGCTCCGGCCAGAGCTCGTGCTCACGGGGCTCGAGCCGCCCTACCGCTACCAGTTCCGGGTGGCCGCGCTCAACGCCGTCGGCCGCTCCGACTACAGCGACCTGTCCGACGTACTCACGGTCAGCTCGGACCGCCTCCCCCATGAACCACCCCTATTTCTACAACAATTAGATGACTTGACGGCTCTTGAAAATGATAAAACAGAATTCCGTGTCGCTTTCTCTGGTATCCCGCCACCTACGATAGCGTGGTTCAAGGATGATTATGAAATTTTTAGCAGCCGAAGAACTGCGATCACTACGAGCGACTCCACTAGTGTTCTCGTCTTTCACCAGACTCTGCCGACCGATGAAGGAGAAATAAAATGCACAGCAACTAATCGCAGTGGACATGCAGTCACCAAAGCTCGATTGTCACTGGAAGCCGCACCGAAGCTGCGCTACCCGCGTCAATACGAGGATGGCTTGTTATACGAAATTAACGAAACAGTTTTCCTGAAAACGACAATAGTTGGGAAACCGGCACCGACCGTAGAATGGCGACATGACGGCCAACCCATAGAGGTAGACGATCGAGTGGAGATATCGAACACTTCGAAATTCTCGATGCTCAAAATACACTCAGCACGAAGAAGCGACCGAGGGGAATATCAGATTCACGCAAAGAACAGAATCGGGGAGGACACAGCCGCATTCCTCGTGACCATCACGGCGCCGCCGGACCCGCCACAGCGTGTGCGCGTGGCGCGCCAGGTCGACAAGTCCGTCTCTCTAGACTGGGAGCCACCCGATGACGACGGCGGCTGCCGCATCGGTAACTATGTGGTGGAGTACTACCGAAACGGTTGGAACGTCTGGCTTAAGGCAACTACCAGCCGCAAAACTAATGTTACTTTGTTCGACCTCATCGAAGGGAGCGAGTATCGCTTCCGTGTAAAAGCGGAGAGTCCGTATGGGATGAGCGCGCCGAGTGCGGAATCAGCGCCAGTGCGGATACCGGGCCGGCCGGTTGATATGGAATTTTTGGCGGTGGAGTCGAAGATAATCAACGAGGTGCTCACTCGTGAGGACGGCAGCGAGGCCCGCGTGTCGCCGGCGCCGCGGCGCAAGCGCGCGCAAACCGCACCAGCCGAGGCCCAGCCGCCGCAACGCCAAGCACGCCGCCGTTCGCCCGCGCGGGACCCATCCGGCAGCAACGAGTTCATGCTGGTACTATACCCAGATTCGCAGAAACAAATTGAAAAATCCGGTAAGCATTTTTTCTTAAATTACATTGACCTTTTGTTTAATTAAAGATGCGTTGCAATTTTGTTTATCTATTGGCGCTAGTAAATTAAACAGTGGTTCTATCTAGGCTGTATGGTCGTTGGTTCTATCTTCTGCCAAAGCTAAGACTTTTGGGTGTAGAAGAGTTTGCTAAGTAGATACAGTAACTTGTATATTTTATCCTGGGTTGGATGTGTGGATTCTAGAAAGCATATATTCTATCACGTCCTAAAAAATTTTTGTTATATACTTATATTATCCTTTGTAATTAAAGATATCAAAAAATGTTTTGAAGCTAAAAAGCTGCTAAACAAACAAGCAAGACGGGTTCGTGAGGCAACTAACTATCCACACTTGTGCCATGAACTTATCTGACAAAACTAGAACCATAATACTGTAAAAAGGACCGCACATATTCTTTGGACATTATAAGTAGTACAGATATTCTGCTATTTGCGAATTACATTTAGACAACACACCACTTTTTAAGTAACAATCACAAAATTGAAATTATAGTCTATTCTAGTCTAAGTCCTAAAAAATAATGTCCTTGCCAATAGATAAGTTAACGACTATGATCGTTTTCTACTTACATCAGCATGTTGACTGATAAATTGGAAAGCACTTGAAAAATCTGACACAGGAGTAGCTCTGCGCTAAACACGAGAAAGATGAAATTATTCTTACTGCCGTTGTTACTTACACAGGAACAAAGTTGCGCTAGTTGACCATCATATTGACTGCAATATTGCGAGTGTTTTTTTTTTAATCTATAAGCTATATTTCAGACTATGTATATTAAATCAGTAGGTACTTTCGAGGATTTTGTTTTTCATACATAACATGATCCGTTATTTAATAAATATAATAAAAGCTGATTCCAAATCAACTAGTCATGGGTAGTGCTTCGACGCATGGTTCGTCTATAAATAGGCGCCCGCCAAAGTCAGCTACAAGTTTAACACAACGGTACATAGTTAGTAACGCGCTAACATAATAACTCAAATAAACATAAACGCGAGATGCTGACCGCATCACAGCTTTTGCGAAATTAACATACACCAGAATATTTGCGAAATCAAATCTATTTCCAGCATAAACGAAGTTTGCAACAGAAGTAGTATTAAATTTTGTTTACTGTTGAGTCTGAACAGTCAAGCTGCGCATGTTTACAATGTTAAAGTAACACAAATTCAAACTCCTTTTTACGTAGCGATCTAAAAGGGTTAACTTAAATGTAGCGAATTCATATGTATATGTTACGGTAAATGTGATTACTATGGTTATTATTCATAATAACCAGTAATTATTTATACTTCATGATTTGGTAAATGTTTTTTTGGTGTTAGTTAATAATTGACTGGTGTGGTAAAAGTAATAAAACAAACAAAAAACAATATGTGTTGGTCAATCCTGGCTCAGAATATACGGCTTCCGTACCACCTACCAAGATGGCTAGACGGAGCCCTGCTTCGCGGGGCTCCTATATCTGCGTGCAAGGTTTAAAGTAACCTAACACACCCCCTTCGAACCTAACCTGTCCGTGTCGGGGTGCTCCAAGTCCCGAGCTCGCTTCTCTCGCTCTTTTATTCTAAGTCATATTATGATTTCCACCCATCAAATTAGCTTGACAGAGACCCGTTATTTATTACATTTACCAAACGTAGGGTGTAATTATTAATAATAACCGGCAAAAGTGAATGTTTTATTACTTTTACCTTCAATTTTGGTAATTATTAATAACTGTTGGCAATTATTAACATTTTAAATTAATCACACTTACCGTAACATGTGTTGGTGTACGCGTAGTTAGTATAGATTCTTGTTGGTCTTTTGTTGATTGCGATTGGATAACAACAGAAAAACTCTTTTAATTTCAGAAAAGAGACAATCCTTTCAACTGGACCTGGACTCTCTGACGCCGCCTCCCATGTCGTTCTCGGCGCCGGAACTGAGCTCGCGTTGTATGATGCCTTTCAAAGCACTTCGTAACGCCGTCAGTTCATCTCAGCTTCTGCATGAACTAGCAATGGCACGCGTTCACAAAGCTGTGGCTATGAAAGAAGAGCAAACCAAAAACAAAGACGATAGACCCCCTAACCACAAAACTGACATTCCGTATAATACTAGCTTTGATCGCGAAAGCGTGAATAATGATCGAGACATGCCTAAACTGGAAGAAGACTTCTCTGAAGGAAAGCCCAAAAACCCTGAAATATTAACTATACCAGACTCTGTTGACAGCACACAGCACAAATTTGGTCCGCGCCAAGTGTCACTGGATTCTGAAACATCTGATCCTAAATGGCAACACATGTCATTTGATGAAGACTATACAGCAAGCACGGTTTCCTCTGATGGCGAATATACAGATGATGGAAGCCTTGATGGAGAAACTGATAGACGAAATCAGTATTCGAATGAAGAAGATACATATAATCCAAGGGACAAAATGGCCCGACGTTCGCCTCTTAAAGATTTTATTGAAGAAGAAGAAGAAGAGCTGTCAGAAAGCGAGCCTCTCAAATTATTACCTCTACCTGATCCAAACTTTGTCCCAAAACCTATATTAAAGCGAAGAGAATCAAACATGGTAGAATCGAAACCAGCCCCTGAACCTGAAATATCAAAGATAGAAGAAAAACCTAAAACCATAGAAAAACCGAAAATTATAGAAAAAATTAAGACTGCTAATAAACCTAAAAGTATAGAAAAAACAAAAGCGGTAGAAAATTCTAAAGCGGATGAAAAATCTAAACCGGATGAAAAACCTAAAACGGCTGAAAAAACCAAAGGAGAAAAACCAAAGAAGGAGGAAAAGATAACAATATTTAAGAAAATCACCAACACCAAGTTTCCGAAACTACTGAACAAAAAGGAACCTGAAAAACCCAAAGAAGAAAGTTTACCCGAAGATAATCTTAAGAAAAAAGATAAAACTGACAAATTACAAGATAAGATCAGTGAAGAAGGTAGAACAGTCATTGATTATTATGGTAGTATAGTAAAAGAATACGGCAGTCACAAAAAATCGGCTGCTCCCATGTACCTTAAAACAGAAGACTTAAAAGCTGTTGCTGAAAAGCAGCAACTGGACACGAAACCCGATACTGCTGAAGGGAACAAAACAACAAAACCAAAGAAGATAAATAAAACAACTACAAATAAGGTGACACCTGCTAAAGGAAAAACTGCAAATTCTATAAATAAATCAGTTAAGCCAAAGCAGACAACCAGTACCGATAAAAATCAATTGGAAAAGAAAAGCAAAACAACGACTCCCAATCCTCCAGAAATGCAAAACAATACGCCCAGGAAGTGTACTCAACAAGTAGTTCTGAAAGCAGAGCGGGCCACCATCGTCATACCTATCAATTATCAAGAACTTGAAGAGAAAGCCAAGATGAATGTGAGGTCAGCCATCGATTACACAGTAGACGTTTGCCTCCTTCTACTAGCGTTTTGGGTTTACTTCTTTAAGGACGAGAGGCTCGCCATTCCCTTTCTTATACTGATAATATATCGACAGTTGCAGGAAACCCTCATGTTGAATATTCCCGAGTGGTATAAACTTTATACTCCCAGTTGGCTCAAGAAGAAAACTTCTTGACCTCTCCCAAAAGACATGTTGTGCGATAATCTGATTGAATTGTGAGCAATGTATGATGTGTGTTTTTGTGAACATATTTGTTGTATTAATATTAAACTTACACATTATGTCTAATATAAATTTAAATTAGGTACGTATAATTCAAACTTATACTAAAAAGTAAGATAAAAACTAAAACTAGTTGGCAACGACGTCACGTTAACAAAATTATTTTTAAAAAATTTCTAAATTAAAATGTTGTATTTACGCAATAATATTAAATCACTTACCCGTCACGTGCGCCTCATATCTCAGTTCAGGCTGCCGGTTTCAGACTGTGTTCCTTTATTACCGCCTCGTACAATAAGGGACTCCGATGCATGCGCTCGAAAAAAAACAGGACTTATTCTAGGCGTGTATTTCAATGAAAATGTAACGTATAACCCGGCAATTCTCACCGCAAGCGGTCGAAAATATGATGAGTACCTATGTGGACGATTATGGTCGCTCTTAAATCTAGCTCCTATACCGAAACTTGGAGAAAGTAGGGTGTTTTATGACTTGGATCCAAAGTATGCTTTTGTCGCAGTCGCTGGACTGGGCACCGAATGTTTTACGTATAACGGAGTCGAGAAATTAGACGAAGCTAAGGAAGCAATAAGAATAGCAGCAGGTGCTGGTGCAAGAGCACTTCGTCCACTTAATCCTAAAGATATCTATGTAGAGTCATTCGGAAGCGCTGAGGCAGCTGCTGAAGGAGCAAATCTCGCATGCTGGGAATTTTGCGAATATAAAAGTAGAACAAAAAATAAAATAATTCCGAAACCTAACTTCCATTTATTCGATGACTGTGACGTGGAAGGTTGGAGAATAGGCGCATTAAAAGCTGAAGCTCAAAATTTAGCAAGGTACTTACAAGAAATGCCAGCAAATATATTAAATCCCACTAAGTTCGCCAAAGTAGCCGTGGACTTATTATGTGAGTTAGATATAAATGTAGAAGTGAAAACAAAGGGATGGGCAGCGTCTCATGAAATGGGTGGATTTGTGTCGGTTGGAAAGTCCTCTGTACAGCCCCCATTGTACGTTGAAATCAGTTATTACGGAGCGGATGAGTGCGTCCGCCCCATAGTAATGATCGGTAAAGGTGTGACGTTCGATAGCGGGAGTTTAGACTTGAAAGGGTTCGACGACTTAAAATACATGAGAGGTGACATGGCCGGTGCAGCGTGTGTAGTAGCCATCACGAGAGCCGCGGCGAGACTTAAACTTCCCGTCAATATCAGAGGTATTCTGCCTATGTGTGAACTTATGCCCAACGGAAGTAGTCCGAAGTTTGGCGATGTCATTTCCTGTGCAAACAATAAATCTATTCATATAAGAATGCCGTCACGAGAGGGGCGACTGCTTATAGCAGATAGTTTAATTTATGCACGTAACTACTGGCCCAAATTCATAATCGACATAGGCACCATGTCAAAAGAATTAATACATTTCCTCGGCGGAGCAGCGTGTGCTTGTTACACTAATTCTGAAGAGTTGTATCAGTGCCTGGAGCTGGCGAGCTGTCAAACAGGAGACCGAGTCTGGAGGATGCCACTTTGGAAGTTCTACGAAAGTCGCGTGAAGAATTGTGGAACTGCAGATGTCGCGAACACGGGCCGCGAGGAATTCGGCGACTCAGCAAATTGCGCGGCCTTTCTGAAGCAGTTCGTACATGACAGCCAGTGGGTGCACCTCGACACATACGGCGTAGGCTACACCAAGGGGTTCGACGTACCGTACCTGTCACGCGGCATGACCGGCCGCCCCACCCGGACAATCATCGAGCTCTTACACCAAATGATAGCCTCATCTAAATTATAATAAAACTATTATTCGTTTATGGATCATATTTTGTGTAGTCACTGATGCTTAAGATTTTTTTATCACATTTGGCAAATAATAAACCCTTTAACAGTTGTTGGTTTTATTATGTACTAGCAAAACTTATGAATCAAGTCACAGAAATATGTCACTAGTGCATAGAAAAATGAACACGTAAGTGTGGCGATCGTAATTATAACATTTGTTATGCAGTCATGTATAATGTATGAAAAAGCATTATGGATGTGCAGCGAGCGCGTGGTCGCGGACGCATTGTATGAAGTCCGTGACGACTAGGTGGTCGCACTTGAGCGGCTGCTGTTCGTGAGATGTATAGCAGTGTGCGAGCACGCGCTGCTCGTGTGCACAGGGCTGCGGTGTGCACCGGCTGGGCAGTGCGAGTGCGAGGCGCTGCAGCGCAGCACAGCGCTCGCGTAGCTCCGCGTACTCCTCGCTCAAGCTCGTAGCCATCTCCCGCACGACATCTTCATCAGCACTCGGAGCAAACGCTCGCCGACATACTTTCGCGGAAACATAAACTTTATTATCCCCTTCATGCCAATCAAATAACAGTTGAATAATATTAAATCGACGACCAAACAATGAAAAAAAATACTCGGATGACGGAATCATAATACTGTTATCGTAACAAATCGCTATGGTTTCATAATTTGAAATAAAACGTGTTGTTGATTATGCTCGTTTATTAATCAAAAGATTATTAAAAAAATATTTAGGAACATTTTATGGCACATAATAAAAAATATACATAATTATTAGATTTATTTATCTGAGGTACTAGCAAAAATGAGTGACGTAAAGTAAAAACGCTGATTTTTTAATCGAAAAAACAAACATCCTTTAGCTTGTTGGTAATTTGTATTTCTCATAAATTTAGAAAACATAACAGTAAATGCTATACAGGAAATGAGTATTTTTAATCAATAAATTGAAGTAACTTAACGTTTACGTCGCGCACTCGTGCCAGTGCCTCTTACATACCAACTTTAATTTATAAAATAACAAAACAATGTAAATTTATCTAATCTTTTACATTTTATAGATTGGGGTTTTCTAGTTAAATTTGTTAAACCAGTAATCGATGGCTCACTTTCCTGGCAATACAATAATATGTCATTTACTGTTACTAATATTTTATTAATTGGCAGGCAAGCAGTAGAGACAAATGTTGAGCTGCCTGATCATGTATTAATATTGACCAAGCATTTTTATAAATTATTATTATGTTGTGTTATTTGTATAACAATTAAAAATTATAAAACGTAAGTCTACCTTATAAATGCGTTTGAGTCTTAAAAGTATGATTATTTATAATATAAGGTTTAACTCCTTTTTCATTAGTTCGTCCAAAACTGCTAGACTTTATTGTGGTTTTTGCAGGTACACAAAAAGCCGGGCAAAAGTATATTATAAATTAATTTTCATCCAAATTTTAAAACGCAAATATCAACGATAAAATGTTAGGTAACTACCACACTATTTTCCAATAGAAGAAGTTTGATGTATTGCACAAATTGTAGCTTTATTAGACAACTCAATATCTCTATTCTAACAAGAATAGACAAAGTTATTTGTCTATTTCGAAACGATAGTTTTTTTCACGATTATGGCACAATTCGAAAACCATTGAAGAATACTAAATTTCTATTTGAATAATTGCCAAACCTAAAACTGTAAAAATCTTTCTACGTTTTTTCATTTTGTTTTGTCTTCAGTCGACAAGTCCGGTGCTACGTGGTCTAGGAAGATCGTATTAGAACTTAAAATAAAAACGTACTGCAGCATAATACGCTAAAGTTTGCAGTTACTATATATAAGATCATATGGCGACGTCCACTTCAAATCAAATGTTGATACGAGCCAAAAATTAAAGGCTAACTCGTAAATCGCTCAGCGGAACCCAGTTACATTTGTGTGTTCATAATATGTTATTAATACATGGGCAATGTCTAATAGATTATATAATAGTTATTTATGCAACTGTTGTATAATCAGGGGTATTAAAACACGAATGTGGGTTTATCACACGAGGCGTAGCCGAGTGTGATAATAGTATCACATGAGTGTTTTAATACCTAATTATAACGGTTGCATACAAGACTTTATCTACTATCATGCTATTAATCCTCTATAAAAGAACCTATAACAATTAGCTTATTGCCAACATTAAAACACTCAATGCTATAATGATCATTATATCATCCAAACGCGTGTTATAATGAATTTCAAAAAAAGAACATTCTCATGCAATGACATTTTCACCACCAGATCGCTAAAATTTCAAAAAAAGAACAATAAATTGTAGACTAATTCGTAATTTCGGATTCTCGTCTTATCGTGTTATTTCCCGCCATCTTGAATTTACATAGTTCTGTACAACACCCTATGGTATGAAAATCTTTTATAGAGGATTCACATCATGATTGTAGATAAAGTCTTGTATGCAACTGTTATAATTAGGTATTAAAACACTCATGTGATACTATTATCACACTCGGCTACGCCTCGTGTGATAAACCCACATTCGTGTTTTAATACCCCTGATTATACAACAGTTGCATAAATAACTATTATCTACAATCATGCTGTGAATTCTCTATAAAAGATTCTCATAACATACCATATTCGCATACCATATTCGAGTGAAAAAATGGCGGGTTATAACACGATAAGACGAGTTGTTCTTTTTTCAAAATTTTAGCGATCTGGTGGTGAAAATGTCATTGCATGAGAATGTTCTTTTTTTGAAATTCATTATAACACGCGTTTGGATGATAATTATAATGATCATTATATCATTGAGTGTTTTAATGTTGGCAATAAGCTAATTGTTATAGGTTCTTTTATAGAGGATTAATAGCATGATAGTAGATAAAACTATTTAAGATAATATTTCTATGTATATGATTGCATTTTACTGTGTAATAATCAAACAAAAGTGTCGCTTAACATAAATAAAGATATGTCCGAATTAAGTAGAGTAATTGAGATTCATAATGATGCTTCACTCTGGAATACTTTCTGAGCGTGTCGTAACGAATCATATCATTTCAACTATGCAAAAATATTTGCCTTTTTAAGATAATCTTTTGTAATATGTAGACTATATTTAATATAGTATATTTTTTACATAGTCTACGTCATACTACAAAAGTTGATATGATTTCCTATAGGAAAAAAACAGCAGTCTGGCACAAATGGATGCCCCAACATCATACGAATTCCAAGTGTTGAAACAATATCAAAAATGTCTCGTCATAAAATACTTTCAGTCGAAACTCCTAGCCATGTATAATTATTTACTAAGTAGATTGACACACATCATTGCCAATTACCAAATGCCATTAAAGCGAAATGTGCTAGATATCTGGCAATCAGACGTATGAAGTATTGTAGTGAGGAGAGCATACATGGCGTGATCTGTACGTGATTGTGAGGTGCGTGCGGCAGCTGGCAGCTATGTTATAGATGAACTAATAGTCGTGATCGGTGCGATGGCGAGCCGTGACGGACGCACTTTCCACGATAATGAATGTCCGCGCTCCCGCCGAGCGCCGAACGATAGATACCATCTGACGGATGCCGCGCAAAAACTTTACATTCATACGCGATTATAATGCGAAAGTGGACGAGCATTTACTTTTAGATTATCACCTGAGGAAATGTAGGTAGCTATTTGAAATGTATGCGCAGGATGATAACACTAGAAATTTTGCGCTCTTTTTTTACTTTTAGTAGAGGCAGGCATATACACATTTTTGTTAATTGGCAGAAAGCTGTGATTAATTTTGTAATCACAACTCACATATTCATTCCATCATGTTTAGATACCAATTTTATAATATACTGAAAACACCCTGGCTTACTAAGGAACTAAAATTGATAACACAATAACACAGTATCCCGTTCACGGACAACTTAAAAACTACAATGGCAGACATACACATAGCCTCCATGTCACTAGATATATATTATTTTATTTTTATTATTACGTGTTGAGTTTCGCTTGCGTCTGAGACTGGAATCGCTGCTTTGTTGGCATTGGTAACACACATGATTACGAGGAAACACTAAATAGCGATATAATGTCGTTTATGAATGAAAACTAAAAAAGAAACAATCAGATTAACATAATATTGAATCTCATATAACAAAGTCTACTACTGCCGAAAACCACACGACATTTATACAATATTATATTATTCCTTTTTATGAATACTTGCGGGCAGAGTCGCGGGTAAGTACTGATAAAAAGAACGTTGTTAAACAGGAATTCCAGGTCAAACTCAGCAGGCATACTCCCAGTTCAACAAATATTTTGACAGAACTGGAATCGATTATTTCAATGTATTTATAAAACTGAGAACATGCTGCTCAACACAAATAGAGGAACTAGAATTTTGGCAAACAATTTGACTATTATAATTGATTAAGTCGTCACAAGGTGGCGTTACGTTTACAGTTCGTTCTTGTAGTGGAAGGGTTGGTCGACGACGATGTCAGAGTCCTCGGTGTCGCTGATATAGCCCTCCTGGCCCGTGTAGTGCGTCGGGTGTACCAGCAGGGGCGCCGCGGAGTACGCCTCCAGGTTTCGCGTCTTGAAGTGTGCCTTCCATGTCTCACTGTCAAAAGGAATACATAACGTCATGTTAAAAACTGGCAAAGATAGGACCATGGAAATAATGAACACTAGGTGGACCGACGACATCGTGAGAGTCGCGGGCAACCGATGGATGTAAGTGGCGAATTGTTGTTCGGCGTGGCGGTCTAAAGGGGAGGCCTATGTTCAGCAGTGGACGTCTTCCCGCTGATACTGATGATGATGAAATACTCGTAATTAACAGTAAGTTTGCATTGTTCGCGGAACTGTCCGAACGCATAGCCGTGACCCGAAATAGTCCTCCAGACCGATTTCGGCCACGGCGGCCAATCTCAAAGGAGATTAGCAATCTGTGCGGAACCTATTACAGTGCAACGTGTGTGTGTGCAGTCACAGGTGTACTCTCTGTTCCTTTACTCTTATAGTCTTATTGGACGGCAATCCGACACAACCGGACAGAGATAAGGCGCAGGACCAACAGCTTAAAGTGTGCACCGAGTCGCGACTCAAAATCTAGTCTTTATTTACTACACGAAAAGATATACATTTTCAGTATACCGTCGCGTCGTGTCGCGTCTCGGTTTTAACTGACCCTTAAACAATAAAGAAGTACAAACTTGGGGTGCTGGTTGAACATGATGGGCAGGAACTCATCGACGGGCAGCATACGGTCCAGCGGGCGCGCGTCGAGCAGCTTGCGCGCGCCGCGCTCGCTCAGCAGGTACCCCAGCGTCCAGTACGAGTACAGTGGCCGCGTCGTGTGCTGCGTTGCGTACTGTTCCTCGTCGTCTTGAAGGATCTTACGGCCGATGTAGCTGCAATATAATTTTTTTACTTATTCTCAAATTTTCTCATTCAAATGAGGACTCACACCCAAGGCGAGATGGGAGGAATTGTCAAACTTGTGCTAACTAAAATCCACGGTAGTCCTCCAATAGCCCTTTACGTTGCAAGATGACGGTTACATGAAGAGACAGCCCCGCGTACTGTTACGGGGTTACGCAGTAGGTACAGTCACGAGCAATAACATGTATACACTTAACAAAATTCAAACCCAAATTACTCGTGAAATACTGGTTTCCACTTTGAAATAAGACCTATTTCGGAATAGTATGGCTTCCAAAATAGAAGTCTAATAAAAAGATAAAAGTTTAATCAATATGGTAGCAGGACATCGCTTTTGAATACTGCTTAGTGTATACATACTATTGCTCGTGACTGTACACTTTCCCGACACAATTGTTGCCAGCGGTTTCGCTAACGGGTATATCGGAATTATACCACACGAATGTAATTCCTGGATAAACGGTACCCTATGTGTCATTTTTGACAAAAAAAATCATTAACACATTGCGGGACGGTAATAACTTTTTCAAATTATGCAATATGACAGTAAAATTGCCCATACAAGTTACGACCACTGCTATATCCGTACTTACCTAGAACTAAAGAATAATAATACAACAATAGCACTTTCATAGCCGTAGGCATTGATGTGATACGACAGTAAAAACGATTTTCCTTGTTCCTCTATAAGAAATTTCGCTGTCATGGCCCGTACTTCACTTTAGAGGAGTTTAAAATTGTACGGCGGTGCCCGTACTGTAATTTTTCAACATAAAAAAATCTACTGCTAATTCAGTGCGTCCCGCAACGTGTTAAAATTCGTTCAGCTGCTCTGAGTTGATTGAGTAAAAACATACATCCATCCAACTTTCGCATCTTTAATATTAGTTAGATAACGTCAGTCTTCATTAATTATATTATCTAATCAGTTATAATTTTTACTTACAGAACCTTAAAAAGTTCCAATGAAGTGTCGTCGTATTTCAGATACTGGACGATCACCAGTTTAATGAAATACATAATATGATTATACTCGTAAAACGACCACAACATAGTTGTAGGTAGATGATAGTTGGATTATAATGAAACAAAAGGAACATAGATATTGTCATCTATGCTTCCCCCTATCACAAGTCACAAGTGAGCTATTAGAGCTTGTTACCGCATTTCCGGTGACCTCATAACATCCGGTTAAGGGGTCAGAGAGATCATAGATAACACACACATTTTATAGAGAAAATATAAATTAGTAAGCATTACAAATGTTTTTCAAGTATTACGGAAGCTGGATTTGTGCTTTTAAGTGTTCCGTACCCAAAGGGTATAATGGGACCCTATTACTAAGACTCCACTTTCCGTCTGTCTGCCACCAGGTTATATCTCATGAACCTAGTACTACCGTAGTAGTCACACATTTGAAATTTTCACACATGATACATATAGGTATTTCTGTAGCTAGTAGAAAAAAAAAAAACAAGTCAAATATTTTTTGATAAAATGTCTTTCGGATTAATTATTGTTTTTTTTTTTAGAAAAATGCTTATTGGCAAAATAAGAATGTTGTTAAAAGTACACTCAACTTTATAAATTGCTTTAATTTTACTTATGTAAAAGCTCTCCCATAGGCAAAGAGATCTAGTAGTTTTACGACGCGAAACCTCAGGATGATAAAGAAATAGGCTATATAACAAAAAAAAAATAAGCCTAAAGATAGATTATCTAAAAACATTAGATTCGTATTTTTTCTTCTGTTGCGTAAACCAAAATTGACGAAGAAATGACGCTTCTAAAAATCACAAACGGTCACTCGGTCGGTATAATTTTACAATCGTTATGACGTCACAAGCCCCCACTCGTCAGACCGACTATACATTTCTAAGAAGCCTATACTCACACTAAATCCCAGTCGAGTTCCTTGATCTCCCGTAAAAGCCGCAGGAACCGGTTGCGGAAGTACGGCACGAAGTGGATGTCATCCTCCAACACTAGTGAGATCGCGTGGTGCTTCTCCACGATCTGCAACAAACAGGGGGAGCATTGTCGTAAAAAAATTTCACATTTAGGCGACAGTAGCGCGATAGACGCTTTTGACGCGGCTGCTCATTTAAAATATGAAGAAATGTGTTTCTTCCGCACTGCTAATGTCCTAATGTAAAAGCGGCCATTGCAGGGTAATTACAGTCGTCGTAAGTTATATCTTGTTTATAAGGCTGACCACATACACACGTTTTCCGTGTTCATTTTCCAAATTCGTTTTCCATATTCGGAAACCATGACTGCACATATTTCATACAAAGTGTTCTACGTGGCGCACACGTTCGTTTATTTTCCAAATGAAAAAAAAAAACTGTTGGAAACTCAGCCGCGCTAATACCAAATACAAAAAACCTAACATCTGCGCTATTCTCACGGAATTTTGAATCGGAATCACACATAAGAAAACGAATAGATATGGAAAATGTATGCGGCCAGCCTTATTTATAGGCAATCAAAAGAGGAAGATTAAATTATTTTGCTTACAATAACATTTAATTTAAAATTTGAAGAACTAACAACTCACCTCCTGCCATATGTAATAATGACTCAAGAAGCAGCCCACTTCGCCAGCTTTCATGGGTCTGAAATTAAAAACCAGTCCATGTGTCATGCATTTTATAGGAGTACAAATATGTACAGACGCCAGCACATAAAGTTACTACAATCTGATAAATTTCTGTAATCGATTTTTCAACTTTATCACAAAACAAGAAGGTCCACGTTCGAATGGCAAAGTTTGACAGATTCGGGTAGGTTGAACGTATTTGACAAAAAACATAACATGTAATTATTCTTACACTTCAAATATCCCACGGCCACTGCAAAGCCATTCCTTTCAAGTTCCTATCGTATCAATCCGCTGTTACATTATTACTCAAAGCATTTATTAGGTGTATCTCACAAACTTTGCCTTATCCAAGTACAAACGGCGGAACCTTTGTCTAAGACCGTGCTACAAATTCAGCTAACGTTACTTATTAAAACTTACCTTTTATGGTAGGGATCTTCGTAGTTTGGCATTAATGTAATAGAAAAATCCTTCAAATTGCTCATATCCAAGTTTCTGAAAAGTAATCTAAATGTTAGTTATTTTAAAATATTAATTTAGGTTCCATATGAACTGAAAATGTAGAAATTTTGGTTCGGTGAAACAATGTCAGCTCTCTTGAGTTTAAAGGTTTCCAAAACTAGTAACCAATTATAATCATCGCCCATTGATTTTAACTTTGAACATTGACTTTTTACCCGACTGTGACAGAATAAGGGTTATATTTATTTTTGATCACATTATCAAGAGAGTTAAGGCTAAACGTATCTTAGAAAAAATTACCTTCCATCAAAAGCTTTGAAATGCTTAACATCCATGCCCAACTCTTTGAAGCTGAGTTCCATGAGTTCCCTTCTCTCGCTTCGCCTTTCTAGGTTTATCATGTAAATTTCATTGCAGCCGAACTTCCACAGTTCAGGATAGGTTACGTAATCTTGTAAATATTCGTCAAGTGGTAAGGGACTCCCGCGACCGATAGCTTCAGTTTTTATATTCAATAGTTGCTCAAAATCACTCTTCGGATCGTGGTTGTCTTCTAAGGGAACTGGAGCAAACCCGTAGAGATCATCGTTGCATACGTGCAGGGATATGTCTGTCCAAATTATAAAATGTTTAGACTCATAGTACTAAAGTTATCAAACCTTACTACTATTTAAACCGCGAAAGTTTTATAGATGGATTTTTAGTTATTCTACTGATACTTTACAAACGTAAACTTGAGTATTATTTTGATACATCTTATTAACGCATTCTGTTATCTAAACTGATATTGTGCAGACAAAAGATTTGATTTTGTTTTTTGTATTTTTGCATATAATGGGTAAACTCAAATTATTAGTATTTGAGTTTACCCATTATATGCAAAAATACAAAAAAAAGAAATAATTAAATAGATACATTTTTTAAATTCTATTACATTTAAAAAGGTAACATAGATTATCTGGAAGTAAAAATGGTCCATTATTTATTTCAACTACTACACAAGTACCCTGATTGGGCTAGGACCCGTATAATTGTGTAAAAAAATCATATCTGCAGTGCTGAATTTGTGTCAGATAAACTTACCATATTTCTGAGCATTCACAGCAAACGCTATGATGTCATCCTGAGGGCCATCATAGTAAGGAATCTTATCTGGATTATATGTTAGATGGTCAGAGATTCTCGGCCTTAGGTGTACTAAAACAGCGGTATGAACCATAGGAACCTGATGACACCCCTGTTTCTCCATCCTCTGTATAGGCTTATAATCATCAGTTCTCAGGTAGTAATAGCTGTCAGTCATACCACACCTGGAAGAGATTTCTATTTCTATATTATAGCAACAACAGGTGCATAATATTTCCTACTTTTAGTGTAGTTTAAGATTTTCGTGCTATTATTTAATGTGCACATAAAATTATAATAAAAAAGCAGCAGATGGCAGTAGCAACTATCAGAAACCTCGTTTTATTATTTCCTCTCCTTTGTTCATAGCTGTACTGGTAGCTTGTCTCTAAGTTACTGGTAAACGAGTGAACATGCTGCATGCATGTTTTGATTGTAGAATGGAATTAGCGGAGTAGCGGTTAACAAGGCAATTAGTGCGGGCCTGTCTTATCAGATAACCGTAATAATGGAACGTAAAGGGCTTTTGAAGGAACACTGTATATTTTAATTAGTACGAGTCTGACAGTCCCTCCCGTCCCAGCCTGGGCGGGAGGACTCATTTGTTGATTTTACCTTGGTTAAAAGAAATTACTGTGGCCATAGTTTTACTACTGAGAAGACCACACGCAAAAATAGAGAATGTCCATGATTTAGATAAAGTACACAAAAAATGACAGCCAATCATGCACAATTCCATTTGCATGGCCAGCAAAAGTAAAAAGCATAAATCATAATGGAGAATAAAAATATTTAAAAGGCAGAGCAGAGTTAAAAAGACTGCAACATGAATGTGAATTGTAATTCAATAAATTAAATGAATGAATGGACTTAGTTTTACCTATAATGTTAAAATGATATCTTTAACTAGTGGCCCGGCCTGGCTTTGCATAGGTCTTAATTTTCGAAAACCCTCTGAACTTTTCCGTAAGTTTCATAAAAACTTACTCCTGGCAATTAAGAACACGAATTATGTATCCAATTTGGTGCAGTCATTCTCAAGTTACAATAATAGCTCTAGTAAACAAAAATGCGGAAAAAAAATAAAGCATTAAGAAACCTTGTAAACACTGCACATGCTTTGTCATGCATTAGCTTGACAAAATGAAGCTAACCAGAAGTTTGAATACAATCCATCTGATACAAGCATTGGAGCTGCTATGGGTAGACCTTTAGACACAAGTTCTTTTAGCGTAGACGGGTTTGTAAGAAATACGTCCGCATCTATCATCTGCAAAGAGAAAATATTAGCAATGGTTTAGGTGTCATTTTATTACTGTTACATTTGAAATGCATATTATAATATGAAATTGCCAATACCTATTGAATAAGTGCGTACGGCGCCTGATGTGGCACAATTTTAAATTAGGTGCAATATTTTTTTTGTCATCTTCAAAAAATGTAATATTAGGTACCCATTATTAATTACTGCTATGTTGATAGAATTTATTTTTAAATTGATGCCAGACTATTAACTATGGAATCTAAAATTTGGGTTGGTTATAATAAAGATTAGTATTATTCAGAAATCAGAAATCAGAAAGCTTTATTTGTGAACATAGGTCAAGTTACACAAAGTGTGAGGTGTTATAGATAGGTAGATCCTCTATGTTTTGCTCAGAGGCGTACAAATATAATTGTTTTAATTTTAGAATAACAGATTGATAAATTTATGTCGAATTCAGAATAAATGGCATAGCATAATCAAAACAAAACAAACAAAAAAATATACAATAAATTTCTAAATAAATGTCAAATGGTTAAGTTACATGTCATTACACATTTAAAATATCAAGTTTTGCTTAATTGTGTAAACAAAGTATTCTAATTGATAAGAAATATACCATGTAGCTATACATGGTATATTTCTTATCAATTAATTAAATAACTTATTTGTCACACAAATTGATAACATCAGTCCACAATAGGCTTAGCAACACATTATAATTTCAAAGTTTAATTCATACTTTTATTCATTCAGACTTTATCAAATTATTTTTATAGCCCAAACCAACATTAGAAATAGTAATAACTGAAGAGATTTTAATTTAATTCACCACACATAGTATATGGGTTGGGACACAGGAATTTTTTATTTTGTATTTTGGAAATATATATATATCTAAATTAGTAAAAGCTATTACGCAATAAATAATAAACTTACAAAAAGATAATCTGCCCACATTTTTCTAGCGAAGGACAAAGCATTTTCTCTCAGCCGTATAACATGTTTGAAGTGTTCAGTACTCCAATGTATGGAGCTTTTCTCATCTGGATGTAAGCGACCACTGGAGCTATTTGTTGTGGTATACACTCCATTATACTGCGATGAATACTTCTCAGCCCATTTTTCAATTATTTCTATGCTTTTATCTTCATTGAAATCGCTGTGAATCCTTCAACAAAATAAAAATAGATGCCTGTAAGTTACACAATAAACACAAATATTTTGACTTATTACTATAACAGTCTGAAATAAACCTTAGATAGTATATTTTTTATTGTTCAAAGTTGAAAAGTAGGAGCAGTTAATAAAAAAGTTGTGCCGTTGCCTTGGAATGGGAATGTAATGCTGAGCAATGGGCAGTAGAGTGAAGAATGATTTACAGTCACAAGCAATAACATGTATACACGAAACAAAATTCAAACGCAATTTACTCATGAAATACTGGTTTCCACTTTGAAATAAGACCTATTTTGTAATAATATAAGGCTTCCAAAATAGAAGTCTGATGAAAAGACAAAAGTTTAATTGATATGGTAGCCAAACATAGCTTTTGAATACTGCTTAGTGTATACATACTATTGCTTGTGACTGTAATACAAAATACAGATTTTGTTTTAACTGATACATTATTACGTTTTATTACGATTTGTTTAGATTATGTGATGTGTATTTACCTAATGTTTTAGAGTTCTATTTAACTACTTAATAAGTACTATAGCTAAGTAAATATGCCAGAATATCTGTTCCTTAATTTTAGACACAGGACATACTTTCTTCAAATAATCGGCAGTGTACAATCGCATAATGACGTGTTCGTGGCTGTGCAATAGTATGAGGCTTATAATGAGTTAAATATTAAAAGTAGTAACAAAAAACTTACCATAAGTACAAACGATTCTTAGGATAATCCAAGTTACGTATACAAGTCAAAAAATAAGGTAAAGTATGAGCTTTATTGCGTACAAGCACCGATATTCCGACTGTCGGCATTTTGTAGGTCATGTTTTTGATATCTTGGCCATAACACGAATACAGACTCCCACAACAAAAGTTCACCAGCAATGCCAACAAAAATAATCCCATTTTATATAGCTATATCTTTTATCAATATTTTAATAATCTTAAGCTTGACGTTGTGATTCTACTATCAAATCTAGTGAATTATACCGGTGGCTGTTGCAGAAAAACACAACACAACACAGTTCATGGACACACGTCACACACCAACCAAAGAAAACAGTGTTTTTTTTTGTTGGGTTTATGACATCTTACATGGCGTCAAGGCCTTTAAGCCAAAACACAGACAATTCTGCTTGCTTACAGCACAGACTACCACAGACCACAAACTTGAAAGGATGGACTGCGCTTTCCCTAGCAAACTGATCCGATTACCGATTACTCAGTGTGTCTAAACACACTATGCACTATGCTGAAAGGTACGCGAACGAAATTCCGCGGCTGATTTTACGTTCCGTCTTATTCGCCTGATAAACACACTATATATGCCGAACTTACGTCGCAGAAATTCAGCAGTCAGCTGCGCAACTCAGTGTAACGAGCGCTGTCGTGGCGTCGCGTTGTGTCGTATAAACAGCTGGACATACAGAGGCGAAACAGAGATCCTGGGGTCCGTTATTACTTTTACGGTAGGAACCCCGAATAATGGACTATTTTACAGTAATAGCAATTCTAGAGGCTTTAGAAGAGTAATTTTTTCATTGGCCGATTATTATAGCTTGATCTCCATCTCCATGTTTCACAAACACGGTCGCGTCTGTACCTCGATAATTACACTAGTCAACAAAAAAACAATTTTTGCATGTAACATGAGAACTTTTGGCTACTTATGTTTAGTACAAGGATAAGGATACTAGAAATAAAATTAAAATGCTTCAAATACGAATAGTTTTTTTGTAATACGATTTTATAACATTTCAGAAATTGTGAATTTTTATAAACAAAATGAAGTTATTTCGATTTATTGCTACATTAATATGAATTTACTTTTATGATTTTCGTCTGTATTTTGCTTCAGGAACTTCTTGTTTTAATGTCCAACAGTAATCCGCTAACATACGTGGGCTCCACTTGCCCTGATATCGTTTTTCTATGGTAGAAATGTCTTGATGGAATCTTTCACAGTGTTCATCGCTGATGGCGCCCAAATTTTCAGGAAAGAAGTCTAAATGTGAATGGAGAAAATGTATTTTCAGTGACATATTACAGCCCACAAAGCCTTATAAGTAAATAAAAGCTACGCGATAATACATTTATAGTCATTTGATCGGCGATTTCCTAGAAAATTTGAAGTTACTTTCATGAAAGATTCCCAAGCTGATTTTTATTTAATTTTTTATTTTATTTTAAATTACTAAGCTTCTCTTTAAATATATCATCTTTCATCAATTGCCTGATTTGTGGACCAACAAATATGCAGGATCCAATGTCTCTTTTTCGACTTCTGGCGTAAGGGACAGATCGCTAGTTTGAGGTGGTTCTGGTACCGGTAGATCTTCACTATGAGGGATCGGCCTTTTAGCTGATGGCAGGTCAGGATACTTGATTTTACTTTTTGTTAATTTTGTTAATTGTAATACCTTTTGCATCAGTAAGACAAAAATACCAATAGGATGAGTAGTTCGTTGGTTCCGTCCAAATCATAGGGATTGCAAAAGGCATAGATCGAGATCTTTTCACCCATCCAGTGAAAAGACACACTCAGCACAACACAACAGATGTGTGGAACCAAAGAGAATTAAAACCACTTGAGAGCTCATAGAGCGATTTCGCCTAGGCACAAGATTCACCAGCGCGGGCCGGGGCCGGGGGATTGCGTCTTCCCCCGTTCTTCGGCCCGCGGTAGTTGTGATTGGTTGATGCAACAATGTCAGTAAGAATAGTGATAACAAGTAAATCCAGCAACAATAATATCGATATCGATAAAATCGATGGCAATTAAGTCTTCTTTTGCTTTTTTCAATGTTGATTTGTATGTAGAGAAATAAATGAAGATTAAACGAAAATCATAATAAACTAAACAAACGGCGTCGGTCCTTTAAAGTTTCAAAGCAATCAGCTGTGAAATGCCTTGAACAAATGACGCTATAATATTTTGGAAACCAATTTTCCCTGTTAGTGGCATTAATCCACTTTTCTTTAACTTCCGGAATATTTGGAAATCTAAAATGTATACGTGAAAAATAACATTATTTTTTATTTACCATTAGAAATTATCGATTAAATAATTTATCAACAATGTTTTAAGTTGTCACATCACTTCAGCACACAGCACAAAGTACTTATGGATAGAAAGAGATAGACTTATCTAATATTCTAGTGAAAGTAAAGGACTTTTCAAAAGACATCAACGCGGTATCCCGAAAGACATCAACGCGTTATCCTTTTTTCGTAACCAACCAGTTTAGCTTGAGCCCTCTAATTACCAATAATGTAAATAAAAATAAACATATTTTACTTACCGATGAAAACTTATACCATCTTTTTTATAACTAGATGTTTTAGATGATTTCCCGCACCATTTAATTGCACAGGTACTCATTTTTGCTTCGGTTTTATTCGATAAATGTTTTTTTAGGTTCCAAAATTAAGGAATGTGCACAGATCCAACAACTGGTCAGTACTAAAACATTCATTCGTATCGGGATCTCATATAAGTGCTATTCCATTGATGTGTCGTGAGCCTGAGTCGCCCGTATGAGCGGTCAAGTGGCTATATTGTCATTGTGTGGAACCCACGCTTTGTCTTGTTGTCCGACGCCAAAACCAAAATACTGTCCTTATAACTTAGTTACTGATGGTGTCAAATTCCTTCGCTGAGTTTTGAAAGTAATGTCACCACAAATGTAACAAATCTTGTCAGGATCATTTTTACACTTTCTTGACATTATTTAAGAATCACTTCACTCTAGAAACAGAACAAACCACTACGCTCTTCAAATAAACAAATTCTCTGAATGCGAAAGTAAAACAAAAACGGTTAATTTTTAATTTTGTGGGTAGTAGCTGTAACACGAAAACTAGATCTGATGGAATCAAAATAAATATGGTTATAAAATGAGGGTAGGTAGGTAATTTAAAATTAGCCAGCACCTTTCTTGTTACAAAATTTTGTTGACCAGTGTTATTTTTACTGAATCAAACATGATGGTGGGTACTTACCTATGTTCTAATGATACAACAAACCACGTGAGTCGTGCGCAGACAGAGGCGAAATAAACACTGCAACGAGCTGACACTGACTCGCGGACCTGACTGCCTCCCGCTGCTACCCGCCTCAGAGCTTCATCGACAGTCGAACCGAACTTCAGTCGCGTGTAATGTGTGCTCTACAGAATGCGTTGCCGCCGAATTGCCGCTTTACTTACGCCCGACTGAAGTTCAGCTGTACGTTAGTTGTAACGTACAGCTGAACGTAACGTAAGCGTTACGTAAGCAACGTAATTACAGCATAATATTGTGTCATCAGTAATTCAAATAGCATTGAAGGCGTAATCATGCCGAACTTCGGTCGAGTACGTTCGGCACATTTCGGTCTGTACAAACTTAAAAGAGAGGTATGTAGCTTGCTCAATTTTTTTAAACTCGTAATTATTCAAAAATTATTCTACATAGGGTCGGAAACCAACTCCTACTGAATGGTGGCCATTTTTGTTTTTTGGTATCTTTGGTATTTACAGCGAATTTTGAGAAAAAAAAAATTAAGCTACTTAAAATAATAAATAGTATACATTTATATAACTCAAATAATATCAATAAATGCTGCATCATGTTGAACTGAAGGGTAAAAAATTATAATGACGTTAAAATTACCTCGTTTTTCATTAAGTGCATGATTTACAAAGGAAATCCCGGGGAATTTTCTTTTTTTATCTACTCTTCTAACAGATGTTGAGTTAAATTATATTCTATGACACAGGGTTTAAGAGATAGGTTTTATTGCTGGACATTTAGTCTGTGGACACTTAAAACGGCTACCATCCAGGAGGGATTGGTTTCCGACCCCACATGTGCTATAATTTTATTGACAGAATTGAGCAAGCTACTTACCCTTTACATTTTTACCGACCGAAACCGGACACATTATATACATATAGCCATACTCTTTAGAAAGAAAGAAAGAAAACGAATTGTATGACCATCTCTCTTTCCTAAAAAACATCTTGTCTAAGCCCGAATTCGCATGAGCACTTTTTTTTACCACAAAACGGCGAATTGAACTTTAATAACACCACCCAGCACTTATAAACAAATACAGCTCAACAAAACAGATGTTTAACCATTTTGTAGTAAGAAGGAAAATATGTTTTGAGTGGCATTGAAAGGAATTTAAACAGGTGGTGATGAAGGAATGAAGTTTTGATGAACAACAGATGTATTTTGTGTTCTAAACACATTCATAATGGTTTTGGTTTTAAATACTGATTCTGCCTAAAAATCACTGTATTCCTAAGGCCCGGCGCCCATTATCGGCATCGGCACGACTGAGGATTTTAGGTGGCAAACAGCAATATACATTAACATAATGACAATAAAGTGGAAATTTCCATTATATATGGTCGTAATAACAAAAATACCGCTTCGGTATGCTTGAGGCTGCTGTATCGGCAGCCTTAAGAATGCTTCGGGATGCTTCGGCATCCTTCGGTACGCCGCCAGCGCCGAGGCACCACTCGGGGATAGCATATATAATGGAAATTTCTACTTTATTGTCATTATGTTAATGTATATTGCTATTTGGCACCTAAAATCCTCAGTCGTGCCGATGCCGATAATGTGCGCCGGGCCTAAGAACGTTGCAGCTTGCCAAAGCATAATTGCCGATAGTGTGCGCTTGCATGTAGGATGCCGAAGGATCCTTTTCCTTGCCGATGCCGATAATGGGCGCCGGGCCTAAGTGTTTTAATTTTATAAACATAAATAATTAAATAAACAATTTAATTTATTTATAATATTATTTTATTCTTAATACAGTCAACATTGATAAAATTAATACTGATGGATTGGGAATAACAATTAAAACTTATGAACAAAAATAAAATAACAATTTTTAGAGATGATGGCAGATATTTTGTTCGCATGGGTTGAGAAAGGCTAGGAATAAACACACGCAACTAAGTTATTTTCTTATTGAGCCTACCCCTAATAAACCAATTGTTTTTGGTGGTACATATAAATAGTTTTTTTAAAGCTTTGTATAGTAATTTGAAAATACAAATAACACTAAAAATAAGTAAAGGTACATAGTATTATTTAAAAAAATGAAAGCACAGCCTTTCCACCTTAATCCTTAGGTTAGTCACAAAAAAAATCTAATGAGTTAGATTAATTTTCAAGAATAGTTAGTAGTCTAATTAATTATGAAATTTCATAATTGGTAAAAGATAAAAAAAATTGCCAATGAAATTTTGGCAAAATTATTTTAGAAAGACAAAAAAAGTTCACAAAAAAGAAGTGTTCAATATTTTAACATCCTGAGCACCCGAAAAATAATTTACTTAGAATATAACTAATGGGTTTAAGGCCAATAACAACAGAATTTCGGAATATTAGAGCAATAACTCTTCACACACCATACTCTTACTACACTACTCTTCATACACTCTTGACACTATAATGATGTGCCTTAAAAGAGGAGTCTCCATCAACGAGTTCTGTAAATAGACTAACACAATAACTTAAAACTTCTAAATAGGTAACAATACAGTTTAACTTAGTCATATATTAGTCTTCTATGTGTATCATTGTAGTGTTTTCTATATAAATAGTGTCTGTCTTGCGAATCTCAGAGGGTGGTAGACAAAATGGAGGGGGGTGGGACCAAAAGCCGTTTTCTGTGCACACTATGGAGGATTCGCCGACGATATCATAGCCGTCATCACAGGAGTATATCATCAGGTCTCCTACAGGGTACTTCCCATGTTTCACTGAAGGCTCCGTTAACAAGCGGCCATTTTCTGGTACTAGAGGGTCAGGACAATAAATGGCTGAAAAAAAAAACACACTGCAATCAGATTAAAGCAAATTTAACAATTTAGATTTATTGTATTTAACATTATAACATATCGGAACAGACTGTTAATGTAGAATATTCTGCTAGCTATATAAAAATACTTGTTGTTGAGATAATATCGCATCTTAGTTGCAGAAGTTCTGACCTCTGAACAGCAGATCCATTATCTATAAACATAACTTTGTGGCAGTGCTGCCGCAGCGCTCACGACACGCTTTGTTTAAAAGTTGTTAATCATGAAGCTATTGGCAGAGACTATCACGCCCGCTCACAATGCATGAGCGGACGATCTGAAAGCCCCCTCATTGAAGAGCACAACGTAGAGTCCAGCTATTAGATTTCTTATAGAGAAGTCAAGCACTCACGGATGCAATGCGGCACTTCCCCGGACCACGTGCCATCCATCTCGCACTCGAGGCCTGGCGCGCCGACCAGCCGGTAGCCCCAGCTGCACTGGAACATGGCGCGTCCACCGAACGACGAGTTGTACTCCACCAGACTCAGGTGTGGCCCAAGCGTCTTCAGCATAGGACAAAAGGTCTCCTCGCAAGTCGGTGGCAACGATGACCAACGACCTAGTCATATACAAAATTGGGCTACAGAGTACTGACGTGAATAATAATTACACTGGTCTACAAAATTAAATTTTGAAAAAGTATTCTTCAGGTATATTCGGTTTATTAATTAATTTGTACATGCTAAATATGAAAATAATAATATTTGAAAATTAGTTAAATTTTTCTGGGTTAAACAATCGTAAATCATGCATATCCCTATTGAGTGGCAGAATAACAATGTGTTTTTTTTTCACTGTTGTTACTGTTTTCTTATACTACTTCTGGAACATTACGACAGATAGTCTAGACGATTCATATTATACATCTAGTTTTGCTATGCCTTGATGGACACGGTCCTCATTTTTGTCACTATATGCCCCACATATTGACATCTATCGCCGACCCCAAGTAGAATAAAATAAGGGCCCGAAGATAATGATAATGGATGCATACCATTGCCCATGCAGGTCAGTATGGCAGACCCGTTGAGATGGAATCCAGGCTGGCAGCTGAAGTGTGCCGAGTTCCCAAGCTTCGTGCCTTGAGTGAACTGGCGAATGCGCTGCGATGTCACCATTACCGGTGGACACACTACATCTGCACAACAGGTTAAATGTTATAGAAAAATCCTGCGCATGGGCCATGCGGCATGGCCCTCTTACAGTAGCTATACAGTAGTAGCTATAGGTTCCAGCATGGAATCGATATTAGTAGGGCCTACAGATTCCAAGTATGGCTGATTGTATATCGTATTTATGACTTTTAATGTTAATGTAGCCATGGATGTCCACGGATGTCTACAGGAGGAAGTGTTAGTATGGAGCAATATTTTTTGTTAAAAAAATCTCTGAACGCAACCTAATTTAAAAGGAGATTAATTTTTATTGATAAATTAAGAGGAATTTGCTTTACAAATTGTGATTTGTAACTAAATTTTAGATAATAATCTATGAAAGGCCTATGTAGTGAGTTTTTAATAAACAATGCATAAGTAAGCATTAACAGCAATCGCGGTTGATTTATTGAAGAGTTTCCTCGATTTCTTCAAGATCCCGTCATCAGTTCCTGACCTGATCATCCGGGATGAATATAATTACAAACAAAAGAATCTTTTTTCAAATCGGTCCAGGAGAGGAGAAATCGGGGAACATATATAAAAAAAACATAAACCTCCTGTAGCTTTAGGTAAAAACAAAGATTCCGAAGAATCGAGAACCTCCTTCTTTCTTCGAAGTAGATTTAAAACTAATGTTAATTTTATTTATAACTTAAGAGTTGTAAATAAATAATCTAACTTAAAAATAACCATATATACCCATTAATATCTACATTACAAAAATAATAAAACTAAACTATTATAAAGCATCGAAAAACTGCTCCTCAACGCTGTCAGTTGGTAATGTGCCCACGAGCCTGGCGGCATTGCCACCTTGTATAGCAATGCTTAACCTCTGGCCAAGGTAAAAGCCAGCGCATGGGTCACATGAAGCGTCAACAAGCTGGTTTGAAATATCTTTGAACAGGCTGTGAGCACTCGAACCCCACGGCCCTAAGGTTTCAACCCCAGGCAGCTAAAAAATGGCCTAAAAAGTGCATTGCTGGTTACGTGATAAAGAATACGACTCACTAACAACTTTAATGAGCACAGTGTTGGTGTGTCCGCCGGGCGAGGTGCACGTGTACTGGTCACTGTGCCGGACCGACATCTTGCTCAGGGTCAGCCGGTAGTGGGACTCCTTCTCGCCTTCCTCGCTCGACCAAGCTGGAACAATAACAACGAATTTTTGAATGTTAAAATTTCAAATATTAACTACCATCAGGCGACATAGTGGTCAAACGCGATCTTTATTTATATTACTAAATCTATACTTATATAATATTATAAAGCTGAAGAATTTGTTTGGTTGAACGCGCTAATCTCAGGAACTACCGGTTCGAATTGAATGAAGTCAAGTCAAAGTCAAATCATTTATTCCAATTAGACCATCAGAGGCACTTTTGAACGTCGATTATTAAAATTAAAGGAAATGGGATGGGAAGGGATTGATTCTACACCCATTCGCAAGGGTAGGTTTGTATGGAGAAGAATGGGCATGTAACTCCATACTTACTCTTTTTCAAAAATGTTTTACAGTGTTTTGATATCACAAATTTAAAAATAAATGTAAATGCGATGTACCCATAAAATCTAGACCATTTATAGGATAAAATACAAAAAAAAAAAAAAAAACAATTACACAGCTAAAAGGTACACGGCGTTCACATTTTCACAATATATTGCAATTATAGCTATTATACAAATACAATATTGGCAGTGTGTGAGCATTCAAATTTCAACCAGTTTGATTCTGCTTAAGCCCTACATTGTACTATGGAGCAGGACCAGCATGTTTCCAAGCATTTTTATCTTGAATATAATCTTCTAATTTATAATATGCTTGTTTACTTAGAGTATTTTTGATATGAGTTTTAAATTTTCTTTCATTTAGTTTTAAGACCTCACTAGGTATTTTGTTGTAACATTTAACACAGTACCCCATAAAAGATTTTTTTACTTTAGACAATCTAAAATAAGGTTGATCAATTTTATCCTTATTTCTAGTGTTAAAATTATGTCTATCACTTATTTTATTGAAAAGATAAAGATTTTTCCTAACATACATTATATTTTCATAAATAAATTGACAAGGCACTGTCATTATGTTAATCTTTTTAAATAGTTCCCTAAGAGATTCGCGACGATGTAAATTGTAAATAGCTCTGATGGCTCTCTTTTGCAAAATAAAAATTGATTCAATGTCAGCCGCCCGGCCCCACAATAGAATGCTGTGAAAGTAGCTGAAGTAAACCAATCGCGCAGTTTCAACGTCTGTTAACTGTCTTATCTTTCTAACAGCATAAGCGGCTGAGCTTAGACGCCCCGCAAGAGATGCTATATGGGGGCCCCATTGTAATTTATCGTCTAACGTGATTCCCAGGAAAACTGTTTGATTGATAAATTCCAGTTTTTCACCGTTCAGTATAATGTCACATTCGCTACTGTTAACATTTGGTAAAGTAAATCTAATGCATTTTGTTTTGTTTTCATTAAGAGCTAAATTGTTCAAAGTAAACCAATTGTGTACCTGAAGAATACAATCATTAACAATATCTAGGTTTTGCGAACGTCTGTCTACTTTAAAGATTAACGAAGTATCATCCGCGAATAACACCATCTGTGGTTGATTTTTGAGTAAATGGGGTAGATCATTTATATAAACTAAAAAGAGGAACGGACCCAAAATAAAACCCTGAGGAACGCCCATTGTTATTTCAGACCCTAATGAGTTTATACCGTTTACCTGAACTTTTACCCATCTATCTCTTAGGTATGAATTAAGTAAATCTAGGGCTTTATTTTTAATTCCATAATAAATGATTCTTTGTGTGTTGGATAGTGCGTTTATAGAGGAAGGCTATAGGTTATATAATATCACGCTACGACCAATAGGAGCCGAGCAGCGGGGGTGAAAGCACAGGCAACACCTAGTTCCAAATATTTTGCTTACAACCAGGCTAGATAGTGCTCAAACGCGTATTTTACTGATATTACTGAATAATAAAAATACGGAGAAATTGGATAACAGCTACACAAAATCATCAAAAGTGGAAAGGAAGAAGTTCCGTGCGGGAATCGCACCCGCGATATGCAGTGCGGCAAACGAACGCAAGACCACTACGTACAGTCAACATATAATTTTCATTTAAATAGAAAAATATACAAAAAAGTCGCTTCCTTAGTTCAGCTAAACTACATAAAGGTTTTATTTTAAATCACTTTTTCAAAGGTTTTAAGCATTTATATTAACTTAGGCAAAGTAGGTACATAAATCTGGATTTAATTTTATGCTAGCTAGCCAGATCCAAGAATAAATTAATAATAATAATAATAAATATTCCACAACTATCACACAACGCCATCTAGTCCCAAGCTAAGCAGAGCTTGTGTTATGGGTACTAGACAACTGATAAACATACTTATATATTTCTAAATACATACATATTATAGATAAATTACACCCAGACACAGAACAAATGATCTTGCTCATCACACAAACATTTGTCCTGGGTGGGAATCGAACCCACGACCTCCGGCATAGCAGTCAGGGTCACTAACCACTAGACCAACAGGCCTGTCAAATTAATCTATGATTGTATTTATAATAAAATAAAATCATAAAATATCTCAGCAGTGAAGAACAAGACCATGATAAGAGTACTTCGCTTCAGAAATCACTGCGATTAATAGTAACTTTACACGAGTCAAAAACTTGTGTAAAAATTGCGTTGCTGATCCCCGTTCGCGTAACTTGCCTTGTATAATCGAGATAAAAACAAAACACATTATCGCAATGGTAATATTAACGTGATATTGAACATGGGAGCAAAAGCGGCAAGCATGCACACAAAATGGCAAAGCTTTAACATAAATTTTAGCATAAATTATTTAAATTGTATCGCGAGTGTAAAGTCAAAGTGCCATCTTACGTGGCAACGCTGCTAGTTTTCAGGGTATTTTTCCAAAAGACAGTGTTAGTGCCATCTCATGTGGCAATGCCATTAGTTTTCGACTTTCTTAACGGTCTGTAATCTTTGCCACATTTTTTATTAGTATATTTTATTATATTTTAATTTTAAGTCTATTAACACTGTAAATTAACGCTATATTAATAAATAAAAAAGCTCGACTGTGTAAAAGAAGATTGCACCAGGTCACAGAAGTTACAAGTTGCTTGAGAACACAGTTATAAATTAGTTAGTTATGGGGACTACACGCTTATAAGAGGCAATCGAAGGATTGTATTGTTAAACCAACCTATGCTGTAGCACTACCAAGGAAAGGCCTCTGCAAATATCTCCCAAAAAAGAATCTCTTAAGATTTGTATACAAGTCAATTTTAAGCACGAGATGAAGATGAAGACGAGATGAAGCGCAAAGATGAGGTACTTACATGAGGCACTACAGTCGAGTAACTCTCCTTGTATAAACGTGACAAAAGCAAGAAAACTCATTCCAGTGGTGTTACATGAGAGGGACGGATCGCAAGTAAGCATACAAGATCACCAAATACCATTGCATCGACGCAAAGCAACGTACCACGCAGTTTCAATACCTAGTACTCAATTATTCGCTCCACTTAAGCGTTCGCAATCTTCTTACTGCACGCGTAGCGTGACCAATTCTATGTCTATTTAAGAATAGACGAAGTTATTACAAAGCTATACAACCTGACAATTTTTTCCCCGACTATTACCTGCACGACTCTTAGGGTGCCTTTCAACCAGAGATGTGCTATGTAGCTGTGCTACGAGGATGTAAAAGCTGAGCTACGAAACTGTATGACCGTTTCCACTGATGCTACGCTATGTAGCTGTGCGAGTAAGATGTGCTATGAAGATGAGCCGCCACAAAGTAGTTGCGCTAGGAAGATGCACAGCTCGAGCTATACGATGTATCGATAGTAGGGAAGGCGACCCATAGCACGCCTCCATAGCACGCAGCCATCAATCAATACCCCCTGTCGTCCTGACCGATTTCGGCCACGGCGGCCAATCTCAACGGAGATTAGCCAACTGCGCGGGACATATTATAGTGCACAAGTGTATGTGCGGCACAGGTGCACTCTCTGTTCCTTTACTCTCACAGTTACGATAGGACGGCAATCCGATACGACCGGAGAGAGATCAGGCGCAGGGCCAACAGCTTAACGTGCTTTCCGAGGCACGGGGTTATTAAACCGCCAACTTCCAAACTGCGGGCAGCTATTGAGAATTTCTTCCAATAGTACTTTTAGCCCGACCCGGGAATCGACCCCACACTCGGGGCAGTCAAAGCACCTCCATCCTTCCATATAAAAAACACATCTTAGTTGAATCCGTTTTCACCAGTGCAGTGCTATGTAAACCAATGATTATGATTGGTGGATATCAAACGCATCCGCAGCAACGTAAGATAGCGCATCTGTGGTGAAAAAGCAGCCTTAGTCTTGATATCAATATATTGATTGAGGCAATAGATTAATTTTACATTGTATCACTTTGTCTATTCTTGCAGCGCTTTCTATGGTGACATTCTACACGTGTTGATGATAAAATCATAAAGAACAACACTAAGGTAATTATTGCAGTGAGGTATAAGAATTTGCTAGTAATGTAATAACGCCAGTTGCTAAGCAGTTACTTAAAATGATTATACACATTAAAGAAAAATTTAAATATTATGCAGGTTAGTTGCAAGTCAATCTATTTCATAATTAACCACAGGAAGTTGATAACTCAAAGTTTCTGTTTGATTATACCTTACCACATTTTTGCCACTTCCTGTGTTTAATTATAACTTCAATGTCAAAAACTTTATCTATGGAATAGCATTACTTATAAAGAAAACAATTGAGAGGCAACTTTTGGAAACTCGTGCGCATGCAAAAATTTTGAATAACTGTTTAACCGCTGAACTTTTGCACAACATAGCAAACAAACATAAAAATACGGGATTACAGAGACACATTACTAGTGTTGTTTTGAGATTGTTACATAAAAGAAAAATAAAATAAATAAATACATTTCAGTGGCGTCATTGACGATAGCCTACAATTTACTTTACTTGAAAACGTTATAAATGATGTACAGTTTGAATGTTATTACATGGTCTTATGTTCATGCACCCAAACGGTAGTTTTGATTACAGGATACAAACAGGTAATGGAATCATAACTAATATTATGAACGTTTTCACATCCAAATCGTTGAACCGATTTGTATGAATTTTGGTATAGAGATAGATGAGCTCTATAGAGAAGGTTGTACCAGCTACTTTTTTACATAACACTTAAAGAAGGAGAAATTGTGGGCGACCAAATTCGCGAGCAAAAGCCAGTACCTAAACATAAGTATTACCAGAGCTATGCTGTCCCACGGCCTGCGTCCAGCTCCACTCGGGGTCGCCGAGCTCGCGCCGCGACACACAGTCCAGTCGCACCGTGCTGTCTGGGAACACGAACAACTCGCCCGAATGCTCCACCACGGCTGACCCGCTCACTATTGTGTACTGTATTGTTGGCGGCGCGTCTCCTGAATTACAGTACATTTTGTATTAAAAAAGGTAAATTGCCACATACTAGGAATTTCCCCCGAGTCGTGTACTTACAAATATTTACCGTCTTACCACAAAAAAGATAAACATCTGTTGAATACTTGTCTAAAATGAAATTAAATAAATAAATACTGACTAAGTAACTTGTCTAAAAAAAGAGTCAACTGCAAAACGGCATTTGACGTTGATATAAGGATCGTTTTGAAAAGATGTTTAACTTTTCGTGGGACGACGAGAGTTTAACAGTTTCGTATTCAAACAGACAGAACCTTTTGGTCATAGGTTTATAGGTCGATTTATACACTAATCTGACTGCCTGACTGATGTTGGTCTTGTGGGTCCTGTTTCGGTTCCCGGATTGCGCAAACTGCTATTTGGTTTTTCTATTAGAAACTTGTATTTTTTTTAATTACCTGTAAAGTTTGTAACAACTGTGGTGGGTACACACTCTGGAAGCTTAGGCGTCCATTCTCCATTTTCACAATGAAGCATGTTGTCTCCCTTCAACTTGTATAATCCAAAGTGCTTACAACGAGAAAGCAATACAGAGCCATGGGGGAAATGTGTGTCTTTCTGAAAATAAAGAAATGGAAATAATGCTATGAGTGAATTATGCTACTATTTATTATTAGTTCATTACAGTAGCTGCCCACTGGGCGGACGTCCTTATGGGTGCGTTGTGTATCATATCCACACAACGTGGTGGAGGTGCAAATAGTGTATTTAATAGTAGAATTCATATTTTGCCGTCACTACCGAGTTGGTAGTGACGGTGGTCAGTATCACCCACACGGTTGGTACTACCAATTGTGTGGGTGATACTGACCACATCGCAATCACATTACCTTGCAACGTAGCCGTAGTGGCTTATTATGCCTAAGAATGTGGTAACCGTGGTATCTTTCGGTTTCAATTCTTGATCCTTTATTTGTACACTGGTTTCCACTTGTCTAACATGAGGTAACGTAAATTTAAAAAAATATATACCATTAAACCAATTTACTACTGTTGCAAGGGAACTATTAACTTCGACAGTAACTAGCTGCTGGCGTTTAAGATTAAATAAAAGAGAAGTGTCGTCTGCAAACAGCACTATATCATGATTATCGTTTATGAGGTGAGGTAAATCATTTATATAAATAAGAAACAAAAAAGGGCCACGAATCGAACCCTGGAGTACCCCCATTTTTGGAGTTTCCTGATTAATGTTTAATGAAGAACGTAATCGAATGCCTTGGATAAATCACAAAAAATGCCTAAAGCATCACATTTGTCCTCCCATGCATTATAAACGTGTCCTAATAGTTCAACACCAGCATCGGTAGTTGAACAACCCCAAACTATTTATTATGAAGTAACTTATGTTTATTTAAAAATCTTTGCATTTGATTTAATATAAATTTTTCAAAGATTTTACTAAAGGTTGGTAGTACAGAAATAGGTCTATAGTTAGTGGGGTCTGATGTGCTACCCGATTTAAACAATGGTATTACGATAATGGTATGTTATCAAACTTGGAAAAACAATGTTAGGATACAATGTTTTCATTCTGAAACACATAAGGAAAACTCAATGTAACTAAACAGGTGATTCTTCTTAATAATATTTTATGAATCATTTAATCAAACGGCCATACAATTATACCAGTTATCCTTATACAACAAAATAGCCTTTTCTTAGAAATGCATTCTTGGTAATTCCTTAGTATTTATATACTTACAGTTATAGATGAATTCTTAAATGATATTGCTAGTAGAGGATGCTCATGTCGGTATAGACATTCCCTTAGTATTGGTTGAAACCTTCCATCTGTAATTATTTAAAAAATATATTATAGATACTTTCTATCATTAAATTAATTTAGATGAAAGGTATACTGATACTTTGGTCAATTATTAAATAATTAATATTACAATTGGATATTTTTGATTGAATGAGTATTGAAGATTAATTTATTTCCTTACTAGCACTTTTCCCGCGACTTCGTCCGCGTGGGTTACGTACTTTCCTAATTCCCCCTTTTCACCCCCTTAAAGGTTAAATTTCCAAAAACCCCTTCTTAGTGCTCCCTTACATTATAATAGGAAGCCGTGTGCAAAATTTCACATTCCTAGCCCCAGTAGTTTCGGCTGTACGTTGATATGTCAGTCAGTCAGTTCTCCTTTTATATATATAATATATATAGAAGAAGAAGATCAAGTGTAAATATCAGTATTAAATTGGTCATGGGATTGTCTAAACAGGAGTCTGTGACGTTGGAACATAAAGAGCTAGAGCAGGAAGATCATGGATTTAAATCAGTACGAGTCTTGCAGTTACTTCTCCATCTAGAAAAAAACCATAGGTATACTTGGTTTTTCCTAAGCTATTTTAAAGTATTTTAACTTAGTGGCAAAGTAAGAACTCAGCTGTGACCACTACCCAATTATATTACTTTTTAAGATCTGTAAAAATGATACTTCCACCAGCTTTTTTATGACAATGTGACAGTTATCACTCATTTTATAATTTGATAACTCACAAACTCAATTACCTATTCATTGTTTTCATAGAAACTAAAAATCAAATAATACCTACAGTTGAATTAAACTTATCCGGTTTTCAAATCGAAAGTATGGTGTTCATAATGGTTAATAGTGGAAATACTTTAAAACAGGGTAACCCAGATCTAGCCGGGATAGTGGAGCCTATCATACCTGGAGTGCTGGAGCAAAGTGGCCCCACCCAGTTGCCATCAATACATTTAATCTTACATATTAGCCTTTCATTCAAAGGCCCTATCAGGCCTGGAAATTTCACCTAAAACAATAAATTTAAACATAAATTAAAAATTTACATTGCTTGTTATTTTACAACATGAAGTAAACTTCAAAAATTATAGAAGTACTCACAAAGGTGCATGTAGCATGTTTGTGTAATATAAGTTCAAATAGAACTCCTAAATAATTTTGTAAAATAACGGTTTAACTGCCTTTTAAAGATCTGATTTCCAAAGAGTAGTATATTTTATTCTCTCTCTTAATAGCTAAGACATGATGACATACCTACCTCAGAAATTTTAGAAAAATCTGATCTAAATCTTGTGATATCCAGATTATCATCTAAACTCTGTACATCCGGCAAAGAGCACTTGTATTCATCTGAAAAAAGAAAATAATAAAAATTGACAGCCCCTTTATGGCCGTTATTAATGAAAAAAATGGGAAGTGAAACAGAAGAGCATTCATAATACAAACAAAACAGCTGATCAGTATTTATCAAATAGTATTTTACAATACAGTAATTTTTGGAATACCTTGCGGATATGTGACGTTTTCGTCGTCTTCACAGAAGCCCCAAGGAGTAAACAATAATATCAATAGAGGCAACAACATTGTGTGAAAATTAAGTTTTAACTTCACAGTATCATTTCTTCCAGCAATAGAGTAACCACTGATTATTGTTTGTTTCTGTAAAATATATTTTAATTCTATTTTCCTCTTGAATCTGTAGAAACCAAAATCCAAAACAGAAACACATCTATGAGAAACACAGGCGCGCCAGCAGCAACAGCCCATAGACAGATAGCCAGTGTTGCAATACTCAACACTCGTAATTTGAAAATGTTTACGATAGTCACGGTCAAGACATGGCGACAGGACCGCTCCCCAACCTCTAAAATAGAAAGCACTGTCTCTCTGCTAGACGAAGGTTTCCCAATATTATGTACAATCAATGTTTTAGCTCAAAGCTCTGTTTTTAACGACTGTTTTTATTGTCTGATTAAATATTTATTTTACATTGATAGATAGCAAGTAGGACTGGCAACACTAGATAAAAAAATATTATCTTGTGAATTGCATGCATTTTTGAAAAATATTCATTATGAATGGAATTTTTCCACATTCCATAAAAATCTGGATGGATCTTTCACTGTATGTATTTTTATGGCCTGAGCCATTCATTGAGAAAAGGTTTAAGTAAAGTAAAGGAGCATTCTTTGTAGATTTAAATTATCTTTACCTACCAAAATACACCTCAAATATTAATTTAAAACAGAAATATCCTTTGGCTTTACATTAGAAGTATGTACCTGCTCAACCTAGACACTGTTGTGCAAACAATGCATCAAATCAGTTTTAGCAGCTAGCATTTTATTCTAGTTAGAGTCACTTAGGTCTCTCAAGAGCATCAATTGAATGTCAGGGCCAATCTTTTCTCGAGTCTTTTTCCGTCCATTTAGTTGGCCTTCCATTAGAGAGGGCAGTTAGTAATGCAGGATGACGCTTTGTAGTGCACTCCTTACCTACAGCGCGCCGGAATAAGGTGCAAGGTCAACAACATCCTGATTTGTTAGTAGATTGTCTGGTAATGTTGGTAAAATCATCATCTGCCTAACCTCTTCCCAACTATATTGGGGTCGGTTTCCAGTCGAACCAAATGCAGCTGAATACCAGTATTATAAATGGAGCGACTGCCTATCGGACCTCTACAACCCAGTAACTGGGTAATATGATATTCAATGGTAAGACTGGTTGTCAGGCTTTTAGAGCCTCTGACTAATAGTAACGAATGTCAAATAATTACAAATGACATCTGGTACTAACGGCTATAAGTGCTTTCCGAGGCACGGAGGAAACTAGCTATGACAGATGGTCATCCATCCACAGACCAACCTCGGCAAGCGCGGCTTAACCCAGAAGATTGGCCTGTGCGACTGTAATTAATTAGCCACGAGCTCCTCCGTTTAATGCTTAGAAATATTAAAAAAAAACCGTATGGCTCATAAATTTAATCATTTGGTGTAAGTTGTTTCCATTTTTAACTGACCACCGTGACGCGACGCTGCCTGCACATTTTAGTAGAGCGATTCAAAATAACTTTATTTACTACACGAAAAGATACACATTTCCAGTATCGTGGGTAGTGTGAACTGATCCTAAGGAAATCTTGAAATAAAGCACGAGAAGAGCGCGTGCAACGATCATGGTCGCGCTCTTCTCGTGCATGGTTACTCGCGTTCATGTACCTAAGAGTGAGTACAGCGCGGGACTTATAATCTCGATCTCTTTTAAATTCTGCTAAGTGTACCTTATATGTTATAGTCAAAGTGATTAAACGGGTATTATGCATTTTATGACTGAAAGTAACATAATAATTGCTCTTAACCAGTGGCGTAGTAAGGCGGGGGCGAAGCTCGCCCTAGCCCTCGACCTCGCGCTCAGAGCAAAAAAAAAGTCTCAACAAAGGCAATCACGATAGAACTTTGTCGCCGAGGATCACGTTTAGGTCTAGCGTTTCCACTGCTGACGCGAGGCCCCATGTTGCAAGAACTTGGTTACGTTTTATTTGTAACTGGTAACTGAGTCAAAAGGCCTCACAAAGCTGACAATCACATTTGTTATAGATGACTAGGGGAACCAGGTCAATTCACAACAAGGGGGCCTCGTACGAGCAGCGGAGGCAAGTCATATTTTTATCGTCCTGAAAGAAAAGGGCCTCGCAGATGCGTCTTGCCCCCTCCTAGATTCCGTCTCGCTGTGGGAACCGTGCGTGGAGGATGGGGACATTGACTGAACTCAAAGACCTAATAGTCTTGGTCAGCTTACGAGTAGAAAGTTTAGTAAATGGAATGCATTTAGGGAAAGAAAAAAAAAACAATTCTCAACTGTCAATAGCATACATAATTTATTAAATAGGTATATAAATTACGTAATTTATGCAATTTTGTACGTAGAAGATACATATATCGAAGCACCATATCGCTAGACATATCTACTTAATAAGATTCATAAGGTAGGTCAGTTAATAATTATTGTTCTAAAGTCCTTTTGTTCGGAATAAATACAGGATTATAAAAGCGAGCTTTAGCATGATAACAGCCGCAGTTATGATGCGTGACTATTCCATGCTCAAAAAAGCTTTGAGGCCCATTCACACGCTTCAAGAACTTACATGCAAGTTTATCTAAAGTACGGTATTAATTTGATCAACGAATTCATTTTCCGCAATGTAGTCAAACTTGCGAGCGACTCGCATGCAATTTCTTGCATAGTTTAAATGAAGGTTTTCTTTGGGCAGTTTATTCTGACCGGTTTAAAACTAAAATAAAACTAATATTGTTGCACCTACGTAGATATAGGTAGGTAGGGACATCGTCCTAATTAAGATTACAGTTCTGAGATCAAGAGTCAAGATCTTGAAAATTGTGCGCCAAGTTCAAATTCGGTACCGGTTCACCTATTGCAAATATCATTTTGGTTATGCTATAGGTAGGTGTAGGTATGCAAGAATAACTACACCATTTGCATACCTACACACCAAAACCTTTTACTGACACACAGCGTTTTACTTGCAGGTCAACATACCAGAAAAGGGTTACTACTGATTTCCCGAAGTTACTGTTTCCGTACTGATCACTGGGTTGCTAGATGCAATCAATTAATTAATTGACGCCCATTAAGTATTATCAATCGCAAAAACACAACAACTCGTTTCAATTGACATCAATAAAAACCCAAGATCTGTCTGTTAAAAAGAGACATTTTGCATGCTTTTGTGCACTCTTGTGCAATAGATATTTTAATATTGGACCAAGTCTATAAACAAGTTACAAGCGACAGCGACGTTTCTTTTGTGGCTCACCAAATATATCACACTGTTTTGATTAATAACCTTTTTATTATAATTTCTTTTACTAGATAAAATTGGCGTAATTTAATGGTAGGTATTATTACGGGGGAAAAATAAGGATAAAAAAAACATGTGTGAGCGACAGCTTTTGATGCAGTCGTGAAAATTTTAACTGATACAGGTTCAGCCTCTTTTTATATGAATCCCAATCTCAACAGAAAATTGGTGTATTTTTGCAATATTATTATTATTAACAGGTAGGTATAGGCTGATATATTTTTATTTTAGTTTAATTAGGTACTTTTGGAAAAAACTCAAGAAAATTGCCTAAGTACTGCGTAGTTAAATAAATGAATGATTTATTTTTGTGCAAGTTGAATATTAACAATGACAAATCGTAATTATAGCATTGACAGGGAAGGTAACTTTTAGAATTATACTCGTACAATAACACATTTTGTTCCTGAATTAATCACAATTTATTAAGTAAGCATCTTGAAAATAGTGATTCAGTGGAGCTACGGCTTCATATTGAGATTGTTTATCTAAAAATTAAGTTTAAGAGCGCGTTTCTGAAAGTTGGCAACGTCGCAAATAGTTGTCAAATATTAACAATTTTTAATTAAAATGGCAGTTTTAGTGCATGGAAATAAGAAATATGGCTATGTAGTGTACTAAAAAAATGTTTAGGGAATGCAATAATTCATATCATAACACCGAATCAATAGTTTTTGATGTAAAAAAAAAGTATTTGGAAACTTTCCAAATGCTTTATTTACACCCGAAACGGTTACAACATCAAATTCAGTGCTTTAATTGTATTCCTATATCAACTTTTTAGTGCACTACAGAGCCATATTTCTTATTTTCATACAGTAAAATTACCAAATTAATTAAAACTTATAAATATTTGACAGCTATTTGCGACGTTGCCAACTTTCTGGTTACGCGCCCTTAATGTCAGAAACCTATTAGAGGTTTCGAGGGGAAAAAAATCTTGTCCCAAAGAACATTTTAAGCTTTACAAAAAAATTAAAGGTTGAGTTAGTGGCAGTTGGATAATAATAGTCTGAAAAACAAGGCGAGATTAACAACGCATGATACGTTATAAACAGAATAGCATGTTCAGGATACTGATAAAGTTAGTTGACGACTGAACGAAATGTTTGCATAAAGATTCTAGGTAATGACATCACCGTATGTCGGTGTTCGAGAGGGTGCGTTCTGAAGGTTGGCAACGTCGCAAATAGCGGTTAAATATGTGGTCTCATTTAAGTATAACTAACACGCATTACCCACCCATTGATTTACGTAACGAAAATACTTAGGCACAGCTATCATTGAATATTGAACGTAATTCGTTCTTAACAAAACACGAATGCTTTTGTAGTCAGCTATTTTAAAATAACTGACTGCTTAAAAAATAATTCGTGTTTTTTTCATAACTTATTTACTTATAAAGTACTGAAAAGGTATACAATAAATTACAAATACGCATAGCAATAAACTACCTCATTAAATATTTATCGCAATGTTAACGAAGCGTTAAAACGGATTCGATTATTCGATTGTAAATAATTACCGACATTTTATACAATCTATATTCATTAGAACGATAACTACTGAAATATATTTAGATGGGTAATTAACAACAATAATGAAATCGAGAGCATACCATACATTAACTTTATCAATAGTAAATTCATTACGATGCGACGTTTGGCTTTGGTCACAGAATTAAGGACTCCTTTGATTCAGTATCAGCTCACATTGCATTTAGAAATTTTTTATTTTGATCATAAGCATATATAATTGTGAAAAACCTGATAGATTCCATTACACTGATGCGCTATAATGCTTCTATTCTTATGCTTGCATAAACAATTAATAAATTGTAACCGTTTAAAAATACAGCTTGCATTCAGAATCATCAAATTGGAAGTACAAGATAGTATTGACTAAGGCACCGGTGCAGTGTAACTATGCCCGATTGGTAGCAAAAGACGAGACATTGTCATGCCCATGGAGTTGCTCATTGTCATTTGCAATAAGAGGCACAAGTGGAAAATAAATACTATTGTAATACTAATCAGTCTTACGCTTAGGCACCGTATTATTCACAACATAGAAAAATAATTTGCGTTAGAAAAATTTAAGGTACTACTGTAAATATAAGGCATATAACTATAGAATATATTCATCTGCATTAAACTTTGCCAATGTTTTGTTCATTAAGCAGCATCTTTGCTATAACAAAACTTTCATAAGAAAAGGTAAATAAGACAATGAATAAATCTTATACATATAACAATGGCATAGCTGTACATATTGATTGGTTTAAAATATTTTATACTTACTACAATATACACATAATAATTACAACACAGGATAGGAATCGATCTGTTTCACTAATTAAATGAGCTGAACACGTAAACGTATTCGTTTCGAGCTCTATTTCTTTGTAAAGTTTTCAACGGATTATGTGGCACTAAAAGGGAGATGGGACTTACTATCAATATTTTGGCTGCGTTGATGGAGTATTAAGATAAGTTTACGCCACCGTTAAACATAATTTTAATCATTGTTATTTTTCTATCGTGTTCAAACAATTGACTGATACAGAATAATATTTAAAACACATTTAGTGATACCTAGCGCATTTGAAGAGTAGTGTAAATCTAAAGGTGCTGATGAAATTGAGCATTCACTCGTATTGAGCATTCTTGCGAGTGTTACATTACAGAAAAAACGAAATTCTAGTGAAGGGACAGTGAAATTGCTTGCTTGCTTTGCCGAGCCAACCGTCAAGACTGACATATTTTTGTAAACATGTTTTTGTCGAGCATCGACTAGAGCGTCCGCTAGAAAGATCATGAAATGTTCGTAGCAAATGGTTGTTTTTTTGTTTGGCACTGATAGTTGTTCAGTTGGACAAATTTAAGAACGACGAATGCTCGTTGTTCTGTTACATGTGAATACTCAAATCTATCAAAACCTTTAGATGGCCAGCACATCTAACATGACATACCGTGACACCGTAGAAAAGGTTTTTGAAAAATTGCTATCCTCCTAAGCATAAGTGTACGGGTCGTGCCATATTTGGGCAAAATAGGTACCAAATTTTATAGAAATAACTAACTGTCTATACGAATAAAGATAGAAAATTTGATCTACGCTACGCGCTATGCGTGCTGAAACTTTCATTCGTAGAAATTTTTATCTTAATTTATATAAAAAGCTACTTTAGTACCTAACATATAAAACATTCACTCTTAATAATTAAAACATCGTAGTATAATTAACCAAAATAAATATAAACTACCTCGATACATAGATATAATGTAGACATAGTAAGTTATTTATAATCATAAGTATCTAATATTACAAAATACACGACTTTTGCCATAAAATCCAGTCCAATCGGTAAATACAGACGCCAGCACCCTACCCCAATTTGTCATAATTCTTAAATAGTTTTTCAATTTTGTCACAAATTAAATTGGTTTTTATTATTCGTTTGGGATAGGGTGACGAGCTAGCGTCTGAACAATATAAAAAAACTCCAATGCATAAAGAAACCAATAATAATCGTCTAAGTTGGTAACCTAACAAAATATGTACACGGTGGAAACTTATTTCATGAATAAAGTAGTAATTTAAAAAGGCTTTTCTTTTAACTTTGAGACCCTACTCTAATGTGACCTATTACCTACTTGATACTTATATTAAAAACTAGCTGGCCCGGCAAAGTACGTACCGCTTTTAACTAACGTCACTCAATTGTTTTGCCTTCCCGGGACCCCTTCACTAACACTTGAACTTTATGGTATGATATTAAAGTATAAATTGACTTTTATATGGGAATACAGAAAAGTGTTGTTTTTAATCCTTTTCAAGCAATTTAAAAAAAAGAACGTTCTGTAAAAACGTTCCGCGTACCTCAAGGAATATTATAAAAAAAGAATTAGCAAAATCGGTTCAGATGCTCTCTAGATTTGCGCTTAACAACACATTCAGCAATTCATTTTTATGTTATAGATGCAAAGGTACATCTTTATGAAATCTTCTTCTTGAAAAGTTACATCTGTGGTTGCATTTGTCAGAGGATGCAATTTTTTTACGTGGTCACTCGATTTCAGAAGCCTCAATGAATCAAAAAAGAAAATTTTGTTCATATTTTTATCTATTTTCTTTTATACATTTTTATTTTTGGTTCGACGACAAAAATTACAAGGTCGATGTGTAGGTAGAGCAATGAATAGTTACTAAAATGGCACACTTTTCTGTCCAACTAATAATTTGCCAGATAATAATTATTTGGTATGGTATTTTGGCGCGAGTACTTAAATTGAAAACTGGGCAAATCCTGAGCGTAGCGAAGTTTTCAAAGGTACGAGACGCCGAATAACTTTGCTACCGAGCGCAACACACACTTTTCAAATGTCATACTTTTCACCTCACTACAGCGAGGAAATGCAGTGGGGCCAGCTCGCCTGTCAGGGTAGATAATAATTGAATACAAAACGTGTTCGAATTTTGAAAACACTTTCTGCGCTAGCGCGGAAAATGGAGTCTTGCGCTCAGATTTCGAATGACAAATAGAATCTTTCCGAGCGTGGGAGGTGAAAATACCATTTCCACCCTTTCCCTCACAAATTTTAATTTAGCAGTACACTAACGCAATTTGTCAATCTGGTTCTATGTGATGTCTATGATTACCCAAGTCCATTGTTCAATTAGGCTTAAATAAGAATCGAGCAGCAACTTTTTGGCTTCACAAATTAAACTGAAGAAACTCTTGTTTTCTGATATATTGATATAATACCTCTAAAGAATCTCTACGCCTTGGGGAATTTTCTTTCAACTTTCGCTGATGTTATTTTGTATATGTGCATTATTGGCCAATATTTCGTGTACTGGAAAAAACTTGCAAAGATCATTATTGGATAAATACTTATTCAATTTAAAATATTTTGTTTTAGACAAAAGTCGTGCAAAGTATTCAATACAATATGCAAATATTTAAAAAATATCATTGTTTAAAAAATGTGATGAGAAGAACGACATTATGTATAGGTATCATATAGTAAGCACCTTTATATTACTAGTAGGTAATAGCACTTCATAGGCATGGCACTAGGATTACACACTATAAAAAATATAAGTGGCAAATGGGAAAAGAAATAATATACTAAAATAATTGTCTACCTGTTTGGTAATAAACCAGCTTTAAATTAAAATACACAAGGCCTTAGGTGCTATGTTATGTACAAATTAAAGGTCCAAAAACATATTTTGATAAATAAACATTATTTTAATAATAGATGACATTTCTAGAAGATGACATCATTTGCACATAATGTTTAACACTTTCCGGGACAGACCGCCTCTCGCCGTTAACTCGATATACCTTTACGTGACAGTCCGGCTAAGGGCGGTGGACTTTGTTGCACACTCTCATTTCATTGTTTATTGTTACTACTGATATGACGTCCCGCCCATAGGCGTCAACGTCTATGGCCGTATTTGTCATATCAAAATATTAAAAATATGTGTAATATGGTAGTACGGCTATAGGCGGTATGATAAACGAATGGAATTTTTAAGTGTCATATTGGGATATTAAAAAAAACTCAAGTGTCCTGAAACGTGTTAAGCTTATTTAGTATACGAAGAGATCTAAAAAGTACTACATTCTAAGTCAAATGACTAAAGTAATTTGCTTGTACTAATTGATAGATGAAAACAGATAGGTACTCTGACATATCTTTGTTTGTTACGATATATGAAACTATTTAGGCATAGTATAAGCATTCAGACAGAAGTCTTATCAAATGGTGACAGTAGTTCAATGTCAAATGAAGAACAATTCTCCTTGACTGGTGGACAAGGCTGGGTATTGTCAACACTTAAAGATAATAATTGTAAAGACGATGCAAAATGGAAGTTGAGATATTAAAATGAGTCAACAGCTTGGACATATTTTTCAAGGCAACTAAACGTAATTGTAACTAAAGAGTTACAATTACTTTGTCATTTGTTAAGGACACCGTGGATTTTAGTCAGTATAAGTCTGAGAGTCCCTCCCGCTCTGCCCTGGATGGGATGACTCATTTGATGATTTAACCACAATAACAAAAAGCTTTATATTTAAAAACAGGTTTTGTTGTTGTTATTGTCTAATAACAGGTTTCTTAGTTATAGACCAAGGAAACAATTTATACCTGTCTTTGTTTTTAAGAGTCAAATTTTTTCAGATTTAGTATGAGAGTCTATGCAGTTTTACATAATGTCGATTTTGTTTTTAAGACAGCAAAAAAATCTGTAGAATTTAAAATCATCAAGCATTTATATAATCATCTAATCATGCTGTTATGCAAGAGTTACAAAAAATTCTACAACTAAAATACTCACTAGGAATAAAATAAGTTAAACAATAAATACATGAAAGACCAATACTAGTATAGATCTTTTCAATATAAACATTTTAATTATTACTGCAATTAAAATTATTATTCGATTTTGCTCTGAGTAAGTATTATTTGTAGGGTATTTACTAGAATGTTATACTTATGGTTTATGATTAAACAGATCTGCATTGGTGGTTAGCAATTCTCATATCACTGGAATGTTAAGTACAATATTTATTTGTAAACTGTGAAAAAAAGTAATAATTTAAATGCATACTTTAATAGAGGTATTTTTAATTACCCAAAATGCCATAGAGTATGGAGGCATAGAAATATGATTGCCATATTTTAAACGTACTGGTTCCAAATCTGGTAATGAAGATTCAAAATATAGGGGCCATCCATTCAACAGTAAAGTCTTTGATCTTCTGTTATTAGATGGAGCACTGAGTATGTACTCATCAATAATCAGATTATCTCCATGCAATGCAGTACCATTCAACAAAAACCTTGCTTTAGCCATTTCTAAATTGATAGCATAAACAGTTACAGCTGAAGTATCATTTGTATATTTTCTATTAGCACAGTGCACATACATTCTTTGCAAGCGAGAGCACTTACAGTCAACATGTAAGACTTTGTTGCCTACAAGCTTTTTGTACAGTACACTCAGCCACCAATCTGGCAAAGGTTCTAAGTTTTTATCAACCATACTGTAATTACCACCCACAAAACTTTGTCTCACTACAGTAGTGATGTTGTATTTTGCTGCTAGGCCGAGCTTATCTAGCCATAGAGGACTTCCAGCAAAAGAGTTAGACAGTCCAGGTGCTCCCCCTCCATATGAACTGCTTGTCTCTGTCAGCCACATGGGCATATGCCTGTATTTCTTGGTGTGATTCCTCATAGTTTCTATTTGCTCTTTCAACAAATCAAATGTGTTGGGGTCCCAAAACTCTTCAAGAGTGGCAGTTCTGCTATTTAAATAATATTGATGCCAAGACACTACATTAACAGTCTTTGAACCATTACCCAAAAACTCCCTCATGTACTCCAGGCAAGACGGTCTTTTTGCTTGTGGTCTAGTGGTGTCTGGGCCAACTAATAAGGAATGTTTGTAACCAGAATGATTGAGAAGTTTACGCAGTTTCTGGAAATCATGAGTCAACATTTCTGGGGTCACACTCATATTGAATACATGTTCAAAAGAGTTTGGCTCATTACCAAGCTGCCAGTCCACATCAAAATGTTTAGTTTTAGAGTATTCCAACAAATCCCTTGCATTAAGTTCACTCCATCCATGGTCATCACGGAGCAGCACATTAAAAGCAAATAATAATTTATTTTTTGTAGCTTTACAAAATTCATTAATTTCTGTCCATTTCTTACCAGTCATTATGAAGAAGGGCCTGAATTTGTGCTTGCATAGCTTTCTAACAGCAGGGCAGACTGACTTGGAGTGGTTGGAGTGGTCTTTTGGGCAGTGGTCGCACGTCGCCACGACGTCGCTCTCGCTGAATATGAGTCGATCAGACATGGTGCCGCCTAGCCGTAGCCGCGCCGGCGCTAATGCTGCAGCAAGTTGCTGTAGTTTTGTATTGCCAAATTCTATTCTATTATAGTGCTCAATCTCAGAGGTGTCGATACCCATACTAAGGAAATCATTTGGTATGATTGTATGTACTACCTGATTCTCTTCAATAGTAATATAGCATTTCTCTCCAGAATTGTACTTAACAAATAACACCATTAAGGCCACGTTGCAGCAGAACGCTATGGCACAGGCAGCCACCAGACTTTTGTTGGACAGCATTTCGGGAATATCACATCAACATTATTGACATTAAAATTTCAAAGAGACACTCACACAGTTTGCAGAATCGGTCCAACTGTTTCAGCTTTGCTAAACACAGCACAACAAACTCTCCTGCTAACTGACATGTAACTGACACTCAACCACTCAACACTGACAGAACTATCTGACAACTATCATCCGTAGACGTTCGGATCGACAGTTCTTCGTGTATCTTTTTCTCCTGTGGCAATATTAAACCGAATTGAAAAACAAATTATTTTGATTATTCTTAGGCACGGAACACAACATCACAGTCGCATCGTCGTATGTACGTTTTTGACAAAACGCGCCCTTAGTACCTTAATGTTTGTGGTAAGGGAACTTGTACCTAGGACAATTCTTTGTAAACCTTTTTTTTATTGTGATTTGACGGTTTGTATACAAACCATATTTGCATTAAAAGGTCAATTATTTGAGTATTCACCTCCAAAATATCGAGAATGTATAAATAGTAAAGTGTTTTAGAAAAAAAAATGTACGTATGGCCGAGGTACGAGTACAAGTAAAACACATCCTATGTACCTGGGCCAGTACTACGGTGTACCTAGGACACAACGAGTATTTGAGGGTAATTTAAGAAAACTGTTAACTTTTCATAGCCGAAATCGTTTTACTCGGTCTAGTGAAATATATAACAAAAAATAACTCGCACAGGAAGGTACCTACCTGTGTCGAATGAGGAAGGAAGAAATGCCTGGTTGTTACCACTGCGAGGATCGCCCGGAGGACATGGTGGAGCATACGGTATAGGACTGCCCCGCTTGGGCAGAGCACCGCCGTGTCCTCACGACGGCGATAGGCGGAGACCTCTCGCGCCCGGCATTGGTCGAAGCCATGCTGCGGGGTGAGACGGAGTGGGAAGCGGTCGCCTACTTCTGCGAAGCAGTCATGCTCGTGAAGGAGAAGGCGGGCCGCCTGAGGGAGAGGACAGCGTCCTCCCTCCACCCCAGCCGCAGTGGTAGACGCCCACGGCGTCGGACGTCGCAGGACGATCTCCAGCCACCGTAGATGCGGGCAGCGAGTAATGGGCGACTTGCTGTCCGACCATGGACCATGCCCGGGTTGACGGCGCGTTGTGTTCCACGCGCGCCTCAAAGAGTGTCAGCATAGTGACGGGGCCTGTAGAGGGCCAAAGCCTGCCGGGGTCGCGGGGCCAAGGGATTACCGTGACCCCGGTACGTAAAGGGCTAGTGAAGGACACCGTGTATTTTAGTCAGTACAAGTCTGACAGTCCCTCCCGCCCTGCCCTGGGTGGGAGGACTCATATAATGATTTTACGACGATAAAAAAAGAAAAAAGGTATCTTTTGTATAACAAGCGGTGATCGGCCGAACTCTGATCTTAAATGATAATGCAATAGGACAGTTCACTAATAAATAAAACAATAATAATGGTATAAATACGTTTTATTTTAAGGTTCTTAAACCACAGCAACGGAATGGTTGTCGAAAACAGGTAATCGCTGTCTTACAATACGACATATTATTTACATGTAACATAAAGAAGGTACATAAAGTAACTCGATCAAGTGCTGGAGAGAAGTAAGTATAAATTAAACACAATTTAGTTAGTTAGATAATGTTGTACTGCATTATGTTATGTAATTAGATATTACTAAAAGATTACCTGTGGATAGATATTTGATAGGATGGAACAAGTCGGATAGTCAACATAAATAAGTATGAATTTAAAGTATGTGCTGTAGTAGGTATTGAATCAGTTACATTCTATTTGAAATATTTGAATAGATACACGAGATTTCTCGACTGTAGTAAATGAGTAAGTATTTTTTCATAAATTAGATGCTAGATGTTAAATCGGTTATGGCTATCCTGCGTTAATATTGGATCTACAACATTTAAATGTTATATTATCCGTAATATGTGCTCACCGTTAGATAATAGGTATATTATGTGATCATTAATATTATGTTGACTATTCATATAAGTGATAAATAGACATTTAGTATTATGCTAAAAATATACATAAGTAAATTATATATTTCTAACCATATTCTAAATAACAAAACTCCATTAAACCAACAATGTATAAGTAAATAAACTAAGTACAAAAGACTCAACAAAACTTTAAATGACTGACAAAATCTTCCTTAATCTAAACATTTAGATCGTCTTCATTACAATGCGGGACTATTGTTACATAATGTTAATAATTTATCAACTACATAAAATGTGACGCACATAGTCTTACGACTCGTTTCCCGAGTTTGTGCTAAGTATGAAATCAGTATTGAGTCGGGAACGAGTTTTCTATTGATTAATCATTTAGAGTTCATCATGTTTGGGACCGGAGAATTCCTCATGGCTGATAAATCCGTTCTTGTCCTTGTCTTCATGTTGGAAGATTTCCTCGACGAGTTTGTCATGGCTCTCCAGCATCTGTTTGATGTCCTCGCTCATCTCGGCACCGTCTGACGGAACCATCTGCTTCTTCAAGTACTCGCTCACCTGCATGACAAATAACAAGTTAAGTATTTACAAGAACTGCATACTATTTATGAGTTTTTGACCTAAGATATCACTTTATTTTCTCGCTGCAATAAGAAATAGTTCAGTTGGTCTCCTGTTACCCATACATATTTTCTGACCAGATAACTGATTTTTTAATTAGTAGAAACACTGGGGGTACCTAGAATTCTCTAGAGAATTAATTTATATTAATTATATTTTTACCCCGCAGATTATCTTATCCTCACAAAGGACAATTTTTATTTTATTAATAAGTAAGTATTTCACAAATTAACCCAGCTTACCCAAACCTAGATATAAAAGTTGCATGCATTGTGGAAACTTAGAAATAATAAAACATGCCAAATCTTACTAAACGTGCTGTTAATTTAGATCTACGACTACGACTGGTTGGACTACGATTTAATGTTTTTTTTAAGCTTGCATATGCAAAGCTAATAAAGCGGGTGCGTCTGGCGCTCCACGTGTTTACAAATGCTCCACAAAGTATACCTACATATTTTCCTTTAAGATTTCAGTGAGTGGTTATAAAGCCTAACGCATCTAACATACCATGGTGTAGTCCCGATAACGTTTTTATTGATGGATTATTTTATTTACAAGTATAAGAGGAATACTAGGCAGAAGGGGATAAGTATTTATAAGGGATATTATACGTGAATATAAGGGAAGCAAGCGCCGATATTTTCGAATCAGAAAGGAAGGTCTTAAAAGAAGAATATATAATAATATAATACAACTACTTCTACATAGGTATTAAGCTAACGTGTAGCGGAGACGTCAGCGATAAGTTAAGAGACAGTGTTAGGTCTTCCTCCACCCCACCGTCACCTAATGCCTCGGCACTGACCTCCTCACGCGACAGTTCTTTGTCTGCATCGGTATCCATCGCCTGGAACGCTAACTCTATACTCACTTCTTCGCGGGAGAGCATGTTGTCGGCGTCAGCATCAATCTCTTTGAAGACGTTGGTTGTTGGGGGCGAGTCACCGATGTTGATGAGCTCCACATCAAAGTGAAGGGTGGCGTGGGGAGGGATCACGTTGCCGGCCCCTCGCTCTCCGTAACCCAGAGAGGATGGGATCGTCAGTTTACGTTTCTCACCTGGAAATATACAAGATGATCATGAACAAGGTGTGGCACATATATAAAATTAAGATTGAAGAAGGTACTTTGTTTTTTTTTAACGTTGCCGTTGTACTATCAGCAAATGAGTCCTTCCAGGGCGGCAGACTCGTATGGACTAAAATCTACGGTGCCCTTAATAACCCTTTACGTTCCGAGGTCACGGTTACCTGGTAAGACAGTACCGCGACTGCCTTTGTTTAGATTAAGAAATGAATTAACTTTAAATAAATAAATAATAAAATAAATAAATATTCGACAACTATCACACAACGCCATCTAGACCCAAGCTAAGCAGAGCTTGTGTTATGGGTACTAGACAGCTGATAAACATACTTATATATTTCTAAATACATACATATTATAGATAAATTACACCCAGACACAGAACAAATGATCGTGCTCATCACACAAACATTTGTCCTGGGTGGGAATCGAACCCACGACCTCCGGCATAGCAGTCAGGGTCACTAACCACTAGACCAACAGGCCTGTCATATGAAATGAATAACTTGTGAGTAGTTTATCTCATAAAATATATGAAATTAATTTTGTAATCCAGACTTCATTTTAAGAGGACTAGAGTTGTGATGGCCCACCGGTTAAAACCTCGCCTCTTGTGCATGAGAGATTATTACTTCAAATCCGATCCAGCACCGATGTGTCTTTTTCAATGCATATTTCCTTGCTATAATTATTTTGGACAACGTAGACATCGGTGAAGGAAAACATCGTGAGGAAGTCTGGACGAAGGTATGTGATGAGAGTAAGAGAGAGGATCAGAGGTCTCTCGGCAGACGGCGGCCATTTCCACACACTAAAAGAATAATATTTTGCAACCTCTTTCGTTGTAATTTTGTAAGTACCTATAAGTATTTTTTTTAAATCTAATTAATCTTATTATGATCTCATGTTTCTTTTTTTTTTCATTTTTCGTTTTCACTTGAGCATACTCTAACTAATTTTTTTCACATAATATTAAGTACATTAATTTAGTTTTTAGCTTAAGTTACAGTGAACAGCAAAAGTAGATGTTCAAAACTAGAAATTCAATACGAACGTCAGAACTGTTCAAAAGTATGTGATTGTAAATTATACTAAACATTTAGTACTAGTACTACATCTACACAGGTATGACGCGAACTCCGTTCATTAGTAGTAGCATCTACATTCACAGACATAAGCGGTACAGTCTATGTACCACTTATGTCTGGGAATAATAATAGACATAAGTCTGTGGATGTTGGTTCATCGGTTACTAGCACCTGTTACATAAAGAAAAAGGTTGTATAAAGAGGTACCCACCAACACACATGTCGAGGAGTCCCTGGTCCCATCCCTTGATCACCTGGCCGACGCCAACCTGGAAGGTGAATGGCTGGTCACGGTCATAGCTGGAACAAACAATTAATTTCTATTAGTTTTCATAAACACTACTAAACAAAGTCAAGGAATAAGAATTTCTTTTTTCTTCATTAAAAAAAGTATGTTTAAAGATTCTTATTAATATTATAAACAGTCTTAAACCTATGTCATTGTAATTATAACAAAAAAAAAACAAAAACAAAATAATACCTATTAAGTAAAATACGTAACTTTTGATGTTAAAATGGAATGGGTGCACCTAAATCTATTTTATGCCAGTTACGATATTATGGAATACTAAGCTCTTTATATGGAATGCAAAGCAGACCACTAGTCCAATAGGAGCTGATGGTGAACTTCAACGCACTGCAGCACACCAATACGATAACGCCATCGCCATTAGAGTGATTAGAGTACATTCTACTACGCGGCGTAGCGATACGTAGCGATCCGTGACGGTTCGTAGCTCACTACAACTAAGCTAAGCCGTAGACACGTGGATCAAAACCCGTATCCCACGAAAATTAATTGAAATGGGTTTATTCAGCTTCTAAATAGATGCTAACAAATCTGAATACATATGAAAAATAAAGAGAACCATATTACGAAACCACGATTCTATATATTGTAAGGTAATGAAAAAATTGATTTTTTTAAATATATATTATTGTAACGTTAAAATTGCACATACAACTAGTCGTTCAATATTGCTCTCTGATGACGCGTAGCGGAACTTGAATGAACTAACAAAGTTCCGCTATCCATCGCTAGGTGGCGCTGTGGGCGCAACCAAGTAAAATTCGCGAGTGGTCGTAGAGTTTTTCATACGACTGTTGTGATTTTTTCTTATTTTTAGATTATAATTACAGGGTATTCATATCGATGGAAAATATACAACAAAAAATTATTCTTGATAAAGTTCAATTAAATACATATCAGCTTATGCTAGTGTTTTTAAACTTTTTTTAATGCATGTGTGTACGGCAATCGGAACGATTTAGGAGGACAACAGTAGGTTATAATTTACCACGATAAAAAAAAAACGACGGGTTGCACTCTGGGAGTGCCGGCAGAAGTGAAAACTTGAATACTTAGTAATAAACACAAACGAACATTCGCGATCAGGTCACGTGTCCTGACGCTAGTTTAACATTTTTTACCCATTCCAAAAAAAGTGCACAACGCCGCTAAAGAAGTTTTCACTTAAAAAAAGTTATAATTTATATATCGTCAAGTGTTCCAGAAAACATTAAATTTTTCAAAACAAGCATAATGCAAAGCTAGGCAATTTAATAACGTTACATATTATTTTATACTTAACTTTTAGTTAAGAACGATTCACGATTTCTCCTCATATGACTAAATACATTATGCGATTGATTGATGACTAAATGTAATTCTAGTGACATCATCTCACACTAGTATCCATCCAAATTATAATCGTTTCCCTTTTTTTTCCAAAGAGATTTAAAAGAAATATTTTTAATGTCTTTGTTTTTCTTTGCGTTTCGAAAAAATCCTAAATTTTGTCAGATTATAACGTAGCAACCTAAACAAACCTAATTTTCATTTTTTGTTTTTGAAATTTGCAGGTGGTTATACAAGACGTACGGCACTGCGCCATAGGTACATGGTGAACATCCTACCTGTGCGTACAAAGCGGTATGAAAACACGTTCATTGTCCAGCTAAGGAGTGGAATTACCTGCCAGAAACTGTGTTCAAAGCTGCAACCTTTTTTTTTACGTGGTAAAATCATCACATGAGTCCTCCCACCCAGGGCAGGGCGGGAGGGACTGTCAAACTCGTACTGACAAAAATCCACGGTGTCCTTCAATAGCCCTTTACGTACCGGGGTCACGGCAATTTGTGAGTACCGCGACCCCGGCAAAGCTGCAACCTTAAGATCTTTAAGTCGAGAGTGAATAGGTTACTTCTAGGCAAGCGTGCTTCACCGTTGACCACATCATTGCATACCATCAGGCGAGATAGTGGTCAAACGCGAGCCGAAATAAATAAAAAATATATAAGTATATTTAAGTATATAAAAAATAAATGCGAAAGTAACTCTGTCTGTCTGTCTTTCTCTCTGTCTGTCTTTTCTTCACGCCTAAACTACTGAACCGATTTGTGTGAAATTTGGTACATACATAGTTCGGAACTTGAGAAAGGACATAGGATAGTTTTTATTACAAAAAATTAAAAAAAAAACAAATATCTGCCGGAAGTCACTATTCCACACGAACGAAGTCGCGGGCAAAAGCTAGTAAATAATAAAAATAAAAAACGGGCAGGACGAATTGGGAGCATGTCTAGCAAAAGGGCTACGGGTGCTGTGTTTAAGATGTATTGAGGAATTAATAGGTTTTGCCTAAAAATCTATACCTAACCTAAAAAATCTATTGAACACCAGAATAAGAGAAACTTATAATGTACATATGTATTAGACAACGGTCTACCTAGGTACGCAGTACAAGTATTATATTTAACGTTGTCGAGGCGAATTGTCCATATATTTGGCCAATATGAACGGGGTATCAGATAATCCGGGCCGCAGAACAACACTATTCCATAGGCCTTTGTTCGCAAGTTCAGTTTGGTATATCCATTACGGTTTATCATGGTATACAAGCAAGTCTAGTACATCATACACCGATCGACAATGGAAACATTTTAATTAGTGAATCTGCCAAACGGTACGTTCCAGAACGAATATCGAACTTCGCGATACTGTGAAAATAACCTTTGGGTGTTATGAAAGGAGAAAGTAAAGGCTTTTGCAGTGGCAGAAGTGTGACATATTGCAAGTTAAAAAAAAATGAAAATTGCTTCTCTTTGACAAGTCCACTTCGCGCTAAAAAAAGGAGACGTGTGGTAATTTGAAATAGCAACACCTATGGATGCCAATCTGTCATGTGGCTAGCAGTATCTATCCAATTAATACCATATACCTATTATTTTTCCATATTCCGACTGCACGTTATATTGCACCACAGATTAAATTAGAGTTAACGGGTGACGGTGAGCGAACAGAGTCCTTATCACAAAATTTATGTATTTAATTTACAGCGTATTGCATGGAAAAATGAAAAAGCGCCTCTAGTTTACGAACGATTTCAAAGTTCTCTACATCACATCAAAAGTCAAATCAGGAGGATGATTTTCTTGAATGCGTAGTCATTTACTTATTTTGAATTTATTTGAAATCGTCGCGAATTATAAGAAGAATAATTTCCATTTCGAGCACAATTGATTTTTGTTTTTTTTTTGTTGAAATTTTGTCATTCATGCTTTTTAAGCTCTAAGAATCACATACAATAAATAAACGTCCTGCATTAAAGTTGATGAAATCTATCTACGAAACATAACAGCGAGTTCTTGCGAAAAACGCTTCTCGAAATATGCAATTTCAAGCGTTTATTATAGAGATTTTATGAGAAATTAATACACCGTGAATATCGCTGGAATATTGTTATTACAAGTGCAATTTAAGTACTGCGAGGAAATGAAACAAACTCGAATATAAAAATAATGATAAAATGCAGCTTTCCTTTCCAACGAGTACGGCTAATTGATAAAGAAATGAATAACTGATTAACTGTATTAAACCCTCATCTCATATTGTTTACGATTTGTATGGAAATTGTGTATAGAATTTGTAACAGACATTCCGACATAATTATAACAAAGCTTCATTATTCCAAGCAATGTTACAGCCATTCTCTTCTCATGTCTGTTGTAATTAGTTTTCAATGGTCCTCTCGTACTATCGTTTTCGATTAATTGCAAATGTAGTAGGTATTAGGTAATAAAGTAAGTGTTTTCAAACATTTATACAGTGTTTAGTAATTCTCACTTCCTAGTAATAAAAGGATGCTATATTAACAAATTAGATTTTATTTTAAGACCTGTATCACTGTATACGCTCACTCATGTTTTTACGAAATAAATTTATCTTTATCTTTAGATTATTGTGTTTGTAAGATCGTTACAGATGCGTCGATTACTTGTAATTAATTGCTATTCCGGCTTTGAGCTCAGACCGAGCATGCGTAGTCGTCCAGAAGCGATGTGGACGCAATCTGTTTTTGTTATCTAATGCCATTCCACTTCCGTTTTCAACAAAATGTCATTTGGGTATTCGTTATCCCATTATACACTTAAAAGGGGGCTGGTTGCAGTTGCACGTGAGTGTGCCAGCACAAAGGCTAAACGGCTAAACCGATTGTTTATCACTGGTCGGATTGTCTAACTGGCCTGTTATACGTAATGCGCCATCCACACTGAATACCTACAGTTGCATATTGTATTCTATTGGAATAGATTGTGCCACTTCCTTAATTAAGGCCTGTATTACAGAACGTCACTCAATACTCAAGCATTAGCTAATTACATTCAAGCCATTTGATAGGTTGAAACTAGAGATAAGTAACGCTTAAGTAATGAGGTGCGTTCTGTAAACTCAGATCTAACTGTGTCTAAGATAAAATGCTGATTCCATCAAATTAAGTAAACCCGAATCTTAATTATGACTTTGCAACAAATCATAGTTTGGTGGTTGCCTAAGTTACATTTAGATCAGCTCAACCAAATTCTTCATAGTCATCATTTACGAATCTTCTAAATATGTAAATTTGCATTTGTTCTTGGAACCGCTTGACCCTCTTCTACACTCAAGTGATAGATCAATACTACATATTTCGAAATGACACCTCATCCATTCGGTATTTCGTAATGGTTTACCGAACTGCAAGTTTCCTTGTTACTCATAAAACTTTCTATTTTCAGCGTCAGCATCAATATTTTCCATTGTTAGTTCGTTACATACATGATACATGGGCTTGGATAGGCTACGCTAATTAGCGATAAGGCTAATTTCAATTATGAACCCTGAAGTTAAGCCTCTTTGTCGTTTTCAATCATCGCGTAATTGATCCGATTTTCTATGGAATTTATTTTGTGCTAAGTTTAATCTCATTAAAGTAATCGAATGTCAACGTTTAGTCAGCAGATATTCAGCAGTACGGTTTTGATAACTTTAAGTTTTTTATTCATAGACATAATAACGGTATGAACTGCGTACGTCTGAGCTTTTCAACTACTTTGTAGACGATCAGAATTTATAATTCGCTTTCAAGCATATCCCACTAAGTTTCACCGTACATACATTATGATTGGATTTCAAGTACCGGTTGACTGACTGCATATGAGTCAATTTTAAACAAGCTTAATATGTTTCTCTTAGCTTGTGGCTGAATGGCGATTACTATATTTGCGGAAATAAAACAACAACAATAATGTACACTGAATAATGTCTTGTTTCTCAGGGTGCCTGTCTCCTCATGTTATCAAACATTTCTTTCATAATGATGATGTTTGTTTAGCATCAGTTTTCTCCGGACAATTCGAGTTTGTTGTTGATTCTCGGCATGATAGTAGACACTTTCCAATAGTAAATTGCCGTATATTTAACTAAAATCCATTCGACTTTGAAAGTTAAAACCCGATGTGTTTGTAAATAGATATAATTTACTTTTTATTTCTGAGGTCTAGCTCAGATTTAACTTCCTTAGGTAACGATTTCCTCTCAACTGTTCAAAAGTCGTCAATATATTGACAGTAAAGATCATAGACACTTAATCCTTTGTCAAACTGACAGGCGATAGCGACCCGGACGGAGTACGAAGCGATACGAGACGTCAAACTGGGTGCAGCGATCCGAAGCGTGACAGTTGTATTAGCTGACTTTTTATGAACGACGTCAAACAGAGCAAATACGCCTTCGCCACGTCTTCGCATCGTTTCGGTCACGCTATCGGATCGCTTTTACTTTTCTATGTGACTGGATTCAAACAATTCCATACATTACAAATAAAAACGCCCCACTTCGTTTTCGCCACGCCTGTCTGTTTGACAAAGGCTAAGTACTATTTTAATATTTCTCACAAGTTATAGTATAATGCTTCTGACAAGAGCCGAGTTCGTAGTAATATTGCTGAACGAGGAAGGCACTTCTGATGTCTCATGGAAGACAGTAATAGGGAAGTAATAAGCATTACCTGAGACACAGCAAGTTATCTAATATGATTTAGCTCATTCAGCTGTCATCTTCGTTCATATTGCAGTTTATTGCGACTGCATAGATGACATATTGGTTTAATTACTTATTTTCTCGTAAACAAAGATGGAAAAAAAGGAATACTTCACTGAGTCCTGGTATTGGATTATAGCCCACACTCTCTTACAACGACCTGTGTCCCATTAATGGGAACAATAAGTTGATGTATATGTATACAACCCTAATCTCTTTAAATATAGAGTGAACAGGCTTCTTCTGGGTACGCTCGGTCCATCGTCGACCTTGTCTTTGTCACCCCTGATCTAGACTAAGGTCAAGAACAAACACATCGTACATAAAAAAGGGTTATTTTTAAAAACATTAATGACTTTTCATGGGCTGAAAGTAAGTACTTTTAATCAAGTTATAAACAACTTTTAGTACGAAACATTGTCTATTTTCTTTTTGATCTTTCAGGTTTGATTTCATTGTACCAGTTGTTTATAACCATTAATGTTTTGCAAATAACCCTGTATTTATAGGCAAATACATGTTTTACGGTTTTGACAAGAATATCTTAGTAACCAGGGAGTCTACTTTCCGAGTCCGAAAACACGGGAACGGATACAAATGTACGAAAGCTAATAACGTAAAAATCGAATTGTGGACGGATAATACACTCACGACTGAACTTATTTTGGCCCGGCGCTAGTGCCCATGTCATTACATAAAATTGCATTAAAAAATATGTAGTTCTACTTTCCGCAGGTGGTGGCGCGGACTCTAAGGAACCATCTGTCAAAACGTTATATCATTCATTCTTAGTTCAGGCTCGTTGTCAAAACGTCTATCACTAAGACCGAAACCACGGATTTCGTGCTTAGATATTACGGACTGGAACAGATGTATACAAAATGCATTCGTTTCCGAAGACACTTTCATATATGAACCTGTCCTAATTCCAGTTTTACTTTCACTCAACTGCACATAGGTATAAGTATGCTGCGGTTGCGTAATCAATGATGCGTTTAGTCAATCATTCATTAAGCATGCAGTGTTGACATCGCAAAATACAAATACGTAGGTATTGATAGATTTATTAAGCAGACACGATATACTTAGATAGGTACATAATAATAATCGTAACAAATTATGAAGTAATAAATTATCTAATATTATAAAATATGCGAGTTTGTGAGGATGGATGGATGTTTGTTACTCTTTCACGCAAAAACTACTGAACGGATTTGCATGAAATTTGTTACACACATATTTTATAACCTTGATTAGCACATAGGATAGTTTTTATTTCAATTATATGTTCCCGTGAGATAACTTTCAAGTTGTAGCGGGAAAAGCCAATTTAAAATTATTGTGGTTTTTAAAAGACATTTCTTCTAATAAATATTTATCTGTAATTAATGTGTTACATAAAAAAACAGTATCAATTTAGGTATAAGTATAAAATATAATATAAGGTAGGTATAATATATATAAGGTATAATATCGTGAAGCAACATAGGATGCAGAAGATGATATACGATGAGCTAACAGCTATTACGTGGGTACTTGACATCGGTGACTGACCTCTTGCTGTCTGCTAATAATAATGAGGCGTTTCCTGCATACTTAGGATAGACTTTATTAGGTAATGCAGTGAAACTTGAGACTCGATGTGTTTTGAACAAAAAAACAATTGACGATCCTTTCTCTTTCCATTTCTAAACTGTTCGTTTTTATTATGCGGTACAAGAGGGTATTCGAATGACAAAATAAAAATAAGTCCGTCAGTTTGATTGTCAAAAAATATTTGAAACGTTTTTTTCTTTTGTTACGTAAATCAATTTGCCAAAGATCGCATAGCAAAACGTCACAAGCAAGTACAGTTTTTGCTTGCTTCTGACGTCACGAGTCCCTATCTCGAATTTTGATGCGTTATATCTTTGAATGTAAAAATGCACTGGTATAGGGAAAGAAAAAATACGTGTACATTCGTTTTTTAAATTCTAGCTGTCGGATTAATTAAATCTGCAATTTATTGAAGCACGCTTTTAAATAGACAATTATCATATGAAAATAACTTTATGAAGATAATAGAGAAAATACACTATTAAAAATTAAATTGTACAAAGAATTTTATTGCTAAACATCATCATGGGTCATTGACACTTTCTATGTTGAACTGCATTGTAGATTCTTTAGCTGGAAATTAATAATCTATCCGATCCTGTCTTCGGTTGGATCTTATTCTGTAACCAATCAACTACCGAATTTGCCTATCCGAGTCTATAAGATGTCCAATCAGAAGCAGGCGTTAAAAATAAAGGGATGTGGATCTATTTGAATTTTCTACAGAATTTTCCGTGATGATTTTGCAATCAAAGTTACTACAACTAAGTTGTTCACCACTATTTCAATAAAAGTATTTAAATTATGGCCTGTTATATAACGAGTCGAGTCGTGATTCTATGTGTAGTAGTACTGTACAAGTTACATACGTTGCGCCATTGACCGTTAGTGAAATCGTTTGCGTCGCATCGAACTTAACTGGCAACATTAAGTACAGGTATTTACGCATTCCCACGTCATTTTATATGAATCACAATGATTTGTGAAAGTATTTTATAGGTTTCACATGACAATTATACTAATAACTACTTACGTCCTCAATAGCTTTCGTTAAGCAGCAGGAAATAAAAGAAAACTATTTTTGTAGTTTTTGTCTTACATTTTCCCATCATAGTTATTTTGAGATACTACAATATCAATTGTCTCAGATCGAGCAAATATAACGTTAACTCGGGTAAGATTACTTTTATTATAATAAGTAATTTCCTCCTTCTGTATCGTGGTAAACTGCTGTACTGACAGTTTTCAGTAAAACTTTTGTAACTTTTAATCCACCTCACTGTAGTTTCGCATTTTATGGAACTCACCAGGGATCATAAGCCGGGTTCATTTCTCTAAGACTTGCTTATCGAATTAATTTTGTGTATAAAGCTGAGTTCTCACGGTGCGTGATTTTGCGGACGACTTCGGACAACTACACACCCGAACACAAAGCTCTTTTACTTGAACAGACGTGTAAGTCTGCGCTAGCACGGATGACACCCTTCTGATGGTGCGTCCTCCTCTATGAGAAATCTCATCGCTGGACTCTACGATGAACTCTTCGACAAGGCAGCTGTCAGTAGCTTAGTTGATAGCAAACTTTAGTCCCAGCGGCCGCGCTGTCACTAATTCTATAGAGAATAGAACTGCTGCTGGTCCGCGTTTGTCCGCAATGTCACGCATCGTGGGAATCCAGCTTAAAATAGGTCCTCGTATTCCAATTTGGTGACTAGCTTCTCATGTCCGTTCAAAACGAAAGCCAGTCGGCGTTCTGCATTCAAATGCGAGAGCGTGGTTTCAGTCCATGCGTATGCTAACGGACTAAAGCATGCACTAACAAAATACAAAGCACGTTAACTACAGACAACAGGCAATTCAGAAACAGGCTAATCGTTTTCACGTGCCTACAGTGCTTTTTATGATCCTCCATTAATTTTTTTGTGGATTATGGTAGACAAAGAGGCTTGAGCTTTTCATTCATTTTCCTTTAACAAGAAACAATGTGACAGAAATATGTATAGTTTATTTGTCTCTCTATCCACATATTACTAACCTGTTTAAGTTGAGGTAAACTTATACGTACCTCACTTGCATTTACCAATTCCTAAACAATGCAATTAGGATTTCCTGTTTAGTTCATAATGTCATGCAGGCAGCATATGAGTCCAAAACACTAACCTAAACAGGTAAGCCAATTTTAACGAATGGAGTAGCTACCGGTGCATTTAGCGATTTAATGGAAACACTGGCTGGCTCATACGCGGCGGGAATCGTATTCGCGTGGATAAATCACCCCGGCCACACCATTATACAACTTGGAAACTGATTTTTAGTTTTCATTTGCTGCACTGTAGCAATTGTTTTAAAATCGAATTTAGTCGATGCTTGATTTTTATTTCAATAAAATAAAGTTTATACAATAAACTTATTTTGACATTCAGCACAGAAAGGAGTGGTTAATACTTTTCGACTCCTAAAAAAGAGACATACACACGTTAAAAAGTTTGTGATCACCAGCATTAAGCTGAAATATCTTTTCAATTTTATGGAAAAACAATTGAAATTGTATAATATAATCTACCGTAAGAAATAAGATTTCAATTATTCAAAGTTATCGCGACCTTTTTTGATGTGTGTACATCGCATTAAATATATAGGTAATAAAAACAAAGTGAAATATCAATGTCTACTATCCCCCTAGTCATAGTTTGCTTAGCACTTCAAGTGGTAACTGATCTTATTGCATTTGTAATAAGATGTCGCCAAGAACCTTCCCCCAAGCAATCATGGCGACTCTGTTTTTTAAATGTAAAATGAACACTATCGATTTAAAGGTAGAATGCCATTCAGAGAAGCAACAAATAAATAAAAAGGTTATTCAAATTGATTCTTTGTCAAATATAAGAAGCGACATAACAAAGATAATGTGAAAATTCTGGTAAGTATATAAAGGTGAAGTTCATATATTAAAATATAGGAACCTTAATAACATATTTACAGTTTACCTTTTAGTGCCAGCAGGATCAATTTTTAATGATGCAACTGTTTTTATTACCTTTGGTATCATAATTTCAGTGGAAATTATTACGTAAATTCGAAATTCAATACATATAGAAATTCGCAAGCTGCCTCGGAATGAGTTTTCGAAATGTGAAGCGCACTCAATTCGAATCGAAATAATAATTATTACAGTACTGTTTCAATTAATAGGCAAAAAGAATAAATTTCTTTTGAAAACATTTTGAAATTCACAGTATACTACTTGCTTTTCAACGGTAAATTGCAGATTTTCGCAAATTATCTTTTATTCAGTTGCAAGAAGAACTGATTGCATGTTTTTCGAAATAAAAGCAATGAGAAAAATAAATCTTTTTTCCCGATTTTTATCTGGAACCAACTGACAAATACTGTCTACTGTCTAAGCTCATTAACGAAAACACGGTTACGGATGAACGAACGTAACTAATAACGTCAAAATCTTTGCGGACGGATAATACCGCCACGACTGAACTGCGGCGCTAGTGTCATTACGTAAAAATTGCATTAAAAAAATGTAGAAGGTTCCACGGATTTTCCGCAAGTCATGAGTGGTGGTAAGGGCTCTAAGGAGCCATCTGTCAATTCGTAATATCATTCATTCTTAGTCCGGACTCGTTGTAAAATCGCCTGTAACTAAGGCCGAAACTACGGGTTTCGTTCTTAGAGATTAGACCCCGAGACTCTGACGAGACTGGGAATGTGGATGGTGTAGATAGTTTTGAATCTGTGAGTACCCCGCGTGTCACTCTCGTTTCGGTCTAACAAAATTCATCTCTTGAATCTTAAGAACAGTATTGCAGGTTTATTAAAATTTGAAAGAAACAACGATTAGGTTTGAGCAACACTTTGGCATCAGTACGAGATTTCCATATTTTATATACTTGAAGTATTTTCGGCGTTATAAGTATAGAAATGAACTAGTGCAAGAACGAAGCACTAAATTTCCATCAAATTAACGCCAAAGTTCCCGTTTACTTTATAAGTCGTGCTAGTGACTCTCTTATCGATTTAATAATAGGTTCCTTGTTTTTAGGCACATATTAGAAAGTCGTGAAGAACACCACACGTTTCGGTCAAGAAAGTATATAAAGCCATGATTAAATTACTTCGTAAGAAATCATTAAAATTATATGATTGATATTACATGCAAATGCTTGTATGAAAGAAATCCATCGCTTGTTTTCGTATTGTATGTTTGCACCCGTATCACGTAAACTGGTGAACGTATTTATACGAGTATGTGGTGGAAGGGGGTGTCGAGGGGAAGTCACGTCAACCGTGAAAGATTTGAGACATTTCATGGGATGACGTCACTCACACATTTAAAATGCATAGGAAGAAGAGCCTGTCCTGAAAAAAGCGTAAAAAATGCGCACTGCATTCAGTTGACGAGGTAAATGATCCGAACTGCAAAAACTTGAGACTGTACTATATACTATACTTCAAGTAACAACGTAAACGTTAATTAAACTATTGTTTTTAAATTTATTCATAACTTATTTCTATTTTTTTTTATACACGAGCGCGTAAAGCTATGTAATCACCTACTTGGAATTGATCCAGGATAGCTCCTTAAATAATGGCGTAGTTAGAATGAGTTTGGTATCAATTTAAAGTTAACAGTTAAACCTTGAAAACGGTATCATTTTTATTATTCTTAACTAGCTATTAAGTACTCAAGATCGCGCAGAATAGAAGTAAGTTATTCCATACTATTGCTCTCGAGTGTAGTACTTCTAACCGAAAAGTATTTTGGCCTGTCGAGAACGACCATATCGATACTAGAATTCTTCGAAGAACCGTCCACTTATCGCCTCTTTCTGAACGTTCGATGCCTTCGATCGAAGGCATTTTAAATGCACCCTTAATGCCTATGTAATAATGTAAATAATGCAATTAGTGCTGACTTTGATGGAATACCTAACCTTTTCGTGGAATAAATTATAAAATACAGTGGTCTTTGAGTGCACAATAGTTTTCCCCTTGAAGTCACTTTTATCGATTGGGTATCATGCATAAGTTATAAGACAGCTAGCTTAATTATTTGTTATGCTCGCGTTTACCTAGGCAAATATTTTGGTATGCCCATCGATGGCGTGGTCGTAAGCTTTACTAATTGATGAAAAAAGGCGCGACGTGCGCATAAAGGTATTTCTGGGCATATTTCTTTTTAACTTGCTGCCCTCTCTGTATCTATAAACAATATTATAAAGAGGATTTTTTTTGTTTGTCACGGATAAACTGAAAAGCCTGCAGATTTTAAATATTCCAACAAAATAAAGTAACAAAATCCGTACAGACAAAGTCGCAGGTGCCATTTTCAAATTTAAAAAAAACATACTTTTTTTTCAATATTTTTAAATTCAAACCATTATTTTCTCGGTTTAACTAAACAAACTCTTCAGCTTTATAAAATTAGTGCAGAAGTATAAATTATTCTAAAAACAATGGCAGCCACAATTAATCTATTGTAAAAGTACAACGACAAGAGGTCATATTCTGTGAAAACTACACTGTGGCAAAGACTTTGCGGTAGATAAAAATGTTGGTCTGGTTAACAAAAGTGTGCGAAGTCGCCTGGGTCAGAACTTTCTTGACAATATTTTATATGGAATACTAAAGCCTCATTTAGACGATGCAAGAACTCGCACGCGAGTTGCGTTACATTGCGGACTTTATAGGTACGAGTACAACGAATTCAGTTGATCAAACAAATACCGCAATGTAGTGTAATGTAGTTCTTGCTCCGTCTGAATGAGGCTTTAGCCACTTCGTACACAACGCAACGCAAGTATGATGTATTTTTATAACTCTTCAACTTTCTATTAGTTAACAACCTTTTTGTAATAGATGAATCAAAACAGTCTTTGTCTATAAAGGGTGGACAAAGGGACAATTTTTTGTGAGACCTATTATTTGTCGCTATAAGCTAAACATACATTTTAGTAGCTTTTAGCAGTCTTTAGAAAACAGTAACTGTAAACAACGAATCTAGACGCAGTGAAAATACAAAAAATATACTATTTCATACAAATGTTTTTGTAATCGATTTACCAGGTAAAGAAAGAACGAATACTAAGGCACCTTCACATTAATTTATGATTGCCTTGGGCTTGCACTCTGTTTGTAAACTACCTGATCGATAAAAGTCTTGATCCTCATGATCCCAGCTAATTTGTTGTACAAAGTTTCCCACTTGTAACTTTATAACATTAAGTCTCTTGCTTTAGTAATATTTTACGACGCTTTTAAACCGCGTGACACCCTAAATGTTGACTAGAAAGGGTTACGCTACCGCTCCCAACTTCTTCGAAACCTGCACTTGATGACTTCGATCACAAGAAACAGATACAAGTCTAGACTGCGTCATTTTATATTAATAATTATTTGACTCATGTCGAACTTCATTAAAGTTCACCCCGTCTATCAATTTACATGAAAATGTGTTATGCTCCACACCTGTGGTGTACGCGTTTAAGTGAACATAATTCGCTTGATCAGAATTGTTGCTGTGTATGAGAAGCCAGACACGAACCTACATAAAAGATATTGATTTGAACCTCCAATATTGTGCAACTACCATGCAGCTGCATTATGTAATGTAAATAAATAATAAACATGAATTCTTAGACGGCGCTTGCATACAAACAAATATCAATGTGTCATCATTGTAATTTGATGTATTTCTTGTTGCGAAACATTTACCAGTGTTCAAAATTTAAACTTTTATAGCAATTAAGTTAAATGTTATGATTGATTTATTGAGAAATTGGTATCGTCATGGTTATCGAGGTTAACACGATCTACAACAACATTTAGCTGTATTCGCAAGTTAATTAAACAAACATGTGCTAATCCTACACTTTTGTCTTATGTCATCATTTGCAATGTAGCATGTTCAGTGTTATACCTTGTACCTTTAAGTTAAACTAGTCTGCAACAGGGAAAAACGAGATTTTACCATGAGAACATTTAAAAATCCTATAATATGAAGGTGGTGTGCAGTAAATTGCACAGTTCCGTATCTACATGTTCTCTGGTGAAAGTGACCCGTCTAGGCTAACGGGTACCGCATATATGACGCTATGTACCGTAACCTGTGCCTCCACTTACACTATAATGTCACTACTACCTTCCCTTTCATGTCATTACTACCTTCCGAAGTATATCCTCCTTTTATAATAAAGACAAATTGATTTTTAAAAGAAAAATAGCTGGCAACATTCCGCAAGCTAGTTTTAATCGATGCATTCCTTTTTCAAATTGCCAATTATAGCCGGTTTCTGTTACGCACCATTTTGTATACCCCAGAGATTGTCTCGAGTTCAAGATGCGATATTATTCATAGAAATTCCTATCGTCGTAAAAATGGCTTAAATGCAATCGAGACGTTTTTATGTGCGAAATCTGAGCAAAGTAACGTAATTTACAAAAATTAAACGTGACGTAAAATAGAAACCTCTTTACTAAGATACCAGTAAAGCATATAGTCAGCTTTTTAATAAATTAACGGACCGCTAGAAAATACTGCAGGTAGTACCTAGATCCATTAGTCACTAACTCGCTAAGGAAAGGATGTTTCGAATCATTTTCAATAACCCCCAGGCACATCGACTCATGTTAACCAAATCTGACACGGCGTCATTATATCAATTAAATAAAATTTAAGTAATTTGTAAAGATGTCTTAGATTGGGCCTTCACGAGGAAAACCAGATCCGTAACCACGTTTGCTATATTTAGTTCAAAGAAGCGATTGTGGCAGTGGTTTCATTTATTCAAAGCTCTTATTACGAACACTCAGGCAAGTTGACGGAATGTAACGAATCCCTAAATGTATTGAATAGGTCGAGGCATAAAAATACATATTAAAAAGCCTGTACCACGTCCTACACAAGAGCATCCGAGACGCGGCTGGCGTTGTTGAATTTTTCACACCCCCTCGCGCCTCGACACCAAACGCGACGCGCGGTGTCACCCCGCACTTAATAAAATATTATCAGGGTACACTTCGTCACATCTCAAAAATGGAAACTTTATTTCTTCTGCTATCTTGAAAAATTTATGTTTAATCAATCCATCTTAGTCGCGGGACTCACGAATTACCGTGACCCCGGTGCGTAAAGGGTTATTGAAGGATACCCTGGATTTTAGTCAGTACGAGTCTGATAGTCCCTCTCGCTCTGCCCTGGGTGGGAGAACTCATTTGATGATTATACCACGTTAAAAAAAAACAATTCATCTTGATTGTAGTCATTAAGTATAAAAAGAAATCGACACTAAATATTCATAACTAAAACTAATAAGTAAATGTTTCGTAAATGTTACGTAGTTGTAATTTGGAATGACTCAACAAACAATAAATCAAATAAAATACAATTTGGCAAATATTTATTGTTGTGCAGTTTTATGACAATAACTTGACTCATGAATAGAAAGTTGATGCTGTTAGCAGCTGTAGATCGCAGAATATAAACCTGTTTCTTGCAAATTTAGCGTTAGGTATGTATTACATTATTACTGTCTGACATTTTAACATGATTTTTGGAATGTTTTGCGACCCCGACTTTCACTTTTAAAATTATGTTGCAATATTTTTCGAGAACTCTTAAGCATCATTTATCTTTAAGATTACTCAATGGCAAATAATGAATTTTATAATTTGTCATTTCATAAGTTTAAGTAATATTTTTGACGTTTAAGGATAAAATAAATGTTGATCATCTGTGACTGGTGGGGAAATCAATGCAACTATTATTTCTAATATGAACACAAACAAACAACTTCATCTACTCATTCTTTAGTATAGTCTAGTTGTTAGCAAAAGTATTTAAGGAATATAAAATACACGAAGTATTTTATAAGCAACTAATGCAAGTATATTATGCCTGCATCTATCGGGACAGACAAGTATAATACAAACTTACAAAATTGCAAACAAAACGAAAGGAACTAAAAACAAGACGCCATCTGCCAACGTTACACACTTAGCCGCAAGAAAAATAATATCAGCGAGCGCGATAACGATAGACGAGCGTAACTAAATTGATATTAACCGATTTTTTCTTTTTTTTGCCGTCTGTTCCCTAGGGCTTTAATGAAAAAGTAGCTCGATAGAAAAAAAAGACCAGCCTTTGACTGCACACTTTGATACGTGAAGCTAATAAAAACATTCCAGTCTCCATTAAACCTAGAGCCTGACAGCTTCCCTGCAGTCATTTTAATAAATATATAGACCGGTATTTACATTTAACATTTATACAGCTTACGTACGTAGTACAATTAAGTATTCTGTGGCTTGGGTTAACTTAGAAAGTTTTTATAGATGGTTTTCAGCAAACGAAATAGTATTTAACGGGCCATTCTCCATCACAAAGCTTTTCCGTTGTCAATTTTGCACCTGAACTTCTATCGAGGTTAATATGCCATCTACAGTGCCACTCTACAGCCGGCTGCCATTTTGTGGTGCGGATCAATTGATTCGCACACAAATTAACTGCAGCCGATACTGGGACAGGGATTGACTGTGATTATTCGAGTAAAACCACTGTTTGTTTGACTGCGAACTGAATTAAATCAGGCTGTTTGAGTCGGCGACCACTTTGTGCCAACGCTGAACCCATTTATAACTTATAGGGATTTAATTTAGGAACTAGGAAGGATTTGGTTGAGTTGTAAAACAATATTAAGTCTTAGATAGTGTGGTTGATAAGACCGCCGCTGTACATGTTTTTTAACTATAATAAATTGTAAATAGAGAAATTCTATTCCTCATTTCTTGTATCATTGATAGAACTTGAATATCACATTTCAGTGTTTTTATTATGAAGACATAACACCTACAGAAAAACGCAATATGTTTTCATACATCAGACTGTGCAGTCCTGTAAGATAGTTTGTCATGACAAAATAATAAAATAATGTCATCAGTTGTGTTCATGTTACATGAATAGAAAATTGTACATAGTTTTCACGCTGAATTGATTTACTAAACATTCATATAACCGGCTATAATTTGAGATGTTGCATACATTCCACGAACGCAATATTAAAACTATAATTAGTGCGTTTCACATTAAATATTCTGCAGTAGGGATGAGCGTTGGTCGCGGGACCAAGGGATTACCGTGACCCCGCGGCCCCGGTACGTAAAGGGCTAGTGAAGGACACCGTGGATTTTAGTCAGTACAAGTCTGACAGTCCCTCCCGCCCTGCCCTGGGTGGGAGGACTCATTTGATGATTTTACTACGATAAAAAAAAAAAAGTAGGTATGAGCGTTGAATCAACCGTTGATCTCTTGTTAACGTATTAACGTTAACTGTATATGAATCAACTAGTTGAATTCGTTAACGCCGTTTATGAATTTAACTCGTGCGTCTCGTTCAATAAACAAGAACGCAACGCGCTGAGTAGTTTAAAAAACTTGCGTTAAAAATAACGTCATAGATTGCGAGGTAAGGTCATATCATACAATTTGAATTCTAAGTAACGGATGAAAGAGTCGGTTTTGAAATATTTATTTTAAGAATAGATATTCTATACAGTCAGTCCTAAGCTTGAAGAGAAAGTATGAAGGGCAAGTCATCTTAGAAGAGTCATCAATCAAACGTTTCCCAATACATAAATTAAATCAAATTGTTTCTAAAAATAAACGCGCAATCGTTGAATAAAAACCGTTCAATGAATCAACGGTTTACGTTGCAAGTTGACATTAGTAGTACGTTAACTCGTTGAAGAATTTAACTAGTTGACAAACGTAAATCAACGTTAACGTTTCGTTAACGGAAAAACCGTCAACGACCCATCACTATTCTGCATATTCACAAGTGCTGTGAAATGCAATAATTTCCATGTACTTACGTAATACCAATCTCAAGCGGGCTTTACTTGGTGCTCAAGTTTGGTACCTACTTACATTTATTAATTAGGGATAAACCTATATATTAGTATCTAATCGATAAATAAATTTCGTATTCTGAAGCATAACGTCAAAAAAAATTAATGATTGGGTGCGAACCACTGCAAAATGACAAAAATTCGTACACTAGGACCACGCTAACGGGAAATGCCATCGATTATATACGAAAATTTAAAGAGTGTTATCGCGAAAATCAACGGGAAATGCTGTAAGTGTGGCCCGGCTAATACAGCGACAGCGATAAAAGTATGTCATTGTATCAATCCTGTACAGTGATGTGCCAAAAATGAATCAGAATGACCGTGACGCACTCTGTCAATTAAACCTACTCTATTTTTTAGATTTAACTTACCCTATTTTTTTTGGGGTGTAGTTAATACCCTAAAAATAGGGGTTAAAGAAACGTATAGGTCTATCTAGCAGAAAGTTTTATTTTATTATTTATTTGCTTTTGGCTGTTGTCAAAACTAAACAAATGCGTTAATTCTGAACGTAGCACTCCAGTCATGTCAAACGACGCTTAGTGTCTATTTCATAACAACAAATTGCATTATAAAATGTAGTAGTAAAAATGTAGTACATGAGTGGTGGCGCGGACACTAATCTAAAACCTGACCGTAAACAGTTTATCAATAGACATGTCAAGTTAAATATTAAATAGATAACCTACGTAGGTACATACTTCAAAGTATGAATAAGCATTTCCCATGAGATAGCTAATCGAGTACATTGCACGAACCTCATAGAGGAGAACAATGTTACAGACTGGATATTAATGGGCTGATACAACCAGGAATTTGATTTACGTATATTAAACTGATAGCCAACAATGTCTACTACAAAGTTGGGCCTTTGGCCGCAAGGAATTAATTCAATCAGAGACCCTATCATGACATTTCACATTTTTGTGATGTAAACGGAAACATTGACGTTAATTTGTTGGGTAAAATTTGTTCCTCTTTTTTTTACGCAAAAACCGTTTTTAAAATTTCCATACAATAAACGCCGTAAATATGACTTTAGATGTCAACTCATTCGCAAAATATTTCATTCGAAGATGAAACGCCACCTTATAAAAAAACTAAAGGGATTTTAGGGATTCAACTCATCCGCAAGTTCTAATGAGTCGACGCACAGCATTGATGTGGTCATTTCATCCGAATAGGCATAGGTACCAACAATTGTGTTAAATTACAAAATTATAATATTAATTAGAAATTGAGAACACAATGTGGAATCTGAACAGAAAGTACTAGGAGAACAGGATCATGTAGGTGTTGGTGCCAATTGTCTGTACGTTGTAAGTAAAATACGAAAATCTTGTGATAAGGCGAGTCGTTTAAGAATAGTCGTGTTATTTTATGTCAGTGTGCTTTCAAAACGAAATCGAAGAAAACTGAGTAATTAAGAAATAAAAATACCTATGCATTTTGGTATTAAATCCATGTTATTTTCCTGTGCTAAATTAAAAAAAAAAACAAAAACTATAATGCAAATATTAGAAGTCCAAACCGTGTTTTATTAAATTGTTCAATAACCTTATAAAGTATGTGAATTGTAGTATGTGTATGTGTGTATGTGTGTGAATTGTAATTGTAGTGTGTAGTGCAGTATGACACGAAACTTTAACCGTCTTCCAACAAAAAAGTTAATAAAAAATAAGTTGTCTAAAATAAGTGTCTGCATTTGACGTTGATAAACGGTCCGTCACACTTTTTTTAGACATGTGTTCAACAGATGTTTAACTCTTTGTAATAAGGCTGTACATAACAATTTCTTTAATGAAATGCGAGGTCCACCTAAGAATGAAAGTGCTCGTCTGCAATAGTTGCACGTACAACTCGTAACAACAGTTTAATTCACACAAGGCCTCAGACTATCCACTATGAATAATCTAGGTTACTATTGGTAGAAAGTTCACGACTAAACACGGATAATGTCGAAAGTCTTCCGCCAGCCCGGTGTACAACTTACTGTTGCCGACGGTACTCCAGCATTTATTCCATCTCCAATGTTTTAAATTGACGTATTGACGACGGTTAGCGCTGTGGCTGAGCAATCGACTGCTGCGCAGCGTGTCGCAGGTTCGATCTCCGCACCGATCAAATATTTGAGTAGTTGTTCCCGTTTTGGGTGTTTGTGTATGTGAATTTCTGTTTTTAAATGTACCCGCCATGCAAGAAAAACTGTCACTGTGTTACTCAATAATGTCAGAACGTCTGAATAGATTGTGATGAAAGGCGCAGACGTAGGTTAACATTTGGATAAAGACATAGGACTACCCCAGACAATTAAGGAACTTTATGCGGATAAAGCCGCGGGCATAAGCTTGTCATAATATGTAAGAAAGTTTACGATGTAATTATAATTCTATTGATGACTTATGTTACAATATGTTCTGTCAAAGATTCTATAGTGAAAAAGTTAAAGTAAGGTCATTTCATTGATATTGAAGATTTAGTGCAACAATGTCCGTCTTATTACAAAAAAAATAGTCATCTGTTGAACACTTGCCTTTAAAAACTGTCAACTAAAAAATGGCATTTGACGTTGATCTACGGGTCTTTTTGCAATTACACTTTTTTTACAAAAGTGTTTAACAGATGTTTAAGTTTTTGTCTTTACTTAAACCCTTATTTTCTTATCACTAGTGAGATAATACGGATGTTGAAAGTTCCACATAGTTACAGCAAACGCGATGTGTCAAGCTTATACTATTAAATTATCCGCACAATAATGAATTAATGGACAACAATAGAGTTAATATAAAGGCGATAATGTAGCCACTGTTATTAGAGTAGGTACATTATGTACGTAGGCAGTTAGACACAGTTACACCGGTTCCACGTTAAATCTAGATCATACGTCGCTATAACATAATTTCTCTCTCTTCGTATAAGATTCCGTATTCATATGTTAATGAAACCCGGAACGTTTTGCTAGAAAATTTTACAAAATTCTGTCGACTAAAATTTCATTTTAACTTGCATCTAATATTTTGGCTGTACAACAAGTTTTTAATGCACTCGAATATACTTATACAAAAATTTAGAGCTGCCTGAATGTATTTCCCACGTACTGGATTTTTAGTGTAACAATGAGACTTGGACTGTCGTTTTAAAACGGTATGTTGTTCGTGCAAGCAAGTTATTAATTTAAACAATGAGAATGTTTAAACATTCTTAATGATAAGTTTAACAAGAAAGCACGAACACTAAAATGATATTGTACTAGCAGCGATCGGTTTGAAGACAAAGCCTGGGACGACGATAACGTTGCGTTGAATTTTTAAAAGCACGGTTAGTGAACCAGATGTGGTATCCGACAAACTCGCAGAATACAGAAAATTTAATATTTATAGTCGGTAACACACCTTGTTTTTTCCACGTTATGCGGCATTGGGCAACAATTTTTCTGAGGACGTCTTCGTTTGACAGGTACGCTTACCACAACACTTGTAATTGAATTCTTTAACATACGAGTATGGAGCTATGCAAAGCTCCCTGCGGCTCAAACTATGCTGCTAAGAAACAATTCTCTGCGCACGTTGCCTCGTTTTAATTTTTCTCAATCTTTGTGACTTTTGACTTTGTTCTATCTAATTAAAACTTCGTCTTTATTAGAAGGTGATATCAAAAATATTGTTCCCAATATGTACCAAGACACAGGATAAACAAGGACAGAGGTATAGAATCAGCCAGAGTTTGTGCAATATAGGTATTGAAGAGATAGCAAATAGCCGTGAAATGAACACGTCTTTGGAAAATTGAAGCCAGTTCCCGATAGCAATTTGAGGAACAATGAAGAAGTGCTAGACTGCGGCGTATGGCTTGTCACGTTATCGTCTTAGGTTTATGCTAATACAGAAAATAACTTGTTCCACGAACACTTCGGAACATGAACAAGCATATAAAATGGAACTAATGAGGCATTTCCGAATTATTTTCCTCTTTCCCAAGCTAGCATTGTAAGAAATTCTAAAAGTGATTAAACTCTGTCACTGCTTACAGTTGGATTCTTAAATAAAATTCAAGCTGGCATAATCCACAAATACCACAATACAACCCACGATATAAAACGAAGCGGATTAAATTTTCAAGAACAAAACGGGTCCCACACATTTTAAGTGTTGCTAGAATTCAAACTCAGTATTTTTTGAGGCGAATGGCTGGTCCGTGAGAGCTAATGAATGCACACGCGAAGCAACCAAGTTTCGCGAGCGCTCGTAACTTGAAACAATGTGTAGAGGCCGAGGTTCCCAGCGATGTCTGTGAGCTTCGTGTGTGATCGCCTTTACCCACTAACAGCATTATGGCGACGTCAAAAGACTTCGTAAGACAGTCAATAGACGTCTGCCGGGCCCCACAAAATAAAACAAGTTTCATGTTTGCGCTAGTAGAATATTTTGTGACATAGCGGCTTAATATGTGCATGATATTAATATTTTGTGGAAATTCTTTACTTGTCCACATTATGGTTAAGACGAACCCTATAAAGATTGACCTTTGTTCTTATATTTACTAGTTTTTCAGAAATGACATCCCTGTACGAACACTACATACGACAGGTTTTTTAAATTGGTACGTTTTCTTACAAAAATCGTAAAATACATACTGAACCCCGCGTATATCCTTATACACATTTTATTAGCTTATACATTTTGCAAAGTGGCAGAAGCATCAAGAGATCCGAGGTATTATGTAAAGGACATCTGGGACAGTAGCAACCGGTGCACTGTTCCAATAGATGCATTTGCACGACAACAAGAAAATATCTCCGGTCATATTATAAAAGTTACCGAACAATACAGAATTCAGAATTCCAAAATTGTTGTATTGAACTCGGTGAAGCTGTTATAAGTTTGTGAGTGAGGGCGAACACTTACTGGACAATATTTTAACTTTGAAAAGAACTTTGTTAGGTTGACACATATTAGGAAAGGTCAGTTATTGTATTTTCCAAGCTGTTTATAAACACGTGACGTTGAAGAGAGTAGGGAACATCGTGAAAAGTCTAGACTTGAGCGGTCGGTGTGGCCAGCTCAAGTGCTCAAGTGCGACATCAACACGTACGACCGGGCTATAACTTGAGGGGCGATGCATCTTCATCCGCTGTTAATATATCATTTCGTCGTAACTAAGTAAGACGGACAAATTGCTCACTACTTTATTTAATATTTATTGGACAGAAGGGTGCCCGATCAATCAACTGAAGAACTGAAAGGCGCAAACTTGTCTAGATACTTTCTACTTTTAAAATATTTATTTTTTAAGTTACCTATGTGGTCTGGGCTGGTGAAATACTAATGAGCACTTGGTTAGGATGCTGAATGTCGCTACTTAAATCTACTAAGAGCTGAACGAGATGGTAATTCGGTTTGGGAAGAGTAAATTAAACTTTATCAAAGATTTTTATATATCTTTCCCTGGAAATGGTTTTTCAGGATTTTGGACATACACTGAAAAGCTTTTGTCAAACATACAGACGTGGCGAATGCGAAGCGAGGCGTTTTTATTTGTAATGTATGGAATTGTTTGAAACCAGTCACATAGAAAAGCGAAAGCGTTCCAATAGCGTGTCCGAACTATCGGACTGACGTCTCGTATCGGTTCGTTATCGCTTCGGACTCGCCTGTCTGTTTGACAAAGGCTTAAGTGTGTGTCGCTTCAGTCCTACGAAGCAATATCATATTAAGTTATTATCATAACCATGGTTTCAATAATTTGATAAATAATGATGCGTGTTATAACAGTTAGTAAAGTATAATGCCTACATGTACGAATTTTCATTTTTATTTTCGTCATGGTTTATAAAGTCTCATCCAAGATTACAGGGGTATGTAAGCTTAATTTGTAGTCTACAGGTGTCGGGGCGTGTATCGACTCGGCTGAGTCAAGTCTAGATCCTTCACATCAATACAGCCCCATCCTGAGACTATTAACTATAAAAATATGTAAACTTCCATTTAGGCAGCTTTGTCAAAAAATCGCAACGCTGTAAAAATGTTTCGATCATGAATTGTTCATGATCGAATGGTTTTGGGTGCGTAATGAAAGCAGCTATTGGTGGAATTCGATTAATGATGAAGACAATGAGTGTTTTAAACTCAACTTCATTAATGAATGAGTCTCACACAACACACGCAAGAGGCATACGGCATCGTATACTAAACATTGGTACAAACAAACATGGTAATAAAACCAGGTAACGGATGACAAATCGGTTCTCATTACAGAAACAGCTTCTGTCTCTACGCTAACGCTATACATCTTTCTTGAAGCTCAACGTATAACAGAGAACATTCCTTTTCTTAAAAAATATGCACAACATAAACAGTGTGCAAAATAACCGTTCATCTTAAACATTTGTCACGAGAGGCTTATGTTAACTTAGTAGGGCTAGGGAAACGCGTAACGTTGAAAAAATGTCGACCCCTAACCTTACGTGTACGTTGAGATATTTACCTGTTTAAGAATATGCACACTTTTTATTGCGGCTCGAGAAAACACGAGACGTTTATATTTGTTAAAGTGGAAAATCAACCGAGCGTCAACCCTTCTAGCGATCACGATCCTTTGAGTGCCTTTGACACTATCCTAGCGTAGCATTGTATGAGAATATCTGACATCCTACAGAAGCCATCCTTTAGTTTGTCAATCCGGTGGATTGGTCTGTCTAACGAGATTCCAAGTGCAGACAAAGATATGCATGACTGACTTGACTTTAAATTACGACACTTGCGTTACTATTTCGTAACTCGCAGGCAGGCCCTTGATATTGCGTATAGCATCTATTTATGTACAGTTCTGTTAAAAAGTATGGTGCCGTAGTGTGCTCGTCTGTAGTCGTGTAGTGGAAAGAAGCTGCGCGGCGTCGCGATGCTCGCCGAACCCGCACCGCCACCGCACCGTGGAAAAGTGTTCTTAATTATTTACGCAGGCACCGCACTTAGTAAACGCGCCGCAACTCACCAAACCGGATAACGTCGCAAGCCAGCATTAAACGATGTCTCCTCTCAAAGATACCTTTGCATTTTCACTTTTACCCTAACTTTTATTTTTACACACCGTTATTTTTTAAATCAAGGTCCACAGGGACGCGGGTGCCAAAAGGACCCGAAATTCTGTAGCCAATCGTCCGCAATAAAACAGGCGAAGATCGTAGCCTCAAACAACGTTCGTGTATTATTCAGTGCGGGTGGAGGCGGCCACATGTGTCCACTGACAATCCACCGACCGCGGAACTATGTTTTTCGCTTTAGCATTAGAGAAGCAATATGTAAAATACCATGTTTATTTCTTTATAAAATTCTCGGGGTGTACGGACTTTGAGCTGCGATATTACCCAAGAATTTTGCAGATTTAGGTAAGTACGATCTTGGAAGCGAACATAGGTGAGTAATGTGAGGCACGTAAAACATCCTTGCATTTAAGATATCGAAGTGTAAAATATTACGCCGTACGCATTCAGATAGAAGGCTGTATCTCTATAGAAATGCAGATTTTTTATTTAAGACTCCCGTGGGAGGAGTTTCATTCGTGAAATAGCGAGAAGCATATTGTACCTATAGTTAGTTCTAGTCCACAACCAAGATCATCAAAAATATAGTATCTAGTTGTACCTACTTGTACTATTTAGTAGACTCCGTTAGGTTATCCCTAAGGATGCAACAGCAAACTTTTTAGAAGTGACCATAACCATAGCTAACGAATTAATTATTGACCGAGCAGCGCTAGCCGGTCATTATGAATGCGGATCCAAGGTTAGCAAAGTAACGTTGACATTTAGCACACGATGTCTTGTCACTGTGTAGATAGTGCGTCGTTAGATGCCGTTTGAATGTGGGACCCACTAGCGAGTGCTGGCGGAGCTGGAAAACAACGTAAGTAGGTGAAATATGAAAGAGGTCGGTAAGTTTTAATTCTGTCGATTCAACTTCTTGGATGGCACGTGTTAATAATTCAGGGAGTGGTGGGGGAGACCGCATCGTTACTGGTACGCCAAGAGGTTACGGTTGCCGCAGATGTACGGGCGCTGGAAACGGATCATTTTCAGTTACGGTGTTTTTGCATCATCGGGTATTACCTTCCAGGTTATAACTATGGCTTTCAAGCTATCCTTTCAGGTGTTTTTTAACTGTGTTTGTTAATTATGTATTAAGTGTTATCTTAAAACACCTAGCTACCGCATTTACGAGCTAGTTTCATTTGTATAACGTAGGTACGAGTAGTAAAACTAAAACGCGCAAGATCATTAATAAATAATCGATATTCTTACCATGAAATTAATATTTTACTAGAAATGTTATAAAATGTCATGTAAAAGCATAATTTAAAACTACCTATTGCGGTTTTAATGTCTGCATATTGCTTGCGAAGTGTTTGAAATTGTGGACTTTGTCCAACAAGCGAATAGATTTTAGAAACTTGGTTCAATTCATCGGTGCATCTCAAAGGGGTATTGCATGAATAGAATGTCTGGCTTTTGGTACATTGAGAACTATTTCCTAAGTAGACAGTCAAAGGGCTTATTAGGTCGCATCTAGTGGTGCGGGGTAGCGGTGGGGTCGGGTGTATAAGGTACGGTTTACGACTGTTGCTCGCAAGTTCTGCACTACCATACACTGGATCGCACGTGAACACACGTCGATTACCTAACGCGTTTTCTGTTCGCTCGGTAAACAGGGACCGTTTTACTCTGTGGATCCACTTTGCTGAGTTAAATTTTGATGTAGTGGATCCTATACTTGGGATGCTGGCTGGCCGTTTGATACGCTTTTTGGGTTCTCGTTAAGATTATGGAATGGATGGAGTTAAGGTAGAGTGTCAGAGATGGTCGCGGGACTGTACGAATTACCGTGACCCCGGAACCTAAAGGGCTGCCGTGGATTTTAGTCAGTACGAGTCTGACAGTCCCTCCCGCTCTGCCCAGGGTGGGAGGACTCATTTGATGGTTTAACCATGATAAAAAAGAGTGCCAGAGATACAATTTCTATGGCATCTAAGATGGAAAGTATGACTACAATTTGGTGGTTTCTTTTTTAGTGGACGGTTCAATAGAACTTCTATTTCAATGCTTAAAAAAAAAACTACCCTCTTTCAAAATAGGTAATAACAGATGTAAATTAAATAACGAAGCAAATAATACAAAGGGTGCAATAAACAGCGCCAACTTTATGAACGGAGCGCCATCGAGTTCAAATTGTCCTTCGAAGCTAGTTTCAGCTCTTGATACTGATTGAATTTTCACAATTTTCAATTACAGAAACTATTTCTTCTATGATGGTGCATTTTCGTCACGGATTTTTTTATTTGCGTCTGCTTTATACACAAGCTTATATCAAAAATTCATTTAAATATTAGTATCCCTAACACATTAATTTATTTATCTCCAGCGAGTAGACCTAGGCAAAGTTACAACATATTTCCCCGTCTCGGTGGGCGCGGTACTTCTCACGACTTGTGGTGTACAGCATCTTTATTTCGAGTCGTTACTTCGGACGCAGCAATAAACAAGTTTCGATTCCTAACCGCGATGGATTGCTTGTATGTTTTTTTTTCAATATTAAATATTAAACGGCGGCAAACCTCGCCCGAGCTATAAAGTTTGGCCCCTATGTATCACCTGGGCCTTCGCATCTACCCGCAACCGACAATCTTATTTTATTGGCTAGTGCTGGGGTAAGGGATTCAATAAAATATCGATACGAAGTTGTCCAAACTGGAAACATACATTAACATCAATTTATCACAGTGCTGGGAAAGAGCGATAAAAATAATTAATAACGAAGTAGTAATTGATTGCAATCGATAAACTAAATGGTTAAATTCAAATATAAAGCTAATTATCAAGTGATAAAAGAGAGGAATAAAACGGCCACTTGCCGCGATGCGAAGCATTCAATTAAAATAAAACGCTTCATGAATATGGAAATGAAATTAGGAAAAAAATTAAGAATCAGAGTGGAAGCAAACAATGTAGGAACATCCCTAGCGCGGCGGGCAGGCGAACAGGCAATACATTTCGGCGCCCATTTCCTACATACTTGAATGTGTGCAATTCGCCGAAAGACTCGTATCAACGTGGCGTAGTTGCACAGCCTACAGCCCTACTCCGTCGTAGATTCACTTCATATCCGCGAACAAACAGCGTAAATCGGGCCAATCTGTATTGTGTTCTGACTGAGAGGCCAGTCGGGAGACGCAGTGCAAGTGTTGACAGCCTTGACTCACCTGACGACCCAGAACGCGACTCTAATGAAGAGACAAGCTAATAAAAACCAGTACAATTTAACTCATCGAAATACATCAATAATTGGGTCTTGATTATGAATTTGAATGTCAGCATTTATTATGTAATTTTCAAATACACATTACCAGTTGAACTGATCGTTTTCAATTACGAGCATATTGATTTCTTACCTGTGCTTGGCACAAAGGCTTGCAAGTGTAACTATAATGTTTGAGACTATAACTTTTTGACGCTTTATAATACTAAAATCCAGTGTTTTGGATTTTTCACGAAAATGACGCTTCCTATGTGCATCCTCATTTGATTTGTGTATAGAAGAAGCAAGAACAGCAAGAACTGGAATGTTATGTGTCTTTGTTATGCAATTGCATTGTTATTTTCCATATACTTGTGTAACTTGTCTACAATAGGGGACAGAAAAGATATTGAAAAGCAGCTTGGCACGCTGTGTTCGAAAAATAATGGTCTCTAGCGAGATTTTTGTAGTCTGTTAATAAACACGTACCTGGGCTTAACGTGCCCTCTGCCCGCCGGCACCGTCCAGACGCCATCTAACAAAAAGCATACATCTGAGTTTTTATTTTACATCAAAACGCACAGCCATTCAAATCGCAATAGCAGCCCTTCGCACTGGCAGCGTTCGTGTATGCTTTTTGGTAGAATGGCATGGAACTAATTAAAATAAAATAAAATGTTCAGTGAAAAACACGGTGCAGTCGACGTTTAGCCCGGATTCATTAAATATTAAAAATAAAATAAAATGAATAAATAAAATCGCAGTGCTTAATAATAAAACAAAAAAAAACGTCAAACTTAACAAATAAAGAAACCGGTTTGCCTTATTTTAGAATACCAACATGAACTTACTTTCTGGATTCCGATGAGGACGAGGTTCGCTCACGTCACTTCAAACTAGGGTGCGTCAGTCCCTTGCGAGTACAATGCCTTACAAGTTTATTTTTAACAAGTTACACTTCATATTTTCGGCTAATTTAATTTTAAGTAGAACTCAGAATAGCCTGCGGATATCCCCTACGTTTGTTTTCTTATATAAATAAGTTCGTAGTAACACAGCCTCTTCTAATTTTATTATAAATCACAAAACACTTAGTACTGTAGTATTGAACTTGTGTTGTTAATTTTCATTACCTACTCTACTCTATCTTAATTCTGCATCTTTTTGTTTTTATTCAAGACCAATAGTTTATCAATTTTCAACCTCCATGTTATCGGTAAAAAATAAATCCGTATCGTTGCTGGTCGAAAAATTATCTATTCTTATTGGAATAAGTGTACCTATTATAACTTTGATTTTCTGCTACCAATTTTTATGATTATCTATGCCCTCCACCTCTGGACATTGGTGGGTTAATTACCATCGGTGTTTTAAATACCATATAAAGTAATATTTAGCACCTATTTTGTTATCAGTAGAGAAGCAAAAGAAATGGCGATGATGACACCGATTACTACTTAATAACTATAAAGATAATAATGCTTCTGTTCTCCATGCAAATTGATTTTCTTTGATTAAAAAAGTAGCCTTTCGTTGAAAGACACGTCAGAAATTCAAAATCGACTAACAACAACTGTCGAATGGTCGACTACTGATAAAAAATGTACCTAAATATAAGTAAGTACTTATCAACTGTTATCTCTCGTGTTTGGACTCGTTTGGGACACACCAATATATTCATATGTCGTTAAAGACAGATAAATGCCAAAAAATACAAACGAAATGTTTGCAAGAATACATTTATTTCAAATCTCATGCATAGATAATTGGATTTACATGATGGTTATTTTCAAATGAACCAACTTTAAAACCATCACCAAAAAACGGCAGTTACAGTCAAATAGTAGGTAATAAACGTTTCGAATTTATGTAAAAGTATGTTAATGTTCTCACAGCCTTAAAGGCATGCTTGAGGATCGGACATTCCGTTATAGAAGCCCACGCACGCCTTACTAAAAGCATAATATAATGTCTTAAATAAAATTTATGGCTTAACACAATAACTGTTCTAAGTCTTTGTTTAGACATAAACGTAATAATACCTGATAGACTTAAAACGCGAGTCACCTATAATATAAGATATATCAAAAGAAAGAAAAAACGTTAATTGACACATGCCATAAGTACACACAACACAACATTAATGATCGAACAATACTATCGAACTCTAGTGAGTCACAAAGTCGCGAACATTTATTAAATTCTTATAACTTCAACCATTCGTGTATAACCACGTATGTGTTCTCATTTTCAACAACCCAGTTAGCGATAAGGATGCACTATCGTCATCAACAAAACGAAAGTTTATATTAAATAAACATCAAGTGGTTTCGATATGGCCAATTAAGGTGTTGCTAGACGCAGAGAATAATATGTTCAAAGGTCTACGATGTACGTTCTAGTGATGCAGTTTCTAGTAGTCTAAATTGATTCTATTATGATGTTCTCTTGCATGCACACTAGAGGTGTCATCGTATAAACAACTTGTGTTGTTCAACAACAATATTTTGTTTCTCTAGTTAACAGTCAGTAGCGGAAACAACTTGGTCGTACTCGCTGCGATAAACTATTTATACAATTAATTTTATGTTATTTATTTATTTAGTAGATGAATTAAAGTAGAATAGTAGTAAGCTCCTCGAAGTCCTATCCGATAAAAAAAGCCGACAGCCGACAGTACATTTAGTTTTCAGGTAGTACACAAAGATCTTTTGAAATTATACACTAATAAGAACATAGCAAGAGTAGTTCCATAGTGAGAACGAGATGACGTTAGACAACTTGTATAGCTCTGTCTCTTTCCCACAGTGGAACTACTGTCGCTTTAAGAAGTCATTGTAGGCGACCTGGACTATTTAGAGAACACGAATTAAAGCGAAGATCTCTGGGCAATTGGACATACAATCAGGCCATCTAAAGTTTAATTTTCTCAGAGTTTGCATTACATACGCCTTAGGACTTTTAATACTAAGTGGGTTAACGTTATTTATATCAAATAAGATAAGAGAATAATAGCATGACAAATAAATCAAATTCATAAACCTATGTTAAATCCATTATTTACGCATGCATTGATCATGCAAAAGGCTGATCGAATTTGTAAATATTTCATTTAATTACATAATTAATTAGAACTAGTTTCTACATAATAGGATCGGAGGCAGCCGTCATCTGCACGCGCTCTGCAGTGTTTTCCATTATAATCGAACGGTTAATATCGTTAGCTTAGCTCAGGGGTGGCGAACCTTTATGGATCAACGTGCCATTTTTTGTAATGAAATGTTTAATGAGACCATAAATGTGCCATCCAATAATTTTCACCTAGTTAGTAAGTATTGGGAAAATAATAAAGCAATGCTAACAACTCCTCCGCACCGTAGCTAGGTTCAGTTGCATTCGTTTCTTACATTTCATAGTGTGTTACGTACTTTGTCGATCTGTGGCGTGCCCAAAATATTATATCACGTGCCATCAATGGCACGCGTGCCACTGGTTCGCCATCCCTGGCTTAGCTGAACATGGTAACACGATAGTTCTAACTCGTTTAAATTGTGCGTACTGCAATTTATTGGTTTATAATTAGGTCTTACACACTTTATTTGTAGCATAACAGGCCTGATGGTCTAGTGGTTAGTGACCCTGACTGCTATGCCGGAAGTCGTGGGTTCGATTCCTACCCAGGACAAATGTTTATGTGATGAGTACGATCATTTGTTCTGTGTCTGGGTGTAATTTATCTAAAAATTAAGTTAAAAATAACTAAAACCCGACTACGAAAAAATCGCGCACTGAAAAGTATAAAACAAGAACAAGCCGTGGTCGTATGCCACCTGCGGTTGTTTCACACAATCTTTATTGGCTAGGTAAACTTTCGGAATAATATTTTTTTTGAGTAAAATGGAGCCTATGCACGTTTCCACGTCAAAATCAAAGCTTTATCACAAGATTTCCGTATTCTATCTACAGCGTAGTTGTTTTTAATTACTGCGTTTATTGAATGGAAAACGAAACGTCATGGTTCCAGTTCACTTAACGTCACAAAAACTGAAAAATTCATGATATCTGTGCAGCCGCAAAGCGTGAAATGGTGTTTAAATTCAAAAGATTTTCCGTAAACCACACAGTGAATTTAAAAATCAATCGATAGCATTTTGTCAATTTGACCTTAATTTGGCATTCAACTCATTGAGAACAGGTTTTGTTTATTTTAATAAAAACGTGGCGTTGTCTTACTGGAAACATCGAGTTATGGGAAATATTAGCAAGAATTCAACACTTGTGCAAAACTGAATATTTTAAAACAATTCATACTACGCCTATGGCAACATTCTTGTATTTTTAACTTAATATCTTGGTATGTGTTAGAGAAGAAAACAATAGGCAATTAAAATATTTTATTCATATGAAAATATTTGTAAACTTGAGTCCAAAAATGCCTTTTGCATTATGCATGTAACGCATCGACTTCCTACTTGGTTATTCAGGAATTGGTATAAAGTGATTTCTTAATTAACGTAATGGCGGAATAAATAAACATTGAACTATTATTCTGTATGGACCACGTCAGTGCTCGTTAACAACCGACGTGGTCTCAGGAAAATGTTATTCATTACTTCATTATTAATTATCAATTGATAAGAATTCACTAATTACTTATTGTACATATAGTAGGTACCTATGTAGATACAATATCATCAAAAAGTTTTGATAGTGGAACAAACCTGACACCTTTAGAAATACACTTAAATACCGATGTATATAAAAAAGTCAACTTGAATCCATAGCAAGACTATTTCTACCAAGAATAATATTTTTTTTGCCATACAATTCGGCATATTTTTTTCTTTACTGTATACTTTGCTTGCATATAAACTAAAAACCAGCCAAGTGCGAATCGGACACGCGCATTAAAAATTCCCTACCGTAATTTATTACAAACAGGAAAATGACACATTTGTTGTAAAGGAGCCCCCTTAAAATTATGTAGTTTTCTCTGCCCTGCACGGTAGGCGTGTCGAATGTCTGGTAAATGGTCCTCGTTATACGTCACTTACTAACTGGACATATGTCAAGAGGGGCTGATAACTAAATTATACACTATGGCCGTGTTACAGTAGTTACAGTCCTTACTTCACACTAGAATGAGAACATAAATTCAATATTTCCAAATCATTTTTACAGTAAAGTACACGTATCCACAACGAATTAATGTAACGAATCATTCTATACAGACGTTATCATTTCATGTTTTCTCAAACTAGGTTTTCTGTTGTTTACGATAGTGGCTTCAACCACGTCAGTTTTTTTTAAATCAATAACTCCGTTCCGGCCATGCAGTATCGTGCCGGATCGTATGCGCCCGCGACGAATCAATGCCATACCACTGCTACACTACACCTTTAATTACAGCCTATGTTATATAAACTATATTTATGTGGGTAGTAACAACCATACAAGGTACCACGATTGCATATACCATTTTATTTCTTTAACAAAACATTGTTTTATAAAACGTCCATCGCAAATGCCTTACCTAGATCTAATTGAAAATTCTTTGCTCTGCCTTGACAACTTGAACAACGGCAGCTGTCCTTTAATTTCCACCTACCAAGTACTGTACGAGTACATCTTAAGAAGGTTCTGATTCGCAGAACAGAAGACATAAAAAGAAAACTACCTTCTTTCAAACAAAAACTTTAAATAGAAGTCTTTGGAGTGCGCGTGCTCCACGGCGCAATAACTAGAACAAGGTGTTCAGTTGTATGGAATCAAAGAAACGCTTCTTACTAACTTCAAGTTGCGCTTCTTAATTTAATCCAGTCTCAAAGAACATACAGGTTTAAAGTAACTTACGTTTATAAATGCGGAAATATACGGATATTTTTCATGTAAATGTTTAACAAACTTTCAACTCATGTTTTCTACAAAACATTTCATAAGGCAGATTGCTCAAGCGTACCGTTTTCTCTATTTCGACTGGAGCTACTCAAACGGCCGCTTCATTCCTCCGTATGCTAGGAATAAACACTTGTAACATAACAAGAACAGTTTTACTGCGATTCGCGAAACTCGTCACAGACCACAGACTAAAATCAATTGAGTCAGGCCAAAGTCAGGCAATCGAGACGTCTTGTTTATGGTTCACTTGTTCATACATATAAACTCTTTATCCACATATAATGGTACTTTCTCTTGGGGTCATGAGGTACGGACCCAACGTGTTTACGATTGTGAATTGTGAAAGTTACGAGTGTAAGGGACGCACTCGTTTATATAGTGAAATGGCTGCACGTAACAAGGTGAGAAGAGATGGATGAGATAATTTACACGCTCGAGAGTTCTGTATTAACAATATCTATTGTGTTATCTAGAAACCACGTTTCTACTTTTACCTGGAGGTCTCCAATCTGCGTCAATATTGTAAACACATCCGTATTTTAAAAATAGACGTCGAGTACTAGCTTGGTCGTCATGTGTCCTACTCTATTAAACGTCCAACCGAGTAATATTCGATACATGAGTCTGTGATATGTCTGTCAACAGGTTAATTTATTATCGCAGTTTTAACTGATGTAGTCGGAATCCTATTTCCTATCCTATCCTACCAGAGAGGCCTTACTTTACCGTACTCGTACTTGAAGTATGTACGGTTTTATTGTAAGGAAACATAAACGAACATTGAAATTTTTTTTCTATCAAATTAACGTCAAAGGTCCCGATTACACAAAAACGGTCAAAATTAAATTATTTTTTTAAATTCGGACATGAGTCCATAGTGTTATTATCAACAAAGTAACTTCATAACTAGTGTAGTCGTGGCAGGATGGTTTAGGGAAGGCATTATGATTTAACCATATCTTTTAATGCATAGGTAAAACAGCACACAGCTGAAATATATACGAAATTGATTCATTTATACACCCCGGAATATAGTTTTAGAACTGTCTATGTACATAGACAGTTTGTGATTCTTTTTTCTCAAAGCCATAAACAGACTGTTCCGTGGTCGATACATGTAGCATTATTTTCTAGCCGCCTCTGTCTCAACGACTGGTTTTGACAATATGGTGAGAACCGTTTTATTTTGTTTGTTATTTTATTTATCGTCAATTTGAGTATTTTCCGCTGCAAGGGCTTTGTGTTGGCATTTATTTTATTTATCGGTTCTCTTCTATTCTATTATTATAAAGATGAAAGAATGATTGTTTGTTTGTATTTAATATGTTCCGAAACTACTGGACCGATTTCAAAAATTATTTCGTCATTTGAAAGCTGCTTTGTTCCTGAGTGACAAAGGCAATGGGGGGCGGGGGAGGTGCGAGCGAAGCTGCTGGTTAAAGCTAGTATTTTATATTTTTACTTATTTATTGTATGAACTCAACCTTTAGAGTTTAATGACTGGAGTCTCAAAGTATGAGATCATGACCATTTGGAATGCCTTATTAAGAAGTTACGACTGCGCCAAATAAGAGCAGCTCGAATGCATGTGAAGTTTATCGCTTGTCTTGGTAAATTATTTATTTATAGAACCAACTTATTTTGGTCGTAGCTAGTAGCTTGAATACTGTTTCTGAATTATTTCCTACAAAATACCGTTATGAAATGCATGCAGTACAATACATATGAAATCTGCCCTGAATAGACTCTCTCTTCAAATTCTATGAAATAATTTACTGTTCTTCTTGAACAAAGGATTCGAAACATTTCATGAGGAATATTTGAAATAGGTAACTGCTGTTCGTGCTAAACAAACAGATGAAAATCTGTAATATTATACATATAGATAGACAAGTCGTTAGTGCGTTCTTACCACAATGCGGTGTTTCGGATCAGATAAATTTGAATTTGCAGAATCATAATTGCACTTATCAAAAGCCTTGAGAGAACACTGGCTTTTGTTTCACTTGCCAACAATGGTATGGACGCAATATATCCACCGCACAATGCACCCGAATACATTTTAAATAAAGGCCAAAATATAATTCACACGTAAACATAATGAGTGTATTCAACGAAACAAACCGCATCATTAATTCTGGCAAATAACTTGGTGTTAAAGTAGATACGAGTATCTACACGTTTTTCGATACCGGTAATAAAAGAACAGAACAAAAATATTTCCTACAGTATTGTGGTAGGTACCTAAGTTTAGCATCTCGTTTGGATTACATTAGGGACCTATAAGATGACTGGATTGAAAACGCTTGAAATATGGCATGTTGTCATCAAATTCACACAGTGTTCACTGTTCTTGTCGTTTTATACTAGATTTTTCGGAATTTACATTTAGTTCTACCGTTATTAAAACTGACAGTCAGGTCTGCGCAAGCTGAATGAATTGCGACAGTAATAAGTTAGAAGCGAACACTGGTCCGCACTTAATGGTAGATTGTTGCAGACAGTTGTCGACCACTGCAGGCGGTGCGGCAGTGTCTGGTACCACCATAATACGCAAATCAACGATTACCGTAGTACCTATTAAGTAATCTATGGTTACACAAAGGCGCACAACACTGTTACTAGCATCAATTAAGGTTGCTTCGAATGTTTCGACACGTGTCAGTTACAATCATTGCATAAACCATGTTAACAATAATTACCTATCATCCTATCATATGGATGATTGCTGTTAAAGCTAAATCAATTTGAGAAATTTACAGAATTTTGAGGAGACACGTCCTCAATTGAAGCAACACGGTGGATTTTGGTCAGCGACTCTGACAGACGTTTGCGCTCTACCCAGGTTGGAAGAACTCATTTGATGATAAAAAATACTCAAAATTAACAAAGTAGATAATATAATACCTCAAATTGCAATAATCTATGTCGAGCAGTGTGAATAAATTCCAATTCCTATATTTAATAAGGAGGGAACACTGTTACAATTTCCAACGAATGCAAAATTCCAATTTCTCGTAAGAGGGATTTAGTCGGATGTCTATTCGTGTTTACCCAATTAATTACTTGGACGGTTCCCGACAATCCCGCCACATTCGGGAACTTAATTTTCTTTTAGGCGATTGGAAGTTCCCATTAAAATTTCTATCGATGCGCCGGCGATCGGTCAACACAAATATAAAGTAATCAAAATTGTTAATGAAACCGCTCGAGAACAAAACGCTTGCTCACGGCTGCGCAGGATTAGCGAGCAGAGTTTAGCTCTTCAGTCACCAAATAATGATCTAATTAAAATAATTAATTTAAAGTTGAAGTAAACAACTTTTTAGGTTTTTCTCGTATTCGAGAGTTAGCTTATTTTACCACTTTCTTCAAATTTCCAAAAAGATTCATCTTTTTATTTAATTATCGAAGTATTTTGAACTGAGTAATCAATAGATGTAACTTGCGTTTCTTTTTCTTTTATTTACATGCTGTAATTTCATAAAACGAATACCTTTCTTGACATCGTCTTTTTAATCTCTCGTCTTTTTAATCTCAAGCAATTAATGTTACCTTCACAAGAACACGATCAAAGAAGTCTACTTACCTATTAAAAACGGAATACTCCTCTGCCCACACTGGTAGCATTGTCTATGCGATATAATATACCAAAGTTTACATAATACGGGCGGAAAATGACAAACGGAAAAACAAAGACTCATGGTTATGTACCAAAAGGACTCAGAGAGAAATCCTGTATCTCAGTAGTGACAACATTATAGGTGGATTATGAATACTTCAAAAGATTATCAAAACCTTCGTCGTCACTATTTTTAAACTGAAGTTATTCAACTTTCTATTTTAATAACAGCTAGCCTGATCTTTGAAGGCCAACACTACAACCAGCAGAAAGGAAAAGTCATGTGTGTTTGTTACTGAATCAACTTTTTATTGTAATAAAAATAAATAAGAGTAAGGTCTGTGAATGTGATGCTTAAATTCAAAGACAGGTTTTTATTTCTATCAAAAATCTTCTATATTATCTGCTAACTAATTTGTTAGCAAGAGACCATGCATATCCTTTTTTCCTTATCCTGTGCTGACCCACAGCCGGCGTCCCCAATTCCTTCCAGGAACTCTATTCCTGGACCGCTTCGAACCAGCCTTCGTGGTATGCGCATATCCTTATGAAGTTCGAAGTTCGTCAAGTTGAGAGCGGGGTTGGGGCTCGTCATAATCCCTATTATTAACCGTAACGTAGTTGGGGACACTTGGAATGACGCTCGTTACACACGATGGATGAACGCCGGCGGAGGCCAACTTAAATTGTAGCGTCACATAGTTACGCACCGCGACCTAATGATATGACGCGATAATAGAGATGGCTTTCACGCTGTTACCACAGATTAACTTAGTACGAGGAAGGGAAGTCTGCATTTAATGCTACAAGCTTCCACCGATACAATGCAAGAGTGTATTTTAGGGTTAGGGGGCAGCTCGCCTGCTCCAAAACTGGGCCCAAGGACAAGTTTCAGCTTATCTCTTTTAGGCCAATTCAGCAGACATTGCTGCGTTACCTACATGAACATTTGTGTAAATACTCGTACACTACAGTTTATCAAATTTAAATGACGTAATGAAAGTTCATATTTCATAAATTTCACCTGCCCAAACATTTCCGAAGTATCGTACCGAATCATATAAGGTTACATATTAAAGAGTTTTTCGTAAACAAGACACAATAGCGGGTTCTTGTCCATGTACCGCGCTCTATAACATCGAGATTAATGCTGTTTGCGCGCTATTACACCATTGTTTTAGATAATGAGATGCGCTTTCTCTTGCAACGGTGTCAAGTAGAAGCTTGGAAGATCTACAATCGTTTTATATTAGCATGAACTCGCGTTTAACAGTCATAAGATTTTGTAAATCTGGAAAACCAGGTGTTGTCCATCACACACTGGTCACACTGGATTATCCAGATTGTACGAGGCGGGAAAAACGGCACAGATTCGCGTTAGTTAGCCCTCTCGTGTGGTCCACGGAGACAATTAAAAGTTTGCACCGGCCGACAGTGTCGGACGCAACAGAACACGCTCCTCCATATTGTATGATAATCTGAGAGATAGTCCAACTTTTTACCAAACTTTGCTTTCTACAATACCCGTACCGAAATAAATTACGGAGTCGCTCACTAGAATTTCTTTATTAGATTACACTATAAAACCGCAAATTGAAATATATCTGAGAAAGCTTAGAAGATTTTATAATATGTTAGAAAGGAGAGGATTCTCTGAACGTCTCACGAAATCTTCAGTAACAAGAAAAAACGCTACAAAAACGTGAATAGTTAAAACAATCCTAATCGCGTACAAGATTCCTTCATTACGCTTGAAGTGAGCCACACCGCCTGTCAGCGCCTCGGTAATGTGCTGCTTGCGAAAACCTCATACACCCTCGTTGAAGGTAGTGTGTAACGCTAGAATATATTTTTATAATGCTTGGAAGAGAAACTAAATTATCGATTTCTACATGAATGCCAGAAACTGGTAGCGGCAACGGAAAACCGCAGGCATTTCCGTAGGAAGGAGCGTACCTTTCCACTGAGCATAATTGAAATAAGTAAAATCTTTACATGAAACGTGAATAAGTTAAGATTGTATATAATTAAACGGTAAATTTTACACGCACACCCATAAACGGTAATAACAAAAGTTTCGCCCTGTTTATGAAACAAGCCCAAGTTTTGTTAGTTAATCACATCGCACGCCTGAAATTCGCATTCGTACGAAATACGCAAGGATGTTCCATAAGTGCGAACAATATCCAGCTTCCTCGGAGCCACCACAAGCTTGGAAAGATTGCGGAATACTCCGGCGCGCCGAATTAATGCTTTTGATCCCTGGAGGAAATTAGGATTTGGGAAGCATTGGAGATTTAATGGCGTCTGTCACATGTCTGCAAGCAAGACGGAGACTACTAATATTTTTGCTAAACATCCCAAGTCACTAACAAGATTTCTAATTTGTATAACGTTGTAAGAGCACACGAGAAGCGCAGGAGACCCAGATTTAAGAAAGTTGGACGGAGCTGATTACCATATTTCTATTAACTCTATTATGTTTATTAAGGTTTCTCTGTGCAGCCACGAATTACTCGCTACAATCTTCTTAAGACAACGCGACTTACGAGCAAGTTTTGTAGAAATAATTCTAGCGTAGAATTTTAAAAGATCACTCTTCTTAAAATATAATGCTGAATTATGACCCTAACAAAACGTGTAGGTGAATGTTTTTATAAAATGTTTATACAGTCAGAATCGCAATAACGTCAGTGAACACTCAGAACTGAGGGATCTAAAGGTCAACAGTAGAAAAAAGGAAACACACAAGCGAATATGCATATTGGATGCATCTCCATTCAAATATTGACAATATACAATTTTTTAAAACCAAAATCGATGCTACTGTCTTTATTTATTTTTATATCCGTTCCTCTGTTTGCTTGCTTGATGAAAAGAATGATATGTGTTACTATCGCTACTGATTCGAATTCACCTATAATTTTATAGGTAGATTTAAATCAGTAGCAAAAGTAAGTAATTCAGTATTTCTTATCGCCTCAAAACCTGCGTTATATGTATACAAAAGCGTCTCCATTTCTTGCCGTCAGTTTTTCTTATCATTTATCCTCAAATTATATCGATGTCACTTTCAAAATGACCTGCCTACGTATCTATTCTTCCAAGGTCTTAATTATCATTTATTCACAAATAAATTACTGGCGACTGCATTATTATCTTTAGCTAACATAGCCACACTTAGGAAGGAAGAAGAGTATTTATAGACATCAGAATTACTTCATTACCCTGACCACATATCCATACAGACGCGTAGGTTTACAGGTGGCGGCGACCTGGTAATGTGTTTTAAAATCAGGAGCACCCTGCGTTGTGCAGCATAATTAATGCCCGGGGAAGTGAAGATAAAACTTAATAAAGTGTTTAATATTATTATCGTGGTATTTCAGCTGGAAGCTAAGTGACAACCAACAAATAGTTTTAATTACTGCCTTATTAAACGCAGCGGTGGGTTGATTCGGAACACGATGATCGATCACTATTATATTATAATTGTAAAAAAAAAACCTAAAAAAAATAATTTTATGAAAGACTTTTTTCATAAAATTATTTTTTTTAGGTTTTTTTCCATGATATATTTATAATTAATAACGCAAATCTATGGGATTCTAAAAGATTTTAATCAATATTTAAAACATAAGCATTATGAAACAATGCAATTTCAAATTCAAACAAAACAATTTGAAACACTTAGGCTGCATTATACATATACTCATATGTAACCTATCAATATGTAAGCATATTGGAAAGAGTTCAACAGAATATCGACATAATTCGTTTCCAAATTATCACTATAGAGTGATAATTTGAAATACGAATTAAACTAGGTTCAGTTTAGCCCGGCTTGTAAATCAATATTTTGGACTTCTTACTCGCCAATAGTTACATTTGCCTAACTAAACATGATCATACCTATTCAAGTAAGTCTGCTCCCAGATATCAGCTGTCTAAAGCACATTTTAAACATGTTATTTAAAGGATAAAATATATTTATATTCATTCTTTTTATAAGTGAAATGGGCACCGGCTAGTTGAGTAGCTCGAGTGCTGCCGACGGCTGAGTAAAATGGCAGAAACTTTTACGATGAAAAGCTGGTAAAGTGCAGTATAAAAATAGAATAATTTAGAAGCCAACACGTAAATTTTTTAGAAAGAAAACATAGATAATCATTATTATCATTATGAAAAACTTAATTTACCTATTTAGCCTGATCATCGTTTTAGGAAATTCAGATGATTTTTGTGTAGCTTTATTACGAAAAAGTCTGATAAGACCAGTTGTTTTTATTTGTTACCAACAGATCATCTTAACATTTGTTAAAAAATGGTTTTATATATTTATATAAAACCATTTTTTTTTATTTCTTATAGATTTATAGGTAAATCAATTTCACTGTAGTAACATTAACGTTTTTATTATTTGCGTTTAATACCTACTTTTAGTTGGTAAAAGTATTACTTCTATGGTGAATTTAACAAAAACTTGTTGGCGAATAACCGTAAAATTTTCACGGTAATGGCGAATAGCGGGTTTGTGGCGCTAAAATTAGCATTATGGGACTAGTGATGCGCTCATATTTACCTCATAGTTTTTACACTTAAACGGGTCATCGCACTGATGACGTTCGGCAGCCGTTCAGAGTAGAAACTAACCGGAACTGACGACGCGATAATATTAATCGCTTCATACTCACTACAATCAACACATTATCGAACATTTTCTTGTTGTTCTGCTTAAATTACACTGGAACTCAGGCCAAGAACATCCGGTAAAGCAAACTCAAACTTACCCGATATGCTACTTAATTACTAATTTCAGGGTCACGGAACTTCGTCTTGCTTACTGCTTAGTGTTCGTTGTTTAATTTTCTATTCAGCCTAAAATGCCCAAGACAAATATTCACATACCTGGAGTCGAACTTGTGACCATCGTCCAAGGTGCCGGTGTAGTGCATGGTGAGCATGTCGCCGTGTTTGGACTTCACGACGCATTCTTCAGGAACGCTGACCACGTCGACCTTAAGTTCGGTGACCTCAGGGCCCGCGAAGGTAGCCCCGACCAGCGCCAGTACCGCGAATACGCATGCCAACGTCATGGCGAACTTACGAAAAGTTATATCAATTTCAAGAGAGAAAACGCGTACGCTATCGTCTGCGGCCGGAGTACAACTGAGCGGGTTCCGGCAACTTGGATAAAGTTTGCTGTTTACCGCTACATCGGAACGAGGCGTCAGCCGTCTCGTTCTATCGTAGAGCACGCGGAGCAATAAAACGGGACGGGTGATGTTTCATCAGTCCTCCGAGCGGGATGACGACGCGGCGCCTCACTGTGCTTGCCACGCGAGCGATGACGTGATCGTCATTCGCACCGTGTACCACTTTTACCCAAAACTTGCCAACTTGTGAAAACATTTTTAATAAATTATTATATTGAAATGACGCAAATTGGATGATTTTTTAATCAGATTTGAGTTGTTGTTTCTTTGGTCCCTAAATACCAACAGGTTTAAGGTACTTAGTTAGTTTTTAGATTTATTCGGCTCAAGTGTTACCATATTAATTTAAAAAAAAACGTAAATAGGTAAGTAGTACGTCTTCTCGTCCATTTTTTAAGCGTAGATGTTTTAAAACATTTCCTTATGAGTTTAAGTATTAAATATTTTAACTTCTAATGTATTATTGTGTAGTTCGCTATTAATAGCCGGTAGTAGGCGCCTAGTAGTAATTTAACAGTAGGTAATATAAGCACATAAGCAAGCGGCTAGGTATTGTCGATTGACGCAAATGCCAGGCCTGAGGAAATATTAGCATTGACTGACTTGCGGCACGAATATGCATTTTATTGAACTTGATCAATAATTTTAATGATAGTTCTAAGTTTCCAACGTTCAGACTGTGGTTTGGGAAAGTCGTCTTATATTTTTCATTGGATATTTAGTTAGAAACGTAAATTCGAGGAATGGGTATAAAATTCTCCCGTGTCGTGGGTGCGTATACAAACATAGAAACTCACATACACAAACAACCGGACCCGGAACAACCACTTGTAGGTCATACAAATATTTGTTCAGTGCGGGAATCGAACGCGCGACACGCAGCGCTGCAGTCCAATCGCTTAGCCACTGCGCCAACCGTGCAGTCCCCATTATACCTCGCGTCCCCGTCTTATACACTGTTCCCCTATAAAATATCGCATTCATTTCATTCCTAGAAACACATTCACAAGCATCTTCAATGTCAGCTCAATCATTTAATATTATACACAAGGCATCTAACAGGTAACTCAGCGTAACCTAGTAGGTCTAATAAATTAGATGCTTTGCTTGCTTGATCATTTAGTATATAAAACACACATTCTGCTGAATAGTAAAAATAATCAGATTCAACAAATTGCATTATGCACAAAGTCAAATTAAGTACATGCGAGTACAATGTTTATCAGTAAGTTGTTACCAAGTGCATTAAAAAATTGTATACTATTTTGTAATGTCAGTGTTGATAATGGCCTCATTTTGGGGTCGGAGGGGTCGGTGTCAGATGACAGCGGCGTCGGGTGGCTCTTAGTTGTCAACTACTTACCTACATAACTATTTTAGGTCGCGCCTATATTATTGAGCTGTCTGTTTCTTTCCAATTTCAATATCCGAGGTTGTCGAAGTATTTTTACTATTGAAATATAAACATTTACATAAACTCACGGATTTTTGACTTAGGGATAGACAAAAATTACTGAAGATTTCACAGATATAGGGGAATTTTATATAATACGGGGACGCGAAGTATAATGGGGATATACACTCTTTAGGCATACTTAACACAACACTAAATTTTACACTAAACAAAAAACGTAGCGCAAATGGCGTCCTGTTGGCGCTTGCGCTACGCTATTGTGTTAAGTTTGCCTTAAGAGCGCGTATTCTGAAAGTTGGCTACGTCGCAATTAACTGTCAAATATTAACAAGTTTTAATTAATTTAGCAATGTTACTGTATGGAAATAAGAAATATGGCTCTGTAGTGCACTAAAAAACTGATAAGGGAATGCAATAATTAATATAGTAACACCGAATAAATAATTTTAGATGTAAAAAAAAGCATTTGGGAACATTCCAAATGCTCTATATATTCTTAAAACGGTTACAACATCAAATTCAGTGGTTTAATTACATTCCTATATCAATGTTTTAGTGCACTATATAGCCATATTTCTTATTTTCATAAAGTAAATTTGTCAAATTAATTAAAACTTGTAAATATTTGACAGCTATTTGCGATGTTGCCAACTTTTAGAATACGCGCACTTAAGTGTGTGATTTTCCATTATACCTCGTGTCCTCGTCTTATACACTGTTCCCCTAGGTAGTTATTTTTTTTAATCAATCTTTTTAGGCAGGTAGTGTGTTTAATTTTATAAAAAAAGGTAAACATAATAATTATAGGTATATTTAGCACAGTACAGTTTCGTTAACAGATTTCTATAAAAATGGCATATTATTATGAAAAAATCCAGAGCTAAAGTTAGGTTCTTGCAGTTCCATATTTTAAAATGAGAAATACTCGTTTTTTAGGTATTGAACCCTTTTTTCAACAATACATGTGAAATTAATATTATGTAATTTTGTTTGCTGGGAGTCTGCCTGTATTATAGGTCCAGGAGCTGTGCTTATAAACTTGCTGTACAATGCGTTGCCTGGCTCATGGAAACCGTTTTATACTTTCCACGTATTTTATTTGAAATGCAGTGAAACATTAATGAATAACATTTTCAATTTAACGAACATTTCCAATGAAATTAACATTTTTGGTGATCATTAAGGGGGGATTAGAGCGGATTTCGTTGAACAATCTCTCCTATATTATGCATGTAATACATATACATGTAAACCTTCCTCTTGAATCACTCTATCTGTTAATAAAACCAGCATCAAAATCATGGGAAACGGCATTTCTTTTTTTTTAGAGTGGTATAATAATCAAATGAGTCCTCCCACCCAAGGCAGAACGGGAGGGACTGTCAGAGTCGTACTGACTAAAATCCACGGTGTCCTTCAATAGCCCTTTACGTTCCGAAGTCACGGTAAATCGTGAATCCGTCTCGTCATTATCCTTGAGGCGCGCGTGGAACACAACGCGCCGTCGACTCCGGCATGGTTCATGTTTGGACAGCGAGTCGCCCATTACTCGCCGCCCGCATGACCGCGCCTACGGTCGTCTGCCGACGTCCGTTGCCGTTGGCGTCTACCACTGCGGCTGGGGTGGGAGGAGGACGCTATCCTCTCCGACGTCGAGGTCGATGTCGAGGTACCGGGTCAAAAATGGCCCATGGCCTTTAAAAAAGATTTATAAAAAATTAAAATTCCATGTTTGAATTTTATTTATTTATTACGTTTAATATTTAGTGAAATAGCACTGCAGGGTACTACCATTTTAGTAGGAGTACAATTTAATACCGTGCACTACAAGCTTTATTCCTAGAATTTAGCTAGATTCTATTCCTTTTGTTGCTTTATTCACCAGTTATGCTGACCATAACAGTTTGCATTGAAGACTAAATTCAATTATTTGGAAGGCAGTATAATGCTTGACAGCAAATTGAAGCGGCCGTCCATCATAATTTAATTGGCTGTGGCGTTATCGATATTTCATTGTTTTTATAGTGTATTGGCGTATACTCGTAGTTAAAGTGGAATTGAATTTTTATTTGGGATTTTACACTTGTCAAACTGCGAATTATTATTCTTCAGGCTTGTAAAATTACTTTTTTTTTCTCCGATTCATGTATTTTTTTAACTAGTTATGTAATGAGGCCTATGTTCTGCAGTGGTCGTGATCCGGTTGATGATGATGTGATAAATAATGCTATTTTATTATAGTCACGCATCGTGTCCCATAGGGTGTTAGTGTTACATCTTTTTACTATATTAGTAAAAATCATAAATTAACATCAAAATTAACAATTAATGAACCAAAATACAAAACAGTACTAAAATTAAAATCTATAAAATCAAAATCACGATTAAATAACAATTAAATGAAATGAAATGTAATACTGTAGCGTGTTTGATTGATGAGAAAGGCGAAACATAGATTTCTACAATTAAACCTAAGGTAATCTGTGACATCCCAGGGCGTCCCTCCTGACCCGCCCTGGGTGGGACGGTAGGGACTGCCAGACTTGTACTGACTAAAATCCACGGTGATTCTTCAATAGCCCTTTACCTTCCAGGATCACGGTTATCTGATGAGACACTCGCACGACCGACATACCTACCTTCAAAAACATTTTGTCAATACAAAATGTCTTTTGTATTGACAATAAAAAAAAACACTCTTCAGCTTACGTGTAGTCGATGAAATGATGAATTGAAACTGTCACAGCATTAAGAAGGCTTTCAATCCTTCTTCACCCCGTTTCAGCTTGTCTTGTAAATCGTGGAGTTCGCGCGCCTACCGGTAACCACGTAGTTACTTACCCCGGTGCATACTACTAGAAGTTGTAGTAAATTCTGTCCATTTCTCCGATGTTCCTCAGCGCGTTGTAAAAGTACGTACTAAAGTGCAGTCCAAACTTAACTTAGCGAATCAGAGTTAGTCTGTTAGTACTGTAAGCAAACTGGGTCAGTTTGGTGCTTAGGTAAAAGATAAACTACTATTTCTAGCAGTTCTGTGACTTCTTCTATGTCTTTTTGGGTAGTATAATCTCTTGCATTTTTTTATCAAGAGATAAGTAATAGAATATTTTACTTAAAAAAAATTTAAAGTTTGATTTATCAAAATATATTTGAGCCGTATTTTTTCTTTTACTACGCAAAACCAAAAGATACCTTCGTCAATTTTGGTTAACGTAAATTGTATAATTAACACTTCTAAAAAACACAAAGCGTCACTCGTTCGGTATAATTTTACAGGCGTTATGACGTCAAAAAACCACACTCCCGAATCGAAAATCGAAAAAGCAATGAACCTTTGTCAAAATTCGTTGATTTAAAAAAAATATACTTGTCCATTATATTTCAATGCTCTAACTGACGGAGTAAACACTTTTTCAATTTATTTATGCAGTAATTTTCTCTATTCTGAACATTAACAAAATCTCAAAAAGTTGAGGACATAGACGGACATCGGAGTGCTCCCAATTGATTTTCTTTCACAATGAACAGTGATGAAAAGCTGGTGAATATCCAGGTTGGTAGGCCACGAGATGGCGCTAGACGACTTGTATAGCTTTGTCTCTTTACCACAGCCTAACTACTCACGGCTTAAGACGTCTTGGTAGGCCACCAGTACTTATATCTATACTTATAATAAATCTGTAGAGAGGCCAATTCTGTACATGAAATATATTTAAAAAATAACTATCAAGGGGTGATTAGGGATCGCTACTGATGCCAAAAATGCAATCAGTAAAATTTTTGTCTGTTTGTCTGTCTGTATGTTCATTATAGAAACAAAAACTACTCGACGGATTTAAACGAAATTATACTTTTCATTACGCTACGATCAATAGGAGCAGAGCAGTAAAGGGAAATATTGGGAAAACGGGAGAAGTTACTGCATTTTTTAAGCTTCCGTCGCGTGTGCAGCCGTAATAAATAAATAAATAATAAATATTCCACAACTATCACACAACGCCACCTAGTCCCAAGCTAAGCAGAGCTTGTGTTATGGGTACTAGACAACTGATAAACATACTTTATATATTTCTAAATACATACATATTATAGATAAATTACACCCAGACACAGAACAAATGATAGTGCTCATCACACAAACATTTTTCCTGGGTGGGAATCGAACCCACGACCTCCGGCATAGCAGTCAGGGTCACTAACCACTAGACCAACAGGTCTGTCGATGGTTAAAGCTACATAGAAATCATGCACGACGGAATCTCCTTAAAATTATATAAAAATATTCCTTGACAGCATAATAATATATGTCCATCTTTTATGGTTGACTCACAATAACACGTGAAACGCTGGCAAAAGTTAGTTCGTAAATATTTTGTAACACAATTATTTTACTTAAATATTATAAATGCTTAAATGCGGTAATTTGTGAGGATAGATGGATGGATTTATGTTTATTATACTTTCACGTAAAAACTTCTGAACAGATTTGGATTAAGAGATACCTACATAGATAGTTTATATCTGGATTAAGACATAGGACAGTTTTTATCTCGATCTTAAATATCCATGGGATGATTTGTCGACTTATAGGGAGCGAAGCCGCTAGCAACAGTTAATAGTTAAACTAATTTGTGAAACACAAAGAAATATTTTATTAATAACTAGCTCTTCCCTGCCCCGCTTCGCTGTGGCAAAAAAAAACAGTTTTTTCAAAAAAACAATCTTTGATGCGGATTATATATCATGCTAAAATTTCAGCTCAATCGGTGCAGAACTTTTTGAGTTTTTGAAGCATACACAAACCAACATAACATTTTTATATATATAGATTAAAAGTTCACCGTTTTCATTCAATACATTGTTCACACGAAACGAAACTTGACAATCCTTTACTTGTATTGTATTAACCTCACAATGCAAATTTTCCTCAGTTCTAAATGTTGAAGCTTTCAATGACAAGCTTTGTGCACGAACTTCAGTTATACTGTAAGCACCCCAATGGTGACGCAATAACATCCACTCACAACATTGGTTCAAATAACAATTAACAGAAACAAGCAAATAAACATAATAAGGAATTGGTTACGTAAAAATATCCATTGTTTTAGCAGAAGGGGGAGCCACGTGATGGCAACGTTAGTTATCCAAACTAATATTATAAGTGCGAAAGTAACTCTGTCTGTCTGTCTATCTTTTCTTCACGCCTAAACTACTGAACCGATTTTGTGAAATTTGGTACAGACATAGTTTGGAACTAGAGAAAGGACATAGGATAGTTTTTGATTACAAAAACAAAAATCTGCCGGAAGTCACTACTCCACGCGAACAAAGTCGCGGGCAAAAGCTAGTATAAAATAAAGCCGTGCCCATACTCTGTCAACTTGCTACATCTTACGCCCTTCGTACACAACGCGACGCAATGTCTCTGATACCTTACGACTTTGGCAACCATTGACGCGTGCCTGTGTACGAACCTCCATGGATTTGTATTGTGATGGTCACCTGCATAATAGTGTTGTTTACGAAGGGGCTGGGAGTAGAACTAAATGACAGAAAAGCGAAATCGACGCTCATAGGGAGTGCACGAAAATATGCTGCATCTACCTTAAAGTTGTGAACATTGTTAATTGGATAAATTTTGAAACAGTGAAATGCACTTTCATGGTTCATACTGTGTGTAATGTTTCAAAACTGTTTTAAATTTTCTGATGCATATGGCATATACCGTATTCAAATGTTAGTTTGATTTGAGCGTTTTGAAATCTAAGTATATAAATAAATATCACATTTCTTGTTCCGTTTTTCAGTAACTGCACCAAAATATAGGCATCTTTTGTGGAACTACCTATTGTTCTGTTATGATATAGATATTTCAAATTATTAGATATCTTTAGATAGCGTGCGATCGCTTCTGAACAGCATTACTGTTTTGCTTCCGGATAAGGGTTTTCATTCAAGCGGCACACATAATCATATTAAAAGATTAATTGACGTGATATTGCAAGACTTCTTACATCGTCTGAGACCAGAGCTTAACGTTGTTTTAATACTGAATAGAATAAAATTGGTATCGTGCATGCGACCTTTGTGCTATTAATATATTGAATATAGAATAGATATTAAGGTATTAATAACATTTTAATATAACGCAAAGATTTCTCCATACCTGAATGTTATAACTAACAAGAGACCAACCAATGTCCACAAATCCCTGCCTCGTGCACCGAGCGCCACCCTGCACCCATTCTAAAAGCCCGTCCATGAAATAACAGCCACTAACGCCTCCCCCACTTATAACAGAACTTTTATGGAATCGTAAATTGTTTAGAAGTGGGTTGTGTTAGCTGTCTCCAACGTCTCCGGGCGCTAGGACACCTAAATTTTGTGGAAACTTCCTTCATTGCGGCGACAGTGTTCAGAAACTGTTTCTAGTGATGTACGAGCGCCGGAGCGCCGCGCGCCGCGACACCGGCTGTCCGGGCGGCCGCCGGCGATACCAACCGGCCCACTCTTTACATGAAATCTTTTAGAAATATAATTTCGCTTGGTGAACGGAATGCTTTGTATAATTATTTGAAGGCATAAAATAATATCGCATTTTCGCTTACATATTGTGTACCAGCCATGTTGAACTCGGATTGATTGTGTAGGCATTCCACTGCATCTAATAAGACAGGTACATGTCCTTACATACCTATTAGAGAATAATATGTTGAATCAATCAATGAATGGAATGATATTGTGAAACTACTTAATTTAATATATTTAAATATTGTGTGAATAAAACATATGTAAGCAATTGCAACAGGTTCGGGACAGTATGACGTAATATATACGAATAGAAAAAATGTCTTGTCTTGTCACTCACAACTGAAGTAGCAGTATACTACAAAACTATATCGTATTTGCTTGTAAGATCTGTGGGAAAAGAGCTGATAATCATAAATCGCTTAAACGGATCTTCTTATATTAGAGCAAAGAACTATTTCGATTACGATAGATTTAAAAAAAGCATCATATCACATCTGCCATTTCTTTTAGAAGAACAAAAGAAAAAAAAACATCTAATTTTATATCGAGCTGTAAAAATGGACGACGAATAAAATAGACAAGCAACTCTTTTAAAGCGGAATTAGTAAAAAGAAAGAACGTCTTTTAAAAAAAATGTGATCAGCACAAAGGACAAAAAAAAATGTGTAAGGCGAAAATACGTCGAATAATCATATTAGTAAGCGGAGCTGAGATGAGTGACAGCTGATGTTCGGGGAGCTAGAGATGACCCTAATTCGTCTCCAGACAGACAGACGGGCACGCAGACACCGGGGTACTCGCGATTATTGTAAATATAAAGTTAAGAAAATGTGGTTATTTGTGAAAAAACGTAGTAGGTGCTAGCAAGTGCGCACCTAATGTAAATAGAGCTGAAAGTTTGTTTGGTTGAACGCGTTAATCTAAGGAACTATTGATTCGAATAGAAACATTATTTTTGTGTTCATTTATTAAAGTAGGCTGTGCTATATAAAATTAAGCTACGACCAATAGTAGCCGAGTAGAGGCGGTGAAGCCACGGGGAACAGCTAGTACGTATATTTCATATTATATATATTTTAACATTAATATATTTTAAAATATTAACCAATTTTTTTGACGGAAAGCTCAATCGCTAACATTAAGTAAACGAAGGTGACTTAAGAAGAAAAACATTGTGAGGAAACCGACATTACCTGGAACCAAATAGCGAAAACTTGAGACACCCACCAACCTCTTGGTTCGCGTGGTAAATATGGCCACCCCCTCTCAGAGAGAGGCCTGATGATGATGATGAAATGACAGTGAAACGAATACCAACGGACGTATTTAAACCTTGCTATATACTCGTATAATTCGTATTTTTTTAGCGTGCTAAAATCATCAAATGACTCGTCCCACCCAGGTCACGTAATGCAAGTCCCGCGACCCCGACAGGCTTTGGCCCTCTAAAGGGGGGCCCCGTCATTTTTTGCTGACACTCTTTGAGGCGCGCGTGGAACACAACGCGCCATCCACTTATCACTCCGTCTCACCCCGCAGCATGGCCTCGACCAATGCCGGGCGTGAGAGGTCTCCGCCTATCGCCGTCGTGAGGACACGGCGGTGCTCTGCCCAAGCGGGGCAGATTGCGGCGTGCCCGGGTTGGTTTCGTGCTTAGAGATTAAACCCCCAGATCAGTCCAAAGTATTATTCGTTCGTAGTTCTCAGATAAACGCCAAGGTTTCATAAAGTTTCACCGCTCGGTATCGGTTCAAACTAGAACTATCCATCGTCAAACATAACTGGTGTAAATTGTGAGTGTACTAGGCACTCCCACTGCCTAACCCATGAGGAATGTCGGCTTGATTTTACGTTAAGTTCCTTTGTCAAGACCGAAGCATGTATCAATAAAAAAAAGTGTACAACTAATTGTACTCATTAGTTCAGTTACTTGGAGTACTTTGACGCCTAAGTATCTTTGCCTTTTTGTGTTTTCTTTTTTTAATAATATTTTTAGTTTTAATTTAGTATCTTATTGTAAATATTCTATTAATAATATTTGTAATTTTTCAGTTTTAGTGATGTACATCTTTTACACCTTTAAATGAAAATTATATTATGTCTTGTTAAGACTGCATGTTTTGTACAAAAACTTTAAACAGGTTAAAGTGAGTATCTGTGTTGGACAGATGTTTGGTTTGTCTCTAGTTAAATTGTACTCATTTGTATAGATATTCGAGCTGTGGAGTTGACGGCGCCTTGTGTTCCACGCGCCCAATTAAGGAAACTGACGAGGCTTCCATAGGGCCAAGAAGACCACTGGCAGAAGCTAGTGTCTAATAAGATAAAATAAATAATAATAAATATTCCACAACTATCACACAACGCCATCTAGTCCCAAGCTAAGCAGAGCTAAAAAGAAAAAAAAAAGAATCAGAGTTAGATCTCAAATTAACATAATTATTATTTACGTGCAGAAAGTCCCAATACCTATTTTCCCATGGGAAGCCCATAGGCATCCAGAACGTGAGCGACGTTATCAGATTCTCAGAAGTTAAAAACAACTACAGGACAGACAGACAGAGCTTTGAGATAGTGTCGCAAATTGTCGCTGTCAGTAGCTTAGTGAATCCAAACTATAGTATCGACGCTAGGCTGTTGGTCTGCCAACAGCATAACGTAACAAAAACACAACAAAACACATATTTATGTATGTAGTTTGGTACAGACACTATTTTTAATTAAGTTTTTAAAAACTGCCGCACAATAGAAGCTTCTCCTGTGTCGTGGTTTCGTTTACAAGCTCACATACACAAATAAAATGAAATGATTGCCATTGTTACAGAGAGGACAGTCTCCCTCGCCTGTCCAATAGCGACAATTCACCTGAAACTATGAAAAGCTCTTTTATCTGCGCCTTAGGCACTTTAACAGGTGTCGCCACTCAAAGGGTTTCATTTCCGCGCTTCCGATGCAAACAAGCATCGCACAGTGAACGATTTAGGTCGCATAGCTAGTGCCACTGCGACCATCCCACGTAACTCTGGTTGTACTTTATTATACCTATTGCGCGTACACATGGATACAAATCAAGCTGTACAAAACTAGTTTATAGTGGTCTCGCTTTGCGTGCATCTTTCTGCACATTCTACGATCAACTTATACTGGTTTTGAATAACTCGATGTCTGGTCGTGTGTACGTAATTAGTATGTTTTTATTTACTCTTTGAGGGCTACTGTGGATGCTTTTGGGGCCTTCGGGCGACACTCCTGGCGCTCTATATTGAAACAGATTAGGAAGTCTGTCTAATTAAATGCCTTAATTTTTTTTTAAATGTAGTACGTGGACAGCCTGTTTGTTATTAATCTAAATAAAAATGACCGTAGGTTTTTAAAAATAGCCATCTATTCATTGCTAGGTATAAATAATGTTGGTCCAATTTACGCTAAATAATGTAAATGCATTATTTAGAGTAAATTGGACTAAAATGATTTTATCGAATTAAAAATGAAGCAACGGCTTACGCGTAGCAAATGCGTAGCACACGTAGCGTTCCTGTAGCATCGAACTACCCTTTCGTAGGCGGCTACGAAAAGACGTAGCAAAAACTGTAGGCGTAGGGGTGCTACGCGTCCTCGACGAATTCAAGCGCCCTTTGCACTTATTAAAACGGCGATTTTTTTATGTAGTGCGGAAATGTAATAAATAAGTTTTTTTTACTTTACCAAAAATACCGCTTCTTTGGAACGCAAATAGCAACAGGAAAAACAAGGTGATTTTTGAGAAACTCCATCCAGTGTAAGTTAAAACACAAAACAAAATACCCTTATTGAGAGAGTGTATACAAAACCTGTAACACGGAGGTGTAGAACCCTCAGTCGTGCGTAGATTAAATTGATTTAATAGTTAAAACACATGTGTAGCACACAATGCGTTGTTCCGTTGCGATGACGTGACGCAACGCAGCGCAACGCACTAATGGAGCCTCGCTCTTAGTGCTGTACGCACATAAAGCTTACAATCCGATTTTGTTACGTCGGGACGAATAATTGTTTAACAAATTTTCGTACTGACGGGAGATTAAAATGGACACTTTTTAAAGTTGCATTTTCAAAGCCTCGTTCGCAGTGGTTCGCTGATATATCAGATTTGAAGTCTTCTAAACGGTTATTACCCGCGGCTTTTGTGTCAGTTACAGGAAAACGTTAGTTAGTTCCTTTTAACTACTTATTAGCTAACAGTTAACTATTAATTAAAAATGCCAACGTTAAAGAACTGTAAGTTAAAATACTCACCATAAGTTTAAGACTTTTAACTAAAAGTTTACTTAACTGCAGATTAAACAACTAGCCCACAGTAATGACACTCAGTAATAACACCCGGTAATGCCACTCATTAATGACACACTGTATTATAAACCAGTTATGACACCCGGTAATGATACTCAATAATGAATGGTGTTGTACTATAACTAAACTCAGCATTTCGGCTCGTGTTTTATGAGATTTCAAAATCTTTTATGAAGTTCCTGATAATTTCTTTTTTGGTTGACTAACGAAGCAAGGCAACCAAGCCAACCAGACCAACGGGTCTACTGTGTTGATCCCCTAAAGATTGGTTCAATTCGGAGGCCTGTAGCAAGTCGTATAAGTACTATAAATAAATAAATAAATATTTCACAACTATCACACAGCGCCATCTAGTCCCAAGCTAAGCAGAGCTTGTGTTATGGGTACTAGACAACTGATAAACATACTTATATACATATTTCTAAATACATACATATTATAGATAAATTACACCCAGACACAGAACAAATGATCGTGCTCATCACACAAACATTTGTCCTGGGTGGGAATCGAACCCACGACCTCCGGCATAGCAGTCAGGGTCACTAACCACTAGACCAACAGGCCTGTCATATACCCTATTATACAGCAACGACCTGCAATGCTATTCTCTAAAAGACCTTTCTAAGCTGTACTTCACAACGAACTCGTCATAGAAACAGAGAGGTGGTGTCTCGAAACGTCGCTGTCAATGGCTTAGTAAATACCAAACTGTTTCGACGCTGGGGAGCGCTGCACACAACACTGCTGTAGATACTGAAGCTATCATAATATTATTTCTGGCAGTGGAGCATTCAAATTTCAATATTTACCATAGAAATGAATTCTGTACTGGGCAACTTCTATCCCGATAGTTGTCGGTAACCATAAACGACGGAATAATTATGCCAATCCCGGTTTTGAAGAGGTCCAATCACAAAGCTATCAAAGAGGACCAAAATTTGGATTGAGCTGCGATATTAATTTCGGGCGGTAATCTTTAGTAAGAACATAGCTCCGTATCAAAGGACGTCATTCAATACTCAAGCATTACTTAAAACTAGATTCAAGCTATTTGATTGGTTGAAACTAGTTTTAAGTAACGCTTAAGTATTGAGGTGCGTTCTGTAATACGGGCCTTACAGAGAAATTCAGAACGTAAAACTCGTGACTTTTTCCCCTGATAACTTTAGAAATTGGCAGTTTTTTAGACGGAGTGTACCATTTCTGTGTTTAACTAAGCTACTCGCCGCTAGATGGCGCTTTCCTAACTTTTTATGAGTACATTAATTATATCATTATTTATATATATTATTCACTGATATCTGTTAAACTTCTTTACTAATGATTACAACACTTTTTCAGCTTCAGCGTATTGTGCATTTTGTGATAGAGAGGGATCTCAAATATCACACAATGCAAAAAAGCAAATGCAAAATTGTACAAAAACAATGGTAGGTACAATGCAAAAAGCAAATGCCAATTGGTATGAATCTATGATTGGAGTAATAAGAGTAAAAATGTATCTGGTTAATTACAAGGTCTTTCAATAGGAATTGAATACATTTATATAAAATTGTTTGTTTATTTATAAGGAAAACAAAACACAGATCAGCCAGAAATTAAAGTTAGGTACTACAGATATTCATTATGTAACCGCTGCACACCGGTACAAGCGACCACCTAATAGGCATCTGTTTACTCCGCAAGGGACCACGATAACACGCATTCTCATATGTATATTACAAAAGGGAAGACCGATAACACTACACTTTACAGCTAGTAGAAAATAAATATGTAAACAACTTGTGTGATGCATTCAAAACTAGTGTTGTAAACAATATTTCAGTGTAAGGTATTCAGTAAATAGTCAAGGAGGAAAGTTATGAAGCGAATTTATGAAATGGATCAAATGGACTTCAAGGGCCGGGTAAAGTGGCGCATGGCGGTCGCTGAGCGGCGCAAGCGACAAGACGAAGCGTTTTTTTTTATATACCGCGAAACTAATGCGCTACATATGAATACGCTGCATACCTAGTATTAATGTTAAGAGTAAATATGACATGGTCTGCTTTTTCCTTTATTTATTTATTTTCAAATAAATGTAGGTATATTTTTAATAAAATAAATATTCCACATAAATAAATAATTCCTCCTCCCTTCATCCCACTGGTGGGCAATGGTCTCTTCCCATGACTTCCAGTATTTTTTATCTAGGGCCAAAAGCCAGCCGAGGTCGCGGGACTCATCAAGGAACCGTGGTCCCGGAACGTAGAAGGCTATCGAAGGACGCCAAAGTGAACCACTGATCGTGGTTGCACTGATGGTTTTGTCCAGCTCGTACCTCCATCTTCTACGAGGTCTGCCACAACGCCTTCTAGCTGTGTCAGGGCTCCACGAAGTGGTTACTTTGGCTAAACTTTGAAAACCTAAAAAAATATAAATAAATACTACATTTTTCCACTTCTGCAAGTACTTAAATTTTTCCTTACATTAGTTAAAGACAAAAAACACCTTCGTCAAGATATAAAATTTTTTGTAGGTATTTTTTTTTACCTAAATCAAGTCGAAACAAACGAAACGTATTTAACTATAGCTGGTGATTAAATTATCAAATCAAAACTGGCTCAAACTTTTTCGACAGAATTATTTTTATTTTTATATCAGACCATGAACTGACCATGACTTGCTTGACTCTTTCCAGTTCACGAAAGTATTAAAAAAAAATCGATTCGCTTTCCTTTGAGTTATTCAATTCTAATGCTAATATGAGTAATTCAACTGGTCCAATTCCAGAGTATTTTGCCTCTTATTAGATCCCATTTCTACAAACCTCAAAGCTAATAGTCTACAAACGCTACCGCTCCTCTCGAATTACAAGTGTTATCGGCTGCGTCGGCGGGCCATGTTCAATCACTTTGCCCCAGCAGCCGATCCCGGCGGAGAGGTGTAACGAAATGCCCGCCCAGCACGTGACCAGGGATCGCGATACATCCAATGAATAGTTACTAAAACTAATGTCAAAAACGTTTCCAAAAATAGAATTCCTAGACGAAATTACATTATATTAGAGATGGCTACACAAAAAGTTAGGTATTGAACTAATTATCTAATTCTAATTTAGGCGAAAACCCAACCCAAGAAACGTTGATATTTAATTAATAAATATTTCGGTTTCCATAACATAGGAATAAGGAAATCGCTTTCAAGTTAGCTTAGCAATTCCTTCCTGCGGCCGCGGATCTGTATAAAGCTTAGCATCAAGTGGGAAGTTTTGAAATTCAAAAATATTTGGCGGAAAATTTCTGAATCGTTTTACCTACCCCTGTTACCTGTGACCATTTCTCAACGAACAACCTATCAAGTCAACATACCTGTGAACATTTCTCGGCATTCAATGCATAAAACAGCTCATCAGCATAAATGTTTAAGTATAAGATTCTATTAGGCTTTTAATTCTAGGCATACCTCCAATTGTATTTAATAATAACCTTTGTTATTCCACTGTTGGTCACAAGCCCCTCCATATCCTACCAAGAACTCTTTTCTATTGCCTCTTCGGACCAGCCAATTTAAAATATGTAGGTGTTTGTTTTAGACGTCAGTCCGTCCACTTTGATAGTGACAGCCTTATTTCCTGTGTTTGTCACGTGAAATAGGCCAACGTGAAAATGTCACCCGCTTTTGAAATTGCATTCCAAGGCAACGATTTCAATAATGGACACGTAAATGCCTCAGCTAGAACATATTTATTTGTTATTTATAGTTTAATTTAGCCTTTTGCTGTTTATAATTAAAATCATGCAATGTGGCTAAAGTAATAGGACCCGCACGGGTCAATAGAAGGCTATGCTTGCCGTAGTTATTAATTTGTTTTCTTTGATTTTCTATGTATATTTTTTTCCTTGGATATAAGATCGGGATTTAAAAACCATTAAGTAGCCTAGAAAGCCATATACGGGCCCCATTCTTTGTTTCTTGTTTGAGTTGTCGCCATAGTTAATATCAAAGTTATTAAGCCGCTTCTAGGAACCTATATAAGAAAGAAAATTGTTTTTATTGGCATTAAAATTTAAAACTAAGAAAAAACATATCTTTTAATGCCAGAAGGGCCACAGTTCAGTATAATGCCAAATGGCAGCACAAAGTTTGCCACCTGACGATGATTTTCAGCTGAAACACACGAGTGCCATACGCTCGAAATCAAATTTGTAAATACTTTTTTAAATACAACGTGTAAAGTACAAAAAAAACTGTGTAAAAAATAAGTAAAAACACACAAAAAAGTTTAACATCTATTAAACACTTGTATAAAAAACTGTCAACTGCAATTTGACGTTGATATAAGGGTCGTTGGGCAAAAAACCTTTTTTAGACAAGTGTTCAACAGATGATTAATTTTTGATACAACAAAGAGCTTGAACTCACAATCTCCTGCATGAAAGAACGAGCCATCACGTTTGAGCTATCACATTCAAAGACGATCCAAACCCGAATAACGACTTTGAAAACGTAAGTAGTAGAACTAGCTCATAAAAACACGTAGGTAAGTATTTTGTAATGTAGCTTGACATCATTGTTACAATGTATAATAGGTATTATCGAGAACGGCGAGCATTTTCCACATGACTGCCAAATGCTGGATTACAATACCTACCAACCTTTACAACGCGTGATCATCAATACGCATTCAGTCACTAATGCACACGCGGTCGCAGTCATCAGTTTAAACGAACACTGCTTGGACTGAAATAAATATTGTGATAAACTAAGGGAATCAGATTATAAAAAGATATTAATAGTGTTTGGACAATAAAATGGACAATAAAGGTTTCTTGGTAGATGAGAACTTGTCGACAAGGGAAGTGAGAACAGAACATGGTTGCGTGGCTGTGTACAGGAGTGGCCGCGGCGGAGACGACCCCAAGTGCAGGAAATTCTGCGCAGTCATACCAGCTTATAGTTTGTAAGTAAACACAATAGAATACACCGTTACAGGCATGATGACATTGACAGCATCAATAAATTGCATACTCGTCAGTTTTGAAAAATATGAAAGCTTTTTTTTCTGTCAAAAGTGTAACACAACAAAACTTGGAAGTGGGGACTCGTGACGCCAGAACTATAAAAAATAATACCTACCTAAAGTGACGCTATTGTGAATTTTAAAAGCGTCGTATCTTCGTCAATTTTGGCTTGCGTACAAACAAAAGAAAAAATACGGGTCACATATAATTTTTGATTTATCTAATTGACGACTAAGTAACTATGTAATTTTTTAGTTTTTTTCAATCATTTTAATTGCTTCATATATTTTTTTATATCAATGGTTGACAGCGTAATGCAATGAATATGATTGAGAATTCTAACGACCTGGAGATAAGAGTGAATTGCACAGTTAGCCTGATGGTTCGGGAAAGAACAGAATAAACAGATTTATTTTTTAATGTCTTTGGAACGAAAGCAGAATATTTTTACGCCAGTGCTGCGACTTGTTCAAGGAGCAAGACTTCTTGGACTTACTATGTCTTATTATTTTACTCTGATAAGTTAATTATACCCTTAAATACAGGCCATCTTTAACTGTTACGTACGTTACATTACTCGTAAGTCGTAACTATCTACGTCAAAAATTAAGGATGCCTGATCTTTTCAAGGAAATGACCAAGCGTAAGTCGTAACAATAAGTATAAAATTAGAAATTAACCACTGAATCATAAATAGTTCATCACTCAAAGGCTTAATGCCTTTTAGCTTTTGAAATTGTATGGGATGTTTTTAATTATAATTAATTAATTTTTAATCAAAGAGTTAACAATTTAAAGAAATTAAGTATATTTGAAGATATTTTGATGCATAATCTACTTGTAAATATTTTTTTTATCTAAATTATTTACAGTTTAAATATACATTGCTTTTAAAACCGCCTTTTTATCGTTCTTACAAGATATCTTCGCCTTAACTTTTAAACATAAACAACTAGCGATGTCTATGGAGCAATAGAAGAACTAAATAATGTCTAATAAAAAAAAATACCCAAACAAATAAACCCTTTCTGTTCTTTTGGGTAAAAAATTACAGATTGAAGTAGGTCGATTTGCTGGCGTCTGCTGTACATGATTATACATTTCAAATGCTATGTAGTTTACTCAAACAAGTAGATCTTACCACAAATTCCACACACACCTTAACATCTAATAATAACCTAACAACCCTTCATACAGCTGTTATTAAACTTTGCCGAGGAGTCACAGTGATCACCATGAAGGAATAGATAAACTTCTAGGGTGACCACTGACCAGTGTGGTGACACTTGTGGCGAGCTGCGACCTGATGAATGAAGAATGAGGTTATTAACGACATCTGTGCCGCGTGCTGTAAAACTTCATTTTGCTAAGTACTTTGCATTGGTACTAGAGGGCGCTATGTGTTGTTTTTTATTGAATGTTTCTTACGTTTCCGTAGTTATGAACAGTAGTTAGTGATTTAAAAAATGACGGGTGCTGCAAAATATCACTTATTCTGAAACACTTCAATATTCGACATCTATCCTCTGTCTCATCTGTATGATTGTATTGTTGTGAAGCTGTCTCCCTCAGTACGTCACAGCTAATGTACGTAGTATGTTTGAATTGGAAATAGATGGCGGCAGTAAGTATTTTGTTTTATTATATCCCCGAATGTTCCAAATAACCATATAATTAATATTATATTGGTGTACCTCTTAGGGTGCACCCATTGTAGTCCTATTCACATTAAAGCTCTTATTTCATGCAAACAATAAAGATTATTCTTCGTCATAAATACACACATCATTTAAAAGGATCTTCAATTCCATATATTAAAAGACATTAAATTTTAATTATAAAAAAAATAACAATATCAAAAATCTTTATAATCTTGTAACTTGGTTAGTAAATATTAATCAAGATATTGAATGTCGTAAAAGACTAAGATCCAGAAGTTCTAATTGACTTAAAGTTCGTCAAAAAAAAAGTTAAAGCTGTTAAGCTGTCATTTGTTTGTTATAAATTTTCTTCAACAGGTTACCACTAAAGTAAACCGGTTTTATTTGAATTTATTAAACCTTTAAATTAAATTAACTTCTATTGTGTTTTACACTGACGTTTAATTAAAGGAAGCTTTGTAATAAAAACGTTCTTGTCTTCCATCGCAGTCTATAGACAGGTACAAAATAACAAATTTTAAATTTTTCGTAGGCTTATCATGCCGAAACTATTGTAATTTCCCGGGCTGTAAATTAAATAATTGACATATTTACATACGCATGCGCTTCCAGTACGTCGCGAAGTGAGCTACGTCTGGCAGTGGCGTTAAGTGAGAGGGGTTCCAACCAGACAGCAACTATTCAGTTGTCGGCATTTTGCTACGGTGGTGCTCAGTGTGACCGGGTTCGCGACTTAGCTGCTTAACGGCCAATACTCGACAACCCATAAATTATCAGTTAAACATCCACCATTCTAAAAAGGTAAGGTAACAAGAGGGTTAACAAACATATTATAATAGTTTAAAGTCAGGCCGCTACTTACTTTTCGGAACTCAGCTGTTCACGTAACTAGGCATTAAAGTTCACTGCCAACTATTAAGTTTTGAAGTTATGGAAGTACAACTGTTATAAGTATTCTTATTTGTATTTTGTCACTGACAGCAAGCATTTACAGGCATGATCTGTTTTTTTTTATTTGCTTTGTTTAAACTTTTAATAAAATTTATTTTTGTTGGTGTTAAGTCGGCATGCATCAACAACACGGCTTGCTGCATGGTGGTTCTCACATGTGCCAGGGTCTTCTGATCCACTGTTTACAACGGCCTATAAAAAAGAAAAGAGCTTTGCAACTCCAACATAGAAGGGCAGTTAAGAAGAGTCTAGTTAATTATTTCAACACGTGTGTACCTGATTTCACTAACACGTTGATGGAGTGAGTACTCTGCCCTTAGCATGTGCTTCTTCTGCTACCTTCTACCACCCACTTTCTACCTATTATTGCATGTACTACAGTCCTAGACCCTTTTATTTCAAAACTAATTTTACATGTTTCTAAGTATCCTCTTTCTTGCATGCATATTTATTTAATTATGTAGGTAATTATATTTTATCTTGAAAAATATAAATGTAGGTACAACTAGTCAAATACCTTGTGAGTAGTACAAGGCTATTTAATAATAAGTAGATAAAGTACAGACTTATAGAATACTATAATCATTTTTTCTAGGTTCACTTATCATAATCCATATAAGGCCAGACACATATTGAGAAAAATATCTTTTATCATAAGTAAAAACAAAGAAATAAAAGTATTATGTGATTTATACTTAATTAACCAATAAAAAAAGATAATCAAAGAGTGACTTTTTAAAAGCCAATTTCTTTTATTATGATATAAAAGAAATTGGCTGTATTACTTTTTCTAAAAAAAATCAATTAATACCATCACCTTGAGAGACATTTAAATTATAGCAAAATCAACAAGTTTGACTATTTTTACTAGTTACATTACATTATTTAAAAAAAAACTTTTCTGTAACAAGGTAAAACTTCTCTCTATATTTTGTTCCTACTTCTTTAAACACCAGTCTCCAAACTCTAGGTGTTTAATATAAAACTGCTGATAAAAAAAAACAGAAGGGTAAAATGTTATTCTCTTTTTAAACAATATTGAATAATTTCTTAGTACTCAATACGTTGCCGCGTTCATTAGGTACTTAGGTACCGCTTCACGTGATCTTTTTGCCGGTAACCTTGGTTACTAGAGAGTGGGTCGTACGCAGACTTCACTGCCGATTATTTTGGACCATCCTGTTCGGTACATCATCCTTTTTTTTAAACGGACCTTATTTTTCGACTCGAAACAGGTTCTGGTTTTAAACGAGTGTATGATCGATTTAATTCGTTTATAATTTCTTATACGACATTCCGCGAAAGGTGGATGTTTAATAAAAGTAACTAAAGCATGTTTCAAAACGTTGGAATAATAAAATGCTCGTAGTTCATTACATTTCGCCAAATGCCGGAATGAGCTTTAAACAAACCACCGGATTACCAATCTGCATTCGACATTTATGGTCGAAACACTATTGGTATGAAATTAATAACGATATTTATATGGCTTCTAATTATAGCTGATTGAGTTTTTAGTAATTACCGACTGAAATCACATAATACCTAAATGTTTACCTCTGTTGTATTTTTAGCATACTACCTACTTTCAAAATTATTGTTTGACATTTATTTCAAAACTTTTTTTTTTATATGTGCCTGTACTTTTCAAGTACTGTACACTTCACGCACTTAAACAGTATGCTACATACCCTGCACTATTTCAGAGGTACCTTTGAAGAACGCGCAACGGCGTTTATGGAGATGCCTATCAGTGCTGAAGAGACTGCCCTTCTCGGGTAAGTAGAAATCACTCACATAACATTAAAATGTAGAGACATCGTATTTTTTTTTTGACTCATAAATTATTACCATGTAGGTAGGTATAACTAGAATAAAAAATGTTGTATTCTTCTTCTATGTATTCTTCTATTATCTTTGTATTGTAAATAAGAATCGCTCACATAATGTAAATAGTGTCTATCTACAATTGAATAATTCTTTCCATTAAAACCGTAGGGCATAAAGGATAATGATAACTAAATAAATTGTCTACAATTAGCGAGTCCTATTCCGAGACCTATGATTTTTTAACAGAAAAAAACTGAATTATCAATCCTTCATTATTTTTCTTTAAATATTGACGTTGGTTTCGTATCAACTCACAAATATACGGCATGTTGCGTGATAAATAATCGTGCAAGGTCCACAGTCATTTGCCAGATATAAAACACAGGACCAAACGGCGGACGTAACTTCCGTTATTTATGAGACGCCAGTACAATAATCACACCACCATTTTACTGAACTGTACCGAACCTACGCTTATTCGAGCTAGCGGATAGCCATGGAATATAAAACCCGCGTTCCATACTTAGTTCTGACTGTCCAATGCGCATGGTTGTTTGTTGGTTCTCATAGATTTACGACGCCTGGCATAACTTATTTTAAACTCCGAATTTTGGCCAAATCTTGGCCAAAGAATATTTGCTTGTCAAGATTTATATGTACTTACTTGTATCCAAGTCGCCGTTCATTGCGTCCGATTAAAAAACAAAAAACAAAAGTAATTATCTTACACTCTTCTAAAAGAAACACAATATATTGCTTCTTAATTAAGTTAATGCAACTCCTTCCGCTGTAAAATAGTCCATTACGTTTTGTACTTACGGCAAAAGCCGATTCTTGCAATACTAGTCCTTCCACGTATCGCGTTGAATTTACTCAATTTTCAGCTTTGTTGCGAAGCTGTTACAGTCTGGTTTGAATCAAAGTTTACTAGCATCTAGTTACAACGCAAATTGCGTTTTGAGAAAACCCGATTGCTATTGAAATAACGCTTTAAATACACGTCATATTGAACGTCTGTAGCAACTTACCTGCTGTTTAACATTTTAGAAATCGTATCAAGGGTTCACTTACTCACCACGCTATTTCAATGGGAAATGGAGTACATGGAGTGCATCAGTGCATGCCATCAGTAAAATATAGCTCAAGGTTTCAAGCGTGATTTTCACAAGCGTCGCTTTAGATAAAAGGGAGACCGACCGTCCAATCAAGGGACCCAATTATGTTTGTATCATTATTATAAAACCGCGCGTTAATTTATTAAATTATTCAAGCCATTCTAATTATACCACTTTGTAATAGACCCTTTTGCCCTTTTAATAAAAATATTAATTAATTGTTATCTACTTATAAAATGTTCAACAAAATTATGAATTCTTTCAGTGCAAGTTTTTGTAGAATTTAGTTTGTTCGAATGTTTCATGAGCCAGGTATTGAGATTTTGAGCAATACAATGAAAACAGCTTCAAGGCTTCTGTGCGCCCAGTACTTAGTCGCTTACACCATCTTACCGCCATCTCCTTCGAACCTAACCTGTCCGAGTCGGGGTGCCCGAAGTCCCGAGCTCGCTTCGTAGCCAAATGGCAAAAAACGGAACCCTTTTAGATTCGTCAAGTCTGTCTGTCTGTCCGTATGTCATAGGCACTCTTCTTCGAAAGTATAAGAGCTATTCTGTTGAAATTTAGTTAGTATTATGTGAACCGCATTAGGAATCTCATACAAAAATAAAAAATGGGGTTCCTCATACTTAGAATTGAAATTCAAAAAGTTTTTTTTTTCACCAAACCCATACGTGTGGGGTGTCTATGGATATGTCTTTAAAAATGATATTGAGGTTATACTATCATTTTTTTCTAAACTGAACAGTGTGCGAGAGAGACACTTCCAAAGTGGTAAAATGTGTGTCCCTGTAACTTCTAAAATGAAAGAATGGTAAAAAAAAATGATAAACATTACCATGCAAACTACCAACGAAAATTGGTTTGAACGAGATCAAGTAATTAGTTTTTTTGAATAACGTCATAAATCGTAAACCGCATAAGACCGAAAGTTAAATCCTTTCAAAGTTACAACCAACTACAAGAACTTTTATATTATGTTACTTGCTGCTACGGAACCCTTTATGGGCGAGTCCGACTAGCACTTGGCCGGTTTATTTTGTTAACTTTTCTTGAAAATTCAGTAAGTTTAATTTCTTTTAATTGACATAAACACTACAGGTCCTATTTATTACTAACCTATTTTATTACTTTGCCCAAAATGGGGTGGTGGGCATAGGGTGGGCATTAGTCATTATGGCCGGGAAAAGTGTTTTTAATCACATTGCCCAATTAAGTCGGGCATTATGAATACAGACCGGACATTATTAAAAGTGCCCGAACTTATTGCTATAAACTTTAACTTAAGATATCTAATTATACTTTTAGACAGAACCTTATTAAAAGTATAATTAATGATGTGCGCCAAGTTTTGATGACACCTAGGTTCGACGGTCTCGGGATTCGCCCTATTATATACGATATATACATCTAAAGTATCAAAATATCTATATGCATAAATTGCACAAGACAAACATACAACCAGTCAGTGCAAAATTCAGAATAAGCATCGTAAAGCGTGTGCGCTATTTAGTTAAAAACATAATTTCGTAAAACTTCCAAAGATTTGTTGTGACCTAACAGAGGTCCCAGCATCCAATCACGAACTTTTTTTTTCCTTACACTTAATGGAGAATTCTTGTTGTCAATCTTGTTGAAACATTCAGATTATTCTTTTAGGGATTTAGGCATTATCTATAACCGTCACTATAAATCAGTGTTTGACTTATTAAATTTTAGAGAAGTATTAACCGTTCACAAAAGTAATAATACGCATGAAATGTAAGATAAGATTCCCAATGGAATACCAATAATTCAGGCCGTTTCTCGCAATTTAACGGTCGTCCGACTGCCTGAAATGTAGTCCATCATTGTGCTGAAAATATCAATTTAGGGGCGACAAAGATGACAAGCTATCATTGAGTTCGAGGCTGCCGCGCGGCAGCGTAGAATTTCATAGGCGTTCATACGTCTACACTTTGATTGACAGATTTCGAGTACTAGCTTTCGTTTTAATGCTTTCTCTCAATAAAAGCTACAGGGTTGTCTATCTTCTTTTTTAATGCTATTAATTTGTTAGTCAATAACATCATATACATTTGCATTTTTGTGTTTGCACATAAACACAATATTCACTAAAAACGATCTAGCTAGCGTAGCTGCCATTCGAACTCCGAACGTTATTCTGAATTTTAATGAGCTGGTTTTGGCAGTTGGGCGTTAGTCATAGTCGGCGTGTGCGCATAGAACGTGTTCAAATAAAAATGACATAAGAAACGTAACGATTGAGATGTATTTAGTTAAGGAACAAAAATTGGTGTATACAGTTGGTGTCTGTTTATAGTTTTAAATCAATAATAAAAATCTATGTGAACATTATTAAGATGGACATGTAAGAAATTCCTCTAGTGTAATGTGAAATAAAATTGAAGGTCGCCTCTCGGGGGAAATGCCACCGTGTGAGTATTTTGTTTGTGACATTTTATTTATCATATAAATATTTTCTCGGTAAAATCTCAGAAACAAAACATTATTAGGAACAGGGATGCGATAATACATGATGGAGATAATATAGGTACCGTACATACAGATACAACAAATACATATTATATTATCTACTTCTAGTCTATAATATCCTTTCTATTTAAATGAATCGGGCAGAACTGTTTAAATAAACTTATTGATAAGTTAGAAATAGCACATACACTCGTAATACGCATTATTCATAGGTAGGTAAAGGACTAAAGTTCAGACTTATTCCAAATATATTTTACCTACACTATTGTTGGTACATGAATATCCTACGAAATGATTCCTCTTTCAACACGTATTCGTCCCTAGGGGGGAAAGGTATATATGTTTATAGATATATGTTTATTATTAAACCAAGATCCGCTTTTGAGCTTTTGATTACTTTTAGACCACTATACCTGTACCGTACCAGTAGTTCCTAAGATTAACGCGTTCAACTTAACAAACAAATACATTCTTCACACCATCCCAACTATCCCAACTAATATTATAAATGCGAAAGTAACTCTGTCTGTCTGTCTTTTCTTCACGCCTAAACTACTGAACCGATTTGTGTGAAATTTGGTACAGACATAGTTTGGAACTTGAGAAAGGACATAGGATAGTTTTCACTATTCCACGCGAACGGAGTCGCGGGCAAAAGCTAGTCATAATATAAGTTTAGAATTTACCAACAAAATTTTTTTTTGCCAGCGGCTTAGACCGCTTTGGTGTCCGCAACTATCTCTGTGTACTATTACTACCCGGAACAAAAAGTATTTTATGTCCTAATCTTCAATAGGCTTCTAACGTGTAAGCTTCTTGCCTAGTTTAGAAGCCAAATGTTCGTCTCCTTGATTATTTTATTGGTGTTTCGAGTACAAATAAACTAATTACAAATTGAAGTTATCCGTGTTCCCAATTTGTACCAAATCCGTTCAGTTGTTGCGGTGGGAAGAGGTAAGAGACAGACAGTAATTACCTTTTTTTTTTTATTCTCTATTGCCCCACTGCTGGACAAAAGTCTCCCCATAACCTTCCATTCCTTCCTAGTTGTAGATTTCTCCAGCCTTCTTTATACGATAAATCTGCTGCGTCGTCATCGAACGCTCTTTCCTGAGCTTATACTTAATTGCATTATAATGCAATAACGCCGACTAGTTTAGTAACACCACAAACTTGCCGATGTTGGCAATTTAACCACTAGTCTGGTATTTTCGCCTCACCTGGAATACCATAGGTTGGCAAATGTTTGGAGAGACGACACGAGACAATTTCCGGCGTGCCATGTTTCCGCAAGATATTCTCGAGTTCCGTAGTGTACTTCCAACTAGTTGTTACGACTGCATTATACTTATAACAAATCAGTATCTACATAACAATAAAAATAAAAGCCAAAGCTAAAAGTAATAAAAATTAGGCAGACTGACAATTTATTCACATCCTGTAAAAAATATTAACCATATGATAAAAGAAAAACTTCCATTAAAATGTAAACTGTTTTCGTCCCATATAAAATTCCCTATGTGAACGAATGTATGAAAATGCAGGTAGAACTTGATCATCTGCAAAGAGGAAGGCTATCAAAAACCAAAAACAAGTTGGAGACCCACCATAAAGTATTTTTTAATCTTATTTCTAAATTCGACGTAAATGATAGTCAAAAAAAGTATTAGTTGTAAGGTGGATCCATCTAAACAAATATAGCGCTGGGGTATGTTAAATACGAGTATAGAACCAAAAAAAAAACCCAAAACGATGAATTATGAAGTTGAATGCTTGAATGCAAATGTTGGTTTGTAAAACTCGATGAGTCGACGATGTGTAACTTTGCACCTGCATAACATATCCGTGCCCTCTCGTTACTCCTTCACCTTTAATAGAACTCACGGCATATGTATCACCTTTTTTTTAACATGGTAAGATAATGGTGCAAAAGTTAGTGAATCCATTGAAATTACAGTTTCAATTTGAATTCACATTAAGCGCTGAACTGTAACACTTAAGTACAGACCCCAACTGGTCAACCTACCCCAAACTGTCCAACCAATCGAACATTAAATTTCCACTAATGTGATAAGGTTGAAACTCTATAATTTTTTGTTACGTGGTAAAATCATCAAATGAGTCCTCCCACCAGGGCAGAGCGGGAGGGACTGTCAGACTCGTACCGACTAAAATCCACGGTGTCCTTCAATAGCCCTTTACGTTCCGGGGTTACGGTAATTCGTGACTCCCGAGACCCCGGCAGGCTTTGGCTCTCTACAGGGAGGCCCCGTCACTATGCTGACACTCCTTGAGGCACGCGTGGAACACAACGCCTCGTCGACCCGGGCATGGTCAATGGCCGGACAGCGAGTCGCCCATTATTCGCCGCTCGCATGCTCGGGCTATGTATCACCTAGCGCGGATGTTACCTTTAACTTCTCGACGCTGAGCTGAATATAAAACAAGACAAATTCCCACATTATCTGCTACAAATTCCATATACTTAGCCGTCTTCAGAAAAACTTCTCAAGGGTCCAAACGTAATTGCTCTAGTTACTAATCGTTAGTGCGAAGAGATAAAATATCAGCAGAAGATGATCGTTAAACTTCGTCGTTAATTTTGAGGGTACGCACGTTATTCTGAGCGCTGCACGTTGCTGAACGCTTAAGTCTTGATTTACGGCTTTGTTACATAATTAGTGAAAAAGCGATAAGGTGAGTCGCAATGGTCGTGCCTGGTAGTCGTTCTCAAATTGAAAGTAGCGCTGTTGTCCCCGACCTCTCGTCCTGGCCCATTGCCAAGAAGCCCGGTCGATTCGGTGCCCCTCGCGCGCGGGGCGAGGGCATCGCCTGGGTAAGGCTCCAAACGAATCCTATGTTTTGACCTTATTTCCAAACGGATGTTTCTTACTTTCGCTTTTAATGTGGCTTTAAACCCTGACAAAGGTCTCGGAACCTAACATTGTTAGGTATTATAATGTAACATGGAGAACCCTCGCGCGAACAAAATCGGGATACAGATTTGTCAATTCTTGTTGTAGTTGTTTAAACCTCGTGCTAGAATTCATAACAACTAGTTCGTAGGACTCTTGTGGTTGTAATATCATATTTTCAAGTCCTGAAGGGTCCGACACTCAGGGACGGACGTGGGCGCCGCGTTCCAAATTGTTGGCAGCGGCGCATCGACATATTTTAGCAAGCGGCGGCTTTTGAGTAATACCTTTTATGGAGTTATTTATACTTTAAAACATTTGTATCTTTTTTAGGAACTACACACACCAATAAATTCTAAGCAACACATACAACACAATTTTACAATGTGTTTTCGCATTAAATCCTTAGTATTTCTTATTTATATTACATTTTAATGCTTTTTTGAAATTAAACAAAGATTGTTTCTTTTTATTTACTTTTTTAATAATCTTAATTAACAATAATTACGAGTAAGTACTGTAAGTACGTAGTACAAATTAAGGTGCCTAATCAACTTAAATTAAATGGTGGTACAAAAATTGCATAAACTAATAAAAAGCGTGGCCTCCACTGTTTTTAAAAACTTGCTGGCACCGATTATTCATAGAATCGATGAGACTGTTATCCAGTGGCAATTGCTCCCAATGAAATTAGTAGTAAGTCCATCAGTTGTTGGGTGGTTGTCACTCCATCCAAGTCCTTTAAAACACGTCTCTAGAGCATGTCCCATGCATGCTCGATGGAGTTGAGGTCTAGCGATTGTGCAGGCCAAGGCAATACCAGGATCTTTTCCCTTGCCGTTTACATAGGTATTGTCTACTTGGTAAGAAATGATATAGTAATTTATTAATAATTGATGTGTGTATAATGAAAATCTTACTTCTCAAAAATGGTATGTTGTTAAATAAAAGTTTCATGCAACATAACTTCTAGTTTACGTCATTTTAGGGAGATGCTGTGATAAAGTTGAATCGCCGAGTCGCCAAAAATACCTTCAGCCATTTGGTGATACGTCACTAGCTGTTCCCCGCGGTTTCACCTCCGCTGCTCGTTTCCTTTGGTCGTAGCGTGATGTTATATAGCCTAAATCCTTCCTCAATAAATGGACTATCCAGCACAAGAAGATTTTTCAATTCGAACCCGTAGTTCTTGAGATTAGCGCGTTCAAACAAACAAACTCTTCAGCTTTATAATATTAGAATTAGTATAAATCATAGTGAACAATATTGACTCACTTCATAAAAGAAGTACCTAACAACGAACAGGAAAAAATCCTGTTCCCCTAGGACCTACTTCTATAAATGCTTAAGTTTCTATTTTCTTTTTAAATGGATGTCACGCTTCTACTTTGAAACAATGATTTCTTGCAATATAAAAGATGATCTTGAGTAGTTACAAGGTCTTCTACGATTTGTTAAAGACGCATCATAAACGTTCAATCGAAATGCTGCACCGCCGGCTACAGAAGTTTGAACCTTGTGCAAAAGGACTAGGTACTTTTATTGCCTAATCTGAGAAGAGCAGACGGTGAATGCGAATGCAGGAAAACTTGGTGATGTCGCAAATCATACATATTTTTTCATTCTTTCTATCAAATCATCCTGTGACCTATCACCTGCATTCAGCACTAGCCTGTGGTAGAACAAACGACTTGAACTTGCTGTAATACTGTCTATACCCTTATCTGCCTTAATCGAATTTAAAGAGACTGATAACTAAATTGAGGGATTGTTCTAAAATACAGATATCAACAGTAGATTTCGCAAGGCAGATTAATAATTTGCCGACTTGAAAATGTTTAATTAAATCACTAAGAAAGCTTTCAATTCGAAGTCCAAAGTTTCATTAGAAAAAATATTGAGGTTGTTTTTTAATTTACCCGGTGGAATTGTTAGGAGAAATAAGGGGCTCACTGACTTAAAAAAACCGTAGTTTAACGTAATTTAAACTAGAAAATAGGATGATATACCAAAAAAATATCAGTCCCGCTTGATGACTGAAATGCTCAATTGAAGAAATCAGCGTCTGACTGCATCTGTTGAAGAAAATCGATCACCACTTCAACTAAGTCGGAGGCACGGCCATCAATTTCTCGTTACACAACATAATTGGTTGTCATTTCGTTCCTCGTAGCGTGTAATTCACCGCTGATTGACCAGATTCTGTTACGAATCCAATTCCAAAACAACAAGCTGACCTTTTTGAGAACTTAAATGCGATAGCAATAGAAACCGGGTTTACTTCTCATTTCTATTCATTGTGTGATTGAATAAAGCTATTTTGCTCCAAATACTTTATTTAGATTGGCATTTAAAGGCATGAAGGAGGAAGAGGTATGATAGATTTGCCATCAGTTGCTTAGCTAGGCGGGGGCGAAGCGGACCCTAGCTCCCGGCCTCACGCCTGCAGGGGCCTAGTGTTCACAAAAAAAAATGTTGACAACGGCGATCACCAGTCAGTAAAACGGTGCTACTTAATTAAGAATATAAAATAAACATGACCTACAATAACGTACTTGTGGAGTCTGATGAGAGGAAACTGAAAAAACCTAAGAGGCCTCGCAATGCTACCCCGGTACGTAAAGGGCTATTGAAGGACACTATTTTTAGCGTGGTAAAATCATCAAATAAGTCCTCCCACCCAGGGCAGAGCGGGAGGGACTGTCAGACTCGTACTTACTAAAATCCACGGTGTCCTTCAATAGCCCTTTTTTACGTTCCGGGGTCACGGTAATTCGTAAGTCCCGCGATCCCGGCAGGCTTTTGCCCTCTAGAGGGGAGCCGTCATTTTTGCTGATACTCTTTGAGGCACGCGTGAAACACAACGCACCGTCGCCGTCGACCCGGGCATGGACCATGGTCGGACAGTGAGTTGCCCATTACTCTCTGCCCGCATGCCCACGCCTACGGCGACTACCACTGCCGCTGGGGTGGTGGGAGGTCGCTGTCCTCTCCCTCACGCGGCCCGCCTCCTCCTTCGCGAGCATGACTGCTTCGCAGAAGGAAGCGGAACACAAATATTAAAAAAACTAGCTTTTGCCCGCGACTTCGTTCGCGTGGAATAGTGAGTTCCAGCAGATTTTTGGTTTTACCCACATAGTTCCCGATCTCGCGGGATATTCTAGGGAACTCTTCAAAAATCAACATAATGAGCTCTGCGTTTGAATTTAAGAGATGTATACTCATTTAGGGCATTAAAGCCGTTTTGCCGATCGAAAAAGGCGAAAATGTTATTTTTCCCTTATTTTCTCATCATTCTACTGATTTGACATTTCAGTCCAAAAGGAAAAAAGACTGTTTCTCCCTTGACAAATTTTCTATTATTTTAGGTTTTAGAGATTATGAAAGTTTCTTACACCAAGACATTTCTGTTTACCACGTTTTTAGTTTAGCCATCCTTTGCAAAAATATAAAGGTTTTGTGGTTTCGACACTCTTGAGCACGCAACGTAGAGTTGTCCATGGGAGAAACAGTCTTTTTCAAGATGTACCCCCGCAACTTTTAGCGTTTGCCCTTGGGCTTTATTTATGGTCATTGCAAACGCAGTTTACAGCGGAAACTGAACTCTTTTGAATTGGAATGGCAAATCAGTTGGAATGATGGGAATACGGGGAATAATAAAAGTTTCGCCTTTTGCCATCCCAGTCATAATAACAGCTTTAATGACATTCCGTCCTAAATAGGTTATTTGTAACCGTATGCCGTTATATAGTCTTGGTGGATCTAGTTATATAGTTTCTCATAAGCATCACAGGAACACCAATTATACAACGGAACAATTTAAAATTTACGAAACAGGACCAGTCCACATAAACTATCAATACAACCGACAATAAGTACAATTTTGTTTCCAACGCCATCTATCAATCCATAGTGACAACTCGTGTAACGATCGACACCATTGAACGATCACCGCCATCTATTGAGAGTTTAAGGAATTATCTATACTCCGTTAGAGCATTTCATAAATTTTATTTTTTATTTTTATTTTTTTGTAATAAAAACTATCCTATGTCCTTTCTCAAGTTCCAAACTATGTCTGTACCAAATTTCACACAAATCGGTTCAGTAGTTTAGGCGTGAAGAAAAGACAGACAGACAGACAGACAGACAGACAGACAGACAGAAAGACAGACAGACAGAGTTACTTTCGCATTTATAATATTAGTTAGGATATCAAGTTAATAAACCAGTTCCGTGTAAAACAAGTAAAAGTAATTTACTTGTTTTATACGGACCTGGTTTATTTCGCGGGCGACTTCCAATTGATTGGATTATTTGTCAAACAAAATCCCTTAAAAAGGTGTTTCGACTGAATATAATAAATGTAGTCAAATAATCAGGTATATTTGTATAGTCAAAGCTGTGTTCCACTTTTCCAGCCGACCCGGACGAACTAGACAGAAAATCCAGTGCTTATGTTTACATTCCAATAAGCAGGCTCCTCTTCGAGTCAAAACTTTTTCCTTTGGGAAGCTTTCCAATCCGCGATTGCCGAATTTGTTGCCGATTCTGACATTGACAGACGGAAGTCTGCCTGGCCCTTCGGCACAGTCCTCTTTTAGCTTAATAAAACGTTACATCAACTAAAGAGGCTCCATTTTATACTCAATTGGACCATTTCGTTGTCCGCACAATGTCGTAAATTTACAGTGTATTTGTTACGGAATTAATGTGTGTATCTCCCTAACTTTTATTTGCAGTTTGACACGTCTCATTAAAATGTACATGTTGATAATGATTTTCCTTAAGTGCAATTTCTGAATTTATGTTTCAGACAATTAACCAATAACGATTTGTATAGAACACGACGTGCATAATAAATCAAGTTAATTGCAAGGTTATAGAAACCTTGCAACTAACTGATTATGCTATATATATGTACCTATGCACATTATTGTTATTATAAGTCTGTGTCGTCCCACTGCAGGGCAAAAGCCTCCCTTCCCTCCTTCCACTTTTCGCGATCTAGTGCGATTGTAGGCCAATCTCTCAAAAAGGAGTCTAGCTTATCCCGCCGTTTCCTTCTGGGCCTGCAAATAGAAATATTATATTATGAAATGAACACGAAGTTACCACACGAATACAAAGCCGCTCGGATTAGGTTACCGTCCGCCTGTTGCCTAGACTTTCGAAGCTGTCTAGTAAAAACGCCAAACAAACGAATGACCAGTAAGATACTCGACACCCTTCAGTTGTTCGTATAATAAAACTCCTTCCCTTCACTCGATAAAACAAAAGAGCCTTCTAGCCATTTTTCCATAATCTTATTCCTACAGCTAAGTCTACCTTTCACTTCGGCTCATTGGCTGGCTCAAGTGCAATATTTCTTAAACCGATATGATGCTCATGTTCGTGTGAACGTATGTAAGGCTAAAGTTCTGTTTTTGTCTTGCTGGACTGCTTTAATAACTTTCAGTCCATTTCCCTGCAAATTGTGAGAACATTTTGGCCTAATCTAACGTAGTACGAGGTTTCGGAAGAAGCGGACGGCTTCTTCTGGTTTTTTAACCACTCTCATGTCCTAGAACCAAAAATTAAAATACATTCGACCCCCTTAGGCCCTCGTGATGGATTACAGCCCACTCCCTCTCACAAAGAGGAGGCTTGTGTCCCATCAGTGGGAAAGTAATTACTCGTGGTATACAAATAAATAATCCTACCTCCTTTTTGATTCTTCAGCAATAGAATATTGTTTACCTACGCATTTTATATACACAGAGGCAATTTGGAAGCGAACTTATAAGAAATAGCGTTGTTATAGAAAAAGGTATTTAATTATAGATATATTTTATATAGGTATACGTTTCTTCATAAAGTACTCATATATTTTTTTATGTATTGAAACATAATAAAAACGTGTAAACCACTGTTAAAGTAAAGTAATATTTTGAAAAATTGAAGAGCGAACAATGTAGTAATATTGTTTTCCATTTACCCGCGTTCTGAACATTTTCATTGCTTTTTAAAGAACTCACAAAATGCCAACAGCTCAAATGGTGCGTAAGTTTCACCAGATAAAAAATAATCTTAGACATATTATATTATGTTCATGTCATGTAAAAACCGTACTACATTAAAGCTGTTTCAAAGAGAACATTCAATCAATATTTATTTAAACACATATCTCGATAAAAAGTAACACTATACCTCATAAATAACATGTTTTTATGTATATTATGAGCTCCAATATTATTACATTCTTCAAGGAGGCTCTTTTATGTTCAAAGGAGCAATAGAAAAGGGATTAGCTAGGAAAGTGCGAGGGAACATTAAAATGAAGACTGTTTATAAAAGTTCTTAGGAAAATCTTTCGGTTTACAACGAGGTGGTCAAGTTTTTTCAGTTTAACTTGGAAACTTTTACGGCAACATTACTTAAGACGGATTAAAGATTTTACTGAACGCAACACAGATAAATATAAGAGTTGAGTGCTTCGAAATCTGTTTTAGGGCTAATAAAAAGTATGGTTTCATTTTATATTTTCCCCATTAATTTAAAGTCCTCATGATATTACTGTCGAGACACCGATTAGCAAAGTAGCCCAAAATATGTTTTGGCTGAGACTTACTTTATTGTTTCACTTAATTGTACAAGGCTACTTACGACAGCTCTGCTTTACCCTAAACGCTACGGATTTTTTTAGCTCATTTTTAGTTTTTTTTTTTACCACAGTTGTTTTTCCTCACAGCATGGATGACATCGAGCTAAGAAACATCCAGCTGCAGTTCCCGAGTGCGCTGCGGACTGGCGGCGAAGTGGGCTGCACGGAGGTGCGCGTACGCACGGATCGGGGCGACATCGTCGTCGCCGTGCAGGGCGACCGCTCCAAGCCCGCCATCATCACTTACCACGATCTTGGGCTCAACTGTAAGTATCCTCATGATTTATCCCTTCTTCCTTGCGGTATCTTGGCTTCGTGTCCATGTCCGCCTTCAGAATGGCGGTTTTCCTTAATGTATTTTTAGGCAAGCTGAAGGCACGGAATATGACATTAAAGATGTCCGATGTACTTTTGATAGGATGTATAGTACAAACCATGATCATGAAATCGCTCGGATGTAAATTTATTTCGTCATATTTTAGATTATTGTACCTGTTTTATCAATTAAAAAACTTGTAATATTGTTCTACCATAATTAATCGAACCAGAAATTGCAAACAAGATATTTGTGATCCATTCCAAATGTGAATGTATGCACGTGTAAATGCCATCAGATCAATTTAACCGGTTATTGTATTGTGCAGCTATGGAAACGATGGGTGTTATTGGCTCTAATGAGATAATTCGAATGCTCCCGGCGCGGTGTCCGACTACCATTTGTGCATGAAATATTTCTACGCACTTTGTATGGCTAGTTCTTTTCTCAAAATTTTTGCACACGTGCATAATGAAGAATCTTCTAGACCTATATGTTGGTCATTCACGGGATACTCAGATACATTTTAGGAAGGTTCTTATTGGTAATAAATTCAAGTCAGTCTAAAATTCAAAAGTTAATGTTCACGATATCCACTGCGTAATAATGAAACGACTTATAATGCTTAATTATATCTTTTTAACCACTACTTCATTAACTCGCTTAGAACATCCTTTTAATGGGTAATTAAAGCAGTCTATAACACCTGGAATTACCGATGTATACCGCACCTAGTAACTACCATAATAAAAAAGCAGGATGGCCGCCATTTTATGTTATACTAAATGACGAAACAGCCCAGAACGTCGAAGGCATTTGACCAGTGCTGAAATAATGATACAATTTTCAGATTGATTTTTTTCCATCTTTTACCCTCTTTTAAATCGAGTTGGGATCTCAAGATTACCAATTATGGCAGCAAATTTTTGCGTTAAAATTTTGTGTAACAGCCATTAGTACTAATGTGTTATCATGTTTTTTAAATTGGAGAAGACCGCTACTAAATACTTTTTTTTAGATATAAAACTGATTGAAAACTTTCAACAGTTTGTCATTAAAATCTGACACGACATACTCGAGACTAGATTTCATCGTAACAAATTCCAAAGTCTATATGTAGGTGTATTATAATGAAATGAGATTTTGTCACGTTGCTCCCGATACTCGTACATTCTCACTTTTGTGTCGGAAAATTCTTCATTATAAAACCTGCTACTACTATATATTATTAATTATTATGTAGTGAAAGCTTAGTGTTGTTACGGTACGATTATAATTTCCCTTCTTTTGATGTATTTAATGTAGTTCAATTTAATTTCTATGTTTATCGTATTAAATCATTATTTTCACGTCTAACGATCTTTAAACCTTCATTTTTCACCAAAAAACGTTTCATTCACGTGAAAAGTTTACATAATTAACTCATTAAATAAATAAATAAATAAAATATTTGCGAACATTTACATTTTTACCCTTTATATTGACAGAGTAACTTAAGATGAAGTGAAACTCTTAACAATTTGTGGTAATCTAATTCTTTCGCAACGAAAATAATAAATATGACTTCATTATAAAGGACCATACTACGGTCGTCTAATTCACAAAAGGCAGGTGAGGTCGTTCGGAAAATGAGATACATTTTTACGGCAGCCACGAATTTAGCAGATTCGTTCTATAAATAGATTCACGCCAATGCGAGAACGTATTTTGTGATGTACAACATTCATATTTCACTCAGTGTATCAATATTTTCTTAAACAAGTTTGTCAGATAAAAAGACGTGAACATTTCGTTTCATTAACCGATATATTGAAAATCATAATGAAGGTATTTTAGTAGGAGTTTTATAGCAATTTCATAACCTTATCGTCTTGTTCAACGATCGATAATTGAAATACATGAAACTTTGAGGAATAATTGCAGTGCTAAATCATGAAAACGTAAGTCTAGATCTTCATTGTAATAAGGCTTTTATTGATTACGTAAGTTTAGTTACGTAACTTGCGTGCTGCTTGAAAGTAAGGCGACGCTTTCAGGTGGTGTAATTTACATTGCTGCGAATAGAACAAGAATCCCTGTGTTCAGGAATATTGTGTAGCCGTAGTATAGGTCAATATTGGCTTTGTTTGATAGATTACGTAAGGAACGTTCCGAGACCAACATGCTTTGTTATACGCCCATATCCTCCATTGTATCAGAACTTCAATATTCAATTTCTCTATTGCGCTCCAAAATGTACATATGTGTAAGTTTACATTAGCTGGTGGGTATAAAGATACAACTTTGGACCCTGTCAGGCATAGCATAGAATTATTATGGATGAAAATATACTTCTCATTGAATTACAAAGAAAATATAATTCTTGAACACGAACAGATAATTATGCTTGTACAATAGCCTTGTAGCGCCAATGCCTAGGATACGTTGAATCGTTTTAACAATATCATTTTGTTGTATCCGTTTAGATTCTAGATTTCCTATAATTTAATTACAACAGTAGAGCTCCAACTAATTTATATGTAAGTGCTTGTTTTTAAATAGAGGTTGTCGAATGAACTTTTCAGCGCAGTGGAGATTATGTGTCGCCAGCACATCTACCTATCTTAATCTGTCAAATTTCTTTTATAGATATTCAACTTGCGGGGTCGCGGGACTGTTCGAATTACCGTGACCCCGGAACGTAAAGGGCTATTGAAGGACACCGTGGAATTTAGGCAGCACGAGTCTGTCAGTCCCTCCCGCTCTGCCCCGGGTGGGAGGACTCATTTGATGATTTTACCACGTAACAAAAAATTATAGAGTTTCAACCTTATCACATTAGTGGAAATTTAATGTTCGATTGGTTGGACAGTTTGGGGTAGGTTGACCAGTTGGGGTCTGTACTTAAGTGTTACAGTTCAGCGCTTAATGTGAATTCAAATTGAAACAGTAATTTCAATAGATTCACTAACTTTTGCACCATTATCTTATTTTTTAAAACGATTCGACTATAAACGGGCAGCGTAGTTTTAGACGCATTAGGAGCGTTTAATCCAATCAATCAGCAAGTCTCGGATGAGTTGAATCTGTAGGACGTCGAGTAGCGGCAGGTACTAACTGGAGTTTGAACACTTTTTTTTTCTGCGTGGTAAAATCATCACATGAGTATCACCCAGGGTAGAGCGGGAGGGACTGTCAGACTCGTAGTGACTAAAATACACGGTGTCCTTCAATAGCCCTTTACGTACCGGGGTCACGGTAATTTGTGAGTCCCGCGACCAGTTTGAACACGTTTGGGACAATTTTACTTTCATGTAAATCCAGTTATTTCCCTCGGTTTTTTTGGTCATAAAGTGATCAGACACGAATGCAAAAAAAAAACTATTGTTTCAGCGCTAAATTACTTAAGCCTCATTTAGACAATGCAAGAACTCGCACGCGAGTCACGTTACATTGCGGACTTTATAGGTACATCGAATTCAGATGATCAAACAAATACCGCAATGTAGTGAAACTCGCATGTGAGTTCTTGCTCCGTCTAAACGAGGCTTTAGTGTAAATATAGTAAACGCCATTCAATTAGGTTTACATCTGTTTTTTGTTTTGTTTCTGAATTGCCATTTATACTATGGACTCTTTTAGCTTGCTATATCGTTCTCACATAATGTACTATATTAAAGTGAATGATGTAACAAAGGTTTTGTAATAATTTTGGCGATCTAAAAACAGTGTAGATGGAGTTTCTTGCCCTCTTTCTTCTCCATAGAGATCTACTCCTTTGAATAGGCGATACTTTCACAGTTATTTTGTCTTGTGATTGGGACTGTAGCACCATAATTCTGTAGTGTTAAGTTATTTTTTTTTTGTCTTTGACAATTCAAAAGTGCCTGTAACTGGCCTACTTGAATTAAATGCTTTGATTTTGATTTTTACCCTCAAGAAATGTGAGATGAAATCACATATTTAAAAACGGGTACATTTTGAGTGGGTCCAGTTAACCAGAGATTCGCCCTACTTCGCAAAACATTGGATATAAAGGCGTGTAAAAGAAAACATTTTTCAGTAACCCATAAGCTTTTGAAAGCGAACTAATTTATTAACTGTTTAATTGCTCATGCAGCAAAATAATTATATCTTATATCATGAACACTGTAATAAAAGTTAACGGGGCAGGTTAATGAGTACACTGAAAAGCATTTTTTTCCGTAGAGCAAGGCGTAATTAACTGCTCAATATACATACATAAACTCACGGCTTCCTCCCATGGGGGTAGGCAGAAACTACAGAACGCTACCTGCTACGATCCTTACATACTCGTTTCGCCTCATCCACATTAACACAACTACTCAATATGTTTTGATAAAATATGTATAAGATTTATTTTGCACTGGCTGCCTGCTCCTACTTAGTGTACATGTTTTTTTTTTTTTTTAGCGTGGTAAAATCATCAAATGAGTCCTCCCACCCAGGGCAGGGCGGGAGGGACTGTCAGACTTGTACTGACTAAAATCCACGGTGTCCTTCACTAGCCCTTTACGTACCGGGGTCACGGTAATCCCTTGGTCCCGCGACCCCGGCAGGCTTTGGCCCTCTACAGGCCCCGTCACTATGCTGACACTCTTTGAGGCGCGCGTGGAACACAACGCGCCGTCGACCCGGGCATGGTCGGACAGCGAGTCGCCCATTACTCGCTGCCCGCATGCCCGCGCCTACGGTGGCCGGAGATCGTCTTGCGACGTCCGACGCCGTGGGCGTCTACCACTGCGGCTGGGGTGGAGGGAGGACGCTGTCCTCTCCCTCAGGCGGCCCGTCTCCTCCTTCACGAGCATGACTGCTTCGCAGAAGGAGGCGACCGCTTCCCACTCCGTCTCGCCCCGCAGCATGGCCTCGACCAATGCCGGGCGCGAGAGGTCTCCGCCTATCGCCGTCGTGAGGACACGGCGGTGCTCTGCCCAAGCGGGGCAGTCCTGCACCGTATGCTCCACCGTGTCCTCCGGACGATCCTCGCAGTGGTGACACCCAGGCGTTTCTTCCCTCCCTATCAGACACAGGAACCTCCCGAAACTTCCGTGTCCGGTGAGGACCTGCGTCATGCGGTAGGTCAGGACGCCGTGACGCCTATCCAGCCACTCCTCAAAGAGGGGTCTTACCGCCGCAATTGCGGCGTGCCCGGACCTCGGTTGCGACAGTCGCTCCCTCCATACTGCCCTGAGATCGCGCCGGAGCTCTTCCCGCCGCGCCTCGACTTGTCGAGGCAGCGGGGATTCGCCCCGACGCTGCGCCTCCACGCGCCATTCATAGACGCGCTGGAGGGCAGTCGCCTCCAGATCCCAGGGCAGCAATCCTGCTAGGAGGTTGGCTGATTCGCCGGCGATCGTGCGGTATCCCCGGATCATCCGGATAGCCATGACCCTCTGGCATGCGACCAGCTTGAGTGGTCGCGTCCGGATGCTTAGGGCCCACACAGGGGCCCCGTAGAGGGCCATGGACCGCACGACACCGGCGTACAGCCTCCGGCAGGAGGCATTTGGCCCGCCGAGATTGGGCAGGAGCCGCTTGAGAGCGGCTGCTGCCCGGTTCAGCCTTGGGGCCAAATGCAGGAAATGCTCCCTGAAGTTCCACCGGCTGTCGAGGACGAGTCCCAGGTACTTCATCGTCCTCCCGAGTGTACATGTAATGACTTTTTCAGTTTTTGTGACGTAACCGGGACCTTTGACGGAAAAAGTTCATCGTTCGTACACTAAGAGGCGCTTTTTCTATTTTCCATACATTATACGCAATAAATACTTCAAGTACGCTGTCAATCAAATACAGAAATTTTGTGATAAGGCCTCCTATGTTGAAATACAACCACACTTGATATAACAAGTGAATTAAATAATTAAGACGATTTTTTTTTTAATTCTGCTTATGACTATTTTGTAGGATACTGAAAAACTAAAATATAACAAAAAGAATTACCCATTAAAAATATATGGAGCCGTGAAGCGCCTCTGAAGTGATGCTAATACTCTCACAAACGGTATTTTTTATGTATAATCAAAATTGGAAGAAATAATATTGTTTATTGGCACGTGCCGCAAATATACACACAACATGTATAAAAAATAAAAATAAACCTAAACCAAAAATGTTCGGAGGCTCACGACTGCGATAGGCCCAGGACACTGGTTTTCAACCGTGTATTTAAAAATAGTATGAGTGTGGGCAATAATAATAAAATCAATATTGGAAACGATATTATATGTTTCTGTTGTGTGTCAAGAAAATAATGGTTATGGCGGAATAACAACATACAAAAATAGAAATCCAATAACCAAATACAAAACAGTTAGTTGGTAGTTGTTGTACAAGTAGTTGTTACGGGTGTGGGTTTGTAAACACACCCACGATATAGAAGAAAATAATTGTGGGGCAGAGTTTAAAAAAGGTGTAAGGAAGCGTGCAATAGTCCTTCATCAGTACTCAACCAGTGGTTGAATAACCAAAATATCAGTTTACTATCCTGTGCTTAAAAAAAATGGTCATCACTAATTCACCAAATATAATTAAAGTTAAAAAGTTTTGAGCCATTTTTAGTGTTGTAATGAAAAGGGTATGCAACTTTTTTGCATCAATTTTTTTTTCTTTCGCCAGTAATGAAATGGTGGTCATTATTAGACCGCAACCTAAGAACTTCGTAAAAAATAATCTAAACCGTAACCAACGAGAGATATCACGGATTGTTCTAATCAGGAGTAAATCAATAGTTCTATGGATTCCTACAAAAAATAACTCCTGATTAGAACAAAATAAAAACCGTCATATCTCTGGTTGGTTACGGTTTAGAAACTTAATTTTTTTTTCTATGGATTTCTTAGGTGGTAGTCTAATTGCGCCCAAAATTTAATCACTGGCAAAAGAAAAAAAAATTGATGCCAAGGTCTATACTAAAAGTTGCATACCCTTTTATATGTATTCTTTTGTAAGCTACTGGCGTCTCGGCCATGCGGGCCACGCTGCGCCGTCTGCCCGTTGTTTCGCAACGCAATAAAACAGTACCTACAATAGACGCTACGATATATGTAGGAGATACAAGTGAGCTTTTATGACTTCTGCAATAACCGCTCACATTCCCCTAATCAAATAAACAACTCTCCGATATTTTCTGCACAGGAAACGTTCTTCAATAGGTTATAAATAGAAAAGTTGAAGATGTTACTACTCAAACAATCAGTTATCTATGCTTTATAAGAGTTATAAGTGCGATATCAAATAAATTAACACTTCATTAATTTATGTTTCCATCATGTGTCAATTTTCCAACTTTCAATATGTTTTGCGTGTACAATAAAAGATTGTAATTGCTTACTTTAATTCCTTTCAATATCGATTCCCGGGACTCGCCATTTGTTGAGCGCACACAATAGGCAGATAAACAAAAGGCGCAAGTCACGGTCACCCCCTGGCATGCCCGTAGTTCCCCGGCTGTGAACTCCATTAAGGGTTTTAGAAAGGTGGATTCAGTAGGTACCAATTTAATAAATTACTGAAATAGAAAGTCGACGTACAATATGACTCATTCAATCATTAAAACCTGTGTAAATCCTGCATTTAACGCTAGTTATTAACACAACCTACACTCGGGGTGACATTTTAATTGGGCAATAATTAGTGTGGTTGTCGAGTTAAACCAATTAATTGGCCTGATATCAATCAAACTATTTCCAACCGCCATTTTCATTAAATTCAAAAAGCCGGATTGTCACAGATGTCGTCGCAAATTTAAACGAGGATGCAGCAGCAGCCAATCTATCATTTAATTTTGTTAAATGTTCATCGATCACTTTTCTGTCCGCCAATTAATTTCGAATCAATTTTAACCCGTAATTCGAGATACTCATTATCATATTTGAATTCGGTGAATAATTTTCTCAACGCAAATGTGCCATACTATATACTAATAGTTTCATACTATATTACATTTTATATACAATTAATTTCAGTTATATTTCGATTTCTTTTGGGACCAAAAGGCAGGACAATTGAAGCTGCGGTATGTGTACTTGCTGGCTCTCATCTCTGATTTCACCAATCGCCAACGACGCATTTTTAGGGTTCCGTAGCCAAATGGCAAAACCCTTATACATTCGTCTTGTCTGTCAGTCTGTCTATCCGACCGTCCGTATGTCACAGCCACTTTTGTTCGAAAGTATAAGAGCTATCCTGTTGAAACTTGGTAAGTAGATGTATTATCTAAGCCGCATTAGGATTGTCAAACAAAAAAAATATAATTGGTGGATACCCATACTTAGAATTGATTTTTTTTTAAATGATTTTGATGAGGTCTTCCAAAGTGGTAAAATGCCCCCCCCCGCCCCACCCCCTGTAACTTCTAAAATAAGAAAATGATAAAACTAAAATATCAAGTAATTAGTTTTTTTTTTTTTTGAATACTTCATAAATCGTAAATCAAAACTACCTAACCCACAAGAACTTTTATATTATGTTACTTGCTGCTACGAAACCCTTTATGGGCGAGTCCGACTCGCACTTGGACGGTTTAAATTCTATTCTTCTGCCTTCACAATGCTTTTCCTTAAAAATGAATTATTACAATTCTGACCTTGTCGAATGCGGAGGTCTAAATGACAACCATTTAGACCTCCGCAACGCATTAAGTAATTAAGTTCAGTATGACAATTGCCCCTGTAACATTATCTATTTGTATGCGATCCCGTTAATTGCCATCAGGTTATTATGGCGGCCCAAAGACCGCGTTTATGAATCACAAGTAGTTGATCGTTTTTATCGTCGATTTGCTTACGGAACATTCCGAGAACTAGAATGTTCAGGGTTTAACTGAGTTCTTCTGGAAATAATCATGAATTCACAAGTTATTGACCTGTACATTTCTGTGGTAACATCGATTTTTCTATCGTTCTCACACATTTATGTTATTGTAGAGACTGTGATGATTATACCTAGAATACCTACATACAAAAGATTATATTGAACGATTACTATCATTTCTGTTGCTTTATTCAACGATATTACTTTTAGTCCTGCCCCATAAATACCCGTTCCACGAGTTAAATGATTTCCTTTGTATAAATGTACCTACCTACCTTTCTATATAATTTTAGAAACACTTCAACAGGCGTCGGTCCGTCTTTTGCGAATTTGGCACGACACCCATTTCGATTTTATTAAAATCCGTTCAGTAGTTCAAAAGTTATAATGATATTTGAAACTGAAAGCGACGCCATTAAGGGATTTCGAAGCAAATTGTTAAAAGCGGCATTTTATTTTAAAATTCCTTATTTAATGGTAGTCTTTTTCAATTACTGCGGAGAGTTTATTATTTTTGAAGTGAAAACTTCTTTAGCGGCGTTGAGCACTTTTCTGTAATGGGTATAAAATCTTCAACTCGCGTCAGGACACGTGACCCTGACCGAAAAAGCGTAGGACGGCGCAGGGCGCTTGCGTGACTGTTCGTGTGACTTTATTACTTTTAAAGAAGTTTGTATGCTGGATACATTCGTTGCTAGGTAACATTGTTTATAAAAGATGTACGTCACATTGGAAAATTATTGAAATAAAAAGTCAACCATTTTTGCGAGTTTTACTAAAATCTGTTCACAAGATATTTCCAACAATTACTATTCAAGTTTTCACTTCTGCCGGCACTCCCAGAGTGCAACCCGTCGTTTTTTTATAGCTGGAGATATACAGAGCTAAGTTTAATGCCGATCTTTTTGTTTGATTTTGTCAACTAAATTGACGTAATTTCTTACTGTAGATTCTGTTTTTATTTTCAAGACGCACTATTTTTCACTAATTCTCTACCAATCACCAACATCATTAATTCTTCTTCTTTTCTTCTTCATAATAATAGGAATAAACTAACTCGTGTGCCAGTACTCGATGTAATTAAGGTCATACATATTGGCCTCAGTGTAAGATCGTGCTTTTGCAGGCGCTGTTCCCAGCCATACATTGCAGGTACTAAATATCGAGCTAGCCGCCTTTTATGATACTTAATATAACATTATCAAGTTAGTTCCTCTTGCGAAAGCTGCCGCCGATATCAAGTGCCTATTAACGACTAATTATTACGAAGTTTTATAACATAAACCCATCGTTATAATCTTAATGTTAGAAAAACAAAGACGGTGCTTTTGTAAAGTTTCAGCTTACGGGAAATCATGAATATTCAAAAGTTACTGCATAGCAAAATTTGTGAAGGAATACTTATTCACATGTTAGTAATAATATGGCGTAGAAAATTACTCCGATATTTATAGAAAAGGTAAAATGGTTATAGTAGATACTAAATTATGAAAGGAAATTCATCAAATCGATATAATCAATCAACTTGTATAAAGCTTCGGTTCACAATATCCGTTGTCCATCAGTCATCATTATCATTCAACTATTGATGTGATACTCGTAGCCTCAGTTCATTTTAGGAACCTACTTTTTCAATATTTTAAATAGATTTCTTTTTGACAAAATCTTAGTGAAAGGTGAAACTGCTGAAGACAGAGAGTATTAACCTGGATAACGAACCCAATCAACAATAAAATCATTTTAGTATTTGAGATGAAGAGACAAATACTACTATGTCATGGCTACATTCGCGTAAAAATATTCGTAGAAAGAAAGCTTATACTTATTCAGCACCCTCTTGCTCTGTAATGAATGTAACCTACAGATTCGTCCTGTTTGAACGACAGCCTTTTTGGTTTCACTTTGTGATACGACACGGGTTCCTACTTTGGTAACATTCCGCCTGTCCCTCTACAAACAAAGCAACATCCCGCTTTGTTAGAAAGAGCCTCTGAGGTTAAAGGTTCTGATTGAAATACATTTTCGGTGAAAATGATCGCAGTACTTTTGTGCCCAAAAATGTTGATCGCGTCGTGCCGCGGTATTCAGTTAACGTCACAAGGCAACGTACCCTCGTGTTACGTAAACAGCTGTTCGCGCACCCTCCGCGGAGACGGCGCTGATGTCACTGCGCTTCATTGCACCACCAGCCGCTAATTTATTTACCGACGCTTCGGGAAGCACACGCTGAACCCTCGTCTTGATATTTTAGTGTTAGTGGGCCCGGTGGCCAGTAGACCGTGACGCTCCTAGTAAACGGTAAATTACGGATATCGATAAATCTTCAACGCTTGCTAGAGCGTATCATTTAAATATCTAAAGCTTGTAAAAGTTTCAGCTTGACGGCTTATCCTCCAGTACAGCCTGTTGCCCTCTTCCGCCTCCCCGCTTTGTTACTAATTAATATATTGCACTCGTTATTTTTTCGATTCTCAATTTGGCGTTCGTGATATATGTATATGTTTTGTAGGAAGTTATTGGTAAATTGTACAAATTGTATAAATGTTTCCAATGATTGGGTCGGTCGGGTTGGGTCGCATTCAAACAAACTCAACAAACATGATGCTTACAATTGAGCTTATTCGCCTCGGCTTACTCCGACCCAAGTTCACCAACATGAAAGGAAACGTGTAAATTCTTACAAATTTTCCTTGTCACCAGTCGGTATTCGTTGAACACAGATTATCCCTTTTAACCTATTTCTTGTAAGTAGCAACCCCTTGCGGCTTGGATCTCGTTGGAGCACAATCAAAATACACATAGGTACCTAATCTGGGGGCACGGCAGTGCCCCAGCCAAGTCTCGAGCAAAACGGGCACGGCCGTACCATCTTTTCTCGATGCGATTCGCGGCTGTTTCGCCCCCCCTATATCTTCGACGTGGACAAAGCTACGAGTTTAGGTTTTCGGTGAATAATAGTAGGCATTAGAACAAGCTTAAGTTCGAAATTACATGCCAATTGAATTAATAGTTTAGGAGTTACGGTCGATCAAAGTTACACCATTTTGTCACTCACTCACTGACTCACTGACTCACTGACTCACTGACCGATCATCAAAAATCTAAGGTACTTCTAGCAGACTTAGAAACTTCAAATTTTGCACCAAGATAGGTCATTAGCCACATATAAAGGAAAAATTATAAAAACATTAAAAAATAATATACCATAGAAAACAATTTTATATTTGCGGTTTGGCAAGAACATTATGTATGGATTTTGACTGCATTGTTAACTTTGTTCGTTGTTTAAGTATTCAATTGGATGAATAAAAACATGGAATAGAAAAGAATAATAAAAATGTAATACATAGACTATAATTAATTGATACATAAAGTTCATAATTCATTAAATTAATAAAGCTAAAACTCCATTGTATTGCGATAAATTTCGATTGTATGCGCGCTCGATAGATGGCGTTGTACCTGTCTGAATCGCGCTATGGTTTCGTTACCGAGTGCAGTATAAGTAGTACTTTAAAATAATTCGATAATTTTCATTTGATAGCGCCACCTACCTATGAAAAACCATTTCGAAACTAAAAAAATATTGTAGCTATATTCGGAGAACTTAAGTTAGCCGGATTAGATAGTAGATTTATTATTGTTACTGAAACAGTTATTTAGGCGAATAGTTTATTAATATAACATAGACATAGGTAGTTACAATATCTAGTTGTTTACGTGTTATTTAGTTTAGTTATATTTATTTTGTAAGTTAGTAGATTTATGTTTATTTAGCTCGTTGAAAAGAAACAAAAGAGATAGAGAATGGGTTCTAAGCAAAGCAGTAGCTGAAGTCCAAGAAATTATGAGGTCACCTAAAAAAAAAGAAAGAAATACACTTACAAAAAATAAATGAGATCCCACCAAAAACATTAAAATAATGTAAAAAAATGCCAAGTCTCTCGATGCAGTCTTTCCATCGTAAAAAGTTTTGAGATCTCATAGAAGCCAAGTCCTATTCAAATTATTTTGTAGTTATAAATCAACATTTAGTAATTGTATCAATAGTTTTCTTTATATTATAATTATAGTGACTTGGCAATGAGCACAAGAAGAAACAAAACGGCATATTTGGAGTTGAAAGTCACACACCGCATGCGTAAACATTAATATCACAAAATTAATTTTCTTTTGGTTTATCCGTGTCGTCCCAACCGAATTTCGGCAACGGCAGTCAGTCTCATCCAAGACTAGTAAACTGCGCAGGACATAAATTATAATGCACACTTGCACAAGTGTGTACGCAAACACTAGTGTTAGTGTACTCTCGGTTCATTTACTTTCATAAAGCGATGGCCCGTAAGGTACTTATTTTTTATTATTGCATTGGAGCATGTAGTCGGTAGTGATCTGATCACAGGTCTCGTCAGTAACATTTGCACATAATTCCAGGCAGCAAGCAGCTTTTAATTGGTGCTCATTGCCAAGTCACTATAATTATAATATAAAGAAAACTATTGATACAATTACTAAATGTTGATTTATAACTACAAAATAATTTGAATAGGACTTGGCTTCTATGAGATCTCAAAACTTTTTACGATGGAAAGACTGCATCGAGAGACTTGGCATTTTTTTACATTATTTTAATGTTTTTGGTGGGTAGAGTTATTACTGTAATGGCTATTAGTACTATAAAGTACTTGTGAATACAATATGAAATTATAACGTAATACTTATTGCTGTTTGTAAAGTAGTTAAATTGGTACAAAAACAAAGCGAGATAATTTGAAGCTGATGAAAAATAGCCGAACTTTGTGGACTCTGAGAATGGGATAAATGATTCAATCGGACCCTGACCCACAAAGATTCGCAACAATATGAAGGAAAACATTTCGGCAGCATCACTCTTCAATTTCGTAAAAAAGAGGTTTTCGTCTCCGAACTTTCAAGGTCCAAAATTTCCACGTTTCCGGTTCTAAAAAGTAACTTAATTTTATTAACATAAATGTTAAAAAATTATGCAGATTTTCCATAAAGCTATAATCATACACACAAAATATTAATGCGAAATCAAAGTGTAACTTAAAATAATCCATTAAATCGACTTCTTCGGCAACCACTGGTCGATTCAACTTGATTATAACTTCGTGTAAAAGCTTGCGGCCAATCTGCAGCTGTCGGCGGAAATTCATTTGTTGATTACGGCCACGGATCATAACTTACCCACACCTACCTACATGTAGAAATCAAAAACTAACTTCATACGCATTTTAACTCATCAAGTCACCTTCTCGCATCGGTAGCATGTACTTTCATTTGAAAAAAACACAGCGTTACTTTTAAAATCGGTTACAAATAGTAACAGTAGTCATATAAAATAGTAACCTTGCTAATCCCAAGACCCTTCTATTTGACCACATAAATGTAACAACGGAGCAGCGAAGGAGATGCGCTAATCGGCTTTCAAGGAAGCTGCATTTCGCAGCTTCCTTGAAAGCCGATTAGCGCATCTCCACGGCCAGATTAACACTAACAATAAAGCAGGCAGTCATAGATTTAATAAACTGCTTTGACAAGGTATAGATAGCAATCGGATTCTCGGCAAAACAAGCTTTATATTTATTTCCTTTAAAGAACTTTCAAGCAATAGTTGTTAGAGAAAATAGAAGCAAACTTTACCACGTTTAATAGAGGGGAACCGCAAGCGATCGCTTGTCGGCAATTCTATTACTTGCACATTATTGCATTACCTCTGGGGCCGCAATCAACTTAGAGAGCTATAAGGCCGTAATAGGATTGACATCGAAAACCCGGGCTAAATGTTTAAACTGAAGGGCAGTTTCAGTCGATCAAATATTAGAGTGCTATTTAACAGCATTATTGAAAACTAAAAAACCACATTGGCTAAAGAATTACTAAGTCAGCCACAAATCAAATAAATTGATTGATCATAAAATGTACAAAAAAATAGATCAAGCCGACGGAGCCCCGAGCTGGGCTTCATTTCTTTGTGCAGGGTTTAAAGGAACGTAACCAAATCCAACCTCGGGGTGTCCTTAAAACTAAAATTTTTGGCGAGTTCTAATATTCGTGGCTCAGTTAGTAATTTTGTGGCTCGGTTTATTATTTCCAATATTATAATTATTCTGCGTAATAAAGATCTATGATATGTAATATTTGAGAATAACATTTATAGTTTTGAGCTTAAATCTTAAAAATATTATTTTTCTACGGAACTTCTGCTAAAAAGTCCGAATAAACGAGGTTAATAACATAATCTTCTGCTTACCTAGTCTACTTAAAAAACATAATAACAAAAGGTAGAGCTTTTTTTTTATCAACCCTCGGGTAGAGTCTTCTTAACCATTTGTCCATGATTCATGTCCTAGCTGCAAAGTGAAACTTTAATTAACGATGCTCGCGCTTATAAAAAAGCACCATTCCGGAATATGGCTAACTAAAAAAACCATCTTGCTAAGAATATTTTTGTTATTAGCTAATAGAATCCATTCCGGATTCTCTATCAGACAGTAGACTAGAATTTACATATGGAGTTTTATTTCTCCTTTCCTCGTAATTAAAGTCCTTTCTTGAGCACAAATTCTACTCAAGAAAGGACTTTACTTGACATTAATATCACCTCTCAAAGGTTATTAATAGGAGCACGTTTAATCATTCAGAAGCACTTTGCTAACGAAGGATCCTACAATGATTGTTTCAAATTATTACGTACTACAACATTTATCCAGCAGTAAACAAATGATTCTAAAATGGTGTGCTTTTGTGAACTTTAATGCTTGGTCGAGAAAGTTGAAATTCATTTGAAATAAAATTTCGTCAACAATTAGGCCTGTACGGGTACAGCTTCCTTCTGAAAAACAAAAGTGTTGTTGTTTAAAAAAAAAACTCAATTAAGGTAGGTGGGTATTGTGAAGCCTTTTTGAAGCTTCGAGAACGTTCAAAAATTAAAAGCTTCTATTTGAACTGGTACTTTATAAGGAAAAAACTTCTGTTTATGTATAAATTATTACCCGTTGCGAAATGAGTCACGCGGAGACCAAGTTAATGAAGTAGGTAGGATATGTATATTTAGGCTGTGAGTTGCCTAGACGTTGGATTCTGATATATGGAGGTGCCTTATTAGTTTCGTCCATACAAAGCTTTTTTTTTACGTGGTAAAATCATCAAATGAGTCCTCCCACTCAGGACAGAGCGGGAGGGATTGTCAGACTCGTACTAACTAAAATCCACGGTGTCCTTCAATAGCCCTTTACGTTTCGGGGTCACGGCAATTCGTACAGTCCCGCGACCGCGACTTTTTCTAGCTTTGTATGGCCTACTCGGTTTATTTGCGTATTTTTAATTCCCGACGCAAAAAGAGGGGTGTTATAAGTTTGACGTGTCTGTCTGTCTGTGGAATCATAGCTCCCGAACGAGTTTTTGTATTAAAGGTAACTTATGTGCGAGTGTTCTTATACATGTTTGATGAAAATCGGTTGAACAGTTTTAAAGTTGTGGGGATGAAAGCAGGGAAGAATAACCAAATATACTCGAGTGAGGTCTCAAATGAAAGCGCACTGTAAGAGAATATTGACTTAATCGGGAATGTTCTTAGCTTCGTTTTTATATTTGGTCATTTGAAGCGAAAATATTAAAAATCTACATTACAATAAGTACACGTATAAAAAGTTAATTTTTTTAAATGAAATATAAAATTTAAAAAAAAAACTACGACACAAAAACCTATAGATTTGATTTCCTAAAAAGTCGCTTATCTCGTTTTGGCCGCAAGGCATCGCTTTGTTCCCTTTGAAAATAAAAATAATAAAATTCAAAAATAAAATGCGTCGCGTTGGGGAGACCGCTCCAAATTGTACTTTAACATTAATTTACTTTAACACAAATATATAATAATAAGTCTTAGGTAAAAGACTAAATAGGTAGGCATGTGATACTTATAAAAAAATCGTAGATAATAAATAATTTGGAAAAAAAAACTCAATCTTAAAAACTTTAAGATTGAGTTATTTTTCTAAACTTTTTAAAAAGAACTTAGGTTTTTGTGTCGGGGCTTTTTATTTTTTATTAATTATAACGTTCATCAAATATCCGAGCCATAAGACTATAAGCCCTATCCAAATCCACGATATATTAGTTGTGTTTAAATATCGATGATGCAATAGTAATAACTCAAATGAGTGGCTAAGGACGTGATTAAACATTTCAAGTACTCATCGCAATCTGGCAAAGTGTCAAAACTACGAGCTACGCTAACTTTTTATATCTCGCTAGCTTTAATACTGTTCTCTGTCTTGTAATAAAAGTCTGATTTTCTCATTTTCATTGTTTTTTAGCTTTTTTTACTTGCTAAAATCATCAAAAGAGGCGTCTCACCCAGGGCGGGGACTGGACGGACGGACGGAAGGGATTGTCAGACTCGCATTGATCCACGGTGTCCGTCAATAGCCCTTTAGGTACGTTCCGGGGTCACGGCTACCTGATATGATTATCCGGCGACGCCGGAGACAGTGCCGCGACCCCGGAGACAGTGCCGCGACCCCGGAGACAGTGCCGCGACCCCGGAATGTTTTTAAGCTTGGATTATTACCTAATACGTGTTGAACCACCACTGCGAGGATCGTCTGGAGGACACGGTGGAGCATACGGTGCAGGACTGCCCCGCTTGGGCAGAGCACCGCCGTGTCCTCACGACGGCGATAGGCGGAGACCTCTCGCGCCCGGCATTGGTCGAGGCCATGCTGCGGGGCGAGACGGAGTGGGAGGCGGTCGCCTCCTTCTGCGAAGCAGTAATGCTCGTGAAAGAGGAGGTGGGCCGCCTGAGGGAGAGGACAGCGTCCTCCCTCCACCCCAGCCGCAGTGGTAGACGCCCACGGCGTCGGACGTCGCAGGACGATCTCCGGCCACCGTAGGCGCGGGCATGCGGGCAGCGAGTAATGGGCGACTTGCTGTCCGACCATGGACCATGCCCGGGTCGACGGCGCGTTGTGTTCCACGCGCGCCTCAAAGAGTGTCAGCATATTGACGGGGCCTGTAGAGGGCCAAAGCCTGCCGGGGTCGCGGGACCAAGGGATTACCGTGACCCCGGTACGTAAAGGGCTAGTGAAGGACACCGTGGATTTTAGTCAGTACAAGTCTGACAGTCCCTCCCGCCCTGCCCTGGGTGGGAGGACTCATTTGATGATTTTACCACGCAAAAAAAAAAAAAAAAAAAAAAATACGTGTTGAATAAAACCTAAAAGCAAGTTGCTACGCTGAAAACTTAATACGAAATCTATATTACGTAACATTTTATCTAACAATGAAAGCATAGATTCTCATATAAATAGCACTAAATAGTTCGAAAAAACTAAATTCATAAACCACTCAATGTTCTCCTATTAAGGAAATAACAAGCGAAAATCAGTAAAAACCACATTTTCCATTCGAGTTTCATTTTCATTCGGAATCCCGATGTAGAATTACGTAACAGTTTCCTTTACGGCGACCTCGGCTCCGCGCTACAGCCTTCTACTCTAAACTCTCTCATGTATTTTTTTATACTGTTGCTTTTACACAAAGCTATATAATAGTGGAAAAAGAGCAAAACGATATCATACACAAGTTTATTTCCAGAGGTATCTATAAGATATATAATCCTTGCTAAGCACCAATGTTTTGGTCGCGGGAATGTACGAATTACCGTGACACCGGAACGTAAAGGGATATTGAAGGACACCGTGAATTTTAGTCAGTACGAGTCTGACAGACCCTCCCGCTCTGCCCTGGATGGGAGCACTCATTTGATGATTATACCACGATAAAAAAAAAAAAAAACACCAATGTTTTAAACAGTTTCTTAATTTTCAATGATGCATCGGTAAATCTCTTAATACATAATTTATCAATATTTAAAAGTGAGTTGTATATAATGTGTATTAAAGAAACGGTTTCCGGCTTTGTTATTAAATTCCATATCTATAACCGATTGATTTTGAGTAATACGTTAAGCCTTTCTAATAAATAACACACAATAATAAATGAAAAAGGTAAAAATACAACACTCTCAAAACCGAAATTGGGAGTTTCGAAGTGGATATCATATGCGCATAATGTAATGAAACATTTTATGTTGATCAGGTTGTCGCATGCAAAGCTCGCTCCACTGAATCAAGTAATTACTGATAGCGACCGCGTATAGATGTAAGTTCGCCTCTTGCGTGCCTTTGTAACGTGATAGCGGTCGGTGTCGGCCGATCTAATCAACCTGACACACCGGTTGATTGCTTGCATTGTGCCATTGACTCGAGATCGCCATGATACCCCTTTCCCCCCTGCACTAATTTGTTCCACTATCCGGAATTAATGGTGGTCTATTTAAGTTGAAATTAGTGACTGGCAAACAAACGTAATTGAGAGTTTGTGCATCTATTCCCAGTTTGTAACGAACAATTGGTCGCGGCTGTGCTTGTTAACGTAATATTGAGAGCCAGTGCGCTACGTAACAATCACATTTACACAGCGAACCTTGTTTAGATTACACGTTTTCTTTAGGAATACGGTGCCCAAAGCGGAAACATACTTGTATGTAGAATGGGTAGCTTTTAGGCTGAAGCTACATTAGGCCGCGACGCGATCTGCGACACATGAGTGATTAAAACAAATAAATGAATGCTCACGTATATGGCTACACCGTACATCAGCGATACCACGTGTAATCTGTTTCGCTCTTCCAGTCGCATCGCAAATCGCTGTCTAATGTACCCTCAGCCTTAAACGGAAAAAAGTCGGGTACTTATTTGTTACTAACAAAACTACTTGTAATGTAGAATGTAAGCTTTCTAAACATTAAACAAATAGATAATTTTACTAAACATTTGAAATCTAGCTACTAGAATCAGAAATCAATGAATTCAAAGCTGACGCCAACCATTTCCCTATTGATTACGAAGTCTGATTTAAACATGCCGAATACAGATTAATCCGAAGATAACAAGGAAGATTAAAGTAGTCTCTGGAAGCCGACGGTAGTTATTTTTACTATACAAACATTGTGTATCCTAGGATAAACAATGTTTCTTTAACAAAAACAACTCTCCTAGTTTTCTTTACGGAAAATGTGTACGCGTTTTGAATATCATTATGTGCATGATGTATACAGATTTGTAGAGTATTTATAAGGAAAGGGATAACATGTTATTATCAGCATATGATATTGAAATGGCGAGCTTTTCTGGGACATCCTCTGGTTGTGAATGAGATCTTTTCACTCATTCACGTCTTCAGCACACTGAAGAGCGTCAAAGAATAGTTGAAAGGACTCTCTCTCAGTGACGAGTTTATATGAGTTTTAAAACGCGTCGAGAATACTGAATGCCCCTCCTTCGCTCGCTTTTTGGGTCACTATCCTGAATTGGTTTGTTACTGGAAATGGTTTTTATCGTTATTGAAATGGACGCTTTTTTGTTACCAGCTGTGTACTAAATTGCTGTGTTGCTGCAGTTTATGAAGTATAACCTTTCTTTATGCTCGTTTCTACGTTCATAAAACTTATATAGGTCCTCCACTGAGACGTTCTGGATTCTTTATTGGCTGAGTAATCCAATAAATACGTTAATATAGACTAGGTGTATACCTGATGTCGTAATACCCAAAGCACAGTTTAATTTATCATTAAATATTCATATTCCCATTAGTTCAGCAGTTTGCTCGTTTCGAGATTGATTCAAATTCAAGTTCCTTTATATAAGTACATATGCTGACATTTACCGTAGGGTAGGCAGTAACAAACAGAACATCTGTTACGATCCTTATAAAACTCCATGGTTCATTGACGTTCATACATCTGACCACACCACCTGTTGCGAGGAATTACGTAACTAACCTTTCTGAAGAACATCTCCAATGAGGTCGTTGTATGTCCTTCTAGAACGCACCCTCAAGGGTCACGTTTTCACTGAAATCAGAATCTGTACAATAATTAATTATAAAGCTGAAGATTTTATTTTTTATAACGCGCTAATGTTAGGTTGTAATTGAAAAATTATTATTGTGTTGGATAGTCCACTTATCGAGGAAGACTATAAAACATAACTCTACGACCGAGCAGATTCGATATGAAATTATCAAAATTGATTTTTACTTAATTCTTATAAATCAATTTTTTTTTCTCTCTGTTTAAATAAGTCGTTTCATGTTATGCAAAAATTCTTAGAGTAATAAGAATTACACTCCCAAATGTAGAAAAAAAACAATTTTGATCATTTGCCATTTTGCGAATTAGGCTTTTAGAGAATTTGTCATTTTGAGAATTTTTCCTTTTGCGACTAGGTTGCCATTTTGCGGCTTTCAGTAGGCTTAACCCTTATGTTCAACATCAAACTTCAATACTTTACCTGACTTTCCGTAGCAGCTTATGTGAAATGACAAAGTTTTATACGACACAGCTCATTATTTTAACGAACACTGAAAGTTCTTATTGTTGCAAGAACAAGCTTGATATGAGTATAGTTCTGTAAGAGCCCGAAAGAATAACTAAGTCGGGAGCACGTCAAATATGTACACTGACATGACTTTATTGTTCTTTTGTAATAAAACTCATACGAAAGTTGCGTGAAATATTTAAATATATTCATACTATGTGTGGTTTAGAGAAGTTAGATGTTATTATAGTTACGTACTGAGGCGTGTTTGTTGTGTCACAATATTTTTATTTTACATGCTGCCTTGGGTTTCATACCGTCAGAAGCATGGTCAGTGCGTTCAAAAATATAAGAGAAATAAAAAAGCGCACAAAAATAAAGTTCCTCGATAGCGAAACTGTAGCGCTTGGCCAATAGTTACACTCCATTTTACAGTTTCAGTACCTATTGAGAGTACAAACTTGATAATTTATTGCCTATGTAATTGAACACGACGTTTAATTGACATGTTCTGACGTGTGAAAACCATGAAATCACTAAAGCCTTTGTCAAACAGACAGGCGTGGCGAATGCGAAGCGAGGAGTTTTCATTTGTAATGTATGGATTTTTTTTTGCATCCAGTCACATAGAAAAGCGAAAGCGATCCGATAGCGTAACCGAACCGATGCGAAGACGTGGCGAAGGCGTATTTGCTCTGTCTGATGTCGTTCATAAAAAGCCAGCTCATACAACTGCCACACCTCGGTTCGTTGCACCCAGTTTGACGTTTCGTATCGGTTCGTTATCGCTTCGGACTCGGTCCGGTTCGCTATCGCCTGTCTGTTTGACAAAGGCTTAAAAGCTTTTCGATATTAATACATGAAAAATTAAACGATGACATTGTGTGTGATGGCATGATCTATCGCCGGAAAACAGCGCACTGTTGTAGCCTTAATTAATATTGCAGCCGTCACCAAAAGCTTTCCAACCAAAGGTAAAAACGAAATATCCATATTTATTCCGTATAACGTGTTGTGCCCCATATACATGACTCGAATTACATGAATATACGTAACGATATTCGAACAAGTCGCATTTGCAAATGCTCGTGAACATCCAAATAGGCCATTTGATATATTATAGCGAAGGATAAAACAGGTAAATGGCACTTTACGGCTTTACGATTAGGTGCGAATGGAAAATCAGATAAGAGAGCTATTTGAATGATACTACAGCGAAAAGAGGACAGAGACACAAAACGGGAAGCAACATAATTTGCAACTGTGATACTAATTGTCCTACCTGTTTGTTATACGCCACAAGAATGTGGAATAGCGACCCTGGTACTAACTACAAAATTGCTGTAAAATCTGAAAAGCCTGCATGAAAACTCTTTAAAGTGTAGGAACAATAACAGCGCGTGGATTTTTAATTAAAGTGGGAACTTTTATATCACTTTATATATCTTTGTACGCCGTCGAGGTAATTATTCAATCTGCACACAGTTAATTAAACGCGTCGACGTAAACTGTCCATTATGCCCTTATACATACCCTAGGTAGATCCCACGGTCCATACTCGGTACATATAGTAATATCAGATTACATAATTTGATTGCATTGCTATCGCAGCATGGAACAGGCACTGGGCCGCTCGACTTAATTTAAATAATAAGTCGAAATTTTCAGTGAATTATTGTTCAAATATGAAGTAGCCAGGTTTACAGAATCAATTTATGATGTTTTACCGTTCTTGGTAACTGATCAAATGAATGATTTAAGGGAAACAATAAAGGTTTTCGCTTGAACAGTTTTCCATTTACGTAGCAACAATAATATAATGTACTACCTTTCCCCGTATTCGCTCAATTATGGGATTATGATATTTGTCTATATTTAATTGTGATTTATACGTTTAGAACCGAAGCTAACTTAGTTTTCAGAGATTCGGATTTGTATTTTAGATCTTATATGTTTATAATGAATCGAAGATGGTGAGATCAGGATACTCTTTGTAATAAAAAGGTGTCGTCGTAACGTAAAAGAATGGGACGTAAAGTCTCTAACAAAATGAGCGAGCTCTTTTCGTGTTTTCAATTTCACCCGTATGCATATTGATTTGTAGTGATTTACATTTTTACCTTACATTCGCCGCCATACATTTCACATAATATCACGTCGACCAATAAGAAATAGAACGCTTTCATATGAATTAAAATCTAAAAATAAACTTGTTATGTCGGTACACAAAGCATGTTTTTTGATAATTTCATAAGGAAAATGATTTTGACATCAGATATAATACAATTCTGAACTTTCTATTTTCGCATAGACTGAGTAGCTGTTTCTTATTAAAAAAAAATGACCTGGGGGTCTATTTTGGGAAGTATTGGTGATGGACACGGAACTTTTTGAATGACAACAACAAGAATAACAGTAATTCGTTTCATGTGACAAAACATAAGGTTTGTGTTTACACATAATTCATAAATGTTCCTACTTAACGCTCGTGATCATTATTATTGCTCAAGTTTAAACTTATATTCTTGCACTGTTCGCCGCAAATAGGTCGCAGACGTAACGTCGCCGGCTTCAGCAGTACTTTCAGTTATAGCTGCTGACAAACTCGTGAAACAGTTTGACTTGCGAGTCGCTGCCTAATTGCCGAGCAGACAAACGAGCAAATGTAGCTTTAATTAGAAGCTAACAATGGGTTAGGCCGTTAGGCCTTACTTGCTTCGAATATATAGTATATGGTAACAAAAAACCGAAATCTAAAGATCACAAGTTCTAGAGCCTATACGAGTATGTTTATTATTATTAAAGCACTGCACCTATGCCGCCCACGAGTGTATTTGTAGTAACAAGCACCCTTCAGCTTTTTACGAGCTCCGAGTTCGGCCTGTAAGTAACGACATGAGTAACCGTTCAAATAAATTATCCCTCGGCTTAAGCTACTAAATAACCGTTCTCCTAGAAAAATATAGTTCTGTATTATGAATACATCAGCCAACTGCCCCCGGCTGTTCTTAATTATCCGGCTCTCTGAATAACGAATGTAAAAAACTGCTGCCTTCGATGTGATAAAACACAATACGCAACTTTTTTCCCGTTTAATAAAAGAATTTTCAGTTTAACTAAAAATTCTTTTAACCAACTGAATCATTATATCAAATAAAATTCTGCACATTTCATCCCAAGCTGGAAAATATTTACAGAGCTGAAAAGTGGATGATAGTGCAGGATACGATTGTGGAGATTGTATTACTTTTTTCATATCATATAAAATCATTCTTACATTTATATTTCACAAAAATAAGTCCAGTAAAGAATTTTCTGAGAAAAACTCTTTTTCCAAATGAGGCGTATGCACTTTTGCAGGCAATAAAACATTTATCACATTTTCTAACAATGTCAGACAATAGAGGAAGTACGATTCCATTTCGATTGGAAATCTTAGTAGGTAATAAAGTTTAATGCATTTACAATTACTAAGTCCAATGTTAGACATAAGCCGCTTACAGACAAGTGGAATTGCTCGTTGTTGAGTTATGATATAAATCTCGAACTGGTAACATTTATTTCTATGATTCGGAAATAACTTTTTGAAGTTTTGGTGGGTATACCCTTATCTAAAGTATGTTTTATTTTGTGAGTGAGGCGTCGTCGTCTTGATATGAGCCTGTGATAGGAGGGATAAAATGCATGTAATAAAAAGGGTTTTGAGTATAAATGCTAATAGAAAAAGTGGCAGAGAAGGACAAAGAAAAAGTGGAAGAATTGATTGAGAAATGATGTGAAAGAAAAAGGAGTAAATGGATGACGTGACTTCAAAAATTGATGAAGAAAATATTTTGTGTGCCGTTTCTAAGTAATTAGATAACAACAAGAGGCGGTGGTGATCATATGTTTTTTACTTTATAAAAATAGAGTAAAGATCTATTCACTGGGAATTCAAACAAAAGTTGTAAGCTTTTCAGAAAAGTAGGAAAATAATGAAAATAAAAACTGTCACGACGCGATATTCAAAAATGCTTTAAATTTAAGCACTTTACAATTCATTGTAAATGTTATTTATTCATTAAATGAAACTAACCTTTATTACATAGCCCGCTTGAACTGTGACCACAGTAATATCTTCACTCTTTGTAATCCTCTTTTGTTTGTCTAATTTGGCAATTATAAGAACCTGCTCGGATTAGCCTTTCATTTCCTACATTAATAAATTACTAAAACAATCCTGTTTAAACACTATAAGATTTTTTGTAAAGATACACTGCTTTATAGAAAATGGTGTATTGTATCAACCTTACCGGGTGTAGTATTAGTATAGTAACGTCAGAATTCATGGCCTGGGCCATATTGTAATAGAAGTGTACCACACGAAAATACTGCTAAAGCCTACTTGCGACCTGCATCGCGAACATACGTATAGCAATGTAATACAAGGCGAGTTCACGAATACTGCATTGCGATTTCGTAACAATAAGCTTTGGCCAAACTATTTAAATGGTTGTTATCATTGAGCGAATGCAATTAACATTGAAATGATAAAGAAAATGCAAACGCTACACTAACAAAAATACTTCTGCTGATGTAAAATCTCTCTTTGATGAATGAGAACGCCTTTAAATAAGCGGTGCGGATGTAGCACGGCTGCAGAGCTGATACGATACAGTTCAATTATAAATACAGGGTTGGTTTTCAATGACTAGCCAAAAATAAGTTAAAAGTAACTAAAACCCGACTTCGAAAAAATCGCGCACTGAAAAGTATAAAACAAGAACCATATTCATTTGACCGAGTAATAGCCGTGGTCGTGTGCCACCTGCAGTTGTTTCAGACACTCTTTATTGGCTAGGTAGCACACGACCACGGCTATTACTCGATCAAATGAATATTGTTCTTGTTTCTTGTTTCTGGTAATACCTACGGTACATTTTAAATATTATTTCCAAATTCAATAAAATAAAAGCATTATTAACATGTCTATAAAGATTTTCAAATAGTACGGCTGCAACTTTGCAGTAAGCTTCGTCCGCGCGGCCAATTTGAAGCCTTAAGTAACCTCATATCATACCACTTCTTAATGAGTTACATACGAGCGAAATTCATTACTTGTGTTATGCCGCAACGTGTAGCAAATATAAAATACATATTAATTAATCAAGCAATACTAAACGTATGGTAGCGATACTCACTCACTTTATGTCTTGTGTCTTTGGATTAAAGTCTAACTTGTTTTGTGTGTCCACAGATGTTTGCTTCCAACCGTTCTTCAACTTCGTGGACATGAGGGCCCTTTTGGAAAACTTCTGCGTCTACCACGTGAATGCTCCGGGACAAGAGGATGGGGCTCCGAGCCTACCTGAAGAGTGAGTACTTAACCTCAGCTTCTATGAAGGAAAAGTAGCATAGTTTCATAATAAATTATATTCCTTATTAACTCTCAGGGGACCAGTTGAACGTTTAATAAGTAGTGTTTTACGTCAGCGTAAATACGTTCATTTTACAACAGTACGTTTGTGTAACTTCTAAAGCAACCGGCATCAGTATAAAGAGCAAGAGATCAGTTCCTACGGTAGTTAACTTTATTGATGTCTGTTCAGCGCGATTAAGTGGCCCAGCCCACAACACAGGGATCGATACGCCTATCTACAAGCTGAGTGACAGTTCTCTTCAAACATTATTTCACTTTGATAATGACTCAGTAAATTACGCTTTCCATAGAAAAATAAGTTCCTTTTTAACTGTCTGGGTACTTTAGATTACGCTACAAATGTTGGGGCAATTAATTTTAAAATGTAAACTAGGCTTGCCGACTCTACGCGTTCTAATTGGGTATTCTGGGACTGTTTTCAATGGTGATTTTTCCTTTACATGCAAAGGTCACATTGTACTAGTAAATAGATAGAGACGGTCTTCTGCAAATGAAATGCACAAACACGAGTCGACACGAGGACCTGTGTACATACACCTACGGGCGTCGCATTAATTCTATTGCGCTTACACAGTTACCCGGCATCGGAATGTTCTACACAATGCACACTGCTTTGTAATTCACATAATATTGACATTCCTTTACTCCAGAATCTTCTCTAATCCTGAGTCTGCAGATTTAATTGAGGTTGATAGAAATGCATCGTAGCTCGCTCGTATTTGTGTTACTAGTTACGGATTCGTTGATTGTGAGCTATGAAATGAAAGTCATGATTTTTTATTCCTAGACATTACTTAGTTTCTTATCCAATGTTAAACAAAAAAATTGGAATCGAATATTTCACTGCTACAAAAATCGAATGTGCAGTTTAATTGAACTTCCTGCCTGTAGCACCGGACATTTCGATGGTTATCGAATATTTTGGCGTATGCATTTACCATTTTTGCGTTACCGAACAAACCTTTCGTGGATAGTGTTACGTTTACATTCAGGAGTTTGCTCAAACAAGTAAATATAAAACGTGCTTGTGTACACCAGTTAGCACATACGGGTACAAGTCTCCCATTTAACAAGTTGGATAGATACGAGTACTAATGCAATTTAAACTATGTTCCGAGAAGATGCAAGACTTAACTTGCGAATGAGTACATTTGATTATTCTGGTTGCAGCCGTCGGAGCAAACACCAAAGTTTCATAAACCATTTTCGGTGATAATATCAGTCGCCTGTGAGGACTTGGGAACTAAGGACGTGCCTTCATCAAACGAGACTATTTATAGACATACGAGTAGCAAGAGCTATCTCTACCATTTTAGCGATATTTCTCTGTTCAACAAAATTCATGTCACAATTTAAATCGCGATCCGCGTGCAGCCTTTTGAAGTCACAGGCTTTTACTTGGATGAAAACTAAAAATGAAATGCATCCCTGAGACTTTAATACGTTATGAAAATCTAAAGAAAGATACCTTTTTAGAAGTCTAGAATTTAACCACATTAAATTGATTTTGTTACTAATACTAAACGATTGTTGTTGAAAAACTGAGCTTTTTTGATAGCTACTCAAAACAAAGAAGACTGTTCAAATTGGGCTGGTAAAAGTAAAAGAGACCAATAAAATTCGTTGGTCGATATACAGCTTACGTATCTGCAGTATCTGCAACTCTTGTGAATAACTGGCGACGAACATGGAGATTCTCTTACACCCCCCACGCGGGCTATGGATTAATGAAAACGGTTCACCGAATGCGGACCCTGTGGCACGCGTTCCACAAATCTCTCGCACCTGGCATGGGGGCCCTATCGACTAATTAAAACGGTTCCCAGACTGAATGCGAGCCCTGTGTCATGCGTCCCAGAAATCTCTCGCACCCGGCATGCGGGCTCTACCTACTAATGAAATTGCGCCATTATCGACATTGCGTGGTGATGCGATGCTCCTTTGTTGAGGGTCTCTATTCATGTGGTGCTATGTGCATATCGTGTATCTCGGCCTCAGTGATTAATTACGTACATGTACTTACACGACCTGCCGTCACTAATGGTCCAATTCCTCTAGATTTAATTAGTAACTTTACACTAGTTTTTTTTTTGAATCGTCAAACGAGTCCTCCCGCCCAAGGTGATTTGGAAGGGACTACCTGACTCTTACTGACTAAAGATCCACCCTATTCCTTCATTTGCCCTTTACCAGCAACCGTACCAGGGTTCCAGTTACCTGCTTACAGTCCCAACTTTACAATATCTGTGCCTAGTTTATCATGTTTATCATTAAATAAATTAGCCCATGTTGTTTCACCGCATAATTTATTTTCTCATGCTTATCTATTGTTGAATATTGTATCGTCAATTAAGACTGAAGTAGCGTAATTATTCTGTTGTAAAAAGAGATTGGTTACTGATTAACGATGATTTTAGCAAAACAATAACTTAATTCCGTCACCAAAAAAAATCCCGCCGGTAACAAAAAGAGACAATATTCATTAAAACTTGTTGCCTAGGCTTATCCATCTATTCGTCGCAAAAAATCAAGATTGTCTTAAAGGTAAACGGTATAAGGTTTCTAAACAACGAGTCGGTCCGTAGTCTGGGTGGCAAGATAACGACAAACGGCAACTCACAGCGAGAATCTGAAACTACGAACAAAAGAATACATATATTTTCTCGAAATGAGAAAACTGGCAAAATAATTACAAAAATAAAACAGAGCTGAACCATTTCAATCCACTGCCCAGCTTTTGAAAAATTACCCTAATGTTGTTTAATTCCAACCTCGGACTAACACATTACTCTCTGACTGCGTGGTCAGTTCGCCTCCAATAGTTTTGTGTTGGTATCCATCACCATTCACTACCGAAATGATTAATGAATGTAGACAGACTTCCCAACTATTTGGGTGTTGCCGATACTAACGCTGAAATTACGTAACTATCTCTCTAATTATAATTCTTGTCAGAAAACTTTAGTTCTTGGAACACGGAGCCCAATCCCTTGTCTTCAATTCTGAAACAGATTTGTTTGGTAAAGTTTACTAGATCATTCTTAGTTCAATTGACAAAAATCTTAAACCGGCAAGTCGAAGGAGGAGCTTGAGAAGGCTCATGGCTATTATTTTCATGGAGATAGTTGCTGCCTTTCCGTTTTATGTATATACGAACATATATGGCCAATTCAAAAAGGTGTCATCCCTCAAAATAGCAGATAAAATCATGTAATAAGCATATCAATAATATTTTCATACAACCACAGTATTTTTTATTGAAACGTCCGCCACGATTCACGAAACTTGAGACGGAAAAAGGAAAAAAAAACGTAGACCTGTTAATTACGGTGACTTCATAATCGTTGTTACAATTCACTTTGACTCGTCTAAATTGAAATAATAAATGACGGAAATGAAATGCGACTTTACAAAATGTGGTAAAACGGAATAGGTCAAGTTGGGCCTCCGGCGCGGTCTTAAGAGTGGTTTCTTTTCTGTATTTTCGTTGGCAGAAGGGTCGTGCACTGGCTTCGCGAACCGTCCGCATCGCCGCACAGTGGTCCCATATCGAAAATTAGTGGACATAGGCAACAAAGTTCCAATATCGATGCGATTTTTTTTTATGTGATTCTTTACGTTATTCCTGACAACTTTTACTCTTGTGAAATTTCTTCTAAAGTTGATAGTTTGTCTGAAAAAAAAATAATTCGATTTTTTTGTATGGAACGAATCACCTTTCATTTTTTTTCTTCAATTGTATTAATATGTTGGATGTATGGCGTGAGTATATAATAGCAACGGTCATTCTCTATCCACGAAAAATAAAATCAGCGCCGGCCATCTGCGGCCGCGCGAGTAATCATTCGGTAAAAAAAATAATCTTTTCAAGAATTACTAGTTGTATGTACCTTATATACTATCAAAACTATATATATTAAATAAAAGAAGGTCAGAACAGTCAAATGAGACAAAAAATATACTTTGAATTTATTTTAAATGGCAAAAAATATCATAAACAATTACTATTTTTTGAGGAATGATTACTCGCGCGGCCGCAGATGGCCGGCGCTGATTTTATTTTTCGTGGATAGAGAATGACCCTTGCTATTATATACTCACGCCATACACCCAACATATTAATACAATTGAAGAAAAAAACCGGCCAAGAGCGTGTCAGGCCACGCTCAGTGTAGGGTTCCGTAGTTTCCCGATAAAAAAAATGCTTGTATATATGATTAAATAATTGATTATACTACAAACTTAGTCCAGGAATTTTGTACCACCTTCTTGTTTTTTTTTGCACAAAAACTGTTCTTTCCATCAAGTTCAAAATAATTTTCCTAGAAAGTCCTTATAAAGTTCTACTTTCCAGATTTTTTTCATATTTTCTAAACTTATGGTTCAAAAGTTAGAGGGGGGGGGACACATTGTTTTTGACTTTAGGAGCGATTATTTCCGAAACTATTGACATCATCAAAAAATGATCTTAGTAAACCCCTATTCATTTTTAAATACCTATCCAACGATATATCACACGTTAGGGTTGAAATTAAAAAAAAATCACTTTCTATTTTACATATAGGGGGGCTACCCTAAAAAAACATTTTTTTCCAATTTTTATTTTTGCACTTTGTCGGCGTGATTGATATACATATTGGTACCAAATTTCAGCTTTCTAGTGCTAACGGTCACAGAGATTAAGCGAGGACGGACAGACAGACAGACAGACAGACATGGCGAAACTATAAGGGTTCCTAGTTAACTACGGAACCCTAAAAATGAAAGGTGATTCGTTCCATACAAAAAAATCAAATTATTTTTTTTTCAGACAAACTATCAACTTTAGAAGAAATTTCACAAGAGTAAAAGTTGTCAGGAATATCGTAAAGAATCACATAAAAAAAAATCGCATCGATATTCGAACTTTGTTGCCTATGTCCCCTAATTTTCGATATGGGACCACTGTGCGCCGCCGGTATAATGAACGCCCTGGAACGCAATAACTTTAAACAGGTCGGGAATGCAGGGCATTCTAGTCACCCGGCTATAGAACCCTATTGTTAGAAAACGCTCAATGAAGACTTGCAGCACATGAATTAGAAGCGGATAACTGCGTCTGTACCTGTGTACCTTAATAGATCTTTCCAAATCTTCTTTGTAATTTTGGAGGTTGTATTTTTTCTGACTGATTATTCTATTCCAGCTCCATTTCATATTTAATAAGTTATTTCATGATAGAAAACGGGATTACTGTAAAAGTTACGTAACTGAAATTACATATGAATTCATTCATACCAACTCTACTCGTGCTCTAATACCCCGAGAACCCTTACTCGTGCGACGGTGAAGAACTTAGTTATTTTTTTAATTACTGGGTTTACGCAAACGCTATTCATCTACGGAGAGGGAACCGTGACCTTTGAAATATATACAAACGTAACACGGTTTTCCTGTATCTTTTGGGTTGTGTTTTCAGCACTTTTATTTTCAGTAATTCATCTATTTGGACTTTTCTTATAAAGTTGTAAGGCTTTATCCGATTTAACGAAAAATATATAAGTCAGTGTCCCTATTCCTAATAGTACAAGTACATGTATTAACTAATTACTTGCAAGTTAATTATTTAAATTAAACGCCCCTGAGCAATGCTGAAACGAGATTCTAAAAGTAACGAAATATAAGTTTCTGGTCCATTTTACTTGTACTGAAGCAACATCAGCTGTAATCTGTTCTGCTTTCGAAAATATTTTAATTAAAGAAAGTTATTACTTACATAAGTTTTATTCAGCTACTTTGAAAAGTCCAGAACTCTTTCAGTCCTACTTTTTAGTGCATTAAGAAATTAATTCAAGACACGAATGGAACTGAATCATGATAATTCAAGATGCTTTCATCTCAATTAAAGGCACAGAGTAAAGCTATGTTCGTCTTAAAGAGCTTCGCTTCCGATAGAAGCGTTGATGGAGCTGTTACTGTCAAATAGCAGTTGAAAGATTCCTCGGCGACACCATCAATTCTTGTTTAACAGTTGATCAAACTTAGGCGCATCACATACACGGGATAACCTAGATCTAATATGAACTGTACGTGTGACAACGTCGTGACGGCAGCCGCACGATGCCAAAAGATAAAATGATGTAGCAGACCTCGCAGACGAGGTTTACATATATGTACACAAAACAGCTGTACCAAAATGCACATCGATGCTAAAATGATGACACTGATGACTGAATATATAAGAGTTAGTGATTCAGCTGTTGGTGCAGCCCCTTTTAATATTTGACTCACGAGGGTAGGTTAAACTACGGGATACCCTCTAATTAGCTCTTGAGTTTTGATCGACAACTAAGCACACACGGCCAGTCGAGCTAAAACTCCGCCCGCATGCGGTTTGTTAAGCGGTCGAAAGCAAACAAGGTGTTATTCGTTAAAGGCATCGGCATACAGTCCTTTTTTGTCACAGACCCGCCGTATATTCGCTTTTCCACGCAAACTCCGTTCAGTAAACGAGGCGGTAACGCGCGGGAAATGACAAACAAACCACGCGTTTGGAAATGTCGAAACAATGCTTTGTGTTGCTCTTTATATCTAAAGCTGAATAAACGTTTGGAGTTTGTTGTTTAAATTTCAATTCATTGCAATTTAGTCATTCAGGTTACGAAGGGATGCTTCCTGCCTCCTTAACTTTCTTAAAATAAGGTCAACATTACCAGGAGGAGTGTCTGCATTTATTTCACAAACATTTTATTTTATAGCATATGTTGATTTGGCAAAGAAGAGTTATAACACAGTGTGATGAAAAAGTTTTACTATTACTGAATGTTTCTATTTCAGTATATTTTAATCTAATAATATACAGAAAATAGAAACATACTGTGGTCTATATCAAGTGTGATGATTATACCCATACTGTCCATTGATCGTCAGAAGGCTTTGGATATCCATATCCATAAACAGTAAGCAGCTTATCTGAAGTATATTTTTCATTCTGTTCATTTTGTAGTTCAGTAGCAATTCGTAGTACTAAAGAAAATTGAAGTCGTATAAAGTAATTCGATAAGCCAGCTGTCCCTTTCCGGATTTAACTTGAGCTTACACTGTCCAGTACCTCTGCATTCCACCTCTGTTCATCATCTGCCTAGCCTTTTCCCAACTATATTGGGGTCGGCTTCCAGTCAAACCAGATGCAGCTGGATATCAGTATTTTACATATATTTTTTTTTCATTTTGCATTCCACCTCTGTTACGTACTTAAAATTCTTCTATAAAATAACCAAACTTCAGCACAAAACTTCCTTTTTAAGTTTTCAAGCTAAAGAAAATAATCGGAACTCTGTTAATTTTGTCAAATAATATTGATACTTGATTGATTCATAAATGGTGGTGTACTACTATTCCTTGATACTTTGTTATTTAAGAAGTATACATAGCCTAGATGCAAGAGTTACTAATTGCTTGTAATAAAGTAATCAGAGACTAGTATCATGACTTTTCCCATTTTTGTGATAGTAAGCTGTCACTGTGATGTTAATTTGAAGGAAAAAAGTGATGATAGTTCCTCGTTCGAACACTAGAGGCGCTTTATCTTTTTTCCATACAATAAACACATTAAATACTTCAAGCATGCTGTAAGTACCGAGGAAGTATTTTATTTTTATTTTTAATCTCCATCAAATTGACGTCAAATTTCTCGTTTACTTTACATCACAAAAACGTGAAGTCATTAATTAGAATAAGGTTATCTTTCTCATACACAGTTCGGTTAGAACCTGTGTGAGAACGATTAGATTTTTTTTATGAATATGTCTATATATTTCACCTTAATTCGGTTACAGTTTTATCGGTTCATCTCCGAATAACATGTTTGAAAATAGAAAATGTAGATTGAATCTATAAATTGAATCAATATGGAACAGTTGACCTACTTTGGTGTTAAATTTATTCGATCGATGTTTATAATATTCTAGGAACAACATAATGCAATTACATGTTACCTAATTGTTAGGCTTCCAAAGACTGCTTTCTGTCTGTCTGTCCGTTTGTCCATTATAGTTAAACAATTGAAATCACAGGTGATGTATTTCAATTGCCGCTATAAGTACAAAAACACTAAAAAAACAATAAAATGAGGTCCTACAAAAAAATTTTTTTTTTCAAATTTAAGCTCGATATTGATAACGGCAACAGGTAGACGGTTGTAATATTCACAGAAATTTAGTTATTATCGTGGTAAAATCATCAAATGAGTACTCCCACCCAGGGCAGGGCGGGAGGGACTGTCAGACTCGTACTGACTAAAATCCACGGTGTCATTCACTAGCCCTTTACGTACCGAGGTCACGGTAATTCGTAAGTCCTGCGACCCCGGCAGGCTAGAAAAATAAAATAAAACAAATATTTAAGGGGCTGCTACTCTCATACAAAAAAACGTGTCTTTATTGCCGTGTATAGAACGCCGGACAACTTAACGCGCGAGATCGATTCGCACTTGGCCGGTTTTTAAATAATACAATATGTGCAGAACAAGGATATAATAGATGACTTTTGCCGGCGGGTTCACCCGTGTGGATGTCAGAAATTATCCCGCGGGGACGTACTGCCGGGATAAAACTCCGTTGTCCTACCCATTCCCGGTCTATCTCTGTGCTAAATGTCAACAATCTGCCGTTGAAACAGACTTTTCATTTTATAACTGAGGTTGAAACTTCGATGTCCCTACCGGTCAACTTTTAGGTTAAAAAAGCTCAATTAGGGATTTTAAACCAAAACTCTTAATTGAAGAATGCACTGGCACAAAAGAAGAATCTCTAAGTATACCGAAATTCTACAATGATATTGTTTTTTTTTGACTCTGCTATGTTTTCCGAATGTAGAAATACCTAGTGCTCGAGGTTTGACCGAGTACGTTGTGATTGTGCTGAACTGCGATGTCCCGTCGTTTCATGGAGCTTCGGGTTTTAGTGAAATTTGAAACAAAAGGTACCATCAACCCTCTTCCTACGAATTTTCAAACAGAATCGGGTGAGCTGGTCAGTATTTGCCGCACAAAATTCAAGCCATTGGAGAATCGTCGCCGTTACTTTTAATCTAAAACATACGCGTTCGCGTTGTTGATACGTTTGTTTTCAGTAAAGTTTCTTTTAAAACAACCCATTGCAGAAATATGAATAACCTAATATTATTTCAGGGAATCATACGAAGCAACATCACATAATGTTAGTTTATATTCGTCAGTCATCGTGAAGACTTAATACGTCAAAAGTATCTGTGTTGAAAAAGCCATTACTGATCAAAGTATTAGCGCGCCGGCCGCGGTTCACAAACAACATAATATCTCACAGCTCGCCATTACAAAGTCGTAGCTTCACCAATCGCAAGTGCGGTATTACGTCTGGTAATGGATACCGTCCACATCCCTTAACCGATATCCCTTCCGTCCGCCGCTCTAGATAAACGACTATCATGACTCTCCTAATATGAAAATCATATTTTCCCTTCATATTACTAAACTCTGGTTGGAAAAGAAAAGTTACGTCATAGTTCGTACACGAAAACGTATCCGAATCGGTGTCTGCAGTTTTCAGCCGCGTGGGCGTCATAAACTTCTGATTATGATTTATTTCCCAAACGTGAACTAGTTCTTGTTTGATTTGGTTGGATTTTAATATTCGTTATTAGTCAGGAATAGTGCGTCCTTGAAGAAAGTTCGGTGAACTTTGTGCCCTTTTGATGCCTACTGTTACGAGATATGTTTCACGAAAGTGTCTCTTCCCGGATCGTGCAACCCGCTTGTCCATTATTTAATTATGATAATCGACCACAATCTCAAAAACCCCAACAAAACATAAGTAATAATGACACTAATATACTCAAGTTCATAGTACGAGCCGTTTGGGAACCATAACATTCAGTAGTGGACACACACGACCCGTATGAACTTCATTACGTACCCATAACGTCTAAATTCAACGTCGATGAGAGTTGAGTCGTCAATTTTAGAGCCAGAGACACCAACGCGATTTGATCCAACAGGGATGTGCAAATCCGAACTCGATAAAATTAATTTTGTGATGTAAGTTGTAGTAACATTTAGTTAGTTATCCGTTTATTCGGTGTCCTTGCGAGCGCGGGCGAGTCAAGGCGTGCGGGTTGTATTGATTTTTTTGAACGGCACGCGCCACCGACTACGTCCAAGTAATACTATTTGAATAATGCTTTCTTGTCTCGCTATCAGTCTTTTTCATTTTCACTTATCATAACCTGCAGGAATGTAACCTGCGTGACCCTTCACTAATCTCGGAACATGGTTTCTGAGTTGCATGGCTTCCAGACAGCCCTGGGTGACTCCTACAAGTCGTATCCAAATCAACCACTGTCACGTTCATGAACTCATTCTTTTGTTTCATCCGACCCCGATAGGTCTTCATCTCGCAAGCTAGAAATTAAGTGTTAAATCACTCGGATTTGTCTTAAAGCGATGGTCCTTAATGTTAATGTCGCTTCGAAAAATCCCTATTCAAGATCAGTATAAAACCTTTCAAGAAATACTGCCTCAGGATCGCTAATTTAAGTTCAGTGTTCGCAATCGATATGGGGCGTTACATTAGTATTCGACACGGTGGTAGAATTTGCATTTTCACAAAGATGTTTAAAGCACACCATATTTTATTCAAATTCCTATTTGTATATCTCTAACATTATTTATTTTGTGGAGTAGTTACGATATAATGGGTAAAATAAGAAAGAAAAATACACACAAGAAAGATACACATACATAAATATTGATTTCTAAAAGATACACATACATAAATATTGATTTCTAAATTGTGTAAGACCCAGCGACATATTCGCACCCCTCTCAGAAATTGACACCTATTATATCATTATATGAATGTTCGCAAATAATTCGACAACAACGTCCTCAAAGCATGTGTCAACGTTTTGTTAAAAATATTTATCTAACTAATTTACCGTGGCCCGAATAATGAGGTATTCCGTTTGAGCAACTATTTCCAGAGCATCTATTTTAAGGGCAATTATTTATTCCCGATTGAGCTCTACTCACTAGACTAGCTCAATCGGGAAAGGAAATATAAATCAAATCTATTCCCATTAGAGCAACTACGGTAGTTTTTAGTAATAGGGTGTGTATAAAATAATAGGCATAGATTCATGGTGGTTTTTTCTTATATCCTTCAGGGAAGTTTAACTGAAATACTAACAAGCAAAAGTACTAGGCTAGCATAGGTTCTAGACGGTATTTTCTTGAATAATTCTGGGAAGGTTAACTGAAACACTTACCAGCAAAACTATACCATTACTACAAGTTATCAAAACGTAGTTGCTCTAATGGGAATAGATTTGAAGTATAATTTCATTCCCGATTGAGCAGTTTGTCAAAATATTGATAGGTGCTCAATCGGGAATAAAAAATCGCTCTAGAAATAATTGCTCAAACGGGAATATTTCCGAATAATCGCTTTGCACATGAGTTTAGTTGAGTGTGGAACGCTAATACTTTCTAGTTTACAAACAATGTCTTGCTCTCTCGTTTGTGCTCTGTGTATGTTATGAATCTTGTCGAGCATGGACATTCCTGACATGATCAATCTACAACTTAGTCCAAGTTATTAGCGGCTGCTCAGCGTGTTGTCGGCTTTATGTTAGCAAAGTTTATTGTTCTAATTAGCGCCACAATAGTCAAACATTTTGGGAACAACCCTGCGGCAAACTGTAAATAATTTTCATCTTTTAAAGTAAACATACACTTACCCATGGCAGGACATTGGAGCCTGGAGGGCATGCCTATGCAAACATACCCCAAGTGATTATTTCATAAATAGCGTACACATAGTTTGTGATTATAACTTGGTATATATAAAGTGTCACAACTCAGGTGGTACAAAGATATCGGAAAACTGTTTGAATTTACTGTTTAAAAATATTTTAATTAAGCTTAACCTACATTATATTCAAGCGGAATGCGAAATCTCTGCTCCGGATAGTTTATGAACCTTGACCTTGTTGGAATTTTCAGGCAAAGTTGCAACCTAATGAAATGAGGTAAATTCTTGTAGTTCATGTATGAAAGTACTATTCTTAAATGTGTTTTATTTTCTCCAAGTGTGACTAATAAATACAATGAAATTCTAATGTACAAAGAAAAATTAAAATAAAAAGTTGTCGTTCAAGGACTTTGCTAGATCAGGATTAATGTCGACATATTTTTTTTTCGTTTTTTATTTTGTTAACACTCATATTCGATCAAAACACGGTATTTTATAAGTAGTAACAATCAGAATATAACACAATTTAACTGCATACAATTATGCTTGTAAAACTTAATGTTGTAACCACTTTTTATTGTTTCAAATTGAGTCTGGATATGAGCAAAAGCGGCAAATATCAATACACATAGTGACAAAGAAAATGCTTTTTTTTTATAATCAAGTTCAAGATAATTTTCGTGATAATTATCGCGTGAAACCCTGCAGAATTACCCATGCTGCGTTCACTGCGCGGTGAGTAAACTTGACTCAGTACAAGTGCGCCATGAAAGCGTCTAGACCGACAAAATACAACAGTCTCGTCTCGGCGGCACTTCAGCTCACTGGCACGCAAGTACGCACTGGTTCACACCTACACTGTACTTGACAACTGTTTTGTTAAGGCACACCACAATTAAAACCGGCCAAGTGCAGTAAGGTTCAGTACCTTTAACTATGGAAAAGGCAAGAAAACATATCTGTTGTATGGAAGTCCCCTTAAATATTTATTTTATTCTGTTTTTTAGTATTTCTTATTATAACGACAACTGAAATACATCATCTGTGAATATTTCAACTATACTGTCACGAGAAATAGTAATGTATACACTAAGCAGTATTCAAAAGCTATGTTCTGCTACCATATAGAGTACACTTTTGCCTTTTCATTAGACTTCTATTTTGGAAGCCATACTATTACGAAGGTCTTATTTCAAAGTTTAAACCAGTATTTCACGAGTAAATTGCGTTTGAATTTTGTTAAGTGTATACATGTTATTGCTCGTGAGTATACATCACAGTGTAGTGAGATACAACTTGGTGACGGATGGTCTTAGTAGTAGGGTTCCGTTTTACCCGTACCAAACGGAACCCAAAAAGTCAAAAAAAGTCAAAAGTCAAATCATTTATTTCAATTAGAAGAGGCACTTTTGAACGTCGATTATTAAAATTAAAGGAAATGGGAAGGGATGGGATTGATTCTACAAAAGAGAATGTTGGCATCATTAACATTTTTATGTAGTTGTATCTGCACTTAATAACAGAATTATTTAATAACATTAGACCACTACTACATAGACACTGTCTCTTTCTTTCTTGCGGTTCTATTTGCCATTTTATGCTCATTGTGGCGTCTCCAATTTACGATTGTGCACTGTAATTGATTTACGGCGCCATTTATACAGTGCATTTTTAGTTAAAATATGGATGCACTATCCTTTATCTTGAGATCAATCTGTAATACCACACCCAACACAAAGACATAGTCACTAATGACATAAAAAACGGTTTCGGATTTGGTTCTAGATTTGAAACTGGATTCGGACGATGGGCACGAAACCGAAATTGAAAATTGTAACTGAATAAATATCATGCTATATTGTATTTCTGACACAGTTTCAGAACGTATTGTCCTTTTTTTGTGTTGGAATATATCTGATATTTTCAATTTGCTTTAGTTTTGAAAACCGATAAAGATGGAAACACGATAGTTTTCAATGAACAAAACAGTTTCCGAGTGTATTGACGCTAGTATATCGCGGGATGATAAATAAACATTTGTACAACATGTTTGCGTTTCACTCTCGTATCAACACGACTTGCTACGAATCCTGCTGTTCAGAGACGAAACATCGATTAGAGAACACGTAAAAAACCATTCTTTAAAATATTTGCACGTCTATCGTCCTCCTGCCATTTTTCCCCGACGAGACTTTGATGTAAAACTATGGTCGAGTCCGTAACTGAACGCCTGGCACCCTTGAGCTTGTAATGGCTCACCTATTAGTTACGCAGGGATCCTCATTATTCATATAAGTGCTTCTCTTACGACCAAAGGTGCTACAACATTTAATTTTAACAAGCTTTTTATTTACTTTCACTTATCCCGTTGAAATTTATGTATAATATGTATGTATTTACAAATATATAAGTATGTTTATCAGTTGTCTAGTACCCATAACACAAGCTCTGCTTAGCTTGGGACTAGATGGCGTTGTGTGATAGTTGTGGAGTATTTATTTATTTATTTAACATTTAATTTTAACAAGCTTTTTATTTACTTTCACTTATTCCGTTGCCTCTAATCAAATCTTGCAAGTTAAAGAATATTGCGGAATAAGGGAGCAGTTAATTTCAGAAACGTTCATCAATGAAAGTATAGAGCAGGTAAAGAGCTTTAATTTAATAATAAGATAAAATAAAATAATAAAAGGGATCATCCTTATTTTTATGAACCCGTAGAAAGGAAAATAGGAAGAAACCAATATTTTGTTAAATCTCAATAACTAAACGCAATTTATTCGCAGGACATTAAGGGAAACGAGTGTCTGTCATACTGGCACAAAGACTAATCCATGAAAAAAATATTATTATTTAGAAGAAAAAAAAAATTGTTTTTTAAATGACTAACTTGTTTATCTGGTCCTCCCGCGCTTGTACAGTACCTACCTGACTAATTGACGAATCCAGGTCACTTTAATACTCGTAAGTGATGCTGCCAATCGAGCACTACTTAGGAACAATTTTCTTTTTAAGTTTGTTCGGGAGCAAAGTTCCATACTTTAACGATATGCTGTTTGGCCTCTTTAGATGTATCACATAGAACATTTTTGTTTGACGCAGTTTTCTGTCGTCTAAATTCCAGAACTGTATTAGCCTCCAGGCCTATTGGTTCATTGATGCCTTGTTGGCTTGACGTCCACTAAACATACAAAACATAGCAAACACAGGTCAGCAAACCAAAGGGGTTCGCTAGTTCGGTCTGTCTGTAACCTCTCGAGCATATCATTCTGTTGTAGCTTGATTTTAGACATCTAAGCTCTGCTGGCATTGATGTAATATAAATATTGTTATTAGTACAAAGTTTACTGATCACACCTTTTTTCAAATCAGAATAAGTTTTTTTTATCGCACTAAAATCATCTAATGAGTCCTCCCACCCAGGGCAGAGCGGGAGGGACTGTCAGACTCGTACTGACTAAAATTCACGGTGTTCTTCAATAGCGTACGTACCGGGGTCACGGTAATTCGTGAGTCCCGCGGCCCCGGCAGGCTTTGGCCCTCTAGAGGGGGCCCCGTCACTCTGCTGACACTCTTTGATGCGCGCGTGGAACACAACGCGCCGTCGACCCGGGCATGGTCCATGGTCGGACAGCGAGTTGCCGTTGAATAGCCCGTAGATTAATTAAAATAAATTTTTCGTTAATCCGTTTGTCGATTCGTTTTTATTTAGCGTATACGCTGCATGAAATGTAGGGATAAAATAAATGTGACTCATGTGTAGTAAATAAAGTTTTGAATCTTATGAACAGTCACATAAGCGAACATTCAACTTTCCACCGATGTGTCATACCTATTCTGATTAATAAAAACACTTTAACATTGTTGCCCGCAATTAGTTTAATAACGATTGTCCATTTAGTTCTATTTCATAGGGCTTCACAAGGGGAACAAATAGTTAATAGAATAAAATGATAGTCCAGAATTATCATAAAATACCGCATCAAGTGTTATTGCAATTTGAATAGCCAGAAAGTATTTGGGAGTCAAACCCAGCTCTTACTTGGTTAATTCATGAGACCCTTCATCATCATATGCTGGTATTAGATGGTAGGCGTCCACTGCTGAACATAGGCCTCCCTTATAGACTTCCAATAGGACTGGTTAGAAGCGGCTTGCATCCAGCGTGATCCTGTGGTCTTCAAAAGATCGTCTATCCACATTGCGAGTGGACGTAAAAGTCATACTGCATTTCATTTTACACGTTTATAATGGATCCCACTTTTTTTTCTTTATCGTGGTAAAATCATCAAATGAGTCCTCCCGCCCAGGGCAGAGCGGGAGGAACTGTCAGATTCGTACTGACTAAAATCCACGGTGTCCTTCAATAGCCCTTTACGTTCCGGGGTCACGGTAATTCGTACAGTCCCACGACCCCGGCAGGCTTTGGCCCTCTAGAGGGGGGGCCCCGTCACTCTGCTGACACTCTTTGAGGCACGCGTGGAACACAACGCGCCGTCGACCCGGGCATGGTCCATGGTCGGACAGCGAGTTGCCCAGTAATGGAACCCACTTAGAAAAATGACGTGTCTGTCACGTAAATTGAGGAAATGGTTATCCACAAATCGCGACCCTGTTAGAGTTTACACGAGCGCTAAAATGGACTTATTATCTGCGACGGCTGCTGGAGTAGTCATTAAGTCGCAGCCGCCGGGACATCCGGCCTCGATGAAATCTCAACAGATACTAGCTACGTTACTCTGCTGCTCAGCTGCTCGTTAGTGTTATTCACTACGACCAATCATAACCCCGCATTTTACCATTGCCCTATATTTTGTTTTATAAGACCTTGAATACAATAACTACCATATTGAAAGAGAGTGTGAATGCAGCATAGTTTAAATATTTCAGTTTTTACTCATACAGAGGCCTTAGCACGAGTTTTCTGTATTTTATTTATAGCGTATCTATTTGAAGTGTTTGCTGCATTAAGCGCCTCTAGTATACGAACGAGTTCCAGTTGACGCCACAAAAACGTAAAAAGTCATGTTAGGACTTCAGGAATTTACTTGTTCTGCCGACAAACTGAACTGGAGTTTGGCAGAAGACAAATGTTATTTTTTATCTATGTTTGCCAGAATAAAAAAAAAATTAACCCTTGCTTTCCTTACAAAACAAAAGATACACATCACAAAACTATTAAAAATTGAGCGAAACAAAAAAACAAAATCTAGCGGGTCACGCATAAACAACATAATGCAGTACATTTAACATATATTAGCATACCCCTTTTAAGTCGCCCTACCTATGTCAATTACCCACTTTGACCGACTTACGTACGCCACACTAAATTGCAACACAAAATAAATTACTTATAGAGTATTTTCTTTTTCCTTTGTCCACTAAACCAAGTACTGGCAATCACTGCTAGCCATTCTAAAGTTTTCTTAACCACGATTCTAATGCATATAAGTTCTTTTCTTTGTTTTCTGTAGCATAAGGATTTAATAGATTTAGCAGAACTTCATTCTACATTACTACACATGAACTCTCGCCCTTTTTACCATGGGGTAGACAGAAACTTCTGAATACAACCTGCTACGATCCTAATTTACTCCTTTCTCAACCTTTACGTTCTTTTACTTGACCATACAAACACGCATTACGCTTATAAATACAATAACTACATACCATACACACCATACAGGCATACATACCTACTATGTCACTAATAATGTTAAGAGATCTTGAGTTATAAAAACATTAAATTGAAATTCTAGTCATGAAATATGCGGATATTGATTTCATACCTGTCTAAGTTCGGGTTCCAGTGTACGTTTTAGAGAACCAAAAATACAGTGTCAAAAAAATAATCTGCATTGAGGATTAAACGGTTATTTAAAGAACCATTAATCTGATAACTAAAAGCATTAACCAATTTATTGATAGTGATGTAATTTCCTTTGGGATCGTGACACAATTACAGAAGAGTACCTTCACAAACTGTACTACGTATTTGAGTGGTGTCTTCAAGCAAGTTTCGAGGTCAACGGGAATACTCGGGTACCAGCCGCTACTGTTGAGAAACACTACGTTTAAGTTTTTCAAACTACTGCTGCAGTTTTCAATGTCATGAAACTACGGGCTGTGTTGAATTTAATTTCGCTTTCAGTTGCACTGAATACAAATTGAACTTGAAAAAAAGAAAAGTAAACATAAACCTTTGAATCAGTACAGGCCCAGCATTAAAATTCATAACATCAATGCCACCAGGATCCCTTCTGTTCATTTTTTTACATTCAAAGGAAGTATAAAAATGCAAATTTGCAAAACATAGATAAAGGCCAGAGCGCTTTGATGGGAAAACAAAGATATCTCCGGATTCGTTTTCCTACACCTGTTCGTATTGTGTTTTACCTGAATCACTGAAGATACGATATTGCTGACAAATTGTCGTAGTGTGCGTTAGTAAATTATAACACAAAATCGCGAAAACTGTGTGAAAGTATACAATTTGCGGTTTGTTTACTTTGCCGTTGCTAGGAAACTAAAGGACAATGTACTCGTTGTATTTTTATCATGCTGCAATACGGCTGTCGTTTGTACTTCCAGCTAACTTTATAATAAATGAATGGGTCAGGTTAGTAGGGCGTCTAAACCTGGCTCTTAGTATCAAGAGGAATCAATTGTACAAAGTAACGTTTTGAATAATATCATTTGCATGTAGTTATGTAATCAGTCTCGAACCCGTTGAATTTTGCCGTTGCTACCGGTCACACATATTCCTTATAGGACAACAAAATAACGTTGAGTTCTTGAGCGTCCAACCTTTTAAAAGATCAGGGTGACATTAAAAGCTTAAGAAACAACACCCCTCCTTCATTGTTTAATACTTTATTTAAAGTTTCAATAAAAGGTCTTGGTAATACAGGATTTGATTTTCCCTTCGGCAATTATATAAGCTTAACTACACTGTTGGCTATTGTTTAAATTCTGCTAGCCGGCACTAAATTTGAGGCCGGTGAAACCCTTTACAATTCAACTCAGGAATCAAGTTCTGCCACCAACCAGTACTTAATTATAATAACTAGCAAATTGGATAGTTTCATATGGCCGCATGTTATTTTTGGACAGCGATAACTCGTAAACCACAATTAATGTCACATCGTTTCTATATTGACAGCTAATAAAACAGTATGAGCTTAGTACCGACGTGAATTCTTCGGGATCCGTCAACAGCTCTCGATATATAAACGCTCAAACGGCAATAAGTCTTGCTTAAGTACTTATTCGTAAAAAGGGGATCCAGAAAACTGTATCATAAAACATTATAGCAAGAATTTCTCGGAGAGTTCTAAGCGATAGCAGATTGTTACATTTATTCGTGCAAAGAATTATAAATTTGCAATTCAGTTTTGAAAAAGTAAGCTAGTTCAATGCTTAAATAGGAAGCAGGGTTTCTTGTTTGACATATTTTCCATAATGATTTTCTTTGAAACTTTTTAAGAAAGTAACGCTTGTAAGAAAACAACGCGAACTTTCTCAGTTTTTGAATGTATGAGTTTGTATGATTGACGAAGCGCTAGACAGTTGGACGCCTGTGTTGTTTATATTAGTATTAAATTATGTATTACCCACTTGTACAGACACTTTGAAATAACTGCGAAATATTATGATCTCAAGTGTATACACCTTTTTTGTTTTTTTCAGCATGGTAAAATCATCAAATGAGTCCTCCTACCCAGGGCAGAGCGGGAGGGACTGTCAAACTCGTACCGACTAAAATCCACGGTGTCCTTCAATAGCCCTTTACGTTCCGTGGTCACGGTGATTCGTAAGTCCCGCGACCCCGACAGGCTTTGGCCCTCTAGAGGGGAGCCCCGTCATTTTGCTGCACACTCTTTGAGAGTGTGCAACTCGACAACAAACTTAAGTTTGATTGACAAAACTTTATTTTGAAAACGAAATTAAGGCAATTCTAACAAAATGACAATAACCCTAATGTATAGGTACTAATCTTCTTGCATAATAATTGCCTAACACAGCTTGCATGATAACCTGAGGTAAATCACTGAATTAGATTAACAGTGACAGCGACCGGTATAAGGGACAGGAATGAGTAATGAAATGACAATGAACAGTCTTCCCTGTAGAGGGTAGGTGAATAAACTGCATTAATGGGGCGTCGCGACGTATCGGCGCCAACTCCTCGCCTAACAAATGTATTCATATATATGTAGTACATCTGCTCCCAAACAAATGGCCTTTTGTAAGAAAATAAGTAGCGCATTAATTACACATTTATTTCTTCGTACCACGTTGGGCGCCATCTAGGTCTTGGCGCCCAAAGTGGGTCTTAACTTATTTTTACCAATATTTTGTTTCCGTTCTATTGTTTCTAGCCAATCTTAATACTGCGCTTTCAAAAACGGTTAAATTTTTGTAATCTGAAAGGAACACCGTTACTTATAGTCATTAAAGTCTCTTTGTTTGCTACTTAGAAAACTAAGCTTAGCTATTTAATTACTTTACAAGTTCATCTTGAATTACTTCTACTTCGACTAAGATTCATTTTCTTTGTCGTTCAGCTTTTCATTGAAAAAGACCTAGTGATAGAAACTATGTATACCACTCTGAATGATCTTAATAGTTACCAAAATACATAGGTAATGTTCCATATGATTAGGCACATGACATATTCGAATAAAGTTCGGTTATTTATAAGGCGGAATAGAATCGGCAGTGGGTCTCGTACCGCAGTGTTATGTAACAGACTGCCGCTCGATATAGACTGTACCTACTACATGACGGCGGCGCGATGGCTACCGGCTGACGACGTCTGGTCATGCCGGTTCTTATCCTCCGGGATTCTGAGAAATCACTCACTGGAAAATTGGATTGCCACCATATTTTGGCATTTAAACCGCGGGCCCGCTCCCTCATATTATTTAACAACTGCTCTACATTCTAGCTAATTCCTGATTTACAGCACAGCATTAATCCAGTACTTAATGCTTCTGTTATGTTATTAACGTCAGTTGGCTGACGTTATGAATTTCCGATGTTAATAGCTATTAGCGATAATTCAAGTGTTGCATGCGTAGCGATTTTATTCGGTACTACACTGTGTTAAAATCATTTACGGAGTGACGCCATACTCTCGGTTATTATATTCTTACAGAGTTACATTATACCTTTCGATGTTTCTAGTTAATAAGCCCGAATGTTTGATTTATGTTCTACAGTACTGTATGTAATGGCACTGCGAGTCAATTTATTCGAAATTTCGAACTCGAGTCTCAATGTTGTCAATATTTCCAACGACAGATAGTTATAACTGCTTTTTCTTGGCCCACTTGCGACTTTCTTCGTTCTGTCAAACATAAGTGTATTCTGTTTGATTCAAACGTTTCCTTTGAGTATTCTCTTGAAGAACAGTCGACTATCTGTATTAATAATACGAGCATTTTTATAGAAAGAAAGTCAGACTAAAATGTCATGAAATGAATTGATTTTGACGTTTATTTCTTTAAACGAAAAATATTTAATTTTACACTAATGTAATTGTCGTTCTAAAGCGCCAGAAGAACTTAACCTTTTTTTTATCGTGGTAAAATCATCAAATGAGTCCTCCCACCCAGGGCAGGGCGGGAGGGACTGTCAGACTTGTACTGACTAAAATCCACGGTGTCCTTCACTAGCCCTTTACGTACCGGGGTCACGGTAATCCCTTGGTCCCGCGACCAAGAACTTAATCTAACAAAAATATAAAAAGCAATTGACAGATCAGGAATTGAGGAGTGACCGTTTTTTAACAGGAAATCTCCTGGTAGCAGTTTACCACACGGCTGGTGCATAAATATAGCGGGAATTTAACCTTAGCCACAATATGCTCTCATTAATCTCTGTCAAGTGGTCCCACTTTTAAAAATTGTATGCTGTTTAGGAAAATGATTGTTATGTCTGTGAACCTAAGTCTGCAAGACCACAATTGGGAACCACTACGTAGTGGAAATCGTTTAACTAAGTTAAGAGTGGTTTGAGCAACGTGGTTTTCGCATAGTGATTCTTAAACTTGGATATAACTTAGGTAGTGCCATGGTGGCCTCAGGATTTTGTAGAATATAATGTAAAAGATACGTTAACCATTATGCCGATCAGAGCGGCGCTTTGAAGCTTTTTGTGCATTTATTTTAAAGTTTTATCGATACGTTTGTCGACGGTAAGCTGGTCTCCCGGGACCTACTTGCAGTTGGTACATAATTCATTCATTTGCCGCCGCAGTGTTATGTAACGCTAGCCGCTTCAGTCATCACCATACTGTTCCGTACTTTATTGTATAACTTTTTGTCACTAAAAATGAAGAGAAAACAAAACAAACATTTCTAAATAATGAAGCATTCATAATGATACTCGTAGTTGAGTCACAATACAGTCAGATCCGTCAAACACGATGAATATAAGAAGCAGCGAAGAATAATGCTAGTACAATATGACACCAATAAATTTTTGACGGCACGGTATTGGACTGCTGCACAGCGTGTCGTAGGGTTCGATTCCTCCAAGGAACAAATATTTGTCTGACCTACAAATAGTTGTTCCGAGTCTCGGTGTTTGTGTTCGTAAGTTTCTATGTTTGTAAACGCACCCACGACTCAGGGAAATACATAGTGTGAGTCAACGTTAAAAAAAAACTAGCTAACTATTAATCACTACTTTTTGACTAAATTATTTAGTAACTGTACATTTACAACTTTGTTTTTAATACATTACGTGTGAAATAAAAGCTAGTTCATGGCATTCATTCTATGCTGTTGTAATATCTAAATCCATATAAGTTAGAAATTCAATAGTTTTTTTTAAGTGATTGTCAAATCAATCTCTCATTTGTTGCAGCTACATATACCCAACCATGGATGAGTTGGCAAACCAGCTGAACTACGTGCTTGGCCACTTCGGGATCACTTCGTTCATCGGGTTCGGGGTCGGCGCAGGCGCTAACATCCTCGCTAGGTTCGCGCTCCTGTATCCGCGGCTGGTAAGATATAGCATAAATATAGACCAATTTATTTTGTTATTTCCCTGAATCACACTTTACACTAAAAGGTTCACAAGTTACAAGTGTAAGAACTAGTCTAAAAGTCATTCAAAGAACCTTTTGATTCGAAAAAAACCCGCTGTGTCGCTCTTATAACTCCCGTGGAAACTTGCCACTTTTGCTTCGTTGAAAGTCGCACTTTATTATTTTTGAGCGCAAAGCAGAGCACTCATCGCCTGCTTTTTATTCAACAGTTTAGTTCCATTATATAATTAAAGATAATAGCAGCCATTATTTGCGCGATGTTTTCTACAATATTCCGATAGTCACGACGGTAAACGGTGCGAAGAACTTCAATCAACATCTTAAGAAGCTCTCTCTCGGTAATTGGATTGAGGAGCTGATACAGAAAGCGGTGGCGCGGCGGGCGCCGGCTTCAACTAGGATGGTTTACACGACACTCACTATCCGCTTCCTACTTTGTTGCGTTTATAAAATCGTTTTTATATCTACTTTCTTAGAAACAAGATTTACGTTTCTCCTTTAAATTATTTCTGATAGTCGCAAAGGCAAAATATTATAGATTCTAAGCTCTTTGAGTGAGTAAGCTAAAGTTATAAGAAAGTAATAGGTCACGCGTCGCTATTCAAAGCTTTCATTTCCTTTACTAGCAACACATTCGAATGTAGTACATACTTAATGCATGGACGCCAGCTCGGGCGGTATTGGAAACATAGGGGGTACAGATGTTACCTCACTGAACACGATGCATCTATCCTATCCATGGTTGCTCAGCGCTGATCCCCTGAGTGTGTGCTAGCACAAAGCCTCTTCCTTCAACTAAATGGAGTTGAATTTCCCGAAATTGTAAAAGCAACAAATTTTTTTGCGCAGATTAAAAAGGTTAAATCGCAAGTTATAATTTTTCTTTAACAGTGTTTACCGAGAGCGTGACTGTTGAAAAATGCCCAAACGTCGGAAAAAGTTAATTTGTTAAACACTTCACGTCCTTGCTTTTCCCGAATAAGTCAAACAGCTTTTTTTTTAAACCTTGCCCCACACTAGGAATTTCTCCTGTATCGTGGGTGCGTTTAGAAACATAGAAATTCACATTCACAAACACCCAGATCCGGAATAACTACTTGCAGATCATACAAATATTTGTTCAACCACGACACACAGCGCAGTCCAATTGCTCAGCCACCAAACATGCCACTTTAGTCTGTTAAATTTGACGAAGGGATTATGTCAACAGGATCTACTGTGGCCTTATATTCGAATAATTTTAGCGTGAAGTTAAGAGTTACACTACCATCAACCAACACAGAAACGTTGAAAAGGTGAGAAACAAATCCGCAGCTACAGACGTGTCCTTACTCATAGTGTTGAATTAAACTCGCTCCGAGCTCCAAGGTGATACTCGTTGAGACGAATACAGGCGGTGAGTGATCGCTAATCACACAGACAGAAATAGGTCACGCACGGAACATGTCCGGCGTAAAACAATTGCAGCCACAAATCAACCATTGTTTATTTTGCACTCCTCTTCTAAGGTGCATTTCCGTTTCCCCGTTCCACAGTGTGAACAAGTATACGAAAGCAATAAAGCGGGGGCTTTACACATACAACCAATCCGCTTCGTAAACACTTTACTTTACTTTTTAGTTGTCCTTCTACCTTCAAAACGTTTTTATTAAGTGTTGTTTCGCCACGGTTGTATCTAAATACAAATATACAATAATATACACAAAACATGCCATGCTTGTAAATAAATTGCTGTAATCCCATACTGAATTATTTATCAGAGTTAATCCTAAGTTGATGGGCTTTATCGATACAAGGCGGAGAGGCGTTTGTCCCACTCGTTTCTATTTTGAGATATCGCGGAAACCTGGCAGATTTAATTTCAGGAAATCTTGACGATAGCCTATTGCTTCGGGCTAACAACTTTATCCGATTCTTCAACAGACTTTCCTATTAAATTTTATCTTTTCAGTTTCCAATTGATTGTTAGTAGTATTCAATTCTCCGATTTAATTGGATTCGTCAATTAAAATGTTAGTTTCTCTGAGTATTAATTTAACATTTATCTGATTTGGTTCTGTTCTTGATATTACTCGTAATTTACTATCATAAATATGTTTACTGAATATTCAAACCTATCGTCACCAAATGAACATGTGACGTTTCACACAAATAACAATATAGATGTTATCAATAGATGTTCTTATTTATTTTCCACATGCGGACTATTGAGTCCTCATTAGGCACTGATTGATTCTGACAGCTCTGCAGAATGTACTAAATTCGTTATGACATGTCTCACGACACACTAGTTAGTATAACGGTTAAACAAAACACACATAACATATCTGAAACGTGATTAATCACACGTTAATATATGCTCAGATGCCTGTAATAGTAGATGTAGGTGTTCATTCATACATTTAGTTTGTTTCATGTAAAGACTAGATAGCTATCGTTACATGAAACAAACTGAATGTATGCTGACTATCTTTTCCGAGCGGCTTCGGCCGCTCTTACCTCTCCTTCTACCCCCTTACAGCCTATCAATCTGGGTCCAGGAAGAATTCGTTGGTACGGCCATGTTACAAGAGGATATGATGAACGATTGAAAAAAAAACCAGGCAAGTGCGAGTCGGACTCGCGCACCAAGGGTTCCGTGCCATTACTTATAAAAAATATGTTCTCCCACACATTCCACCTGCAAATGTAAGTTGGTACGCACAATATTGAGTGATTTACCATGTTATTTTAATATCATGGACTTCTTATAGGTTTTCCTATAATCTATAAGGAGAAAACTAATTTCTGTATTTTTTTCAAAATTTTAGGTTCAGTAGTTTCGGAGATAAGGGGGGGGAATGGTCAATTTTCGTCTATTTTCTTGAATAACTTGGAAACTATTTATTTTAAAATTACAAAGAAATACATTTAAGATCTTCTCAACAAGACCTTTCATTTGATATGCCACACGATGCAGTTTTCAGAATTTTTTTTTTTTAATTTTCCCCTTCCCCCCCAAAAATGACCCCCCATATACAGATTTCATCTGGTCACGTCACACCTCTGTGTTTGGGTCACAGGAATTGATATGTGTACCAAATTTCAACTTAATCGGTCTAATAGATTCGGAGATAATTGACTGTAAGCGACAGACGGACAGACACACGAGTGATCCTATAAGGGTTCCGTTTTTGTATTCAGACGTACGGAACCCTAAAAAAGGGTTTACAGCTTGACTCAGGGCCAAAAAGCTTCATAGTCATAATGATACAGTACAGTCGGCATCACAGTCAGCATACATTTAGGCCTTTGTCAAACAGACAGGCGAGTCCGAAGCGATAACGAACCGATACGAGACGTCAGTCCGATAGTTCGGTCACGCTATCAGATCGCTTTCGCTTTTCTATGTGACTGGATTCAAACAATTCCATACATTACAAATAAAAACGTTACGCTTCGCATTCGCCACGCCTGTCTGTTTGACAAAAGCCCTAGTTTGTTTCATGTAACGTTAGCTATCTGGTTTCTACATGAAACGAAGTGTTTGTAACATAGATGTCCGTTATTAGGATAGACTTAGCCGCAGATGAAATAGACCCACTGACAACCCAAAAACGATAGTCTCTGCAGAAGAACGATTAAGACAGCCGACCCCAATTAGAAATGGGACAAAATCTGAAGAAGGTCCTGCAGTTTTTTAAGTATACTCATCACAGACAAACAAATCTTTCCTCTTAATAATATGGGTGGGTATAGATATAGATTACGGTAGGTACCTATAATCCGTTGGTAACTAAAACTCTATTCCGTGCTTGGTACGGATAAAGCGTATAAGTTCGTTTGTACGGATAATACGCTAAAGCTAGAAGAATATACGAAAGCACGAAAAAAACATTGCAGTATTTCCACCTATTTTTAAACTTTTAACAGTAGACTTGTATTTTAAGTTCGTTTGTGGAACAATTTGAAATGAATCTTTACTTTACATATTCTAGGAATTCTACTGTCTGTAGTCGGATAAAAGGGATTTAATTATGTAGGTAATTGTGTACATTTGAACCAAATTCTAGCCGTTCGGTGTCATTAAAGCGTGATTGAAAAACAAACTGACTCGCTTACATTTAAAATGTTGTCCACTCTGTCTAATCACTCTACTCTGTCTCCAACTTACACTTCGTAAATGACTAACTTCATTATAATAAAGAAGTTGAAAAATCTAAATCAAATAATTTATTTCAACTAGGCCAATTACAGCCACTTTTGAATTGGCTATTTGACAGTAGCTATAAATTACAAATATAATTAGTCCGTCATTTAGAATTTAAAAAAATAACGGATACGTATTTTTTCTTTTGTGAAATCAATGAATATTTACCAAAATACAACGCATCAAAACTCGGAGGCTCGTGACGTCAGAATTCAATAGAAATTGTACTAAACTTCTACGTCACAACGTATTGCCAATTTTGAAAGCATCGTATCTCCGTCAATTTTGGTTTACGAAACAAAAGAAAAAATACGGGTCGAATATTTTTTGATAATCTAAATGACGGACTAATTATAATTTTTCAGTCAAATCTATACTTAATATTATAAAGAGGAAACCTTTGTATTTTTGTATGTTTGTATTGAATAGGCTCAAAAACTACTGGACCGATTTCAAAATTTCTTTTACCATTACTTAGAGGGATTCTTCCAAATCCGTATAGGCTATATTTTATCCCGGGAAATAGATATATCTAATAACATAGCTTAAGCACCCAGTCTGCTGAGCAAAGGCGCACGATGCTTTGAGGGAGACTCCGATATTCAATTACTAGGATAGCATGAGTTTACAGGATATAAAAGAAAAGTGTTAAATGTAGACAATTGTTGTATAGAAAGATTTTTTTGATGAGTGCTGTTTGGGGGAGACGCCATCTGTCATTCGTTTGAATTTTTTTAACGTATTTTTTTTACGACTCTTTCAAGATGGCTACTGGTAGCTTAGTTACCACAGACGATAGGATAGATATTTTTATTCTGAAAGCTGTAGTTACCATTGAGTGGTTTGCGTTGGGGGAGGTTGCAATACTTCAGGACTAGGGAACCATAGGTTTAAAGAGTTTTACCACATTCCTAAGCAGCAGAAAACTGGTGATGGCAATGTACCATCCGCTTGAATTTTATTAAAATCTTTGATTTTACTGTTGTTCCTCTAGCCTACCTTTTGCTATTTTTTATGTTTTTTAAATGTTTTTTTCTTTTTTTGTGTTTGTTACTACTACTTACTAATTATATTTTATATATTTTATATATTTTTAATATATAAAATATAATAAGTGAAATGAAACTAATGAATAAAGGACATTTTATAAACATTTTGAGCTATGAAGTAAATTTAACCTTTAAGGGGGTGAAAAGGGAAAATCAAGAAAGTACGTAACCCACGCGGACGAAGTCGCGGGCAAAGTGCTAGTAGACAATAAAATTGTCAAAAGGCATAAAACAAATCAGTAGATACAAAATTAATTAATGTGCTACAGTCCCAGTCACAATATATAATAACTGTGAAAGTACTGTAGGTGCCCATTCCAAAGCGTAGATCTCTACGGAGAAGAATGATCAAGAAACTCCATGGACACTGTTTTTAATCGCAAAAATTATTACAGAACCTTTGTTACATTATTTATTTTCAGATGGTACATCATGTGAGGCCGGTGCAGCAGGATAAAAGTGTCCATAATAAATATTAAAAGACAATTCAGAAATATAACTATTAATAATTTAAAATAGACAACACATACATGAAGGCAATCAATTTCAAGGTTGAATAGGTATCAAGGTGATAGCCACAGTGACATACAATTAACAAGTATCGATTACTTCAATCAATAATGTTACTACTTTGTTATGACATTGCATTCTAAAAATGAATACTGAATCTAATCCAGTATTTGTTTTCCATTTGTCCTTCGTAATTATTTATGCGATATTGTGGAACACTTAAAAATTATAACAATTAAACTAAGTACCTATAGTACGCGGGCATGCGGGCAGCGAGTAATGGGCGAATCGCTGTCCGACCATGGACTATGCCCGGGTCAATAGAGTGTCAGCATAGTGACGGACACCTTGTAGAGGGCCAAAGCTTGCCGGGGTCGCGGGACTCACGAATTACTGTGACCCAGGTACGTAAAGGGCTATTGAAGGACACCGTGGATTTTAGTCAGTCAAGTCTGACAGTCCCTCCCACCCTGCCCTGGGTGGACTCATTTGATGATTTTACCACGATAAAAAAAAGTACCTGTAGTAAGTTGTTTTAATTAATTCCAATATAATAGCTAAGCACGCAAGTGTGGACACACAAGCAATTGTCTCATTACCTATAGGTACATAAGTAGCCCAAATCGGCATGGAATGGATTATTCAAATTCCGCACGCACTTTGTACATTTGCGCATAAATTAGTTCAGTCTGCTCATAATAATTAATTGACGATGAATATGGACGAATTGGGCAGTACGTGGGAACACGCAGGTGGTACCATTCAATCGTACCACTAAATACAAAATGTAAAGAAATTACTCGTCGACTAATATATGCGTGCCACTGTATCATTATGGGCGAGTGAACAATAAACCAGCGCCGTCGTGGGTGTAACTAATGTAGATTTCTGGCGACTTTTCAAATGGGTTTAAAAACCTCCTGTTCAGAACATAGAATCCAGTTTTTCCACGAATTCGACAAATTGTTGTTGTGATTTTGAAGCTGGTGTGTCACCAACCAATATTACATCGACTGCTTATTAGTGTTACTATCTTACCATTTAGGTTTGATCACACTAGCTTCATTCAATCAAACTATAAATCTATGTTAAGGGGAGTTGTAGTACTTTTTAAGATTTTTGAACATCTGAAAATCAAAAAAAAACAATTCAATAAATAAAAATCATTATATAAAATATAATCATATTCTCAAATACATGGTAAAAATAAAAACGCGATTGGGAATAATTGACTCAATAAAAAAATCGAACATGGTACTAAATCACAATTTTTAAGGATGATTCACGCTATACCGGACTGGGCACGGACGGCGCAAGGCCCGGTCCTTGCCCGGTGTAGTGAAGTGAATTGTTTGAATCCAATCACATAGAAAAGCGAAAGCGATCCGATAGCGTGACAGAACTATCGGACTGACGTCTCGTATCGGTTCGTTATCGCTTCGGACTCGCCTGTCTGTTTGACAAAGGCATAAAAGCACACTGTTAGGATATTTCGGATCTTGGATTTATATGCAGGTTATATCTATATTAATAGTGAACATATGGTACAAACATTCAAAATGTGAGTTATTTCGCTCGCATTTTGGCGGGGATGAGGTCTTGCGCTCATACATTTGCACACTGTACTGCAATCTCGCCTTAACTCTCGTTCAAACGGCCCTTTAAATTCCAGGTGGACGCCTTAGCCCTCATCAACTGCACTTCAAACCAGGCGGGCTGGATCGAGTGGGCTTACCAGAAGATGAACTCCCGCTCTCTGAAAAACCGCGGCATGACACAGGCCGTCCTCGACTATCTGATGTGGCATCATTTCGGACGGGTATGCTTCACACTTACACCTGCACGTTAATATAGCATATTGAGCTGTAGAAAGAGACAAGTTATACGTAAACCGACCGGAAAAGACTGCGGACACAAAACTTCTTTGATTGATATTGCACGTCGTCCTTTGGAAAGGTAATATCGGCAAGTTTTCGTTTTATAGCGTTATCTCTGTCAACATTTAAGTGCCGGTATCTGGCCGTTATCTGTCAACGTCTCTGTACAAGTGACCTACCATGAAGTCCTAAAGTTCCAGTGTGGGAAAGAGACAGAGCTATACAAGTCGTCTAGCGCCACCTCGTTCCCATAGTGGAATTAGTACCTGTCACTACAAGACATGGTAGGTGACCATTACAGAGACGACTTGACAGAAAAAAAACCGTCTTTGTAGAACAAAAAATTCTGTGCCATATTAACGTCTATAGTGCACATAGTTATTTGAGTCGTGATGTTGTGTGATTGTTTTCAGAATTACTGCGCTGAATATATTTCGTTTCATATCCAACTTGATATTATTTATCTTATGTTGTAAATAAAATATGTGTATTCTTTTCATATCTTCATGAATTTCGGCAGCGTTTTTTCTAAATTCTTTGTATTTGCTCACGCGAATCAATGTTTAATTTTTGTACATGATTTCAGTGCAAGAGCTCGAATAAATTTTAAACATACACAAATCAATTGGCTACGCGACGTATAAACGGAAAACATTCATTCAATGTTAATCATATTTTTAGGACTTCAATAGAATATCTGATCACGAATTTTCCTAAAAACAATCATACAAGTACACACCCATCAACCATACCTACCAAAGTCAGACATATAACAAATCATTCTAGTGTTTAAGTTGTTCGCTATGCGCTTGCGATCGCGTGGCGAACTTAATGTGCTGCGTGTAAACGCGATGCTGACATTTCATATTTTATACAGCAATGACCGTGACCGATTCCTTTACGATGCTCCGTGCCCTCACCCTTAATGAATGCAAAACGGATCAATTATCACGTAACTGTCAACCTTGTAAAAGAAACTTAACTCTCAAATTCTGTTATAAAGTACAATTCACCTTGCACAATACAATACGATAAATATTTGCACAAAGAACACATTTGTATCCTTTTATTTCTTGGCAAATTGTTGATGTTAGCAACGTGCCCTCTTTGGATGAGATACAAGTTCGTTAAAACTGCGTCGCCGTCTACTACTAGATACTATAGCTACACGAATAACACCATAAAAAGAACATCTAACGACGACTTTTCATACTTTTATTCATAAAAGTATCCACATTAGAAATTCTCGCCTACGTTCCTGTTTAAAGAGCAATAGTAATTTGCTGCAGTGCCCGGAGGAGAGAAACCACGACCTGACGCAGAGCTACCGCATGTACTTCTCTCGTAACGTGAACCCGACCAACTTGTCGATGTTCATCGACTCGTACGTGCGCCGCAATGACCTCGGGATCGCGCGGGAGAGCGCCACCATCAAGGTGCCAGTGCTGAACATCACGGGAGCGCTGTCTCCGCATGTAGATGATACTGTCACCTTCAATGGACGCCTCAATCCGAACAACTCAACTTGGATGAAAGTGAGTCTTCTGTCTTTTATTTTAGCATTACTAATTTGGTACCTTTAAAAGCTTTTTGATAAATAAATCATTACTTCAAAACTAAACTTCACGACTTGATCAAAATGTTGTTGTTGATTCTATTAAATACTAGCTGCCGCCCGCGACTCCGTCCGCGCGGATGTCGGTCTTCGCGTGCATGGTTTATTTCCCCATTCTGAGTAACTCTGACAATGACATCTTATAAATATTACGGCGTTGAATCCACTGCGGGTAATGCAACGTGTGTTCGCGGTTCTACAGAACAACGTCTATGAATAAAACTGAAAAATATTTTTTTTTCTACGTATTTTTCCAGGATAAAAAGTATCCTATGCATGTTATGCCCAGGATAATAAGGAATAATTATACCAAGTTTCATCGAAATCGAACCGTTAGTTTTCACGTGATGCCTGCACAAACAGACAGACAGACAAACAAACATTTTTTTAATCATATATTTGGGTTTGGTATCGATCCAGCAACACCCCCCGCTATTTATTTTTTCAATATTTTCAATGTACAGAATTGACCCTTCTACAGATTTATTATATGTATAGATTACTTACATTTATGTTTTCAGTTCTTTATTTTTAAATTATGTTTTCAGTGGGGTGGTTCTAAGTATATTGAATTAATTGTTATACCTTGATAATAACGAAAATAAATAAAGTAATAATCGCGATTTGCGGCTTACGAACACGCGTATTCAAATGCAGTAACGTGTCTTATAAAAAAATAGGGCTATAAAATTGCATGAACACACAGAACATTTTTAATCATCGAAAACAACATTTAAACGAAATTTTTATTTTATTAATCTATAATATATCCTATAGTTACGCGTTAACTATCATGATAATTACAAACCCTGATTTTCAGCCATTAAGCCTCTATGAATATTAGAGTTGAAATAAAAAAATCACAATCAACTGTGTTGGTTTTGTTCTATACGCAATTTAGGTTTAACCTTGAAACAAGAACAGACATTATCAAATAACCACTAACGATTCATTAAAAATAAACACAACGGCACACTAACCTCGTTTGTTCATTGTGCGTCACTAACAATTTCTCACAATTACACAAAAAAACTTTCCTCTTTCTTATAAATCTTAGTACCGATCTAAGGCCATATACAGAAAGAAAGCTGGAAACCTATAAGCGCTTGACAGCGCTGGTAGCCCGCGCTGGAAAATATATGAACGCGCGCCGATAAGCACTGAACGGTGACGACAATTTCCGACAAACTTCACCACGCGCTGGTCAGCGCTGGGCGCTGCCATTTAAAATTAATAAACAACTTGCTTGGTCTGTTTCAACCTGCTTCCTTTGCGCTTAAAGTTTCCAGCTTTCTCTCTGTATACGGCCTAAAATAAAACGGATACGGATACCCGCCGTACACGTTGAGCAGTGAGTGAGCCATTGACTGCTGCGTGTTGAGAAGTCGATTCCCACACGGAGACAAATATTTGTATGAATTATTTTTGAAGTGAAAACTTCTTTAGCGATTTTGTGTACTTTGGATTGGGTAAAAAATGTTAAACTCGCGTCAGGACACGTGACCTGATCGAAAATTCGTAAGACGGCGCAGGGCGCTTGCGAGAATGTTCGTGTGTGTTTATTACTATTCAAGTTTTCACTTCTGCCGGCACTCCCAGAGTGCAAACCGTCGTTTTTTTTAAACGCAATAACGTATGCGACGCGCATCGTAAAGATGATTTTTGTGGAAAGAAAAAATCAGTTGCAAGTGGGATTTGAACCCGCGTCTTCTGGATAAAGTACATGGTACGGTTGTGATGGCCTCATTGGTAAGGCATCTGGAGTACTTATCAAAATTAAATATTTGTATGATCCAAAAGTAATTGCCTTGGGTATGGGTGTCAAATTCAAATCAGTTTATTTAAATGTACCCGCGATTCAGGAAAATTTAATTATTCATTTATTCTAAATTTTTTATCCTTTTGAGAAGAATCCAATACCTATTGTAACTGCTCTCCGAAGCGCATTCATCGAGTGTTCTCACACTTATCTATAATCCCTATATGGGGCCTGTTTACACCGAGACGCGACGTGACGTGACGATACTGGAAATATGTATCGTTTCGTTTACTAAATAAAGTTATATTTCGAGTCGTCAAATCAATATTAATTGTTTAATTTAGTCAATCAGTTCAATATTTTCACCATAATTTCATTTTTAATTCAGGTTCTGCTAATAAAAAAAAATTGTGATCACTAGCACAAACTTTTTTTGATGTGTATACGTCTGACGCCACCCTCACATATGCATAATAATGATGTTTCTAAACAATAAAAATGTAATCAAAGATTGAAGAAGATTGTTGTTAGCTCTTAGCTGTTATAAATTGAAAAGTACCAAGAATAAAAAGAAAACCTTTAGTTAAAAAAACTGTAATTATACAAACATTATTTTCTCAAACATTCAGCAGAGAAAGTTACCAACAGGATTAAATTGCATTCAAGTATGAAGGCCACTTGTCTATCACCCCAGTTGAACAACAAAGTTCAAATGAAAACTATATTAAATCCGACCTCAAAGCTATGACATTGACCATGACCTATATATAGTCTGAAGCTGGTCGTTTAAAAGTATTAAACTCGGCTTAATTGGGCTGCTTTTCACCTGAGGATTTATTTCTGAACGAAACAGGGAGTGTCATTCTTAGTGAGTGTGTGGGTATTTTGCTGTCTACTACGTAGCAACACTTTCCTTCTTATTTTAAAACTCATTTCTAATTTCATGCAAATCTCTACTAATCTATATATGTGTGACTTTGTATGTTACGTATAAATTTTGGTGCAGAGAGAGATTGATCCTAGAGAAAAATATAATGCTGCTGTAAAAGTAAAGCATCATGCTGTGAAAACATACATACATCCGATTATTAAGTACATGATAGTTCACATATTACCAGTATTTGGTATTTATTACGAATCAACTACGTATTCTGTGCAGAAATTTAAAATTTCCAAAACATTATTTCAGATCTCGGATTCGGGAATGGTCCTGGAGGAGCAGCCAGCTAAGATATCGGAGGCCTTCCGCCTGTTCTTGCAAGGCGAAGGCTACGGTAAGTGAACCACGGCCCCCAGCGGAGAACTACGTAGACATACCGATGCAAGCTTAGCTTTGCATTGCAGTTCGAATGTTTGACAGTCGCACTCTACACGCCACGCTCAATAGATGCAATATCGTAAAAAAATATATGCAAAACACTCAATTGGCAACAAAAAAACACTACTTAATAATTAAATTATTTCATCCATAACGGGAAAATAGTTCTGGGCACTAGAAATCAATTACATCTAGGAAAGGAGTTGCTAACCCAAACCTTTACAACATAATTATATATCATATTGCATCTATTCTGCAGCTTATGTAAATATGTTTGATACGATTAATGTTATTCATTCTTAACGTTAAATAATGACCAAATAATACTAAATATTGATAGTTCATTGCATATTTTACTTTTAGATATCTTTACTTCGCAAAATCTCTAGTGTATAAAACCCTATTTTCTATACGAACTACCGCCCCTTCTAATTATATATTGTAATATAATGTAAAAATATGATATGAATATGATTATACGCTTTACTAATGATAATGGTAAGCTAACTTATATTTTGTAAGTCTGAAGCCTGAAAGTTTATTTTTATTGTCCTGTTTATGTTTGAGCCTGGATATGCGATAGCGTTATGCAGTCCCTAACAATTGGTATGTACTGAAGGGAGCTTTACTACTGTAGAGCTAGTTGAGCTTTCAGTCCTGTGGTAACGTCTGTAGATAGACCCTTGATTACTTTCATAATTAACGTAGTGTTTGATACTTTATTATAATTTTAATTTTAATATTTGATTCATTGTGATTGTGGTATAATTTCGGTGTTGCTAAAACATTCCGTATTCGTCCTTTAATTCGCATACAAATATCCCATAATATGTCGCATTTATAAGGTAATTTTATTTGAGATTCTGTTCACACCAGTGAAAACATAGCCAAAAATTTATTGATTTATAGGACCTGTTTTCAATTCTCTAAAATATACAACGTTCTACATTATTGAGTGACGAAAAAATATTTACCTGTAACTATTAACTGCCGACCACAAAATGCTCCAGATTTTTCCATGAAATTCCTTTTGGAAAAATAACCGTACGTATCTAAAAATCATGAATAAAAAATAACCTTCTTTAAACATGCTTGGCGACACAACGTTTTAACAAACTATGAGATGTTAGCAATTTTAAACTGAAACTTATTGAAATTTAAAGTAAAATCAAAGAATTAATAGACAGTCCAACAGAATTGCAAAAATCTCATATATTTTGACACTTTTTTAGATTTTGTAGATAATGTAGTACTTGTTTATTTAGCTCGCTGTATATTGCGATACTTATGTAAAAAAAAGCAACTAAAAAACTACATGAAAACAAACAAATGTTTTAATCTTGTTTCTAAATAACTTCTTGCTCTTTAAGTGAATGTGTCTCTGATCAGAAATAAATTCCATGGACAAATATGCGCAACATACAGCGATGCCATGTACAAATGGCTGCGTAAAATATTTATTTTTTTAATTATTTTTGTTTCTCCACACTCGTAGCTGTGTTAGCACTGAACAAATCCTTCCGGCATGCTAGTTCTTCATCATCGAGCGTTAACATCAGTTGTGTTCCGTCAGTGTAAATCCCAGCTTTAGTAGAAAAAAAAGTAAGTGTTTATTCCTTAATGCCGTAAATTAATAATGTATCTCGGTCGCAATCTTTGTAATCAATCAACGATCGAATCTGCTAATCCATATTTAAAATATGTCCAATCACAAACAGCCACCAATCAGGATCAAGATTGGGATTGCGATACAATATTAATTTCGGGCGTCAACAGTTATAATAAGGAGCGCGACAGCTGTCGTATATGTTTATAGTTCAGTTCCATTTTTTTTCTAAGTTCAAAAATATGTTTTTTATTGTGTAAAATACTCAGTGACCTGAAGATATTTCTCTGTGATGAGTATTATTTGGCCCAGTTCATTTTTTAAATCAGTTCGATATTCTTTAATGTAAACATAGCTGTTTCTCAACTGTACCTACCATAAAATTAAGTTGATCGCAAAACTTACTTGCAAGAATCTACAAACGCGGGGCCGCCCGTATAATATAAGCCCAAGGCCGTAAGCCGTAACTATTCATACTATCAATCAATTTTGATAGCTTCCGCTCCTTTTGTATTTTTTTTTATAAGGACTACCACATAAACACAACAGTCTGAAGGTCCCATGCCGAATATAAAACAATACATACAGTGTGAAAGCCTTTTTTCATTTCCCTGTTTATTATTGTATAGTTGCACCAATTTAAATGTTTGTAGTTCACTATGCTTTTACGGTCTGAAGTAGGTAGTCACTGTTTATATTTAATATAAAATATCATTTATTTATGCATCAAGGTACGCCAGCACATCAACCTATCCGTATCTGTCAAATTTTGCCAATCTAACAAGAACCTTCTTTTGTGATAAAGTTGAAAGCTATTAAACAAAAATCGACAGATTGTGTTATCTTGATGTGCTGGCGTCTGTACCTTAGTGGCACTGAAAAGTAGTTAGTAAGAAATTGATATTAAGTTTACTTCTGTGAAAATTACATGTTGAATTTGGTGCAAATTATGCCTGTTATGTAGTTTGTTACTATTAAATAAATATTGTATAGAAGCTGTAGTCAGTGAGCAAACGTGATCAAAAATAACTTAAAAGGAACATTGATTCGTAATAAATAAACGTCTGGGAAAGAGCCACCATCTTTTACAAACTAATCTGACAACCAGTCTTTAGAAGAGGTATTTTATTACCAAGTAGCTGGATTGAGGAGGTCAGATCGGCAGAACCTCCATGTAATCTGACATGTCATGGGTATATTCTACTGAATCCCCTAGACTGGAAACAGACGCCAACTATTTGGCGTAAGGCTAAGAAGACGACGATACTTTACAATTTACATGTCTGAATTTGGGTGTATGTTTCAGTTGCGCCGCTGTCTCCGACCAAGATCACGGCCTTCCGGCGACTGTCGGACACCGGCCGCCGCCGCCCGTGCCGCCACTCGCCCGTCATCCGCATCACCGAGAACCCCATCTCGGAGGCCGTGGTCTGCTAAGCGACCACCCATCCTCCAGCTCGCACCAAACCACCCCACGGACCACGAACGTCATACATTATCAACAAGTTTGTAAAAACATCTCTCAAGAAGTCAGACTCAACAATTTTAGAAGCAACATTTGAATGAGTACATGAACATGTATTCTTACTTCCCCGTTTAACCAAAAAAACTGCGCCATATTTTGTACCATGATTCGTGGGGCCAGGTGTTCGAGCCTATATCGGTAACATCTAGCTAAGTTCCTCACATCTTGTGAGTCGCACTGTTGAAGTTATATCATTTATCATTTAAGGAGATTTTTATTAGAACCCACTGATATTATACATAATTAAATGTACCACTCGAGCGTTATATCATTCAGTTAGGCTAACATCACACGTATCTATACGTATTTATTTACGCGACTGTGTAAGGGAGTTAGTTAGCGTGGTTATTTTGTAATTTAGTAATAAATTGAACACGAGGGGCTGCTGTGAGAGCGGCGCCGAGTCGGCGATGTGAAGCGCGCCACTAACTCATTTGTAGACATGGAATCTTCACTCGCATTACCCAATTCAACACAAAAACATTATTAAAGCTTTACAAGTCAGGCACTTGAATGTTAGATTGTAAGTCATGGGAAATTCCGAGGTGAGTCTTTTAAAAAGATTGGGTTTTATTTGATTTGGGTTCTATGAGAGAAGAGTCCACGTGTACGTACCTGCGAGTGGTCGCCCCCCTGACTGAGCCGGCGGCGGCGTCGCGCGCGCGCTAACACGTCGCTGGGTGCTATGCTAAGACCAAGATAGATATTGAACTTGATAATTTGATGACAGGCGTTTTGGAACTTTTTACCTTTGCTTTGCAAATCTTATTAATGTTTGTGATCGCGTTATTTTTTGTTGATTTTTAAGGCCTGTTGTGTCTTGCCAGTCGCTTTCGACCAACGAGGCAAACTGTTTTATAAGTTATTTATTTTGTTAATTTTGTCGTTGATCATGTTTTAATCAGTATTATTTTTTACAAGTTGTACAATTATTTAGTTTTACAATAATAAATAATTAGTAGATAGTAATCACCGCTTCTAGTAGTTGACCTAAATAATATTAGAGAACAATAAATTTAATAATCGTGCAACTGCTTAAGTATTTCCTTTACAATTAAGTATTTATTTTTAGTGTAACATAATTGTAACTTTACGAGTATATTAGAGGAAATAATTGTGCTTAGTTTTAAACTGGAGGGATGGTAATAGTGACGTGAAGTTATCATATTATAATGTGAAGAAACTAAACGCGTATCATATACACTACGAATTTATCGTGAATCATAAACGCGTGCATCGTCGATGACTTCTTCGTCAGTAGATAATTTACTAATATTTTGGCCGGCTACGTCTATTTGGATGATTGTCTGATTAGCTAGGAGTAATCGAAAGTAATTACTATCCGGTTGTGTTGATTATATGGAAGGAGGACGGCCATGCATAAATAGATTGTTCTAATCAGTATTTACGATGTTGAAAGATATCTCTTAATAATTAGAATCTTGATCAGTAGCGGAATCTCAGTAGATCTGTTTGTTCCACGTCCACGGTATGGCGCGCACATAGAGGCACGCGGAGCAGACACACGCGTCATACAACCCACAAGAGGTCGCCTCTAAGCTTTGTAGACGTACAATCTATTCATTGTTTAGTTTATAGAGTTCAAAATTCTATTATTGTTTTAGTTTCAAGTGTAGAGGATGTTCAATTTAGATCATTTTTGTTCACTATATTTGTGTGAATTTATTATGAATCTATTAAAAGTGTTTTTATAAATAACCTCTTTGTTTTATTCATTACACAAATGTTTTAACAATCACAGGACAGTACTACAAACATTAATGATGCTATGATGATCATAAATGTTGTTGGTTCTTCCAATAACAATTTATTCGTAGCAGGCCCTCGATCCCGCGGCCTAACCTAAGAGCCTCTTAAGACGTCGGTCGAGGCTCAGGCCGACACTATCGGCACTGATCACCGAGTTCACATCTCACATATCAACAACCTCTCGGATCATAGACTATTATTGCGATACAGTAACATAACGAATTAAAAATAATTAAATTCAATTACAAAATGAAATAACAATGAAATATTTATTTTATATATTTTAAAATAAAAAGATATCAACAAACTGTGTTTAATATAAAACATGGACAACTTTACAATTCGATATTATAATTGCGAAATTTAATCTATCTAATCTCTACACGAATACTTATAGTAATTAAGCATAATATCTTAAACAAATAACGAAAAGACGGACTTATTAAAAACCAATTTCTGTTACTATGGCTAGAAAATTATTGCCATACAGTGATATACTTTTACCTAATAATATTCACGCATCAATGCCCGCCGATATTTACTTAGTCTTTTTTGTATTGGTAAGAGCTAGCGCTACTCAGTATTAACGCAAAAAAAGTGTTTACGGTGTATGTGTGACCCACACATACACCGACAACACTTTTTTGAGTTAGCATTGCATAAGCATAGCGTAAACAGCCTATATCAGCATACATAGGGAGGGAGTTGACCATAATCCGCCACACGGGCCCAGTGCGGGTTGGTAGACGTCACATGTCTTCGAAATTTAGTTCTAGGTCATGCGATTTCCTCGTGATGTTTTCTTTCTCGGTTTTGAGAGCAATTTTAATGATTAATGCGCCTGACTGATTTCAAACCACGATCTGAATTCGTAAGACGCGGCCGATACTACTAAACCGCCACTGTTTTTTTAAAGAACTGGAAATTAACATTCTGTAGTACATGTTGAAAGGCTATACCCAGTATTATTGCTTGGTTTCAAAATTCACCTATAAAATTATATTTAATGATATCGAAGGTTACTTTACACATACATAATTATAATGGTTTTTAAACAGCGATTCAACATGTACTACACATATTATCAGCGATATCTTATAACTATTTATTTAGAATCATGATCAGTTGCAAAATTTTCTATTTACTAATTGTGACGACCGCCCAACTACTACTTCTAATAAGATTACAGTCTGCATTTAAAAATAAAGTGATATTTAATCATTGTACATAAATATTACTATTTATAGGAGGTAGTGTCTATTTCGTCTTTCTTGAATCACCAGAGGAAACATTAAGTATTATTATTTCATTATATAATTTGAATATCAACTTGGATATACTAGATAACAACACATTTACTAACACGTAAATTCACGCCGATTAAACATTTCAAGAAGTTACACGAAACATATAACTTAACTGGCAAGAACGAATTCTTGCGCCCCTACAACAGCTTTATTAAACTAATAACGAAGTATCCGTATTTGATATGCACAGCAATCAGCTACAAGTAGTTTCAGGCAATCTAGATCATAATAGTATTATTTCTGAATACATAATTGTATAAATATAATTCTCTGTCGCTAGCAATAGGCATACGCTAGTTTAAATAAACATACCAAGACTTCCCGTGGTGACCTATTTACGATCTTTATCACAAAATTAAGGCATTGTCGTGGTTGAAAATAATGTTGCAGTGAAATCGTGAAATTAACAATAATATATTTATGTCGAACACTCGCGAAATGAAAACATTACCACTCTCCAATTCCGACATTACGCTTTCATGTTACCTTTTCAGATTCTACTGAAAATATTATACATTGTGTGTAAAGCGTGCAAGCAAGCATAGAAGAGCATTACGTTTTCGTTCCGCGGCGATTTCTGATTAAATACCTGCCTGAAGAGAACAGTCGGCTTATAAAATTACTACCCTAATTTCGCTATGAATAATTATGTTTTTACAGATAATTATATAATCTCTACCCATAACAATATTGGCAAACAGATTGAATTGAAGATACAATAATTATATAAATATCACTTCTGCTCAGCTCTGCAGAATGTTTCTTCAAACCGATGCCGACTCGCCCAACAAATATGATATTAAACGATTTTATTTACAATTATTGCTAAAAAGTAATTTCATTTCTTAGGGAACTCGGGAAAAGCAATATTTGTAAATATATTTTGTGAGTTACCAAGTTCTACTACCCTTTTTAACAACTTATGTGGAGTAATAATATTAAATGTGGGTATTAGGGTGTTTCATTTTCACATGACGATTATAAGTACCATGTGTACAACTTTATTAAATTGATTAATATTTAGGACATGCACACTTTGGTCACTTTTCACAGGAATGTATACAGGCTTACAGTTCCATCGCGTAAAAAATAAACACTTTCGGCTCGAGGCAACTGTAAGACAATGAATGTATAGACATAAAAATTGCTTTTACAACGCATCACAATGTGCTACCAAGAAAAAATGTGTTTGAAAATTTGCACCCTTTTTTTGTTTATTAAAAGTATTTGAATCTTTTTTTATGAACAAATCGGAGCCTGAGCTCCGAATACTAATCTGATTCAGTACTAAACTTTGTGTACATTTTATTATATTACTTTATTTGTTTTCCTACATACTGTATTATACATATTCTAACTTTTCGTATTTTGCAACTTCCAAATATTGACAGAATTTGGGAGCAAATCCGCAAAATTGTACACTCTCAATGTTTTATTTCAACAAAATGAAACACCCCACACAATGAAACACCCTAGTTGTGGAATACGATTATAAGAATAATCGAAACGATAATGATCAGGGCAAGGAACAGATATACCTTCTTCTTCCTCAGCTTATTCTGAAAAATAAAAGCAATAAATGAACAAAACTAAACTAGTATTTTTTTATAGATTCTTGTATCAGATTTGACAGACAGGCCACCCAGAAAATCACCAACTAAGGATATTTGCTATACTATTAACAATTGCATTCTCATTCCAGAGAGTGATGAATAGATGTGCCTCTGATCACTGTCACACAAATCCATCATATTGATCAACAGCACTGCTACTTGGTAGAACAACTAAATACTCTTAGACAATTTAAAACATCAAATTAATTTGAATATTATTTTAACGATGTCACCATTTACAAAATAATTGTGTCCACCAACGAAATACAGACTAGTAGCACTTTTTCGATCAATATTCTAAATATTTTGTTAGACAACTGACTCATATAGGGTTCTACAGACATTGGTAATAGTGTGCTGTGCGAACCTTGTAATTGGCTGCCTGCCTAAGTTCCTGCGTGCCGCTCTCTACATTGACGGCGGCGTATTCCACGCTTGTCTCGATGGAGTTGACCACTTCACCCTGTGTGTGGATCATGGTGCCCAGCTCTTTGAAGATCTGGTTCACATCCATTATGTCACTCTGGAATAAACAAGTGGAAATGTGTAAGAAAGCACTGAAGGTGTGCCGCGGTCGCGGGACTATCAAAACAGGTAAAGGGCTGTTGAACAATCACCGTGGATTTGAGTAAGTACAAGTCTGACAGTCCCTCCCGCTCTGCCCTGGGTGGGAGGACTCATTTGATGATTTTACCACGAAAAAAAAAAAGGTGCTGAAGATATTTGGTTTGCATGGCCTCTTAATACTTAGATGGCATGCGCTTTACACTGTCTCATAACTACAGCTTTAGAAATGAATGGCAATGGAAAATTTGGGAAAAAACTGGCAAGTCCTAGATACAAAAGTTTATTTATTTCAAACATTATTGTAAGTTTTGTTCTCGTTTTGTTTTCAAAATTTTTGTTCTCGTACATTTTTATATCAGTATTATGCCGGCAAAATAAAGATACAATTTCAATCAAAACATTATCATTAATTAGGTATTGTTATAAAACTTATCAAGGCTGAATAATTCAATTGTAATTAGAAGAAAATATCGTGTTATAACATTCCGAGGTCGTTTGGAAGAAGAATCGTGCAAATTTCATAAACTAAAATATTTTGCAGTAAAAATATTATTTTAAAATGATCCTTTTAAAATAGTTAACGATTTAAAAAGTTTGAGCTAAAAACTCAAAAAAATCTATGATTAGAAGTATTCAAATGAAATTGAAAACTAAAAACATTGTTATCATTGTTACATATCATAAAATATCAAAGTCACTGATTATTGGTATTACAATTCAGTATAAAAATAACATGAAAGCACACAAACTGTATTTATCCTTTTCAGAAATTTTATCTGAAACAGTTATTAATTAAAACGAACCAATCGCGTTTGAGGATAACGTTTATGTAATAGTATATCGTTCTAACTTTAGATACAACATATACATACACCATTAGCTGAACTATTAGATCTTATCGATTCGTTTTGTGTTACTAAAATTCGTTCTTTGATAAGAAATGCAAAGGTTTTTTAAAAAAACAACTATTTTATATGTGAGATGGAATATTTCATTTCAAGTCTTACTCTTGATATTTAATTTCCTCTTTATAATTCTTTTACATATTTAAATATTATAAAAAAATAATATTTAAAGATTTGAAAATATAAAAAATAGTGCCCCACCAGGATCGGGGAAAGGGTCCAAGGTGCCGGTGGTTAGGGCTCTTCATGTCCAAGAGAACAGCTTTCTGCATCAAGCCCTTGAGCCAGCTGCACAATGAGAGCCTCATAAGGTGTTAGTCGTGGCTCTTCGCAATTAGTCCATTGACCGTAACGACTATCGGTACAATGACTGTTGATATTATTTTGAATATGACATAAGTATGGTGTTCGTCTCAAACTACAAGGATAGCAGCAATCCAAGGTGGTATTTCAATTATTTGTAGTAATTACAGACCAACTTCATGCCAACCTATTACTTTTTGTCAGCCTCTTCCGTCTTTTAATTGCCTCACTCGCCAAGACAGTCGGGATTTTCTTTCCCGGTCGTGGCCAGATGGAGGTAGACGTGGCTAAACTAAAGCTGATAACAAATTATCGTACGCGTCCGTCAGTCGCGGCTGAGAGACGCGGCTTATTGATATCTAGCCAATAAAAAAGCGCTATGCCACCTGATATGTTGAAGCATGATAGCATATTAGGTTAGTACTTTTGTGCCATATAAAGGGAGGTAGCCTATATTTAACAGAAGATAGAACAGGGCTGCTGATAATGATGAAGCTAGTTTAATCGGTGATTAGGTGTGTACCTCTAGTTGCCGTATGTCCCTCTCTCGCTCCTCCAACTCGACGAGCGAGCGCTCCGTCTGCATCGTGATCTGCTCCTGTTTGCGAAGGTTTGGCTCCCCCATCTCCATCAGCTCCTTGCTTTGGCTCTGATTTGCTGAAAAAAGAGAAAACTAAATTATGGCTATCGATTAGCGCTTATTCGATAGCCTGACATTGAGACAATTTGTCTAGCCATAATGTCAGTTTAAGTGACAGAAATTGTCTTACAAAATTCTGACTTGAGTTTTATGCTATAGAACTCAAGCATTACCATAACACTTTTGTCATTGGCAGAATGTTCGACAGAAGCACTAATAACAACAGAAAAAATACATTTTGAGGAAAGGATCGAATAATAGGTACATACCAAAGTACACGACAACATTTTAATTATTTGTTAATGTGATTTTTCTCTATCCTTGACCACTCACATCATGACTACACTGGTTGGAATAAATGTACGTAACTACATAGACTGGCTTTATGTAAGGATAACCCGCCTTACAGTGCGATAACACGTTCGTGACGTATACTATAATTAAAAAAAACAGGAATGTCGATTCTAAGAACCCCGCTCATCGGCCTGTTTTCCGACATTTGACTCGTATATTTAAATTCCTATTATGGCATGATGTTGTGGACTGTACGGCAGTCTTTTCAGTTATTTTAACAAGAGGAATAAAGGTCATTGTGATGTAATAAAGATAGGAAAATAATTTAATGCGATCTAGGTATTCTCAATGGTTAGGACCTATTTCGAATTAAGAAACGAAAAAGTATGAAAATACTCACCGCCCATAGTGAAGGGGTCCCCAATGACCACGGACTGCGCTTTTGTCTTCTTCACATCTTCTTTAGTTTTCTGTGCTGCCAGCCTTTGTGTCGCCTGGCGAAAAAAATAATTAAATAATTATTTTTACAAAACTAGTTAAAACTTACACTGGTAAAGTGTTGAAGTATATTAAAATCTTTATTTTTTTTTTTGATATTATTATTATCAGTTCAAGAATAAACCGTGTCAGACAGTTCGTACTGAAAAACTACATTTTCCAAAAGTTATTGTGGCGCTGACAATTTTATTGCTGAATATTCAGGCATGTATTCAGACGCCCGCACATCAACCTGCAGCAATCTGTCAAACTTTCCCATTCAAACATGAACCTTCTCTTATATTGTGATAAAAGTTGAATTTAAGTTTGACAGATTGAGGTAGGTTGTCATTGAGTACATTACAGTCAACATAATATTATGTTATCGGCATCTTCATGAAGAAACTCATGCTTAATCTAATTCTTATTCCACCCACTTTCATTACATAACAAACATCATTTTTCGATAACACGTTTATGCTACATATTCTGTAGTTAGTGATTAGACATGTTTGGCTTGAGTGGAGACGAGATGTGGATTTCAAGCCATGTGATTGAATTGGTGAATTGCTCTCCGCTGTGCTCCGCCCCGCCTCAGTGGAACCGCAGCAAGCAACATGATTCAAACTCGTAAACAAAACAACTCTACGAGTTTTAAACTACCTACGTTATTATTTTTTTCCTCTTGTATTCTATTAAATTTCCATGAATAACCATTAAGTTTGTATAGTCAGGATCGGACTAAGGGCTCAAGGGTCCGGGCAGCTCCCCACAAGGACGGATTACCACCATCCAGTATATAAAAAAAAAACATGAATGGCTTACTCATTTTCAACCATTTTTCGTTTTTATTTCATTTCTCTTTACCTAATTCGATGATGGTCGCAGGACGCAAGACGATCCTAACTACCACCTGGTTTGCGAAAAGCCTAAATGCGACTAAATGTCCAGTCCAATCCTGTATACAGTATCTACGACTACGGCACAGTGTAAAGGGTAAACTTAATCAAAAAAATAAGTTGTATTCCCATGGAAACTCCTGAAGTAATTGCATTTGGATGTTTATCAAGCCTAAAAAAGAAATTTTTGATAGATTTTATTAGTACTCTACACCATTATGTGCTTGTATGAAGTAATTTTCTATCTGTGAAGCCGCGTTTGCGTCATTACATTTCTATAAACGTTATACTCTTTAGATAAGGATGGATGTATAGTAACCCTGCTGACTCAGTTCCACGCTTTGACGTCACATGTAGGTGACGTTCCACGTTTTCTCTTCGGAGTAAACAAAAACTGCAATAGGTATCCATTTGGAAATATGACAAAGGCGTAAGAGAATCATTTCAAAGGTTGCAATTTCAGATGTAAATAATTATATTTGATGTTGCATAATTTTATGCCCAGTTTATATCTAGCAATGAGGTCGGCTTCTAGATCATGGGTGTCAAACTAAATGATAACGATGGTGGGATAAACCTTATAATGTGGGAATAACATACGTGCAATCTATTTAGTAATTTTATTTCTATTCATCTGGGGGCACGGCAGTGCCCCAGCCAAGTCTCGAGCAAAACGGGCACGGCCGTACCATCTTTTCTCGATGCGATTCGCGGCTGTTTCGCCCCCCCTATATCTTCGACGTGGACAAAGCTACGAGTTTAGGTTTTCGGTGAATAATAGTAGGCATTAGAACAAGCTTAAGTTCGAAATTACATGCCAATTGAATTAATAGTTTAGGAGTTACGGTCGATCAAAGTTACACCATTTTGTCACTCACTCACTGACTCACTGACTCACTGACTCACTGACCGATCATCAAAAATCTAAGGTACTTCTAGCAGACTTAGAAACTTCAAATTTTGCACCAAGATAGGTCATTAGCCACATATAAAGGAAAAATTATAAAAACATTAAAAAATAATATACCATAGAAAACAATTTTATATTTGCGGTTTGGCAAGAACATTATGTATGGATTTTGACTGCATTGTTAACTTTGTTCGTTGTTTAAGTATTCAATTGGATGAATAAAAACATGGAATAGAAAAGAATAATAAAAATGTAATACATAGACTATAATTAATTGATACATAAAGTTCATAATTCATTAAATTAATAAAGCTAAAACTCCATTGTATTGCGATAAATTTCGATTGTATGCGCGCTCGATAGATGGCGTTGTACCTGTCTGAATCGCGCTATGGTTTCGTTACCGAGTGCAGTATAAGTAGTACTTTAAAATAATTCGATAATTTTCATTTGATAGCGCCACCTACCTATGAAAAACCATTTCGAAACTAAAAAAATATTGTAGCTATATTCGGAGAACTTAAGTTAGCCGGATTAGATAGTAGATTTATTATTGTTACTGAAACAGTTATTTAGGCGAATAGTTTATTAATATAACATAGACATAGGTAGTTACAATATCTAGTTGTTTACGTGTTATTTAGTTTAGTTATATTTATTTTGTAAGTTAGTAGATTTATGTTTATTTAGCTCGTTGAAAAGAAACAAAAGAGATAGAGAATGGGTTCTAAGCAAAGCAGTAGCTGAAGTCCAAGAAATTATGAGGTCACCTAAAAAAAAAGAAAGAAATACACTTACAAAAAATAAATGAGATCCCACCAAAAACATTAAAATAATGTAAAAAAATGCCAAGTCTCTCGATGCAGTCTTTCCATCGTAAAAAGTTTTGAGATCTCATAGAAGCCAAGTCCTATTCAAATTATTTTGTAGTTATAAATCAACATTTAGTAATTGTATCAATAGTTTTCTTTATATTATAATTATAGTGACTTGGCAATGAGCACAAGAAGAAACAAAACGGCATATTTGGAGTTGAAAGTCACACACCGCATGCGTAAACATTAATATCACAAAATTAATTTTCTTTTGGTTTATCCGTGTCGTCCCAACCGAATTTCGGCAACGGCAGTCAGTCTCATCCAAGACTAGTAAACTGCGCAGGACATAAATTATAATGCACACTTGCACAAGTGTGTACGCAAACACTAGTGTTAGTGTACTCTCGGTTCATTTACTTTCATAAAGCGATGGCCCGTAAGGTACTTATTTTTTATTATTGCATTGGAGCATGTAGTCGGTAGTGATCTGATCACAGGTCTCGTCAGTAACATTTGCACATAATTCCAGGCAGCAAGCAGCTTTTAATTGGTGCTCATTGCCAAGTCACTATAATTATAATATAAAGAAAACTATTGATACAATTACTAAATGTTGATTTATAACTACAAAATAATTTGAATAGGACTTGGCTTCTATGAGATCTCAAAACTTTTTACGATGGAAAGACTGCATCGAGAGACTTGGCATTTTTTTACATTATTTTATATCGTTTTACATGCAAATGTAACGCCCAACGAACAGTATCAACAGAAAGTTTTATCAAATGTTGTTATCGAGGAATAATTAAATTGACTCGCTATAACTATTTTTAACAGCCATTGATTTCAAATTTATACATTCATTAGGCAATTTTTAGGTAGTAGTCGAACTATTGTTACTTTTCTTTTAAGGATTGCTACGAATGAGGTTCAGCCGAGATTAGCGCTGGAGATTAACAATTTACAGTCGATGCCTAAAGTAACGCTCAACATCCATGAGGATACCGTGGCCTTGGAACGCAAATGGCAGTCGAAGGAAGTCTGATATTTCCTTCCGCTACACTTAAGGCGGGCGAACTCAAGTATTAAAAAAAAAGTTTTTTATATTTTTTCTTCAATCCTGTGGATCCGAGAAATTCTTTCTTGATTAGTAAACAGATAACCTTTCTTGGATATTGAACCCCCTGTTCCGGCGAATTGAATGGCAATAGTTTATAAACACGAGTTTTAAGAATACGAAGCCCACGTCATAGGTTACACTACACGATCAGTCGTAAGCCAGGCGTAAGCCAAGAAAAGGCATCGATCGTGACTGACTCATCATTCAACGCACAACCGAAATCGCTTAACGTATTTCGTTGTAATTTGACACATACATACATATACGTAGTTATAATCACGAAGGCACATTGACAAAACATCCTCTAACGAAGTATTTTTGAAAATTTCTCCCCTAAAGGGGTAAAATAAAGGCAGAAAGTTTGTATGAAAGTTCAACAATTGAAAAACTTAGGTTCTTCAAATTTTATGTTTATACCGAAGGAGTGACGGTTGAAAATTAATTTATATGTATACCAGCGTTTTTGATCGTTTCTCTTCCGAAGGAGTGAAAAGGCCTTTGAAGGTGATTTTGGCACCCAATAATAGACAACTATAAAACGTAGTTGATTATGAAGTTTTGTAGTAATTTAAGGAATTAGGTATTCAATATTTGACACTGGAACAAATATTTTATTCCGATATAAAAGAAGACTACGCGGTCGAACACAAAAATCAATCACGCCCACGTAAGTGAATCCACTGGCAAGAGTTGAAATGATCTAATTAAGAGTTTACCAATGAATAAAGAGTAAATGGATTATCAAAATTTGAGCCAGTCACTATATTGGCAGGCACTACATATTTAAATTAAATATGTACGCACCTAAATTGTTACCTACTTGGAAAGAGAAGCATAAACCCAAAAAAGTATATTGCAAAAGGTCCCAGTGTCAATCCTTTAAAAAACTGCTAGTGAAACGAGTTTCCCGCGTGGAACGGAAGGGACTATCAAACTAGACTGACTAAAAATCAACTTGCTCCTTCAGTTGCCCTTACCTTCCACTTTTAAGGCAATCTCGCGACTTAAGAACTCTTCAGCCCCTTGTTATATCTAATGCTCTCGATGATGAAGATAAGATGATAGATGTGCTGAACCTGACCTGTATTTCTGCTGATCAATACAGTTTTGGCACAGCTAGTTTTTCATGCAGGCTGTAAGTTCATATTCCTATAACTTTACATTTCATAATATTTTTAAATAAAAATAAGTATTTTTAAACATGTCAAAATGTTAACCGTGTAGTTCTTATAAATTTATATTTCAACTTTATCATACGTTTTATTAATCAATTTATATGAAAATCATTGCAACTTTTCGTTCTAATTTTATAACTCAAGAACGGGCTCATCTATCCAAACCAAATGTTTAGGCTCTGTTCGGACTAATTAGTTGATGGTTTATGTGAAGTTTGCACAAAATCGGTCGAGCGGTTCTTCATTTATCACATTTTTTGTAATTTGACTTTATACGTAGCGAAGCACGTACCGGGCCGCTAGTTTGTTATATTAAATGTATAAACTCACATCTTTGTCCCATGGGCATAAGCAAAAAATACAGTTTGAACCAAAAAATCATCAAACATTTAAGAGATCTGAAAAATAAATATACCTATCTTAATTTACATCTCATGCAAGGTTTTTTAGACATCATACATTGAGGCAGTAAGTCAGGCAATATAACTCGGACTGTTTTATTGCCTGACTTACTGCCTCAATGTATGTCTAAAAGGAGGATAAAATAAATCAATTATTATTTTGTGAAAATTGATACCCGGATCACCGAGGGGCCTACTGTAGGTGCTCGCTTATTGACATCATTTGACCTTTTGAGTAATGAGAAGAGGTTGTATATTGACAAAATGGACACTAAGTGATTCTCTTCGTAATAGACTTCGAAATGCATCAGCGGAAGTAATTGGCAAAAGCCAGCACTATCTAATGTCCATGGAGTTCTTTGCATGTTCAAGAGATCTCCACTTTAGCGGAACAACTGTTTTAAAAGTATTTTTTTTTTAATTATTGCCACTTTGACAATTCAGAAGTGCCTGTTATTGGTTCAAGTGTACAACCATTACTAATTTATGATGACCAGTTATAATCAACTAACGCTAGTCGCTAGCTAGAAGCGACGCTAGTCATTGTAGTAGCTAATGTGCAGTAACAATGAGAGATTAAGACGTCGTCATATCTATAAATTGAGTACAAAATAACATTAATTGGACTTCTGGCATACTATAACGATGATTAAGCGCATTTCATTGTTTGATAAATTTCTAAAATAATTTACAGACCTAGTACAAGAGATGTTTTGATACCACAGCATTGATTTAAGCACAAGCAGTTAAAGGAGGTGTACGTGGATCTACATCATAGACTATGCCTTCCTTTTTCTCCTAAAACCTTAAGTCAAAGCAAGACCTTGCTTGACCGTGGTTAAGTTTTGTGCCTACAAAATTTAATGGTACCACCAACTATCATGAAAGTGGATTAGAGTTTTTTATAAGTTTTAGACAACAAGACGGATTTATCTATATAATAAAGTGACAAACCTGGAAGGAGTTGAGAGTGATCATGTATTCATCACTGAGGCGCTCTTTCGTCAATTTGTTGGCAGGCTGGTCTGTAGGCAACTTCATCAATTCCATTATGAGCGACGACGTATCCTTTGCCAGCTTCTGCGTATAGTTCTGTATTTGACGCCTAAAAAATGAGGTTTTATTATTGGAAATGGCGATTTTAATTAGGCTCTTAATTAATATTCTATCGCAATCCAAATCCCGTTCCTTATAATAGTTTTTGACAGCTTCTTTTGACTAGCATGTTTAAGACTCTGATAGGCAAATTCGGTCATTCATTGGTTACAGTCAAAGATCGGGATCAAGCAATCGAGATAGATCATCAATTTCCAGCATTAGTAAACATGTCAGATATAAACTTAAAGCATTGAGCGGGCCTTTCAAACGTGAAATAAAACTGCCAACCTCTTTAGTCTAGAAAGAGAGAAGAATAATTGACAGCATTATCTATGTCTTACAGAAAAGAGAGATGTGTGACTGGGATAAATGAGTATGGCTAATGTTGAAAATAACACTTGGTCCATGCTATGTGTGTTTCTATATGGATGTCTATGGCAATGGAAAATTGCAAAATGCATACCTGAAAATGTATGCCATTGTGCTGACAAACAGCACACATAATTATTTATGTGTACTGTTTGTCACAATGACTTTTTTATCATGTACCCATTCTCATTAGTTAAATATTTTCCCTAATTTCCCACAATGATGGAATGACGGAAATAGAGCTATGATACTATGTAAAAGGCCATAATTTGTAATACTATTTTGACCAAACCCACTCACAATTGGTTCCGAAGTTCCTGTGAGTCCTGCGGTGTCTGCAATTGGTTGACCATCTTGGACATGGAAGACACTGCCAACAAAAACTCATTGCTATTGAAAGAAATCATAAAAATATATAAATATAAACTATGTCTATAAATCATGTCTTCAAAAGGTTTGGGGTCTTTACATACTCTAAGTAACAATTTCTTTTTTTTTTCTATTTTTGTGTATTATTTAGCCTAAAAAGGCTAATTAAGTAAATAATCATAATTAAAACAAAGGATAAGATTACATTGTTTACTTTTAAGAATAGAGTCCGAAAATATTATCTCACTCCTTAAATATACATGGTTCTTTGTTAGTTTAACAAGCAATATTTGTTTTATGTTTTGTGAATCACATTATGAAAACACCTCAAGCGATTTCTATAAAATTTGCAAGGGAGTGTAAAATAAATTTAACTATGTTTCATAGTATGACCTGAGCAGAGTTTGTTCACAAGTTGGTTTGTATATTTACATATAGATTATTATGCTTCTATAATGATGATTCACAGTAAATTATACAGTAACAGATACACAAAAGAACCTTTTACTTTATGTGGCAGCTCTAAAACACACATTTAGCATGCCTCTTTAAAATTATGATAATGATAAGGTAGTACATAAGGATGAATGAAATTAACTATCACAACTTTATTCTTTGAAAATAATGTTAAAAATAACTGTTGAACTGATGATGTTGATTATGTGCATCAACTTCATCAATTCAACAGTCAGGTACACCTACCACTGAACTATTTGAGGATCAGTTGTTTTATATACTAGCTGTTGTTCCTCTCACTACGCTAGCACCAGCAGCTTAGCTCCTATCAGTTATAATGCATTGTTGAATAGCCTATAGTGCTCCTCATGAATGTGGTACATGAGTGAACTATCTGATTTAGTTTATGTTGAGGTTGCATGAGCTGGGAGCTAGCCTGTGCGATCTTCCTATCCTACCTACCACCTGGCTTTCCACAAGCCCCTCTAGCCAGGCCTGTGCCTACATAAACTGGGTCCTGGATGGCAAATGCTATCTCAACTATATGGCGAATCAGATGCTGACGTGGTATGCTTAACTATTCATCAAATAATAATATGGTACAAAAGAAAGAGTGGAGTTATGGGGGAGACCTATTCCTATATATAAATATAAGACAGCAAGCCAAAAATCTGTGCATTATTATATTTTTTGATAGAATCAGCGCTATGATGAGAGCTAAAATAAAACCAGAAAACAAGTTTCATATTGTATGGTATTATTTACTAAAACCATTAACTTATTCAAGTTAGCTCACAACTTAGGAAATACTATGTAAATGTCTGCTATTAGTGTCAAATTAGTAACAATACAGTAATTGAATACCAGTAACAAATTATATGCATCAACATCTCCACAGTCAGAGAATTATATACTTCATTAAAATGACAATAGAAACGCTAAGATTATATGCATGACTAAGAAGAATAAACAAACGAAAAGTAAGCACAAAAGATAATAACAGTGATAAAAAGTTGATAATGAAAACAATAGAAATATTTACCATTTTGTGATATCTTCTTTATGTTGCTGGCGATAGTCTGCGATAGCCGCTGGAAATTGTTACTGTTGTCCTCGTAGGTCACACCTCCCTGGTATGAGGAATCCATCCTGATTTCCTACAACATTGACACTTTAGAAAACATTCGCAACACCACGACACAAATAGCAGAATAATCTGGTATGCCACTAATCGAGTTAAATTAGCTAAAGGAAATTAAAAAACAGTGACGTGCCTTTTTCCTATAAAAAAAAAACAATACCAAGAACTACTGCTGGCTATTTAAAATACTACAAAGCACATAACGATTGCCAAATAAACAAGAATGTAAAGTATAATAAACAATAATAAAACACAAAACCTTTGATCTTTTTCGAAGAGATTAAACTTAGTAGATCGGAATAAAAAAAACCAACGTACTACAGTCAATTTATTTTTTTTTTTATTCGCCCAGTGTTGGGCAGGCTATGGTCTTTCAACCTTACCGCCTTGTCTTTCGTCATTCCTTGTATATTTGTTTTAAAAGTTAATAATGTCTTACGTGTATATTTCATTTATTATTTCTTACGTTAGATATTTATATTCATACATTTTACTGTGTATTTTTTTTTTTGTCATTTGTCATATCCTTGTTTAGAGAAAGTATAATCATCTATGTTGTCAAAGTAACATCTGTGAAACCGTGAAACAAAGCTTGCTTTTCAGCCTTTGCTTCACAGATCTTGCTATTATTATGTATTATTATTTCAGTTTTATAGCTATCTCCTCATGCAGTTAATGTTATATTTACATTTTCCACGGATTATACCTAAATATAGTATTAATATTATAATAAATAATGTAGTAAACATACAGATATATAAACACAGAAACTTAAGCTCATACGTAACTATAACTAGATGTCAATTACAGTTTCTACAATAAATTTATACAAATATACATATGTTGAAACATTCCTGATCAACTCATGAATACATTGCGGGACTTCGACAGGCTTGTTGAAAATTTTAAGAAGCTCATCCGACAACACAAGGCGCTGAATGTTGAAAGACGAGCACTCAAAGAAAATATGATGCAGTGACTGAACTTTTTGCGATTGACAATACTCACAATTAGGAGAATTAACCATACGAAGACGATGGAGATGATAATTTAAACGACAATGACCGAAACGCATACGACTTAGGATTGAATAAAATTTTCTATTTATGAAATTATTATACTTGCAAAACCAAGGTATGGAATTTATTTGCACATCTAATCTACCAAACCAAGTACCTTTATTTTGAACCTGAGTGCACTGATATGAATGTCTCCCCCACTCTTGACACATGCGCTGTTTTAGAAGACTAGCTGCATCTGTAGACGGTATGGAGACATTCATAGCAGGGTCAGGATTGGGAATTAATTCTTCAAAATCAATAATTGTTTTAGCCAAATAATCTGCCTTTTCATTACCTACAACACCAATGTGTGAAGGCACCCACACAAAACCAACTACAATATTTAATTGGTATAATTTCACCCATAGCTCTTTTATTAAATAAATTAAATAGTTAGTGTTAGCATGTAATTTGTTATTGGCCAAATTTTCTAGGACACTCATGCTATCACTTACTACCATCCATTTATTATGTCCGGGTCCGGAATTGCAGTTTTCAATATGTTTCAGAGCACTCAAAATAGCTACAGCTTCGGCTGTAAAAATACTAGAATTTTTATCTATTTTACGACCAATGCCTATATTCGAGGAGGGCTCATATACAGCAAAAGACACCGCTGTATTATTTTTGGAACCATCTGTATAAATGAATTTATGATCTGACCACTCTGACAACAATGCATTTACTTCCTCTTTCGTGGACAAATTCTTTTTTTTCTTTAAAATTATGTTAATATTTGGAAATTTAGCAATAAAAAGTCCTTCATAACAAGGCAGAATATGTTTTGATTGATATATATTTAAATTTTGAATAAAATTTAAGAAACTTTGAAGATCCTGTAACATGAACATTGGTTTAGAGACTGAAGAAGTAATGGAATGTAACAAGTTGGTTAAAAGACTATTGCCGGAAACACTATAGAGTTTTAATAAAAATCTTTCTTTCAAATATTTGAAGCGAATGCTTAATGGTGGAACATTACAGTCAATCTGCATTGCATTTACAGGAGTGCTTCTAAATGCCCCAGTTATTACACGCAAACATTTATTTTGTAGAACATCTAAACTATTTACAATTTTAACATCTGCAGCAAAACAATAGAAACCATATTCAAAATGACTACGAACTAATGATTTGTACAGCAACAATAAAACTTTTGGGTCTGCACCCCAATATGATCCAGACAGAGATTTCAATATATTACATGCTTTATTTGCTTTACTAATTATATGTTTAATATAATTATTCCAGGTTAAATTGTACGTAAAAAGAACCCCCAGGAATTTAACCTCAAGTGAAATGGGTAAAGCACAATTATTATATTGCACATTGGACATGCTAAAAGATTGTTTACCAAACACAACAACTTTGGACTTAGTCTGATTAACATTCAGATCAAGATAGGAAAAATATTTATGGAGATTTAACAATGCATCATTTATTATTTGGACGGTATGTGATAAATTATTCCCAGATACGTAAACAACTAAATCATCTGCAAATTGTAAATTTTTGACCTGAGGCCCTAAAACTATATTTAATGTACGTATATATAATATGAATAACAAAGGCGATAGTATACCACCTTGACAGACTCCTTTAGACGATAATCTGGGACCATAGAGATGTCTATTAAATTTAACAAATACTTCTCTATTGTTGAGAAAACTGTGAATCCATTTTATCATTTTTACAGGAATCCCTATTCGAGATAATTCCTGACAAAGAATATCTATATTTACACTATTGAAAGCTCCTGCAACATCAAAGAAAACTCCAACCAAATTTTTGTTAGCCATTAAAGAGTTATGTATATCAAGTTGTAATTGACAAATACTTTCCCTAGCGGACCGATTCCTACGAAAACCAAATTGATTAGAAGGTAAAATATTGTTTTGTTCTACATAAAACTCTAAGCGTTGTTTCAACAGTTGCTCAAATAATTTTCCAATGCAGGAAGTAAGTGCTATGGGACGATATGAATCAGGACATTGCTTGGGCTTGTCAGGTTTTAAAATTGGAACTATGCAATCCACTTTCCAATCTTGAGGTACAATATTATTTTCCCACAATAGATTTAATATTTTTAAAAATGTTTCTAAACTTTCAGCGCTTAATTTTTTAAATAAAATGTATGGCATGCCATCGAGACCATAAGCAGTATCTCTTCGAGAGGAGATAGCAGACATTAATTCTTGCATTGTGAAGGCATTAAGTAGGAAACTATTTCTGGTGTTAATATTATTGTTAAAAGAAATTGATTGTCGTGGTACAAAGTCTGGTGTGTATTTCTTTAAAAAATCAGAAATCCATGCGTCACTTTCTGGTTGATTAAAATTATATGTTTTATTGTATTTACGCATAAATTTCCATATAACAGATAATGGTGTACATCTATTAAATGTTCCGCAGAGAGAAAACCAGCTTTTTTGTCTTTCTGTTTTTAAAGTGAGTTTTTTAATAGCACGAAGCCTTTTAAATTGTAAATATGTTTCCTCTGTTGGATTATTTTTAAAGTTAATGTATGCTGTTTTGAAATTTAATACAGCCTCTGTACATTTTTGATTCCACCAAGGAAGGGAAGGTGTTTTAGTCTTATTTCTATGGCATGTGTGATTCTGATTAGTGATATTTGTGTTAGTATAAAAATTCGGATTATTGTAATTTAAATTAGTATTTGCAGCTGCTGTACGCAGAATATTACAAAATTGTAGATATGAATCAAGAGGTGTTGTATTATCTATTTGAAAATCAATCAGCTTTTCTTCCACACAATTACTATACATTTGCCAATCCACGCATTTATAATTTGGATAGATAGGCAAATGTTTAGCATTCAAACAATTGTAATGATTATTATTTTGGTTGTTGCTAATCATTACCTTTATAATTACAGGAATATGATAGCTACTACCAAGTGGACTATCATGTACAAACCATTCACAATTAAGTGCCAATGATGATGAAACCAAAGATAGATCCAGTGCATTGGGACGCCATGTTAAAGAACCAACTGTCGTAACTTGACCGTCATTAAGAAGAACCAAATTATTTTCATCTATTATATCTAAGATTTCTCGACCACGTGGAGTGTCGGAAACACACCCCCAAGAAGTGTGATGGGCGTTGAAGTCCCCGGCAAATATAAAAGGACTAGGAATAGACTTTACCAACAAATCAAAATTATCTTTATTAAAAGGTGGATTAGAGTTTAAAGGACTATAGAAACTGACTATACTTATTTCTTTATTGTTAACTGTAATTTTTATGCAAATATTTTGTAAAGAATTATCGAAATAAGTATTTATTTTAGTATAAGTAATACTTTGGTGAATTATAATTGCAACTCCATTGTGTTTATTACCACAATCATTTCTTTCAATATTGTAATATTTTATTTTAAATGATTGTTCAGGTCTGAACCATGTTTCAGAAATGATTGCAATATGAATGTTTTGTGTATAGAGGAAATTTGTAAATATTTGTTTATTACTATTTAAACTTTGTGCATTCCATTGAATTATATTTAAATTTGACAGATCCATCAGGAAGGTGACGGAAATTTATTACTGAGAGTTGTTTTTAAAGCCTCTTTAATTGATGATGAATTTATAGGAACATCTTTATTACTCACTATTTTGGTAATCGTTTCTACTAATGTACTTAAAAATTTATCTGATTTCATTAAATTGTTGATTTGTACATCTAAAGTACGAGCAGCTAAAGCTGGAAATGCATTAACATCAAAGAGATCAGAATATGTAGCACTTCGTGACTTAATTTTGTTTTCTTCAATTTTTTGTTTTTTAATTGGGCAAGATGAGGAGATAGCTATATGATTTCCTTTGCAGTTTACACATTTAGCGTCCTTTGAGTTAACCTGGCAGCTCTTAAAATTATGATTAAGTGTGCAAATTGAACAGACCTCTGCATTGCGACAAAATTTTGCAATATGTCCATATCGCATACACTTAAGACATTGCTTTACTGGTGGTATGTATTTACTCACTTCATGACGCCATGAATCCAAGTAAATATATTGCGGAAGAATAGTGGATGCGAAGGTTATTGCTACAGCCTGTGTAGGAACAAAAACTACGCTAGCATCATTTTTGACCCTGCGCATGAAGCGCCTAACTTCAATTACATTTTTAGAACTGCCAATCAACGAGAAAATTTCTTTATTTGTCATTTCTGTAGGAACAGAGGTGAGGACACCCGTTACTTCAGCATCCCCAGCCGGTATAGATGCCTTTAATGTCAATTGATCCAACAATTTTTTATTCTGTAAAAACATGTTTGCATTATTCGGGAGATCAAATGTGATGCCAACCTTGTACTTATTTATGGTACGTAGATGCATGACGCCTGAAACGCCATGCTCTCGTAATCCCTTCGATAAAGCCAAACGATCCCTGTCGTTAAATATTAAATTTTCCTCGGTATGAGTTAGGAATACAATTAGGTCCGACTTTTTGGTTTCTTCAGGATATTTACGTGAGTACCCCTTTACCTTATATATGGCGTACTTATCCTTGCTGATGTCCTTTTTGTGACGAGAAGATACATTAGTTAGTACAGACTCGGCCGAATCCGAGTCCGATGATTCTGTCGACTGCGACTGCTGCTGCGGGTCTGCAATGGACAAATCATCCTTCCTCCGCCTCTTCTTCCCCATTTCAAGTTTTGTACTGATACTATATATACTATGAACAACTTATAACGCAAATATTTACAAAGAATATGTTAATTTTAAACAAAAATAAAAATTTGGAAAATCTGTTTGAAAAAAACGCGCCTTTCACTTTCACAGTTTCCCGCCTTTTTTCGTACTACAGTCAAGTCAGACCACAGACCACAGACAATACTGCTTTTTTTCATACGAGCTCCTGTCATTCATTTTTCATGCTCCTGTCATAACTTTAGTTGATTCAAAATAATCGCCTAAAATTATGTGCAAATCGTCTATCCTTTTCCTTATTCAAGTAAAGCTCTCCAAGCCTTAGATTACATAATCTAAGCTCCAAGCATTTTCCGACCAATCCCCTCACTCGTAGATTGAGTATCCTCTAGATTATTATTTGTTTGGCGTAGCCGTATAAGATAGAGAATGTTGACATCACGAACGGGGAGTGTTGTCACACTGCAAACTTTTACCCAACTAGCGGGTCCCGTACATTATTATCACGCATGATCGTTAATGGTCGATACGTCAAAAGGATAACCTGTTTATCAGACCAATAGCCTTTCGGTGAAGGAAAACATCATTACTTGTGACTTACTTACTTTTCCCTTAACCTGCATAATTAAGTTGAGAGAAGAATTTAATGGCGTAAGTTTGTGAAACCTGCTAAGCCGTACCAATTCAGCATTAGGCATGGTGGAGTATGATGTGACCCCACCTTTTGAATTAGGTCTGTATCAGGGTTGGAAAACAAAACAGTTTTTTGAAGTGAAAACTTCTTTAGCGGCGTTGAGCACTTTTCTGTAATGGGTATAAAATCTTAAACTCGCGTCAGGACACGTGACCCTGACCGAAAAAGCGTAGGACGGCGCAGGGCGCTTGCGTGAATGTTCGTGTGACTTTATTATACATTCGTTGCTAGGTAACATTGTTTATAAAAGATGTACGTCACATTGGAAAATTATTGAAATAAAAAGTCAACCATTTTTGCGAGTTTTACTAAAATCTGTTCACAAGATATTTCCAACAATTACTATTCAAGTTTTCACTTCTGCCGGCACTCCCAGAGTGCAACCCGTCGTTTTTTTTTTGAGTTCAAATTGTTTTCAACAATTTTTTTTTGTTCTTTTTAGTTTAGGGCATTATTTCAAATTAATTCGACCTAATACCTATTTAATTTCCAAACTAGATCTTTTTGAAATCGCCATTGTGGACTCTAATCAATACTCTCGTAGTAATATCAGTTCTAATGTGACGTTACATAAATATAAAAATACAAAATTAAGTTAAGTTCTAATGTTGATTTTACATTGAGCGATATAGAGACTTTCCTAGCGGGTCCGACGAGGAATTACCTATGAACTATGAATAGGGGAAACACCAATACATATATTTAAAAAATGAGGGGAATAAACAATAGTCCATGAAATATACTACACTGGTTTTATGTCAAGCTATTCAGACTCTTAAATATTAATTTATTTTCATTTTATATCCAGTCATTCGCCATGAAAAGTATTATTATGTTTTTTTTTTCCTATTGTTTAAATACAATGTTTAAAACTAGTTTTAATCATGCCAACCTCGGTGTATATCCCAGCAGACGGATGATTATTGATTATTTGGTAATTGACAGCGGTGACACTGTCGCTAGTGAGTAAGGCTTTTCAATAGTGATGCCCGACAGGGAGGACACTGATTAGACTTGTAAGATGGAGTGGGGGCCTGACTCGACAGGGTCGCAGACTACTAGGACCATGTCATAGAGCTCGCCGCCCCTCGCTTTGTGAAGGTGGTGGATGGCGGAAATGAGGACGTTTTGGGCTAAGACGTCGTCTAGGACATCTTGAGTGGGGACTTCCTAAGTGTGTATGTATGTTGTGTATTGGATCTTCGAAATTTCGGTTCACTTATCTTGGATGAAGATGTCTTGATTTGTCTTTACAGACAAAGAAACTGGTTTGAGTGGAATGTCTTTGTAGGCGAGCGGGGGAGAAAGGGGACTATCGTGCGCATTATTGCGCTTTTGCTATAGAGCAGCAAAACTATCTCAACCGACGAAACACCCAACCGACACCAGGTGTGTTGCTGTGAATGAAACCAGAGACTAGGTTCGACTAAGAGATCACTCTAGGACGAGCTCCTAGCTCCCGACTCCGATAAATTAACATCGCCTAAAGGGGTTTGGCGGGATGGATTGGGGCACCACCCTCTTGGTTTCGTTAGCACCGTAAAGTTTCCACCAAGAACCACGAAACTGTGGATTTTCCCTGAAGAGGCAAAAACACACGCGACACGTTTGGAAATAATAAGTGAATAAACATTGTCCTGAAAAGGACAATTCGGACCTCGGCTTAGGGCATCACTGAAGGAGGACCGCAAGGGATAGGCTGGATCACAATGATATCATTAATTAGGGACTAATTTAAAGCCACAGGCTCAGCATCGCGGGCTGGCTCTTGCAAGGGTCGGGGAGGGCATTGACTCGGATGTCGCGACGGGCGTTCTTAGCGGCGAGGACGGAATGACGGAATCGGTTTGTATTTGTGTTTTCAAAGCGTACTGGTTTCCCTACTGCTCTCCTGGAGGAGGGTGATGGGATCATCGGGGGTGACGAGGGTAAGCCTTGGTCGACTAATTTTGCTACCACGCGATGGGTCGTATCGGGCGGCCGATGTGATTAGGGGGTTGGGGTGCGTAGCAGCAGAGACACGCTTGGAAAGGCGTTTCATGAACTGAAGTATGGTGGGGATTTTGAGGTCTACGCGGAGACTATCATTGCGGACATACTTTCATAATGAATCGGTTTTGGAGTACCTGCATCTTATAGAGGAAGCGGGGGTGGGATAGGAACGGACTCCGCGCGCCACTCTTATATAAAGGCTCGCGAATGCGAGCGATAGATTAGTGCCGTATGCAAAATGGCGCCCTGCATGCGTCTCACCCTACAAAATACCAACCATCAAATATTCAACTCTAGTGTTTACTTTTATATTTGACGGTACGTTACTGTTAGTCAGAAGCTCTAAAGTCTGACAACCAGTCTAACCATGGGGTATCGTATTACTCAGTTACTGGGTTGTGGAGGTCCGACAGGCAGTCGCTCCATGTAAAATACTGATATCCAGCTGCATCTGGTTTGACTGGAAGTCAACCCCAATATAGTTGGGAAAAGGCTAGGCAGATGATGATGTAAGAAAGAGATGTACGATACGAATGAAGATCGCACTAGCGTAACGCAGTGAGCGCGCACACAGCTATCGGCTATTCTGGCTAGTCTCACTACCCGGCTACCGAATACCGGGGCGGCTATAAAACGGAGCACTTACCTATACTCTGTGGCGGTTACGCGGCTATTTCATAACCTGTCAGTTATCTAGTCAACCAGTAGCTAAAACCTAGCTATCGAGTTGAAGGATATCATAGCCGTAGCTATTTTGCTCGTAGGCGGTATTTGGCTAGTTATGGCTATATATGGTACCCATCGCTACTACCCAACGCTGAAATATGAATATAAATCCTGATGTTATGTTAAAAACAGATTCCGTAACACTAAAATAATAAATTTCATGAGCTGATCTAACAAAAAAAAGAACTTATGAATTAAATTACAATCCTGGAACTTAAGACATTTTTGCCCATCTCATTCATTTCCGCGGAAAACTCACACTTGACCAAAAAATTAATACACAAATAAAAATATTTTTATATCTCTTACGGATTCAAATTCCTGTATATTAGTATAACATGTAGAATGTTTCTTAAAAAATAATTATCAATATTCATATATGTACAGATCAAATTGTCCGATATATATAATGCCTGAATCTGGATCTCTAAAGATGTCCTAAACGTGCAACTTGTTTAGCAAAATGTTTGCGCTGGCCTTGAAAAAACTGGCACGCGCTGAGAGATGGAGATAGCTATGCTCTGTCCCTTTTTGAAGTGAAAACTTCTTTAGCGGCGTTGTGCACTTTTTTTGGAATGGGTAAAAAATGTTAAACTCGCGTCAGGACACGTGACCTGATCGAAAATTCGTAAGACGGCGCAGGGCGCTTCCGCTAATGTTCGTGTGTGTTTACTTGTTCGTTACTATTCAAGTTTTCACTTCTGCCGGCACTCTCAGAGTGCAACCCGTTTTCTTTTAATATGTCTACGACTTCCCTCAACTAGAAAGAAAGAGAGTAAAAGAGAGGAATCATAGAGCTAGTCCGATATTTCTGTTACTAGAAAGAGATAGGTAGTGGCTCTCCTTGTAGAGCATGGCCAATTTGATCCAATCAGTTCGCTAGGGAAGGCGCAGTCCATCTTTTTAAATCTATGATCCGAGTTACGTATGGGCTCTTTAGTCAAATTTCACTAAACTTAATAATTATTTCGGGTATTAAACAATTACACTACACATAATGAAATCATCACAAAACAAAATTAAATTAAAATTAAATCAATATTACAATCAGAGTTTAAAGTATTAATAAATGTAAAATTATGTACTTATTTCAAATCATATTCATAATAGAGACGGAATCAGTCCCAATGGCTGATAAGTACGTTATCACAATAATATAAATTCATATTTTTTTGCAAAGAACCTACAAATTAAACAAAGGCCCATTCACACTGAAATATATTAATGCCAATTCATAGACAATGGTTATCTTACCAAATAAAATAACAACAAAACGTCTTGATGTTTTGTGAAATGTATAAACAATTTGATTAAGTAGGATTACATCTGTAGTCTATGGTCAATGATATCCTACGTTTTTCTTCAGAATACCTACGTTTACGGACTTGTATACGTATGTATGTGTATTGTAGCGTAATTTTAATGTGTATTTGTCTTCGTGTCCCTATGCTCTGTTTTTTTATTTAGAAATTTTTAAATGTTGTATACTTGTTGAAAGGTCCTGAATCCCTACATGAATTGATCGATTGATCAGCGACTGTTTTTCACACAATTCTTGTGACAATGAGCTAGATAATCACAATCGCATATTTGTGTATGGCTTGATTTTCTGTCACGGGTGTCTACAGTGTATCAAGTACATAAAAAAACATAAAAGAAAGCGAAAATGTCTGAGATCGCGGTCTGCCGATGTGATGTTTGAGATCCGTAAATTAGTATCGGATGAGGAAGATGGGTTGTTGAAGATCAGCCAGGTGAGCGAAGTTCAGATCGCGTAGCTTCACCGAAACGTCAAGTCGTGCGACGGGTACTCTTGAGTCGCTGTCGGTCCGCTTTATTTACACAAGCCTTTTACGTTATCCATCATGAGTTGGCTACACCGTGAGCTGGAGACAATGGATCCATCGATCTTTCTACAGTATTCGCCCTCCCCTCCGAATGGGCTGCCGCAGGAGTCCAAGTTGGCGACCTACATGGTAAGAAAACTTTGTTACTTTTGTGTTTATGTATGCCTTTGAGGTCAGTGGTGACTCATGTTTCGATGTTTCAGAATCGATCTACTTCGACGCCTACGAGGTCCCTAAACCAGGCTCTTGGTAAACTCAGTCTGGAGTCCTCACCCACTGCCATCAAGAAGGTAATGTTTTGTTATTTAAATTGTGGCAATAAATTTTTTAGGATCCCTGTAGAACTCATTTTGTCCTGTTTATTGTCGTCCTAGGTGGTGATCACTGAGTTTGTTCCAATGAACTACTTCAGTGGACCCAGCCTCATGCAGCCTGAATCTCCAGAGAGTCCATCACCCGCTACATTAGCAGGTGTTCCCAACACATCCCAAGTGCACCAGGTAAATGTTACTACCTGCATACTTAAACTCATCCTATTTTCCATGGAGGTTCACTACAGAATGTTACCTATACCTATTGAAAACTCAAGTACGTAATAATATTAAGTATAATAATGTTTATTTTTCACACAAAGCAGTATTATTAGAAACTGACTTCCACAGCTGTTTTAATTAGAATAATTTTGGGTGCTATGACACAATGTTATAGAAGTTCTGCGAGTGAAATATTTGATAGAGAAGCAATTAATGGTAAGCACATTTAGTAAGCAGCATTGAAGTGCATCAGTAACTTTTGTGTTATAAAATATGGTTTATAATGAACAGGATTATAATGTAAAATTTAAATATCCATAACTTCAAAGTACAACTTTAATATGTACAACCAGTTATCCCTGACCAACTTTCAAAACTTGATCTGATTTTCAATACAACAGTCTTGCTGGTTCCTTTGAATAATGCAATTAAAATAGAGTCCCTATACTTTGTTTAACAAACTTTTGTTTAACTAAATTCACAACAAATTATATTAAAATTTTGTTTAAATTTCCATGTTAATTAAGTTCTTTGGTTCTTAAGATCTCAGTTTATTCATGTTTTCTTGTTACAGGAGAATGTAGGTGGTACTACATATTTCTACTCTACAAACGACAGCCTGAACACATCGGGAGCATTGAGTTCGTCTGCCTCTATTGGTAAGTTTTCCCATAAAAAAGAAACTCGCTCTATGATATGAAACTATTCCCTCAGTTGATGCAATGGTTACTGCAGTGTGCATTAACTATGGTCAGTTATCAGTAATTTTTAGTACAAGTTTCTTATCTTGAAACTAACCAATGTTTCACATATGATTGCAAGTTTATGTAAAATTAAAAGAAAGTATTGTTTTCTTATCAGAATTTGTCACAGAATTAACAAAACTTTATTTTGAAAATGGAGACAGGCTTTAATTTTTCTGATTTTGACAAGAAAAGAACTTGTTAACTTGTGTTACTTGTAGAATCTTCATTAAAACTTTTGTAGGTTTGAAAGGTCACCTGAAAACACCTTGGCTTACAAAAAAAACCTTAAAATATTGAGCAGAAGGTATAAAATAAAATGTTAGTAATGTTTATCATTATAAACTGCAAATAGGTGGTCCCTGGATACGTACGACGCGTTTTAAACAGACTTAAAAAAAAAACAGGAGGTTAACAATTCGACCCGTATGTTTGTAATATTTCCAGAACTACCCAGTTTCGTATATGTTAGTCTATATCAGTGTCTGAACAAATTTCAAGTGTGTATTTTATGTATGTAAATATGTATGTTTTTATGCTTGTTTTCGCATATCTCTGGAACTACAAGTCCGATTTAAGTCATTCTTTTTTTGTTGTACTAGGTATTGTTCAACTTAATAAAGAACTGGAGTAGATCTGATGATGGAGCCGAGAGACACTCAAGGGAACTCCTCAACGATTTTCAGCAGCTATCTTGTGTTCGTGCTCGATTAATTTGTATTAATAAGAACTTTACATCTAGATGGGTTGTGACTGTCATTAGGGGTCTGATGATGAAGACAAAGTACAGGGAACTCCTCAATGGCTTACAATAGCTTGTGTTTGGACTTAATTCATTTATAGCGATGAGACTTTTGCACCCATATGGGTTATTGTTTGATGCAGTATACCTGCCATTTGGTCCCATAACAATTTCATTTGGTTTCGTTCAGTAGGTTTTTATTTTATGAGCATTTTTAGCTTATTGCAGGGGTTTCCCAAACAGTGCACCGCGGCGCTCTAGTGCGTCGTAGAGAGCACAGAGGGGCGCCGTGAGACACGAGGGTCGACTATTCTCCGGATTGATATTGCGTGGAATCAAGATTATCTATATATATAAAATATCCACCAGAAAGAAGAGGATAGTCTCATTGATCTGTTTTGCAGCTACAAACCCAGATTCACGTGCTCTGATTTGGTGGAATTTGGAACCGGGTATTATTATTTTATTATTCACCTGGTTTCAACTAGCTAGGGCGCCGAGAAAACATTTTAAACCTGCGTGTGCGCCGTGAACTGAAAAAGTTTGGGAACCCCTGGCTTATTGTGCACATGGTTGGGATGCCGTCTCTAAAATTTGGAATCCAGGACAAGACGCTTGAGAATTCCGGATTTTTGAGTCCAGCACCCGGACATGAGTCGATGTGCGCACCGTAGCAACTGCGTCGGGAGGGTCGGCTGCGTTTGGTTGGACGGTGAAGATAAATGATATTTATTTTGCAAATTGGTTTTCACAAACTCTTTTAAACATCAAAAAATCACTTTCCTTATTTTTTTTAAACTAGATGAGGCCGGTGTTTCGTACCTGACTACTCTGAGAAGAAACAGCCGAAACAAACTCAGAGGTCAAACGAAGTGTGCGTGTGTTACGGGCGGCCAAACACTTTAAATTTTTAAACCCAGCCTAAAAATGAAGCCCTCCCCGGACGCTCCCCGGATGCCCTTTCAACTAGGACAAATCCGGGGAAACCCGGACGGATGGCAGCCCTAATCTGGGCGATGTTATTACCGGTGATACGGATACAAAATTCTCGCACACATATAAAAACATTATCGGCCTTATTACAAAAACTAAATAAACCTTGGTTTAAACCTGGTCTATCAAGGCCAGGCTTATCTGCAGAGCCATGGTTTAAATTTGTCCGTATTACAAAACTGAGATAAAACGTCGACTTTAGTAGCGCCATTTGAACGATTGTCTAAACAATTAAATCCACAATGACTAATAACAATTAAATCTACCTTGTTTCAATCCATTTTGGGTGAAAATAACACAAAAACTACAACACAATGAAAAATTTGCTATGAGAAACTTTGACACACCTTTGACAGCTACTACTGTTAGACCATGGTTTATCGCAAAACCACGATTTGTAATAATGTTTGTGTAAACCGTAGTTTTACAAGATTAAACCTGGGTTTTTAGTTAAACCCCTTTTTGTAATAAGGCGGTTTGTGTTTGACAAGAATAAGGGTTGAATATTTAAACTAAAATGGGTAAAATAACGAAACTTAAAAAATAAGTAACCGACTTCAAAAACATCCAAACTTTGACGTTAACTTTTTGCCACCGACTTCCGAAAGATAAATTATTATATGGGTATATACATGGTACCCTTTTTTGTGGATGTTTTTGAAGTCGGTTACTTTTTTTTTAAGTTTTTTCCACATAAAAAGAAAAGAAAGTGAGTGAGAAAGTGCTGTGAGTCATATTGATTGATGAGTTTAAGAATATGTGGAGGGCGAACAATTGGTAATCGCGCCATATTGTATTGGGTAAGCATCGCTTGTCTGCTTATCTCAAATTCCTTATCGGCTTACAAATCTTGATATTTCTGTATTTATTGCGTTGACACTTTGAAACACGTAATATGACTAATGATCGTGACTTTAAGTGACCACACTGCGAGCCTAGCGGGGTGGCGACGGTGGTCGCAGAAATATTAAACATATGAAACTGCCCTGAGTGTCCTTACTGAAGTGTTTGAGGCGGACGCCTACTCCACTATAAAGCGACCGATGGCTTCGGCCGCCGCGTCCGCTACAAGCCTAGACCGCCGCGCCCGCTACAGGCCTAGACCGATATACTTTAGGCTGTATAATATCGCCATTTTTGAATAAACAAAAACAAAAAATAATACAAATCAAACGATATTTGACAATAGCTACATTTGCTATCGTAATTTTGCAGCTAAAATAATGATGAGTGTACTCTAATATGCAGTATTTTCTAGCATATTATATTATTCTAACCTCAAAACCATAAACTTTACCGGTTTTAGTTATATTTCTTACTTAATCTAGATTATATTGCGGGTGCGTGAATTTTTTGACACAAAACTATACACAATTTCACAACAAATTTAAATCGGCACGTCGAATCTACAAAATATTATCACACCGAAAGTCCAAGATCATTACTTGATTTATAAATTTGCATCAGATATTAATCAGTCGCCATTTATTGTATCTAAAATAGAAATGTTTGGCAAGTTTAATAAATTTTGTAATTCTCTCTAAAATCCGACTAAGAACTATTTTCTTTTGAAGATTAAGACTTATAAGAGGATAACTATATTCCTGTGGTTTCCTTTTACACCATACCCTACAGCTCCACTGCAGCTATACTACAGCCTATTTTTTACTTCTACAGCTACTGTACAGCCATAGTAACGCATTAGACTACAAGAATGGGCACAATTTTTACTTATAAGGGCTGTATAAGCGCTTATACAGCCCTTGTACAGCCTCACAATACAGCCTGTGGTATAGGAATAAACTAAAATACAACTTTTATACAGCTTGTGGTGCTCCTTGGGTATTTTATTAGTTTTTGGTATTGCTACATATGCTGGAAAATCCACTACTTGAAGTTTCAATTTAAACTGAAAAGGAGTGAATGCATACCCGGTTTTTATGTTGGGATTTCGATGAATTCCTGCTCTTGCTTTAAATAAGTCCTTATCTCTCGATGGCGATCTGAATCCATGAGGGATGCGCCTTATATTAAGATAAGCTACTAATCAAAAGCCATTTCCTCAACTACAGCATTCACCTGTAACGATAAACGCAAAGACACACAAGATCTGATTTTGAGTATTACGTTACAAGTATACTAGTTGTTACATTGGCCTGGAATGTAACAAAACCCTCCATTTGAATTTTAGCATTACGTTACAGGTGGTTGTTACAAGTTGTATCATTACAAGTTTCGCGCTGTAAGGCGCTCTTTGCACCTTAAGAAACAAAAAACGGAGCGAGACAAGGGAGAGACACCAGAATCAGAATTAACATTGTAAAATGCCTTACTAAATATATAAATAAATAAATAAAATAAACATTCCACAGCTATCACACAACGCCATCTAGTCCAATATTCTCTCTCATTTTATAAGTGCTTATGCTGCGAGTCCTTTTTTTTTTTTTATCGTGGTAAAATCATCAAATGAGTCCTCCCACCCAGGGCAGGGCGGGAGGGACTGTCAGACTTGTACTGACTAAAATCCACGGTGTCCTTCACTAGCCCTTTACGTACCGGGGTCACGGTAATCCCTTGGTCCCGCGACCGATGCTGCGAGTCCTTGGACATCATTATCAGCTAAGGAATTACATAAATCTTTATAATTATTTGAGCTATTTCGTTTTGTTTCAGGCGCTCCAGATCCATGCATGGGCGGAGTAGTAGGGGCTGCTGCGTCGCCGTACGCTACACAGATATACTCCGGAACACCGACCCATATGGGGCCCATGACTTCGAAATCAGGTAAATGGTTTAGTAACTGTAGTCAGTTGTTTTAGTCAGGACTTGTATGTTCATAATTTAACAACGCGAAGTGGTGTAGCTGGACATCCATAATGATCTAGAAAGATAGTGGTAATCACATAATTTTATGGTACGGCCACGTGTATAAAAGTTGTACCTTCTCGTTTCAATATTTCACACTCTCATGCGTAGATATGTCATTAAAATAACATTAGTCATTAATGAGTTCCTTAATCATTGATAAGTATAAATACCTAGAAAATACTACTTTTTGCGCACGTACTACTAGTATTTGAGACATTTAATTAGGTAGAGTAATAATATTTTGTGTCTATTTCTAGCATATGAAAATTGCGCCTTGAGTTACTTTAAAGTACTTGAAATATTAGCTATGTCTTGCTGGCTGTAAAATAGCGACAGATATATTGTAAAAATAATAAATACTAACACCTGTGCTAATTGTTTGTATTCAGATCAACAGCTAAACACCATCAACATGCTTGAACAAACCGCGAATTCTGAATTAAAAATTTACTAAGTGTTGCCAACCGCTTCGTCAGAATCAGAATCATTTTGAAAATTATCCCACGGGAACGTGACTCCCGATATAAATAATGTATTTCCAGACATTTATCCCTGAGTCAAATTTCATCAAGATCCTTTTTTTTATAATAATATGTATTTAAATTTATTTTCTTGGTAATAAAAGCGCCAAAAAGTACATCGTCAATCAGAGGCGTTAAACATACGTTTTCGCATGCTAGCGAAATTGACCTTAGCGATACTTGTCTCATCAGTCAATAACGTGATGTTTTACAATGGCTTCTCAATATAACTGGCCAATTTAAATAAGTGGAGCTGCGCCACAGGTCAATAACACTTTGATAAGTAGGACGAATAATCGTCCACCTATGTATAATAACAATGTTTAATGGACGCTTAAACTATAAACCTGAATAATCTAATCTACTAATATTATAAAGAGGAAGGATTTGACTGTTTGTTTGTTTGTATTGAATATGCTCCGAAACTATTGGACCGATTTCAAAAATTCTTCACCAGTTGAAAGCTGCTTTGTCCTTTGGGGGTTGAGCGGGTGGTGCCGCTGGCAAAAAAAGCTAGTTATATGTATTTTAAGGCTCTATAGTACCTAATAATAGCGAATAAATATATAATAATAATATTTCACTTATGCACTTAGCGTTATTGTGCGATTTTATATTAATACCTAGAATAAATTGTATTAGTCGTATCTGGCGCCCGTGCACAAGTCTACCGTCACCTGCGACAATGCTTTCCATATTTTATTTATACGATTTTGTTAGAAAATAACTTGATATGTGTTTCCTATTGTATAAATTATTAGAATAGTATAATAAAGATTGTGCGCTTAGGCGACTGAACAGATACCTCTAGAGTCCAAACAACGTTAGAACAATGCCTTACTAGATCTAATATTATAATGCTCTATGTTTTATAAAGCAATTCGTCGATAATAATACATATATAAATTGTTACATTGGCTTTAAATAAACCAATAATAAATTTAGATGAACTCATCAAACACTTGATTACGTAACAAGTGATGCGCTTCTGATCTGATAACAGTCGCCCGATAAAGGAAATCAAGCGCAGTATTGCTTGTTATTTCCATCAAAGGAAATTGGAAAATTGCTCTTGATAGCTGCCATTACGGCGGCAGCGAATCAAATGCAGATTGTCGTGGTGGTCTTGTGAACCGGCGACAAGTATTCATTATCTGAAGGAGATCCCTTCCGTCGTTCCTTGTATTGGTAATTGAGACTTGAGAACATTTGATGAGTTGAGTACTGCACTCCTAACAAGCGCATTCATAGTAGATTGTTCGAATCAATCTCCAGCCACGCTGGACAGCGCATCAGGAAGCCGCTGTCAGTTATCATAAAGGGAATGCAATATTTGCTAGCTGAACTGTTACTAAAAATAAACACGTGCACGCGCGTCTTCGGTTTTAAAATGAAACGAACATGTATCGGAATCAGTCTTTTTAATACTTACCTAAATGTACTTGAAAAATATAAGGCCGGTCCAGAAACATTAGAGCAGGCGACCCGCGACAGCCACCGACCACGGACAAATCCGCAAATAGCTCATGCGAATTTACCTGTTTTACAAAACTTAAAAATTCAATGTCGCGATTTCCTATCCTTTTTTTTTATCGTGGTAAAATCATCAAATGAGTCCTCACACCCAGGGCAGGGCGGGAGGAACTGTCAGAATTGTACTGACTTAAATCCACGGTGTCCTTCAATAGCCCTTTACGTACCGGGGTCACGGTAATCCGTTAGTCCCGCGACCCCGGCAGGCTTTGGCCCTCTAGCGATTTCCTATCCTAGCGGTCGCGATTGAAAATAACATATGTAACGAGTAGCATTATCATATGCCAGTCTAGCCTTACGTCATGTTGAATTGTGTTAGGCCATGGTTTATATTGCTTACTGCGAACTTTACGAGGTCGATACTCACTTTTATCAATGGATTTCAAGAATTTACTACTAGTCGTATGACTGCAGTGGTTTTATTGCATTTTTGTAGCAGTAAAATGTCGTAAAAGATAGTATAATTATTTACCTTGGTTAAGAATTAAGTATCGATATAATAGTATGCATTTGTGACTATAATCTTCGAATGATACTTTTTGTGAGATGGCTATACAAAAATATTATTTGTTTTGCAGAATTCTGTCGGGAGGGTGAGTAGTAGTATCACTCTTTGTGGTCCAGACAGCTTTTTTGAATGTGGCCTTTTACGTAGCCTTTTTTTTCGTTATTTTCATGTTAGTGTTATTTACGTGACCATAGTCTAGTATCAAATTAAAAAGTTAAGGCTGTAACCATTTATTTCTTAGTGAAAATTAAAATCAAGTATTAGTTGCATGTCAATGCTTGCACGTCTGAAACGAATGATATACATATATGAAGGCTTCAATATCTTGAAAATAATTAACAAGATTTTATTTGAAATCGAAGCTAGAACTTGAGTTTCATTTGGGCTAACTTTAAAAATAAAACTTTACCCCACACTAAAGATTCTCTGAAGACTCCTGTGTTGTTGGTGCGTTTACAAACATTAAAACCCACATACACAAAAATCAGACGGGGAACTACTACTTGTAGGTTATACAAGTATTTGTTCCTTACGGGAATCGAACTCGCGACACGCTGCGCAGCGGTCGAATGCTCAGCTACTGCGCCAATCGTGTTGTTAATAATTTATTACAAAGTTACATATGACTTGTAATAAAATTCTTACAAGTATATTAACGTGTTTTTTTTTATTAAAAAACAACCTCTTGGCATAATGAGCGGCCAGACATCTTTACTAATTAAAACAGGAATTAAATGGTTTTTTTTTTAATTACAATAACTGATTAACACACTGCTGTGTCAATGTATCAAATTGCACCTGTTTAGTGTTTACCTTGCAATGCGTTTAGTCATACATTTTCTATTGTACTTACTACCTAATACTATTTAGTGTATCAAATTAGTTTTTATTTGTAATTTTTTGTTGTGCTAACGCGAGTTCGTAGATGTTTGCCTCATTTTACATTTAGTTGTTAGTTTTTATGCCTTCGCTAGTAAATTATAAGCACTTATTATGAAGTGTATGTTATAATGCATGCCTTTTGTAATCCAAGTATTTCAAGATGATTTTTCTTTTTAAAATGTGAATTTACCTGTTTTTCTGTTGTGTTAAGGTCTCGCCGCATCGTTCTACATGCCCGAAACGATCCGTTCCGAGATCTACGAGAGGAATGATGATGTGTTTCTGCAGACCGATCTTCGCCAGTACCCAGGTATGTGGACCTTTTTATCATACAATAGTTGCACACAGGAGGGAAGATAAATATTTCTTTACACTTTTACCTATTTAATTTTTAAACAAAAATAAAATAGTTTCTCTAGTCTTTGTCAACAATTGAGAAGGCGAAAAAGTATAGCCGTTTTCTTTCATGTCGAAACTCAAAATTACAGAAAGCAGAACAGCTTTAAAAGTATCTAAAATAAACGACTTTTTTATTTGTTTTTATCTATTTATGCCCAGATTTGCCCGAAAACGTGGAGATGTATTCTGAGCTGACCCCGCTGGAGAGTGCCTCTCCTCACGCCATCGCGACGTCGTACCGAGCGACCCACCGACAGACTGGCGAGCACTACGCCCTACGTCGCCTGCACTCCTACTCCACATCGATCACCAAGCGCCTGGAGATGTGGAAGCAAGTCGACCATCCGAACGTTGTTAAGCTTCATGATTGGTTCACTACCAAGGCGTTTGGAGACCACTGTGAGTATGCATGTTATTGTTAATTACCTCTTTTGCTTAATAAGGCTCCACTCTTAAGTCATGAGTCGTGACGTCAGAACTATGTAAAAATTTATTCTAGAAGAAAAGTATAGTGAAATTTAAAAGCGTCGTATTATCATAAATCTAGGCTTACGCACCAAAAAAAAAGAAAACAGATCAAATATATTTTATAACTTATTAGATTTCTCCAGTCATCTTGCCTAATAAGTTATAATTCGAGTATACATATATACATCTGGATAAAACGTGAACTAATTTCAATGCGTCATTACCCTTACTATTTAATAGAATACGTACATTAACTCGAAATCCACCCACAATCAAAAGACATCAAAGCAAGTTGCTCTATATCAATTACACATAATTGCACTATGATTGTTCAGTCAATTCTGTGCAATTGTCTTCTTACTTTGTTCTTAATTACACTACAGTGTAACCACGCATGCTACCTAATAATAAATAATAAATAATTGTTCAGGTGAACCGACTGCTTCAGGCAGTCGCCAGGCACTTACTGCTCGAGCAGTGAATCTCAACGGCTTAAAACTGCCAACTGCTCCAGCAGTCTTTATTAACTGCTTCTGAAGCAGTTCAAATGCTCGAGCGGTTCTCTCTGAGTTTGCTAAGCAGCTTGCAAGAGTCCTTAAATGGCCGACTTAATGGTTGCCATAGTATGGGCCTTAGGCTGCCTTGATGTTGGACGATTTTGTATAAGGCGACTGCAGGCATAAAACTGCAGGCATGATTTTTTTAATATTTTGATTGCTAAAGCAATGTATAAATATGCGAAAGCAGCAATCACGGTTGATTTGCTGTCATTTACTGAAGAGTTCCCTCGATTTCTTCAGGGTCCCATCATCTGATCCTGACATCATGACAATGAGTATACCCTTTCAAAAAAAAGAAGATTTTTTCAAATCTTGGATGACTACCTACTAACTATACTGTAAGGAAAAATGCTCATAAAACGAAAATGCAATGAGACCACCATTGAACGATGATCTTCCAAACAATAAAATAATCATCAAAATCAATTCGTAAGTTGCGGAATGATCGCGTAACAAAAAATAAAAGTTACAGTCGAATTGAGGACCTTCAACTTTTTTGAAGTTGATTAGGTTAAAATGTAAAACAAGTGGTTTTGAATTATTAGTTTCAATAAAGAAACGAAACACGTCTTTACATAAAAAGGGCGGTCCGATGTTGATAGTTTGTAGCAGCCAGCATGTTGTTATGGCGGCATCTGTCAAATGCGTCGGTATTTCTTCAGTTACTGATGCCAAATCACCATGGCAAGTTACGCGTCCAAGTGATAAAAATTTATTATCAAAGTTAGTGCAAACGTTGCGCGCTTTACGTCCATTTTACGACAGACGCGGTGACCCTTCAAAGTCGACTCTCCAACATTTGGTAGACTAGAATTTTTCTTGAGGGGTTATCTCAAGTCGCTGGTCTCTGCCAATAATCCGCAATCAACCGATGCCACGAAAATCAACATGACGCAGACCATCGCTCAGATTCAGCCGGATCTATGCGTAGAGTAATTAAAAATTGGACCTCTTGGTTCCGTCCACCGTTCGAAACCGAGGTGGACATTTAAACGATGTCGTATTTCATAAATAATGGCATAAATGGGCCTTTCAAATAAAAAATAATTTCTTTCATATCTCACATACAGCTTGTTTTATTTTATTTTATCTCAACATCGGCCCGTCCTTGAAAAATAAAAATGGTTTTTTCGCCAAGTATTTTATCTTTTTACTTACCCTACAAAAATTAAGCTTATATTTCTGCTTATACAGTGTGTTTGGTTTCCGACTACCTTTATTTGAAGTCCCCTTCAAGTAACAAATTATCGATGAAAACGTGTCTAAAATATCCCATATATACTGAAACTTATATCGCGGAATTATTAATACACTTGCCACTTGCTTAATAAAGGAAAGCGCGGAAGGGTTATACTTGAAGTAGAGTGATTATTTTGATGTCTTTTGTACACTGACACAAATACTTTTAGTTTAATACAAAAACCCAAGTAAAACCTTGGGGTACTATCAATATCGGTAATCGGGAACGAAACACACTGCATACCTTCAGAACACAACACGTGAGGTGACGCATATAGAAATGCAAAATTTGGTTATTACAATTTCAAATTGTTATCAATATGCAATCAGGTCATGCAGAATGAAAAGACTGCACGTGCAGGAAGAAAATAAACGATGCACTGAATTAATTTGTTCGTCTGATTTACATGATCCTTGAATTTGTGTGTATACAGTGTGTTTGGTTTGCGTTTACCGTTACTTGAAGGGATAATTATAGACTAATTTTCATCGACAAAACTGCTTATAAAAAATCTCCTAATCCAACACAATCACCCTCGCGAATGGCGGCCATTTTAGTTTTTTGATCGGTCGAACTGGGGTATGTACAATGAAATGCAAATATCTTTGTATCCAAGACACCAAAATACATGTAAATCACTATTGCAAAATCAAACACACTGTATAGAGGCTCCCAAACATATTGTGTCATATATGTTTTATTTAAGGTGCCCGTTTTGGTTAAGAGCTAACGGCTCATGGAAACGGCTTTATTCGAAATGACATTTTGTAATATTTGTATTTGATTGTGTATGTCGTATAGTTTTTCCAACTGCGACTGCTGTGTCTATGGCCCAGCAGTGTTATTCTCTATAAACACAGCGTTGTGACGCACGGCCATAACGCTCATGCCACTTTACGGCTTGGCCACGGGGATCGGCGGTGCGAACGAGGATGCGGTGGGCGAGGCGACAATTCGCGTGGCATCGTTTGCAGGCCACGGGCAGTCACGTTCGCCGCCGCGACCAGTGACCACTAGAGCGAAATGTCTTTATCAAAGTTATCTCGATATTGCTTAGGTAATAGTTTTTTTGGTTCAAGACATAATATTTTAGGGACGAGGCGAAGTGGGAAGCGGTTGCCTCCTTTTGAGAAGCAGACATGCTAGCGAAGTAGGAGGCTCGCCGCGTGGGGGACAGGACCGAGAACTCCCTTCACCCCAGCCGCAGTGGTAGACGCCTACGGCGACAGACGTCGCCAGCAATCTCTGGCCACCGTAGGCGCAAGCATGCGGGCGGCGAGTAATGGGCGACTCGCTGTCCGATTATGGACCATGCCCGGGTCGACGGCGCGTTATGTTCCACGCTCGCCTCAAGGAGTGTCAGCATAATGACGGGGCTCTCCTATAGACGGTCTAAGCTTGCCGGGGTCGCGGGACTCACGAATTACCGTGACCCCGGAACGTTTAGGGCTATTGAAGGACACTGTGGATTTTAGTCAGTACGAGTCCGACAGTCCCTCCTGCCCTGCCCTGGGTGGGAGGACTCATTTGATGATATTACCACGCTAAAAAAAAAAAAGACAATATATATAATAAGACACGAACCGTAGAGACATAAATATCCTATGCCATCACATTTCATCAAGTCGGGAGAACATTACCTACCATCTGGATTGATTCGTACATATCATTGACAAAACGGCTGGCGCAGTGTTGGCACAGTTGGTTGAGTGATTAACCGCTGCTCTGCGCGTCTCGGGTTCGCTTCCTAAACGGAACAAATATTAATATGATCTAAAAATAGTGTTCCTAGCCTGTTTGTATGCAAGTTTAAATGTTTTTAAATACACTAATTAAATTTAATTCAACAAAATAACAGCACTGCGACTTCGGACTCTAATTGGCTGTTGTTTATGCTGTATCCCTTATTAACTTAAACACAAAGCCAGTATAGAGCCTCATAGGACTGCTCCACTTCCTATCCTGCCCATCCTGTACAAGCACCTTACAAATTTTGAATATGCACACGCTAAGAATAAATTCTGTTCTAAGTCTCTTTTTTTTTCTTTTATACAGCTATGGTATTAGTGTACAGCTACCACCCGGCGTGCACAACTCTGATGAACAAGTACTTGTCCGGAGGTGCCGGCAACCCGAACAATGACGCCAACGGAGCCTTCCACGATCCGTTCTCTTCCGACCCGGATGCACCCCGTCCTTATACTCATCAGGTTCGTAACTCTCTTATGTACCGGTACTTTCATACAAGACTAAAAGGCTTAGCTTGCCTAAATCTTCTACTCTTCATAATTTAAGGTTTCTGAACAGTCTGCTCGCTTTATGGACTTGCTTTAGCTTACTGTAATGTTAAACTCTAAACATGCCACTGCTCTTAAGTTGTATGGGTGTTTCTCTGCTATTTGGAAGTTCGTCCTAACAAGACAGTCCTAACCTAATTCAATGAAATGTTGAGAATGTTTATTAACAGAATAAAAGGCAATAGTAAATGAAATATATATCCTAAAAAGCCCACTAGATTTCCTCTTGGTTTTTGAGATATGGGCGATTTTATGCCAGGGGCAATATACAACACAATCATTTTTCTATATACCAAAAAAAAAACCTTTGATTCTCGAGTAAGTTTACTATAGTGAATTGCTAATTTCCAATAGAACCCAATTAAACATTGAACTGCAATAATTTTTGTAGACCTTTACATGAACCTCAGAGAATTGATTCAACTACATTTGAGCAGTCAACAGATAGCAAAACAAAATAGTAAATTATTTACTTCGAAAAGTTTACCCGTAAGTGTTTAATACCTTCGTTTCAGGTTCCATTGCAGTTTTACAAATAGTCATGTTAATTAATCCTTTTGCACTCGTAAGTTAAGAAAAGAGCGTATTTTAACATGTTTTACTTCCCTGTCGATCAAATAGCGGTAAAAAAAAACAATTTTATACATAAATGCCGTTTATTTATAAGGCTGACACACAGCTTATGAGACAACATGTGCAAATGGGTTCAATGACATAATATAACCTATATAAATACAAAATAACACCTATAAACAAATTGTGATGTTTGTTTTTCACAAATGAAAACAAAACATGTCGTTTAAAACATGTTTTGGCCGTTGTTTCAGACATTTATTTCAAACTATTCGGTTTACCGTTTTGTATCCATATGTAGATTACAGAACCGGCTGTCTTAAAAGGATTGATGGCCGTGGTCATTTTAAGACTGGCGCACAAATAGGTTGCGAAAACGTGCATCACTTAGCCTCGGATGCGTCAGGTTCGTAGGTCCTTTACACAAAAAATAAGTAAAAAAGTATATGTATTTGACCAGAGTGTCCAATGGAAAAATGGCCATCATTGCTATTGGTCATTCAAACAGACTTAAAGATTGGCAGGGTTAATTTATTTATTTGAAAAAAAAAAGAAACAAATAATTTACCACATGCCATAAAAATAAGCGACGCTGACGCACCTCTTTGGTGCTAACGTAACACTTGAGTGGACCCCTTTCTTTTTTTTAGACGGTAAAGTCAACAAATGAGTCCTCCTGCCTAAGGTGGAACGGACTGTCAGACACTTAATAAAATCCACCGTGTTTTGACTGTTCCGTGACCGTAGCAGACTTTAATGTTCCCTTACGTACAATACAGTACACTAATAGGCACAACGTACATTCGCTGGGTGTGAAGTACTAGGTCGGGGTATCATAATCGAATGCAGCGGCAAAAAGTAGAAATAATGTAGGATCTGTCACAAAGTACAGCGCGGTCATCTGTCAATTTCGAACCAATCTCTGTTAGACATATCTATACGTAATTTTTTATAATCGCATTATTCTGCCAAAAACGGGACACTGCAGTTTTTGTGTTGTAAAATGCAAGTAAATGTAAACGGCAGAAATTGTATATTTTAGTTTTAGCGATTCCCCAGCGCTTCTTGGAAAGATGAACAATGCAGGAAATGGATTGTTGCCGTGAGAGAAAGAAGTAAATAACATCATATCCTCATTTAAATCCTGTATTTGATATGTTTCTTATAGAATTACTTTTTCCTACATTTATTAATTTTGTTCAGTGCCGTGGTATACAAAACCAAGTGATTTATAAAAAAATAAATTATTAGAACAATCAGAGTCAACAAATTTACGAACGCTAGGTGACGCTGAAGTCACAGTGCCAAAACTACACGTTCCACCTATACCTAGTTTGACACTTCTCTAAAATTGATTGTACACGAACAGAAAAATGCAATGCTCCGTGCCGTGGCCAGCGGTGCTCTTCTGCCGGAAGCTGTACTGTGGAGCCTCCTTGTGCAGCTTACTGCAGCCTTACGAGCCGTGCACACCGCCGGGCTTGCGTGCAGGTAATAATACTAGACGTTGTACAACGGCCTTTGTAACTCTTGTCACTTTCAACAACAAATAAATTCCTAAGTTTTCGTTGGATAATCGAAAGCAATCGAAAACCCCGCTCTCAGTGCTCTAATTACAAATATAACTATAACTTTTTTTATTGCCGTTCCACAGTAGCCTCGACCCCACGAAGGTAGTGATGAATGGATGCCGCGTGCGCATTTCGTGGTCCGGCGTCACTGACGCTCTACACGCCAATTCTAACGACACTGCGCAGGTAAGCTTTTGGGCGACACTTTGATTCAATTCATGCATCTCTTATTTATTAATTTTTTGAATTAGTCCTCGATGGATGGTAGAAGGCTCGACCCCTGGGCATAAGGGTGGCGAGGGTAAGTCGCCGTCCGATCATGGACCGGGTCGACGGCGCGTCCGTGTTCCATGCGCGGCTCAAAGAGCTGTCAGCAATCTGACGGGACCCGCCTTAGAGGGCCAAAGCCTGCTGGGGTCCCGGTCATTAGGTAACTGTGACCCTGGAACGTAAAGAGCTATTGAAGGATCACCGTGGATTTCAGTCAGTACAAGTCTGACAGTCCCTCCCGTCCCGAACCGGGCGGGAGGACTCATTTGATGATTTTATCACGATAAAAAAAAGGCTCGACCTCTATTACTTGCAACGTAAATATAACAATTGAAATGTGGGTGAACTATGAGAACATTGTATAATTCTTCGGGGATAATTATTTATCGCTATGGTGATTCGATTCGATTCGCATAGTTTTACAATGACGAATAATTCAATCTGCATCAGCATCCCGCGATGTTGCAGGGATGTGAAATAACTCAGGACTCTCTGGAGTTACGTGTGTCAAATTCAAAATGCACACAACCTATTTAAATACTTTCATTTGGTTTTATTTAATTTTTAATGAAAAACAAGCCGAATATGTTTACCAAAACATCTAGTTAACAAGAATTGATAGTTCTTAAGACCCGAAATAATGTGGTCCCTAGGAGGCTCGTCATCGTGCTCAATGTCCCTTACACTATTATTTTATTGTTTAGCTTTTTTCTACTAGCTCCTTCCATTTTTTAGTTCAAACCTTTCCTAAAAGCAAACCAACGAGTGTGTATATGTGGCAGGCTCAGCAAGACGACCTGACGGCGCTGGGCCGTCTGGCACTGGCTCTGGCTTGCCGCACCATCCACTGCGACAACCTAGCGGCCTCGATGGAACTCGTCGCCAGGACCTACTCCGCTGACCTTAAGAACCTTATACTGTATGACCAAGTTGTTACCTTCCTACACTATCATCTTAGCTTACATGCAACACTTTCCGTTCTGGTGGCCTCTTAAAGCGTCTTAAAGCGTTAGTAGTTCCGCTCAGGGAACGAGATGGCGCTAGACGACTTGTATAGCTCTGTCTCTTTTCCACAGCCTAACTACTCACGGTTTAAGACGATATGGTAGGCCACCTGATCATTGTTTTAGGAGATTACTTCGCATTTTGTTTATTTTTATATCACATTGTTTTTAATGCTTTGATTTCTAGTGCAGTCAGTGGGGAGTTTTGCCCTACAAAAGGTGGTGTAGTTTTTTTCAATTTGTATAAAGCAATACAAATAAAAATAAAACTACATCACCTAATGCGAGGCAAAGCCTTTTTTGTCCCCATTGATAGGACTATTCAGGCAATAATAACCATAATATAAAAGTCACACCTCCATACGTAAATGCGAAATAATCTCGAACAAGCGCAATGTGTCAGTAAAAAGAAATGAATGAAATATATCTTTTCGCCTAGCGAAGTAGTCCTCCCATTTAGTTCAGTACTTCATTTAGTTCAGCAGATCAGAACGAGTTCCTAACTGATAATGAGACTGAGATGGTTGACAAAATGATGTATTTCACTAGTTCAGTTCTAAATATATGTCGATTTTCCTTCATACTTTAAACAGGCTATAATTCTAGAAATATAATAGTATGTCTGTATTCTTGTTTTTGCCTACGCACCTACGGCGAAGTAACACGAACATGTACGAGTGTCCGAGTGAGCCAAAGAAAGACTGAACTAAGTGAAGTAGAGACACATTTGAATGGTTACTGATTGAGTGATAATTTTATTTAGGGAAATGAAGTAGTTCATTTCCTTCAATCGTTCGCGAACTACCCATGTCTATTTTTTCATCTAAAAATTCGGTCACTTTCTTTTTTTTTTGCATATTCTTGTTTATGAATTTTGAGGCCCTTTTAAACGGTATTTTTATAATTGAGCAACGTCATTCGGCCACTGAGTACTTCAAAGAAGAAGTCAGACTTCGTGACTTTGGGAGCCCTATTTAATGTAAATTGAAGAAAAGTTGATCAATCTCCCCTGAATAAGAATCATCCTGTTATAACTAATCGTGTTTTCGAACGAGGCAAAAAGAAAGGTTATTATCATTTGGCATTGGCAGGGTTAATATCAGACACCTGATAAGTCAACGTGTCGCGGGGTCGGACTACAATCACCCCGAAGTCTGCGGCAATGGTTTCCTAGCTGATAGCTGTAGTAACTCATAGTAAAGCGACTCGCCACCATGCGGAAGAAGAAGAACTAGTACTCTAAATCAAAAAGAAAAATGGGCAAAACGTCCCTTTCATTGTAACACTTCCATCTATATATCAAATGAAAGTACTTGAAAAGTGTATCATTTCATTGTATGACAGCAAACCTGTAAACCATGGGAGAAAAAAGTCATTGAGACTTGAAAGTCAAAATACCAATGGTATGTTAAGTAGAACTCGTGTATCTCTTAAATTATATTTATCCATACTCAATGCTGTCCTTGTGCTAATGCATCGTTGACGTTTCTGTATTTAAAAAATGCCAGGATGAGGGGCGCTACTTGATTTGACCAATGAGCGCAATGGTAGAGTTTGTTTTCCTTTTTCATCGTCGGTTCACTCTTGAGTTACTCAAAGGTTTCTATGAAGTTCATACCTGTTCTGCTGGTACCACAATATGGTAATCATAAGAAAAGCTATTTGGAAACTAATGTTAGCACTTCGGACACTAATGAACGAAACCGATATATGACTCCAACGACGATCCATAGTACACTGGTCATTTCTTTGACTCTTTTGCTTCCTCGACGTTATTCAACTGTCTAACAGTTGAGTAACGTTTTGGGTGTGGCGGCATGTGACGGTCATAGCTCTGTTCTTCTAAGTAGGGAACTGAACCTCTAAAGCTCCAATCTAGTTTAAATTCATTATTTTCATACAATTACCACTTCATTCGACACTAATGCGTATGATTTTCTTTCATAAGAGTCAGAAGTGGGTGCCGCTTGAGGTCCGGTTATGTCAACAATGTTGCTCTTTCTAATGATCTGTATACATATCATGAGAAAGATAAAATCGAAATTCTTTTTTTGACATAAAAGTCTCAATTACTTTTTTCTTCCATGGTTTAAAGGTTTGCTGTCATACAATGAAATATACACTTTTCACGTACTTTCATTTGATATATGGATGGGAGTGTTACAAGGAAAGGGACGGGGTCCATACATTATTGCCCATTCTTCTTTTAGCATTGAGTGCACCTGGCACAACACTAATACGTATGTGTTTGAAATAACCTTCCAGATATTATGTTTAATATTAAATGGATGTCGGTCAGTATCTATGTCCGCTAGTCATCGTGTTACATAATTCTCGTGAACCTGATAGGTACTGCTTCAGCTTTCGATGTTTCAACCCCATATGTGCCCCGTATGCGTTCCCTCTACATGTTATCTCATACTCATACGTACTATTCAGTTCAATACTTGAGATTGATGTTTCTGTATTTTGTTAAATTCCATTTAGGTATTTATTATCGTCGTCGACCGCTCGCCGCACCGTCACTGATCTCATGCCGATGATAGGTGCAAGGTTCTACACACAGGTAAATTTATTTGTTTCATTTTAATGAGATTTTCTCTGAGAATGTAGATTTTTACTCGCAGGTAGTATAAATCTTGTTAATAAAATGCCTTTTTATGTGTTGATCGCAGTCGTTCATATTCATGTAGTTAGATTGACTGAACTAAGTGTAAATGAGCATGTACCTATTTTTAAGGTCATGGCACATTATAGCAGCACCGCAACTGCACAGCTGCAGCACAGCTTCACCTCGAATTTAGGCTATGGCTACCCGTTAGCTTGCTAACCGTGCGTCGTCCGCGAGGTGCAAGCTCGCAGTACGCGCGCCGTCTGCGAGGTGCAACCTTGCTGTCACAGTGAACAGAACTATTATAAGGCATTTGTTTCGCTAGCAACTCGCAGTCGGCGCGCCCTATGCACGCGGTCGGCGCACTATAAGCCCGCGGTCGGCGCTCTGTAAGCACGCCGTTTGCTCGCTTGCAGCGCGTGGGCTGCGAGGCAAGTTATATAGTAGCGGTAGGCGCACCGACTCCGCGCCGGTGGGCTTTTTGAAATTGACATTATGAAATATAATATACGACACATGATTTAAGGCTCTAATTTGAATGACAAGTTAAGTGCTGGGTTGGAGCCGTGCCGCTGCGGTGCCGGTATAGTGTGCCATGACCTTTTTTCGTGTCGTAATTACTCTAAAGTCGTTTGACGTATTTTATGTTGCAACCTGTGTTTTTAATGGTTGTAGTTATTCGAAATTGTGTTGTAATGAATGTATGTCTAGTAGACGATCGAAAGAAGGCTAGTGTTGCGGGCAAGATGACTCCAGGTACAACTGATCATGTTTAGTGCGCACAAGTAAAATAATAAAGAGAAGTAATGTAATTTTTAAACGGCAGTACGTGAACTAAACTGTGGTTATAGGTGGAGGCTTTGGAGCGTCGCGCGGATGTTTTTGAAGATCAACTGGCTCGTGAGATTGACAACGGAAGACTGCTACGCATACTCGTCAAATTAGGTGTCGTCAACGAGAGGCCCGAGTGAGTGACACGCCGTTTAATAAATATAGCGCTCTACACTGGTCTATAAAATGACCATGTTTAAAAAAAAAAAACAGAAAAATTAGTCCTGTTTGACAAAAGGACTAATTTGTACTTTCTTTCTGAAGTAACATCAACATACAGCAAAATTCCATACATTTCTTGGTAGTGTAATACTGATATTTACATAGCAGGCGTAGAACTCGACAACGAAGCCCCCGTAGGTACCAGTTGCATATCGTAACATGCATGTTACTGTGATCTACACTCGTCCAACTGAGATTTATTTGACTAAATTATACGCGTTATTGTATGTTATGGCCTGGTCACGAGCTAGCCGTTGTGAGCAGTGGCTTAGCGCGGGACAGCGAGCGGTAAAATCAAATGCATAGAAATGTTTGAAACACCCCACGAGGCGCCGCCAGTAGCAAATACGCCGCCCATCTCACCGCTTACAGTTTAGACCAAAATTGCGGACGGGCCGTATCTGTAACTAGAATATGTCAAAATATAGCCAAAGAAACACCTAAAATACACCGCTGGTAAGTTGTGATGCTAAACATAAAATCAGATTTATAATGACAAATAAAATTATTATAACAGAATACAATTTTTCTACAGTGTTCCACATTTTCACAAGGTAGATTGGAGATTTTAAGCATAAACTGAAGCTTAGGCCTGATGCCACACTAACAAAGACTGCCGATAATTATCACGATGATAGACGTTTATTTATTTTATTTATTTAATGTTCGGAAACCTTACAGACTAATACATAAGTTAGTAACAACAATTGCACTGACATTGGCCATTTACAAGCTTTCACAAGTAATTGTGTGTAGATGTGCAAGTAAATGTCTCTTTTATTACGGAAATTAACGGCTTTTCCCGTTGGTGTAACCCCCCATATAATAAGTAAACAACAACGAACAGCAAATAATGCTTATGAAAATTGAGAATATATTTTAAATATTTTATCTACTATCATGCTATTAATCCTCTATAAAAGAACCTATAACAATTAGCTTATTGCCAACATTAAAACACTCAATGATATAATGATCATTATATCATCCAAACGCGTGTTATAATGAATTTCAAAAAAAGAACATTCTCATGCAATGACATTTTCACCACCAGATCGCTAAAATTTTGAAAAAAGAACAACTCGTCTCATCGTGTTATATCCCGCCATTTTTTCACTCGAATATGGTATGCGAATATGGTATGTTATGAGAATCTTTTATAGAGGATTCACAGCATGATTGTAGATAAAGTCTTGTATGCAACCGTTATAATTAGGTATTAAAACACTCATGTGATACTATTATCACACTCGGCTACGCCTCGTGTGATAAACCCACATTCGTGTTTTAATACCCCTGATTATACAACGGTTGCATAAATAACTATTAACGCATGCGTCGCGAATCGTAAAAGCAACGTAACGTCACCGAAAGACTTTTAAAAATGGAATGAAAGATTCGATTTCGTCGGGCAGTACTGCGATAGCTTAGTCGGTTAAGCGTCTAACCGCCGAATTTTTAATAAAACGAAAGTGGCAATAACTAATTCTCAATTATTTTTAGGTTGAATCTAGACGCATCCTGGTCTGAGACAGGGGATCGCTACATGTTGAAGCTGTTCCGCGACTATCTATTCCACTCTGTGACTCCCGATGGAAGGCCCTGGCTGGACCAGGCGCATCTAGCACACTGCCTCAATCAACTCGATGGCGGCACTCCTGATAGGGTATGTTAATCTTTAAAGCCTTTGTCAAACTGACAGGCGATAGCGAATCGCACCGAGCCCGAAGCGATACGAGACGTCAAACTGGTGCAGCGAACCGAGGCGTGACAGTTGTATTAGCTGACTTTTTATGAACGACGTCAAACAGAGCAAATACGCCTTCGCTACGTCTTCGCATCGGTTCGGTCACGCTATCGGATCGCTTTCGCTTTTCTATGTGACTGGATTCAAACAATTCCAAACATTACAATTAAAAACGCCTCGCTTCGTATTCGCCTGTCTGTTTGACAAAGGCTTGATAGCTACACTAATTTTATAAAGAGGAAAGATTTATATTTGTTATGGATTTATTTTTAACAGAGCAGAGCGGGAGGGACTGTCAGACTCGTACTGACTAAAATCCACGGTGTCCTTCAATAAGTACTTTACGTTCCGGGGTCACGGTAAGTCGTGAGTCCCGCGACCCCGGCAGGCTTTGACCCTCTATAGTCCCGTCACTATGCTGACACTCCTTGAGGCGCGCGTGGAACACAACGCGCCGTCGACCCGGGCATGATCCATGGTCGGACAGCGAGTCGCCCATTACTCGCCACTCGCATGCCCGCGCCTACGGTGGCCGGAGATCGTCTCTCTGCGGCTGGGTTGGATGGAGGATGCTGTCCTCTCCCTCACGTGGCGCGCCACCTCCTTCGCTAACATAACTGCTTCACAGAAGGAGCCGTCCGCCTCCCACTCCGTCTCGCCCCGCAGCATGGCCTCGACCAATGCCGGGCGCGAGAGATCTCCGCCAATCGCCGTCGTGAGGACACGGCGATGCTCTGCCCAAGCGGGGCAGTCCTGCACCGTATGCTCCACCGTGTCCTCCGGGCGATCCTCGCAGTGGGACAGGCGACATAGAGTGCAACAATAAACTACGGCTGCCATTAAGATCTTCCGCTTATAGGATATTTACTACTTCTTGATACTTTGTTAATTAAGATTGCCTTTATGATTCAATAGGATGATTGGCAGCTACGCGATTTATTTCACTTCAAATGCTGGTTTGTATTATGCTATTGTTATCCGAACGTGGGAAAATGTCATTTAAAATTTTGTCTGAATTCCGTTATAAAAACTCTGTTTTATCCTCAGGTGGAGCTTATGTCTCGTGATGAACAAAGCGTGCTGGTTGTGTCGTACGCCGAACTGAAGCATTGCCTCGAGCAAGCATTCGACGAGGTGATGCAGGCAGCCGCCGGCGGGCCTTAGCCGTGAACCGTGATGACCGGCTACACATTGCAATAATCAAGTAATAATGTCCCATGGCTGCCTTCATCGATGTTCTCTAGCTGTACCGGTGTTCTTAACATGCCATCACTATGCGTATAACGTTAACTATGTGAACTGATAAAAAGTAATAATAGTATTCATATTCAATAAAGACTCTTTAGTCTATCGCATGTCAAGAATATCCGTCTTATGTGTTAGCATGCGTTACATGAGCAATTTTAACGATGTTAGTAGTCTGATAAAGGAGTAAATTTTAATATAATTGTAATGTGAAGCCGCCGTGTCGGTTCGTGTTCAATACTGTCATCCGCGAACCAAATATTTTTGTAGGTGCATCGCGATTTTGGCTGGTTTCGTACAACTTTATATTTTGATGGCAGTTATTGAACTAGTGGCGATAAAAATTTACTTTTCCCCTATTGGGGCACAACACTTCAGTGGGATTACCAAAAATAGCAAACTCTAAGTGAACGTGGCGCCAGACGCCATTTACCTTATCCTTCACCAGCTCTCTCGTCTAGTTTAGTAAGCACGACAGAGCCGTCAGAGTAACATTGCTTTTCAAGGACGATTCTTTACTCTGGGTTGTAACGCGATCTCATTTCGGAAGCGGTCTCGACCCCTAGAACGCTTCTCAATAACTGCGCCACATTACAAATAATTCGATATTTTTTATATGATATTGTGGTATAATTACATAGTGTTTATCTTAAAAAATAATGTATTCCGTCATATGGATTTTAAAATTACGTAGAAGCGTATTCTTTTATAAGCTAGCTGGAGCTAAAATTCCCGCAATCTGTACCACGCCAATTTAAAACTGTGTCCAATTTTAGTTTTTAATTATGGCCTTATCGATGTACCGTTATCATCAGCCGCCTGAACAAACGCCACAAACATTCCAAACTAACAACAACAAATGGTGAGAGCTATCAAACGACTGCTTTTCAAATAAGTATTCAGAATTAAGCAGTCATAGTGTGCGGGGCGGCCCGGCGGAGCGCGCTGTGTCGCCTTTTAATGTATCGAGAAACAACTATGCACGCGTGCTTTAGTAGTTAAACACACATTTATCTTTGTAACGGTGATTTCATCCAGAATAAGTTAATGTTTAAAGCATGCCGCCTTCATGTGTTTAATTATCTGAAAGCACGTGCGTACTGGTTGTTAGTATAGGTACTGTACGTCACGTAGATCTGAATTTGTATGTGTTGAGGGCGGGGCGGTGCGACGGCCAGGTCTGTTAATGTTAACAAGGTCGAAAAGATCTCTGTAATAAATCTATGGCAATAAATACCTTTTTATATGGCCACGGACGATGCGTAGTGTCCGCCCTTCCCTCATCTATATCACGTTCTTGAAGTTTTATTTTACATCAGTTTTTCTTGCCAGCTGCCGATTTTCCTGGCTGTATTGAGCAATGCCACCCCTCTACTGACACTATAGTCGTCTTAGTTTGTTTTGTTGCTAGATTCCGCAGGCAGACAATGTATCAGTCTAATCGAATTTATGTAAATAAATTTCTCTTGTCGATCAAATAGTAAATTATTTAAAATTAAAAGTAAAGCAACGCTAATTTTATATAGAAGTTAAGCAGGGTAAGTGAACAGAGCTTTTGGCTAAGTTTTAACGTTTAAAGTTATGTTGCTAAGCACTGTGCAATGAAGTACATCACGCTCAATTCGTCCATCCTATTATTGTAATCACCCATAAAGTTAATGAAGTATACAAAATACGTATTTTTGGAATGATGCACTATATGTCTGCGGGCAACCTAGACTTAACTAACGAATGTTCAACTATTTTCCTTGATTGATTACAACTATTGATTATTTCATTGATTATTTAATCTTGCTGCGGTGTGGCTAAGTTCTGATGTTTAATTATTAACGTAGGCGTCCCATTTGAATTTGCAAATTCTGATCTATGTAGAGATGGACACTCTGAAAATAAAATATTTTGAGATATCTGTAAGTGTATATTTTTTTCTAACAAATAAAAACTTTTGAATATTTTGAGTATTTTATTTTATCCTCTGTCCTATTCCTGGCTACTTGTAATTCTTATTTAAAAACTAGGTATAAAAATCATGCCAAAGAAAACAGAATCGAATGAGTCACTGATACTTTTGCGATGTGCTTCTTAGGAGAGTAGAAAGCAACTCTTCCCATTCAACACCGTATATTTTAGTCAGTACGAGTCTGACAGGAATATCCATTCAAAGCAAAAAAAAAGGATTTGCTCTGCTTGCAATATCGGTGAACTGACATCTTGCACTAAATCTTATAATGCACGATGTCGCTAGGTTGCTCAGCACAGCGGCACAACCTGAAAGGCAGGCCTTTGAGGGAACCACACGGCCTGAGGCGGATTCGACTCTTATTTTTTATTGTGACAAACTCACCACACAATTCCTAAACCAGTGCAACTCCTGAAAGCCAGAATCAACCACTGTTGATTCTAGCTGCCACTGCAACCACCAGAAAAGCGCCGAAACAATGAAGCTCGACTTGTCCCGAAGAATGATTTTACCTGTCTTGGATCCTGCAACGAAAATAATCAGAAAAGAATAGTGGAGGAGTAGGAAAAATATATTTTGAGGAACGAAAAATTCAGTCGCTCTGGGGTTTGAATAATCTTAATCTAGATATCACGGTCACGTTGCGGTAGAAACGCAGCGTCAGTGGTTTCCCGTGCGGAAAAGTACATTGCAGCACGTCGCTGCAGTTTAAGATCTACTGTAATACACACTACTATAAAGTTCTACTGTAAAGTTTCTGTACTGCCGGTCCTATACGCTTTACTTAAGAATAACAAAGCCAAGCGCTGGCTTTAAAGCAATCTATGTCGTGCCGCCCTATGGTGCCCAACGACCAAAACAGGTGTTCCGTAGCACATTCAGCCCAAGTAAGTATTCCCATAAATAGTTTTTTAAGTCATTCAATACGTGTTATAGTTATTACCCGATTCAATCTCGTGTCTCTATTCTATAACTTATTTAAACCTAAAAATTAAGAAACCTCATTGGCAGACTATAATATTTCAACGTTACAATCCATTTCAGGATCTAGTCTCTATTTAACCCTGCGTCCTCTATTCGGCCCCTCGTTACAGCACCTTGTATAGTGCCTATTCCGTGAAAAGCTGTAACTGCTACAAACATACTCTATGACGCACGTTCAAACTAGTGGGAGCAGGGGATGGAGTAGGTACCTATGTATACGTAGGTAAGAAAATTATTTAATTAGGATTTTGCGTCCATCAGTCTGCGCTGTGACCTTTAGAATACCTGTTTTTATTATGCTGTCGGCGCATCGTTAATTAGTAATCAATAAATGCAACACCCACGTCTGTTTCATCTCGGCACTCATAATAAATCGAGAGCAATACGGTTTCCTATTCATGACTAAGTATATGAAAATCGTTATCAATTGCTTTATTTGATTTTTTAAGTTATTATGATCAGGTGCGGGCCTCGAACCTGCGTGTTTCTTGATAGGTACTCCAGATGCAATTATGCTATAATGTTATGGCAGTCGTACAAGCGAGGTCTAATCTTTAATTCCAATGTTAACGTCATTCGATGATTGCGTGACTGCTCTATGTATTGAAATTAGTATGGTAGACGCTATCTGTATGGTGAATAATTGAAAAGAAATAATTAATACATTTAATAGCGAGCTTTATATTTGTGATTGCCAATGTTGAAAAATTAAGTATTGAGTACTCCGTAATCTGAACGCAACCGAATTTAAAAATCCATCCGTCTGACGTCTCTCGGTCATTCAATTTTGCTCTCAGTCACCAGTGTTACCAACTTAGGGGTATTCCCCCCAGATTAGGGGTTAAATTAATTGGTTGGGATTATTCTAGAGGTTTTTTATTTTTAGGGATAATTTTAGAGGTTTTCTGAATCGTCTTATTTGTTTTATTGAAGAAATAAAAATCTCAGATCTTTAGCACAATCTAGACTATTCAAGACAGTAATTTGACCACAGACATTAAGTTTTATTAAAAAACTAGCTGGCCCGGCAAACTTTTTACAGTCTATAACTAACATCACTCAGTTGTTTTGCCTCTAACACTTAAACTTTATGGAATGGTATTAAAGTTCAAATTGACTTTTGAGTATTTTTACACTAAAAAGGCCAGAAAATGTCTGAAAACAACACTTTGTTTTCAGACATTTTCCGGCCTTTTTTTGAAGTGAAAACTTCTTCAGCGGCGTTTTGCACTTTTTTTGGAATGGGTAAAAAATTTTAAACTCGCGTCAGGACACGTAACTCATTTTTTAATTGTTATGTCATTCATTTTTATATTATAAACATTACGTAATTTTGTGTATTTTTATGTTTTTTTAAATTTATGTTTTCTTTTTTTAGGGGGCTTTCCAAATAGAACAGTTACAGCCTTTTTGGGGTTTTTGACCTACGCTTTAGGGATAAATATTTCTGAGAGTTGGTAACACTGTCGGTCAGTCAGTCTGCCTCTGCCTGTCTTACACATTGGAACAAATGTCAAATAAACAAAATAGCGGAAAGTGTGTGTGTGTGTGAGACACAGCCACTCGGGTTTATTTTATACACTTAGGAACGCTTACTTGCTCATACATAAGTGCATTCGATCAATATTTTATCCCATGTAGTTGGTCGCGCTGCCAGTTTCGTTAGACCCGGCGGCAACAGCGGCAGTGCAATGAATCCGGTCTGCTATAATGGGGGGAGCCAAGATAGACTCATACATGAAGCTGACCAGCTTATTTCGTATATTGAACGTGGCTCCACTATCCTCAAGTTTTACCCAAGAAAAAGACCAGAGCGTCGTTCCCTCTCTGTGAGGCGAGAAACTCATCAAATAATCTGGAGTAGGACTGGCGTTTCGCAAAAGAATGCATACGAAGGAGCCCTGGACATCAGAGACATAAAGGAAGTAAGGGTCGGCAAGGCATCCAAGCACTTCGAGCGGTGGCCAGAAGAGGTAAAGAGGCTGGAGAACACTAAATGTTTCACCATTTACTATGGAACAGAATTTAAACTGCGTGCAGCTTCACTTGCAGGTAAGTTTGTAAACATGTCTATTTATACCAAACGCAGCAAGGTGTCACATATACCACTGGCTGGTTAAGAGTTTCATGCAATTTCCAATGCCAAGTTGTTGTTATGATTGCTGCATGAACACAATTCTATATTGCTATGTGTATGTTCTTGAGTTTGAGTCATTGTTCAAAATTAAACTTTTGTAGCTCAAACGGATAAGGAGTGTGAAGCCTGGGTAAAGGGTATAAGATTTCTGATAGAAGAGGCCCTCAATGCATCATATCCTTTACAAATAGAACGATGGCTGAGGAAAGAGTTCTATGCTATAGAAAATGCAAACGAGAAGTAAGTCTGAGTCTTGTTTATATTATAAAAATGATTATTAAAATATTCCTACTTCCTATAACCATTGTCATGGATGAATGTTGAATAAAATATATCCTTTTTTCTGTTGGAATATGATATTAGTTCCACTTCAATGTTTAAATTTTTACATCTTGCTTTACTGTTTGGTCAAAACTACCTATTCATAACATTAAACTTAAAGTTCTTAATGTGTATAGCATTGTGCTTTCATAACCTAAGACAATTAAAAATATGTAATGAAAATCAAATCGTTAAACAAAAGAATATGAATAAGGAATTGAACATCTTAAAGGAATGGTCTCAAGAAACCATTCCAGTGATGGTAAATAGTACAATATTGAATTTTCTAACGCACATTAGGACGATCGCTAGATATTTTTTTAGTTGGTACTCAACTACTCACTAAGTTACTGTTGTTTCAAGATGTTGCTGTTGATGTTACTTTGTAATATCATTGAAGACAAGATACAAAATTTCTAATTAACCAGACCAGTAGAAGTTACTCACATCACCTATACAATAATAAAATAGCAGAAATATTTAATCATATCTAAGAACATAAAAAAAATACTTAAGCACAATAATTGCTTCTGCCAATCGGTTTCGAAGCTATAATGCCATTAACAACCATGGATATATATTAAAGCAGACCCCTGTTTCACATCAGTCTTAAATAAAAATTTGAACTAGTTTATACAAATTGGCAAGTTTTGGTTCTTACAGTTTTACTAGCATATATTTTTTACCTTCTTTTGTCCCACTGCTGGGCAAAGGTATCTCCCACAATCTTCTGTTCCTTCGTACTTGTAGTTTTCTCTGGCCAATCTCGCATCAGTACCTGTCTTCTGGCACCCACTGCCTTACACTAGTATCAGAGAGATATAATTCCTGGATAGAACTTTAAATGTATTGTTTCAGTAAATCATTTGAAATGTTTTAAACTATACACATCTCAAAAAGAGTTAAATAAAATAAAATTACTAACAATAATCTATATTTTAAATATTAGTGGAAACTATATTTAGCGCCATTTTGATTTTGCAAGTCTGGAGTTCTATGATTGCTGACACAGTTTTTTAAGGATACTTACTAGGTCTATTTGATGCTTCCTGTAATGCAGGGCTGGCTTTTACTCCAGCCAGCTAAGTGGCTAAGCATTCACATAGAATGAGGTGACAAAACCAGTCTCTTGAGTGAAGTGTTAAGGAGATTTGATGACCTTTTATAGTTAATTGTTAGTGTATTAAATACTCAAAAATGAGTTTTAATGTTTAGCAGTTTTACTTCATTCTGTTCAGTCTTTATAATATGATTGAGTACCCAAGTAACAAAATGTGGTCTTGTAGTGGTTCTGGAGCCAAATCTGTAACAGGCTAGTAAGAGTTTATTATCATGGAAAAGGGCCCATTTTAAACGCGTACTTTAGCAAATAAAAAACTTATAGTAGACTGACGAGACCAATAATACATCTAATAGTCAGTCAGGCCTGTAACATACTCTGTGCTTCTATTACTAGCTACTTCAAACATTTGTGGGTTTTTGTAGTGTTGTGCGATTGTGGAGAAAAACTTAAATATAATTATTAAATTTTATTAACTAGTATTTCGCACTATTCAATTGTCCCTACATGTCTGACATGACGGCAAACAAGTCAGTATTTTCGGTGAAGTATATTGCGTTTTACATCTCAATTTTTGTTTCCCTTTTGAACACGGCGTATTTTCTAAGTTGTGTTTAAAAATTATATTAGTCATATGGTAACAGCATTGTCGCGTCATATTGTCATTGGACAATAATAGTTTTACAAGAACCTTTATATAGCAATGAAGACTATAACAGCATTCGACAGTCCACAATAATATCGAGTACACTTACTCTTAGAAAACACCACTGTAGAACTTATCCACTTAAAATTGGCAAATAAAGTTGACTTATACACCCCTATAAGGTCAAGTAACAAATGCAAATGGTTCTAAGTGCATTTAGTTCTATAAATTACTATTGCTGTCATATGACACTTATATCATATTTATAATTAAGTACTTCTTATATGCGATTACTAGCACTTTGCCCGCGACTTCGTCCGCGTGGGTTACGTACTTTCCTAATTCCCCCTTTTCACCCCCTTAAAGGTTAAATTTCCAAAAACCCCTGCTTAGTGCTCCCCTACATTATAATAGGAAGCCGTGTGCAAAATTTCACATTCCTAGCCCCAGTAGTTTCGGCTGTATGTTGATATGTCAGACAGTCAGTTCTCCTTTTATATATGCGATTATAACTGTAACTTACTGGATCAAGTTTTCTCAAGTGTATTAACACTTTTATAGGCCATCTTAGCCTTTACTGGGCCTATAATTTTGTTCTAGAGACGACTATAAGTTAACTTATAAAAGCAGTTGTACTATAAACCAAAACATACTCCGTGTAACCTGTTATAAGCTTTTTAGTGAAACCTGAAACCACAAAGAGAGAGGTACTAGTGCTGTGAGCCTATAAGATGTTGAACTTTGTTACTTGGGTAAAACCTAAAACTCATTGACACACTTGGTTAAATTTTTATAAAGATGCCATTGTATAGTTGCTGCACTATAGTATGTAAATAAATAATAATTTAAAAGCCGCTTTTGCATGAGACATAAAAGGATGATATCATGTATCACATAAATATTTTCTGTACTAAAAAGACTAACCCTTCGTCCTAGCTCGTTGCTGCATCGCATTAAGATGTGTTTTTGCAAGTGGCGCAAGGTCGTACAAACGAAGCGGTAAGCATGTAGACTTGAAACTTTCTTCACTGTTACATGAAGAGCAGTGCAGAAAGTGTAGCAGGACTACTTGTAGTTCCTACTACTTGTAGTTAGTATTTTCTTTTTGATCAGTGTGTTGACAAGTAAAAATGCAGAACCAAGTTTTGTTAATTTTGTGCAGCAACAGATTTTGATGCTAGGCTGCTGCCCTTACTGGGTGTTACGTTATTTGAAGCATGCATTTTTTGGCAGCATGAAAATACGTACAGATCAATGGCCATTTTATTTTTCAGATTTATGCTTCGTAGGTTTTTACTTTCTAAATGATATTGCTTGGTTTCTTGCTTTTCATAATGCAATTGATTCAATTTGTTAACAAATCTCATATGTTGCAACAAAGTCAGTGATCTAGAGATCTGAGAAATTGGGCATAATTCAAGACCTGAGAAATCATTTTTTCATCGTATTTTTTTTTGTTTGTTTAGGTACAGACATGGGGTTTTGAATTAAATGCTTGTGAAGGACTTCGTTTTGACGGAGTGTTACTGTGATATGGTGTGTTTATTGGCATATTCCAAACTTGTCTCTGGGGTGACAATGCACCTGTGTTGCCTTGTTTAATTTTATAGTAATCAATATTTGTCGGAGGCGGTGACCACGTTCGCGTTCCTACTATCAGCCGAGCTATTGCCGTCTGGTTCGCCATCATCATCTGTTTAGCCTTTTTTAACTATGTTGGGGGTGTCCTTCCAGTTCAACTGGATACAGTTCAATACCAATATTTCAGGAGAAATTAAGGCTCTTGGTTGCCAGCTAATTTGAAAACAGATTATTATTATTTAATCATTATTTCATCGACATTTCATAACAATTGTATTTGTAGTGTTTGAAGTACAGACGCCAGCAGGTCAACCTACCCGAATTTGTATAATTTTACCAATCGAACCTTCCACTATTGCGATAAGGTTGAAAATCTATTAAAGAAATTTGATACATTGTGGTAGCTTCATGTGCTGGCGTCTAGCGTCTGTACGTATGTATGTTTATATTTATTTTATATTAATAATCCAGTATTCTTTCTCAATAGAATAATCAGACTAATAAGGGTTTTGTTGCTCTAGTATCACTTTGAAGGAAGTGAAGGCGTTTCTGCCTAAGATAAACTGCAAGATATCAACTAACAAGCTGAGGGATTTATTTCAAGAGGTTGACACAGACAAAAGAGGAGAAATAGGCTTTGATGACTTCTCGTGTCTGTACCAAAAATTGATCTTTGATGAGAATGTAAGTCACACTTTTTATATTTTGCAGTTATTTTATTGTCTACTGTTTTTATACTAGGCCAGCTCTAGACAGCTTGGGACATATTACCAAACTTATGTTTTATTAATATGTTATAAATTTATAATATAATAACTATACATTTAATATTGATAATGGCAAGAGGTAGATTCTTGTAATATCCACAGAATATTCAGTTATATATTGACTCTAAAATAAAAAAAAACCGGCCAAGAGCGTGTCAGGCCACGCTCAGTGTAGGGTTCCGTAGTTTCCCGTCCGTTACAATAAGTGTTAACAAATAGCCTTTTTTTAAACTTGTGTGTTAAAAAAAGGTTATTTGTTACGTTGACATTTTGAACTTTGACGCAACGCCATCTATCGAACCATTTATGAACTGGTTTTTACCTTAACATTTTATGCGTTTGATAACTTTGGAATGCGCGAACCGATTTCAATAATTCTTTTTTTGTTTGAAAGAAGATACGTTCAGAATAATGAAATACGTAAACGAAGTTAAAAAAAATGCTTGTATATATGATTAAATAATTGATTATACTACAAACTTAGTCCAGGAATTTTGTACCACCTTCTTGTTTTTTTTGCACAAAAACTGTTCTTTCCATCAAGTTCAAAATAATTTTCCTAGAAAGTCCTTATAAAGTTCTACTTTCCAGATTTTTTTCATATTTTCTAAACTTATGGTTCAAAAGTTAGAGGGGGGGGGACACATTGTTTTTGACTTTAGGAGCGATTATTACCGAAACTATTGACATCATCAAAAAATGATCTTAGTAAACCCCTATTCATTTTTAAATACCTATCCAACGATATATCACACGTTAGGGTTGAAATTAAAAAAAAAAACACTTTCTATTTTACATATAGGGGGGCTACCCTAAAAAAACATTTTTTTCCAATTTTTATTTTTGCACTTTGTCGGCGTGATTGATATACATATTGGTACCAAATTTCAGCTTTCTAGTGCTAACGGTCACAGAGATTAAGCGAGGACGGACAGACAGACAGACAGACAGACATGGCGAAACTATAAGGGTTCCTAGTTAACTACGGAACCCTAATTAAGGGGGGTGTCCTTACAAAAAACGTTTATTTTTGCCGTTTTTATAAATAATAGTTGAGATCCATTCGTGCGCGAGTCTGCTTTGCACTTGGCCGTTTTTATTTCACATCACTGACTCGTGTTTAACTTTCGTCAATATAACAGGACTGTCCGCCATCAGGAAGCGTGGTGATGAGTACTCGTGCCTTTATTGCATGAGAAGAGGGTTTTGTTCTGTAATGTTTTGGCTGGTTATATATCTCCACTATAAATATTTTCTCATACCACGTAGAATGTCCACGATATCTTCGACAAGTACTCTCTGTACTGCAAGAACGGGTCAACCATCACACTGCGGGAGTTCCAAAGTTTCCTGCGTGTGGAACAGCATGACAGGCTGGGAGATGACGAGGCCGTTGCGTCGCAGTTCATACGGGATTACCTGCGCGATCCACAGAGGGATACTTACGAACCGTATTTTACATTACACGAGGTATCCATAAATCACATCCATTATGTTTGTATTTCTTTTTCAAAGATTATTACGATTTGCCACAGAAGTATTCGCTACTTGAACTACCTTTTTTCTTCAAATAGTAGTTGCTTAGCTGAGTATAGATAAAAAATACAAGCTGCTACTTTTCTTGCAGTTTGTTGAGATGCTGTTCTCAAAACAAAACACTATCTGGGATAGTAGAAATGATGTCGTGACCCAAGACATGACAAGACCATTGTCTCATTACTGGATATCGTCATCGCATAATACGTAAGTGTATTTCAGGTAAATGCTGCAATATATTAAATACTTATGAATAAAACATTCACTTAATCATTTTTAGGTATCTTACTGGCGACCAGTTTTCGAGCGAGTCATCTTTGGAAGCTTACGTTCGATGCCTTAGAGCGGGATGTCGCTGCATTGAACTGGACTGCTGGGATGGACCGGATGGCTCTCCTTTTATCTACCATGGCCACACACTGACCACCAAAATAAAATTCATGGATGTGCTGAGAACAATCAAAGAACATGCTTTCATTACGTCCGACTATCCTCTGATACTGTCCATTGAGGATAACTGCACATTACCGCAGCAACGCCGCATGGCGACCGCTTTCCAAGAAGTATTCGGAGATATGCTGGTGACTCAACCATATGATAAAACCGAGACATGTTTACCCTCGCCTGAAAACCTGCGCAGAAAGATTATACTGAAACACAAGAAGTTACCAGATGGAGTTGAGGATAGTTCGTTCGCAGTACTACAAGAAGAAGGAAAAGATCTTGATTTGCGCAACTCTATAAAAAACGGAATCCTATTACTTGAAGACCCCGTGGATAAGGACTGGAATCCTCACGCCTTTGTGTTGACGGAGAGTAAACTTTATTACACAGAGCACTACAGTTCGCAGACTGAGGCGGATGCGGAGAGCGATGGCGAGGCCGAAACGGAGGCTCCCGTGGTGCCTCAGGATGAGTTGCATTTCGGCGAGTGCTGGTTCCACGGCAAGCTCGCCGGAAACCGACAGGAGGCCGAAGAACTTCTCAAGAGTCACGCTCATCTCGGTGACGGTACCTTCCTCGTTCGGGAAAGTGTCACATTTGTAGGGGATTACTGTTTGTCTTTTTGGCGGCAAGGTAAAGTAAACCACTGCCGCATCAAACTGAAGCAAGATCGAGGCATCATCAAGTATTACCTGATCGACACAGTATGCTTCGACAGTCTCTACAGCCTTATCACACACTACAGGCAGCATCCATTGCGGAGTCAGGTGAGAAACCTTTGTTTTATACTGTAAAATGCCTCTTTTCCATCAAGATATTATGTACAGTGTACTTACAACAAAACCCTTGTTTCCTAGGAATTTCTCATCACGCTAAAAGAACCGGTACCCCAGCCGAACAAACACGAAGACAAAGAGTGGTTCCATCCCTACTGCACGCGCGTCCAAGCTGAAGAGTTGCTGCGTAAAGCCAACACCGACGGCGCTTTCCTGGTTCGACCCAGCGACAAAGATCACTCTTCTTTTGCTATAAGTTTCAGGTATTGTAAACATTCTATGTAACATTTTATAGACAGTATATGTTTGGTGCCAATTTGCAGCTTTTAGTAAGACTAAAATGTAAACAATACTGTTTTATTCCTTTTTATGCCCTGCCTATATGAGATGTTAAATCAAGAGCGGCCAAGCTGAGTTCCCTTCTCCTCATCCGGCTACATCGTGCTTATATTTTGGAACAGAAGGATCGAAGGCAGCGCTATCATAATGAAGAGGTTTTACAGGAAACTGGGAGGCCTAAGATTTCTGAGTCCTGGAAGTACATTATTTCAGGGCTTGTGGACGGCGAGTAATGGGTAGCTCGCCGTCCGACTAAGTACCAGGCCCGGGTTGACGACTCTTAGTGCTCCACGCCTCAAGGACCTGTCAACGAACTGACAGCCTCCAAAGGGGGAAAAAAAAAACCTGCTGTGTTCGCCAGACTGCCTAAGCAGGATACCGTAGCCCTGGAACGTTATCCTTAGTGCCCCAGAGTGGGAGGATTCATTTGATGATTTTACCGCCACAAACAAAGGAGAATTGGCTATTTGACTGAAAAAATCTAATTAGTCCGTCACTTAGATTATAAAAAAAATATTCGACCAGTATTTTTTCTTTTTCGACCAAAATTGACGGAGATACGACGCTTTCAAAATTGACAATACGCCACAGTTCGTAAAATTTTTATTGAATTCTGACGTCACGAGCCCCCACTCTCAAGTTTCGATGCGTTATATTTTGGTAAAAATTCATTGATTTTACAAAAGAAAAAATACGTGTCCGTTATTTTTTTAAACTCTAACGGCCTTATTACAAAAACTAAATAAACCTTGGTTTAAACCTGGTCTATCAAGTCCAGGCTTATCTGCAGAGCCATGGTTTAAATTTGTCCGTATTACAAAACTAAGATAAAACGTCGACTTTAGTACCGCCATTTGAACGATTGTCTATACAATTAAGTCCACAATGAGTAATAACAATTAAATCTACCTTGTTTCAATCCATTTTGGGTGAAAATAACACAAAAACTACAACACAATGAAATATTTGCTATGAGAAACTTTGACATACCTTTGACAGCTACTACTATTAGACCATGGTTTATCGCAAAACCACGATTTGTAATAATCTTTGTTTAAACCGTAGTTTTACAAGATTAAACCTGGGTTTTTAGTTAAACCCCTTTTTGTAATAAGGCGGAATGTGACGGACTAATTATATTTGTAATTTATAGCTATTGTCAAATAGCCAATTAACAGGGTAACAAGATTAATAAATACACTTAAAGCGGTCACATATTTTTATACTGTTCAATGTATTTTTGTAAATGTTGTTTTCATTTACATTACTATCAGCATGACTAGCGAAATGCTTCTGGCGTAGATTTGGTCGAATAAAACTGTATACAAAAAGTGCGTTTTTGAACTGACTTTTCCAATTTATTTTATAACTTTGATCTAGTTTCTGGGACTACTTTTTTCTTGCACTAGGAATTTCTCCTTGATTGTAGGTGCATTTACAAACATTTAAATACAAAAACAGCAAAACCTAAATCATCTACTTGAGTGTCATACAAAGGGGTATGCAACTTATTGGCATCAAAATTTTTTTTTCTTTCGCCATTAATGAAATGTTGGTCATTAGTAGACCGCAACCTAACAACTTCGTAAAAAATATTTAAAAAAATCTAAACCGTAACCAACCAGAGATATAACGGATTTTATTTTGTTCTAATCGGGAGTAAATCACTCCTGATTACAACAAAATTAAAACCGCCATATCTCTGGTTGGTTATGGTTTAGAAACTTAATTTTTTTTCTGTGGACTTCTTAGGTAGTAGTATAATTGTGACCAAAATTTAAAAAAAAAAAAAAAATTGATGCCAAGGTTCGTACTAAAAGTTTCATGGGCCTTTCGGGAATCGAGCACACAACACGCAGCGCATCAGTCAATCGTTTAGCCACTGCGCCAACCGTGTCTTCACTTTATGACATTCATAATCACAGGATTAAAGAAATACTAAGGCGTTAAGTATCGCGGGCATGCGGGCAGCGAGTAATGGGCGACTTGCTGTCCGACCATGGACCATGCCCGGGTCGACGGCGCGTCGTGTTCCACGCGCACCTCAAGGAGTGTCAGCATAATGACGGGGCCTGTAGAGGGCCAAAGCCTGCCGGGGTCGCGGGACCAAGGGATTACCGTTACCCCGGTACGTAAAGGGCTAGTGAAGGACACCGTGGATTTTAGTCAGTACAAGTCTGACAGTCCCTCCCGCCCTGCCCTGGGTGGGAGGACTCATTTGATGATTTTACCACGATAAAAAAAAGGCGTTAAGTATCACCCGGATTCAAGAATCTCACAAGATTATAAAACGAGACTCTCTAGAGCAATCACTGCAATCAAATATTTTGCTTGTCGGCCCCTCGGCGACTCTCAAGTAGATGGAACAAATAGGAAAATTGATGTGTATGAATTGAAAAATGCGCTTAGATTGCTGTTATCTAGTGCATCTATCATGTTATTTATTTGATTATCTTGGCCCTCGTAGACGTAACTGCATATTTGCATCGGTTGCCACCGAGAGGATTCCCGTGACTCTGGTCTATATTAATAATAATATAATAAAGCGGCTAAGTTTGTAGGTTTTGTTGGTAGGGAGTACTTTCTGGAACTGCTGAATCGATTTGGAAAATTCTAAGCCACGTTATTCATTTTTTTTTATCGTGGTAAAATCACCAAATGAGTCCTCCCACCCAGGGCAGGGCGGGAGGGACTGTCAGACTTGTACTGACTAAAATCCACGGTGTCCTTCACTAGCCCTTTACGTACCGGGGTCACGGTAATGGGTAAGTCCCGCGACCAAGCCACGTTATTCTTGAGTGATTAATTGGACGTGTGCGAAGTCAGGGCGGGTTAGTAGTTTAAAATATAAGTTCCTGCAACGAACACGCTCTCAGTTTTGAGCAAGTCTACTCCAGATTTAGAGTGAATCATACCAACTTTATTTTCGGTATAATATTCGATGTAGAGTATTTGATTCGGCGATATCTGATCTTACATTGCAAGAATAAATTCCGGTGGGTGATTTAATGTGTTTGGCATACTATTCGGTTTACATTTGAGTATTTTTTTAAATGTAAGAAGACAACTAATTGAGAAACTTTATATTTTACTCGTAATATCTCTAAGCTTAAAACAAAATGAGCAATAGTCTCTTAATTAATTTTAGTAATGTATATCATTACTTAATCTAATTTAGAGTTTTAAATATTGACTTGGTGTTGCGGTCACTATCCGGATTTCATAAATCATTGTGTATGTAATGATTGTCAACGTAACGTTGCATGTTGTACTGATATAAAGGTCACCGATATTTACTGTAATTTTGTATCATTGTAAGTGCATTCGGCACATGATCAATATGTCGCGTCTTGCGCACAGTCGCGGTCTAAAAATGATGATCACGTTAAGGTAACGTTAAGCAACGGAAACAGAGTTCGTTTTGAAAAGCTTTTATTCATTTCCGAGTGAAAAATCGGGTTGATAAGTTTGACCGCTATGTGGATGTGTTTGTTTGTGGTGCCTAGCTATTAAACGGGTTAACCGATTTGAATGCGGTGAGTCTATTTGATAGCAAGTTTTCTAGCGATGATTCTCGGATTTGTTTTATCAAAATCAGTTCAACCGTTTCAAAGTCATTAGCTGTTTTGTTCTACTTTACTTTTTTAAATTATATCATATCATTTACTACTACATAAATCTATACTAATATATTAAAGAGGTATTTTTGTGGTAGGTATTGGTAGCTGGTGGTCGCGGGACTTACCCATTACCGTGACCCCGGTAAGTAAAGGGCTAGTGAAGGACACCGTGGATTTTAGTCAGTACAAGTCTGACATTCCCTACCGCCCTGCCAGGGCAGGGCGGGAGGGAATGTCACCCTGTTTGAAAGTAAAAAATAAAACTATTTTTTTTATTTTTTAATCTGCCGCAACAAAAAAGGTTCGATTTTGCAAAGCGATCGCAAACTTTTTTTGATGTGTGTATGTAACTCGTGTTTCAATAATTTAATTATAACCGACGTTTTCCAATGCTATGATTAATTGAGAATCCAATAATTAAAGCTATATTAAAGTTTTCATATCATTCATTTTCAACCCACGTTCAGTTTTATAAATGTTAGTAACTGAATTCGTATGAAATATGCAGGTTTAATATTATACGAGTAACCAACTTAAGGTTTCACCGCCGTTGCTCAGATCCTATTGGTCATGGCGTGATTTCATATAGCCTATAACCTTCCTCGATAATATAATTAGACTATCCAAGACAAAAAATTTAATCAGTTTGAACAAGCAGTTCCCGAGATTAGGTGCTCAACCAAACAACAAACTCTTCAGCTCACAGGTATCATAGGAAACGAGAATACTGCGCTGTTTATATTTTGATCAATATAAATGCCACGCATTTGTTTGGTGTTGTTATTTTAGTACGCTTTTTAATACTTGGGTGCTAAAAAACAAATAGTGCATTGAATTCTAGAGACTATTACAGTTCTTATTGATAACAAGATGCTAGCCTAACTGGACCTGCCTTACTAATATTGTGAATTAGCGGGATGCCCTGGTTTACTACGGGTTTAAATTGTTGACCTAACCCAACCTATCAATTTTCTGGAAAAACTATTGTAGTTGTACAAATACTTGACAAGGTTTGTACTTGTACATACAAACTATGTCCTTTTACAAGCAACGGAGTTGTGCGCGAACAATCATAAAAAACATACATCCGAATTGAGGACCTCCTCCTTTTTGAAGTCGGTTAAAAATGGTTGATGACATGACAGACAAAATCGACCGTGTGGCTTCAATAGGCTATGCGGTGTTCGACGAAACCTACAAAAGCAATTTCGCAGTATAATCTATATATATAAAAGGAGAACTGACTGACTGACATATAGAAAGAAAGAAAGAAAGAAAAAACGTTTATTTGGGTAACCATTACCGGACACACAAATTAACAAATAGAAATGAGAAAAAAAAAAAAAAAAGTAAATAAAAAAACATCAACGAAATAACAAATAATATAACATTAATATTACATATCAACGTACAGCCGAAACTACTGGTACGGAAAGTACGTAACCCACGCGGACGAAGTCGCGGGCAAAGTGCTAGTAATATAATATATTATTATACTGCGAAATTGCTTTTGTAGGTTTAAGATGTTCATAAAATATGCGTAGTTTTATACCCATACTTTTATGTTGTAAATATGATAACAGGACCGAGAGAGAGATCAAGCATTGCCGCATAAAGCTAGAAGGCAGGTTGTACACCATCGGCACGGTTCGCTTCGAGAGCTTGGTCGAGCTGGTCAGCTACTACGAGAAGAATCCCTTGTACAAGAAGGTCAAGCTATGGTTCCCCATCAGTGAAGACATTGTGAGACGTATCATTGCTGTAAGTATACCTTTATTCTTTATTTTTCGTTTGACAACTCATCACAATGTACAAGATTTCAAGAGAATTAAAATTTCAAAAAGTTTCTGACATGTGACTTTTGAGCTTGAAATGATGTCTTAAAGCAGTACGGAATTTCAGTAGTAAAGGAGGCCAGGTTCTAGAAAAGAGTACTCGTAAGGATATGGGGGAGACCTTTGCTCAGAAGTATGACATAAACGGGTTATTAAAATTAAAAAAAAAGGAGGCCAGGTTATACTGGTTTTGTCAAATTTGACATGAAGTCGCAAGCTCGAAAGTAACGTGGGATCATCTTTGCCTTGTGATGCGGCTCGCTAACATGTGTGTCTTCAGAAAACGTCTTTATTATTATGAGGCTCTTCATCTCGGGTTCTATCTTCGGTTTGATATTTATTTTGCCGACGACCGAATTTGCCTATGCGAGTCTTTAACAGGTCGAGTCAGAAACAGGCGTCAATAATAATTTGGATTAAAATTGAAGATTAAAATTGAAGATTAATTTTTGGCGATAAACGTACAATATTTAATTTATTATTTTATTCAGGAACCGGATGACAACTCAGTGTACGGGACTCCTGGTTACATGGACCCAACGGCCTTCACTTCTAAGGTACGATACTTTCACTATTACTTTAATCAGAAAACAATAAATTCTCTACTTAATTTGACCACAATATAACGCAACATTTATAACTAAATCCTTTTTTCTAAACAGAAATTTACACACTACACAATACTCTTGGTTCGTACAATATCGTATTATTCTGCCATAATATCTATTCATTGTCCTTTCGAAGTGAACTTAGGTAAGAAAAATTCTGCCCACAAATTTTTGGTTTCCATCTCTGATGAATGCACAATGTCCCGTACATTATGCATAATTAAAATTTCCTTTATTCAGTTTTATCCTTATTCTTTACATTTTTAAATATTTTTACAAACACAAAAAAAAAACATTTAAAAATATAAACAGTTGTGACCCATGTGTGATGTCAGGGCTCCAGAGAAACGAACCTCCCATCAATGCGCGCCAATTAACATAATTTTTATTGTTCGCAATCGCTTCCAAAAATAGGACGGCAAGAAAACAAGGGTAACATTTTCTTTTTTATAATTAAAATGGCATGACTTATGTTATAATACCCAAAGACGTAGTGGCTATAACATAATAAATATGCAAACTCTTTGGATAATTAACTCGCACTCTTTCGATCATTCCTTGTTGCTTTCAATTGACTACTAAAGATGGTCGCACATATCAGCAGGGTACATCATCATCAGCCGGAAGACGTCCACTGTCAGCAGTGGACGTGGCGATCTAAAGGGGTGGCCTATGTTCAGACATAGGCCTCCTCTTTATATCGCCACGCCGAACGGCAATTCGCCACTTGCATCCATCAATTGCCCGCGACTCTCACGATGTCGTCAGTACACCTAGTGGGAGGCCTGTTTACGCTGCGTCTTCCGGTCCGTGGTCGCCACTCGAGAACTTTTCTTCCCCATCGGTTATCAGTTATACGAGCGATGTGGCCTGTCCATTGCCACTTCAACTTGCAAATTTTACGATTTATGTCAGTGACTCTGGTTCCGGATTTTATACGGTACGCGCTGCACGATTTCATACAACAAAATCTAAACTGAGGCACATACGGCGCGTACGTTGCTGATAAATGTGCGACCACCTTTAAACACTGTTCCAGTTCTCTAAGAAAAATTTTATTGTTTGAAATTTTGTCCTCTTAGCTTTCAGTGTACTATTTAATTAGATTATATCTATCTCTTTCTCTCGCGCATGTCAATGACCTGTATTAATGTTGCATTCTTATTTCTGGGTGTTTACTCTAAGCTTTTACTTTTCCTTACATAGATTCAGGAGGTGGAAGGGATTGTGGATCGATAAAAAAGGTCAACCTGTGCATGTTTGTTTTAAGTAGATCTGAATATAGATGTAATAATTATTTAGTTGTACAACATGTTTAAAAAACATACTAGATACCTAATTTTAATGATACATAATGTCTTTTGTACATTAGTTAGATATACTCGTATATTTCAATTTTGAAAACAACTTAAGTGTTTTGTTAGTTTTTTTAGCTTAAAGTTTGATTACGACCGACTAGCACACTAATATAACATTTGACACGTACACAAACGTTTTTAAATTTCTATTAAATTATTATACGCGTTTCCAGAGTTCCATCTATCGCTGTACCAAAATTCATCAAAATTGCTCCAGCTGTGTAGCCAGAAAGCATAACTAACAATTAAGCTTACTTTTGCACTTATAATATTAACTAGCTTCTGCCCGCAGTTTCAGCCGCTGTTCGATTTTATATAGCCTGTAGCCTTTCTCGATAAATAAGACTATTCGACACAGATTTTTTTTCTTTTTGAACCAGTAGTTCCTGAGATTAGCGCGTTCAACCAAACAAACTCTTGATATAGATGATTAGGATGCGTGCCGGTCGGTGAAAACGTAACTTAGTTATCATATTCACCCTGCTAAGTAGGCTGTTTTATTATTCCGTACCTTTTGAAAATAATAGTCTTACTACAATCAGGTGACGGTGAAAGCGCTGTACGACTACCGCGCACGGCAGGATGATGAGCTGTCGTTCTGCAAGCAAGCCATCATCACTAATGTGGACAAGCCGGATGAGGGATGGTGGCGCGGTGACTACGGCGGCAAGAAACACCACTGGTTCCCAGCTAATTACGTCCAGGAAATTGAGGTTCCACACATATCTGATGTCCCTGTTAGTATGCTTGGTTTTTTTATTTTTTTATTAGGTATTAATCCCAAGACAAGCGTGTTTCATCTCCAGTTGTTGATTTCTCAACAACTGGAGAAGAAATCCGCTTGTCTGGAAAACTATCAAGGTCATTGCGTCGGGTACTAACGAGGTTGTGATACCTGTGAAAGCTGAAGTCGTATGAAGTTTACTTCATTTAATTGCCTTTGGAAGCATTGAGACAGGAATCGGGAAAGCTTGGCCCGAATCGGAGACAACCCATCGAACAATCATTTTCAACCGTAGTGTTTAGGTAGATTGGATATTATTTTTTTCTAATTGATTAATATTGACCAAGTTTAAAATCTTTTTGTGTTGAGTTGCAAAGTTTTATTATTAATTTTAAAGTTTTTATTTTCAGCGCTAATTATTAATCACTAGCAGCCCGCCCCGGCTTCGCACGGGTGGACATGATATATAGGTACATATACAGCCTATGTTACTCAGGGTGAATGTAGCTTTCTAATGGTGAAAAAATGTTTGATATTGGAACACTAGTTTTTGAGTTCATTCATTACAAACATACACACACACACGATTTTAAGTAATGTTTAAACGTCTCTTTGCCTGTGCATCTAGCACAGCAAACTGTATATTAATTGAGTGTATTTCAAGTGACATTTTACCATAGACAATTCGTTTTTGAGTAATTTTACCACCATAAATATTGACACTAATACCATTTATTATTGGTCCACCGAGATTAGCTCGGGTAAAATAAATATATAGAAAATTAATAGTGACAGATTATAAGAAAACAAGAAAAAAATAAATGAGACCATAATGTGACTGTAAACTTCACTGAATAAATAAATATTTTTTGCGCTTTTTAAGCCAATTCCTTTTTTTAATATTTTAAACATGACGAATTGAACAAATAATGGAGGAATGAAAGAATTCAATATATGTTTATTACAAAAAATGTAACATGAAGAAATTATAATGACTGAATACTTTACTTAATTATGCTATTAAAATATTATTTTGGAACCTTTTTTTGTATTGTAATCATTTCAATGCAATATAAGTTCATATTCGAGCCAATTTTGAATCATATCAAAATTTAAATTAGGAATGTGTCCTATATTTCAAAATAATAAGTATTATTATGATTTTATTTTTTTGTCAAAAATTCAAGTGCCTATTTTGTTTTGAACTATCTATCCGTTAATTTATTGTTTACGATAATATATATAAGATAAAAAAAGTATCTTGGCTGGCATTGTGAAGAAGTTATTACAATTTATCGAATAAGTTTTAATTCATTCTAAACTTGAATACACTAACTTTCTTTGACTTCATAGTTAAACGCATAGCGTGATTATACAAAATGTATGAAACATCGAAATCAAAATATTTTAATACTCCATAAATTACTTTATCTCATCTTGGGGTTGTGTACAATATTTAAGAAACTAAGTGAACGAAAACATAAAAAAAAATCTGTTCAAATCTGGAGTGAACTCGCGCTTATTAGCATAGCAGTCAGCGCTCGGATACAATAAACTAAAATATAAAAAAAAACAACAAAAAAAAAAACAAAAATTGGAATAAACACTGAAAAACCAACTGACAAAACCAAAAGAAAAATCCTATGATTACCTCGGTAGGCATGGACTTCCGTGGTGGTGACCACGGATTCAAATCCGTAGTCATCACCACGGAAGTCCATGCCTAAGCAAACTGGCCTATTTAGATTCGCGCGTTCGCGTAACGTAATTATGAAACATATCCTTCCTCTAAATCTTCATGCGTGAAAATATGAACAAAACGAATTTTCCCAGACATGGGACCTATCTTAATTGATTTTTCCCCCTTGTAAACCCCTATATTCCAAATTTCATCGAAATCGTTAGAGCCGTTTTCGAGAACCGGAAAAATATATATTTTTATACAAATATTGCTCGCTTAATAGTATAAGAGCTCGTTTAATAGTATAAGATAATAAGATTATTATTTCTTGATACAGGGTCTTGAGAACGAATCCGCAGCTTTGGGCGCTCTGCAGAAAGGCTGTATTGACGTGTTGGGCGCTGTGGTAGAACTGGTGGTGGGTGAAGAGGGCGGCGCGGCGCGCTGGCTCGTGCGCGTGCAGAGCCCCACCATGTGCCAGCCCTTCGACATGGCCGCGCCCACCCGCGAGATCGCACTCGAGTGGCTCTCCGCTATCAAGGAAGCCGCCTACAGCGCCAGCGCTCGCTCTCTCCAACACCGCAAAATGGAACGCACATGGCGCATTGCCAAAGAAATGTCCGACTTGATCGTCTACTGCCGCTCCGTCACCTTCAACCAAGAGCGTATCCGCAGCAAGGGATTCATATACAACGAGATGTCCTCCTTCCCCGAAACTAAAGCCGAGCGGCTGATGTGCCAGCAGGAGACTGCCTTCTTCATGAAGTATCACACTAAACAACTGAGTCGCATCTACCCCAAAGGACAGAGGATCGATTCGTCCAACTACAACCCAGTTCCTTTCTGGAATGCTGGCTCTCAAATGGTTGCTCTGAACTACCAAACTCCGGATAAGCCGATGCAGATTAACATGGGAAAATTTAAGGAAAATGGCGGATGTGGATATGTGTTAAAGCCTGATTTCATGTTTGACGAAGCATATAATCCATATGTGAAGAAGAGCATCGAGAAGAAGGTGAAGCCGATGATAGTGATGCTGCGCCTGATCGGGGCCAGGCATCTCATCAAGATGGGACGTGGGACCACGAGTCCCTCGGTGGAAGTCGAGATTATTGGAGCTGATTATGATACGGGCACCAAGCTCGTCACCAAGACCGTAGGTCAGTACCAAATATTTCTAAATGACTTGTCCAATAATATAAAATAATAATTACGATTCTGGTCTAGATTTGGTATTACATCAATAGTGAGAGTTAAAAAATAAATTTGATAACCAACAATAAAAATTAAAGCAGTTCCAGCAAGTTATAAAAATATGATTATGTTCACAAAACCTCTGTTGTCAGTAAACTTAGTAATTTTGTTGGAGGTTCAGTATTTTATTCGGAAGTTTAGTTTTGTTATTCGAAAATACATTTTTTTTAAAATTAAGTTAAACATGCTCTTATTTGTTTGTTTAATTTGATATTTTTCTCGTTTTTGGTTTTTTTTTGTCGGTAATTAATTGTAACGCTGGTTAATTAGAATAATAGTCAGCCACAGATCGATGGAGATTAATTTACGATTTACGAACGATCTATCTTCTTCCGAGTTAATTTTAGAAAATAAATTTTTAATTTTATTAATTTTACAGCTGACAACGGTCTGAACCCAGTCTGGAACGACATTTGCGAATTCGAGGTGGCAAGCCCGGACCTGGCTCTCATCCGATTCCTCGTCCAAGACGAAGACATGTTCGGAGATAGGAACTTCATCGGTCAAGCCGTGTTCCCGCTCACTTGCCTCCGCTCCGGCTACAGAAGCGTGCCGCTGACTAACGCGTACTCTGAGGAACTTGAACTGTCCTCACTGATGGTTCATATATCCTTTATCACGAGCAAGTAGATCAATTAGTAAATAACAACAAACCTAACCAAAAAACAAAATGACGAAGACGAATTGGAGAGGCAAATTTTAATTTGTATATACCATCTTCTACATATATTTAAAAACAAATCTATTCTCTATATTATGAACATGTTATTATATTTATGTATACTTAGGTTAAAGTCAGAACTGTTCATCAGTCAATAAAACTTCTGGTACAAACTGTAACTAACATAAAAAACCTATTGAGTTGTTAGTTTTTTGTCATTTGGATTTTGAATAGAAATTTGTAACGCATTTTAACTTAAACATAGGTTGTGGCTATGAAATGAACCGAGTTGATGTCGACTGATTAACAGATTTGACTGTATTATACTTTGCTCGAATGATAAATGATCTGTTATACTGCAGGTATACTGTAAACTTTTAGTCAAGGTTTCGAGAGCCCTTCTTATTTATTCGAATATTTATGTTGAATTATTCGAACTGAAAGAACATTTTGGCCAGCTGTGAAAATGGTAGGAATAATGATTTTAATATTGTGATAGTTGGTGCTTGGTATCTGAAATTCGGGATGACACCTACTACCCAGCCTGAATGGTATATTGGGAACTCGTGCATTTATTACATGGCTCAATCTTTAACCTAATGGTCGAATCCCGTAACTTTCAGCATTGGAATGTGAGTGCCTAATGCATAATTTATTAGAGAAATGGTCCCTTGTAACACATGTGACTGACACTACTATATAGTAGGGTTAGGACCATGTCGGGCTTTTTTGGCCTTCTGCACTGGGTTTGCCAAGCTCTGTATGTTTTTCTTACTCTAGAACAAGCTCTAGAGAGAGCTCTAACCACAGTTATCTAAGTAGCCGAGTAAGATCTGAGAAAGCAAAACAAAAATACAGAAAGCAAAAAAAAAAGAATTGTGTAAACAACCAAAAAAAAAATAAAATGTCCTGACTTTTTGCAATGTCTAGTTTATTGTTTTTCAAATTTCGAAATGCTAATCCTAGAAGAGAAGTTAAATATATATCAGTCATACAAAAATTAAGGCACCTTAAAGGCCAAATGCTTTTGTCAATTGACTTTTGTCAATTCTCAACGATGGTGCTTTTTCAACAAGCAGCCTTTTGATTACAAGGGTCATGTGTTTAAGGTAAAAGAACGAAATTTAAATGAGCTTACTTAGACTGATATTCTAGTAAGTAAACTGGAAACAACACAAAGGTAAATATGATGTGCATGACTATACAAACCAAACAAGAAAAAAAAAATCTAACTATAGTAAATTCCCAGGATTGGGTTCAAAACTGTTATAATCGATGATAAAAAATGAACTCAAGATATAAAAAGATAGATTCCTTAATATTTCTGACATTAGAATTTATATTATATGACTTTGAAACATAATAAATAAATGTATAACCGACTTTAAATTTTATGAATGTTTTAGCATAATATCTGGTATAGGTTAAAAACTGTTGCAATCATGTTAATACGTATTTTAGTATTTAAGTGTTTTGAGTAGATCTATCAAATTATTGAAGTCGTAAATTTCGCACAATTTTATGAGAATTGATAGGTACTGATTGTTGTAGTATACTTCATATAATTATGTATGTTTTATTACTCTAAAGATTCCAAATTTTGTATCAGTTTGTAACGAGAGTGAGTTCTAATAAGTGTTTTTTTTTTATCTTGATATTAATACATAGTATAAAACTAAAGTCTCCTCTTGTCTGTATGCTTAGATCTTTCAAACTGCACAACGGATTTCAATGCGATTGTTATTAATAGTAGGAAGTTTTTGTATGGTAGAAAAAGAAAACGTTATTTCGTCAAAAAATCGTTTTCCTGGAGCTTTCATGCAACAAAAGTCATTTCAACAAAAGTGTTCTCTTAGTATTGTAGTTCTTATAAAAATCAAAAGAAAAGTCCGCGACGACGTATGCCTATCTATTTATGGAAAAATAACCATTTTTATCAGAAAAAAAATGTGGCGTATTTTCTCCTATTTAGTTTTGTGTTTTTTTAATAATAAGGTTTGCCTGCGTAATAGTAGATTTGTCACCAAACAATATAAAATCTATTCTTCCAGGCAGTCCTCAAAGAGGGGTCTTGCCGCAATGATTGTGGTGTGCCTACTATCTAAGCACTGACTTAACTTATAATAAGTTTGTATGTATATTTGGAATTAATAAGAGCTTCATTTTTATGGCCATTAAAAATATTTATAAAAAACATTTTTGTAAACGGGCACAAAATACTGGCAACATTGTCACTTGTTATTACGTCCAATTACGTAAATCAGCTCAACAAAGAGTGCTAAATTAGGGAGAAAAATAAATTTTTGACTAACTAACTAACTTTTAACGAGTGCTATTTATTAGCATTATTGTCTACTTAAAAATTACGTTGGCCACAAAATTAGGTCGTTGTCCGCAGGATTTAAAAGAACGTAACGAAACCGAACTTGCCTGTGTCAAACAGACAGGCGAAAGCGAAGCGTTTCCGAAGCGATACCGAACCGAAGCGAGACATCAGTCCGATAGTTCTGTCACGCTATCGGATCGCTTTCGCTTTTCTATGTGACTGGATTCAAACAATTCCATACATTACAAATAAAAACGTCACGCTTCGCATTCGTCACGCCTGTCTGTTTGACAAAGGCTTTTGTGGTGCCCCCAAAACTAAAATTGTTGCTGTCATTTTATGGCTCGGGTTATTTTGTTCCGGTTTTTAACTTTCCTAGTCAGTACAAGTTCCACAAAAAACATTAATTTCTATGATTATTGTTTATCAGTACACACTCACGTTACAGACTCGTTTTAATAGTACATTGTTATCCAATTTTAGTCCCTAGACGGGGTTTAATAGTTCGAAGGACTAAATAAGTAATTTAACCGAAGTAAACACAGTGCTTTTCATTACGAATACGAGAAAAGTATAAGACATAAGAACATAAATTATAACTGAAGAAAAATGAGTGTTGAGCGGATTGTCACTTTCCCGCTTGTTTTTTTTTTGTTCTGTCTGTGGTCGTCCAACTATACAGCTAGTATTTCTCATGTTCAGAGGCAATTACTGCAGAAAAGGCAATGACATAATTTTATAACACATTGTCAACACTTGAAATATAGCTATTTAGCTAAATCGTGCATTTTAAACATAAACGGCCGTTTTTGTTACAAATAAAAAAATTTAGCTAAACAGCTATATTTCAAGAGTTGACAATGTGTTATAAAATTACTTTATTGCCTTTTCTACAGTAATTACAGACCACATTTTGTATTTTTGATTCTATTTACGAGTTATGACATTTTTTCGATTGGCGGCGCTAGTGGACTGTAAGAGGCCCCTTAAAAGAAACGGCAAAGATTTTGTTGAAATCTATGTTATTTTAGAGAAATAGTTGAAACTAAATTACATTGAAGTCATAATATATATTCTTAATACTTAACTTTACGTTATTTTAATTTTAAATTGTGCTGTAATTTAGTGGCTGTATAAAAAGATAGAACATGGTTCATTATAAAATGTCAAAATAGAACTAGTTTCTTTTTTTAAAGGCAGCTGTCAGTTGAAAGCGATTCTTCCTAGAGCTGCAATGCATAACTTTCAACACGCTCATCTGGCATGTAATGAGCAAAAGTAATGAAAATATTATTAAATAACCATTATATTTTTAGGTGTAAGTAGCGTAATCTGAGAATGAAATAAAATGAATTAAAAATTACAGACTAATTAATGGAAATATCATTTGATATATATTTATTTTAATTTTATGTTTTAATTACTTATGACTATACCTTTATATGCATTTACACAATAATATATAAATAATAATAAAACAAAATACAAAATTCAATATGTTTCAAGAGTTAGGCAAAGGAGAATCACACAGCTTCTTTACGTTTGTTTTAAATAGCGGTTTGACATATTTTATACAGATAAGCTGTCAAACCGCCCTAAAAGAGTTAGGGCGACGGGAAAATGATTAATGATCAAAAACGATTTGATGTTATTTTTTTTGGGTCTCTTGACCATTGATGTTAGTGTCCCGTAATAATATTAAAGGAAACCAAAATGATCAAATCGTTCTTGATCATACATTAATGACGTGTGAGGAGTTTCGCTAGCTAATTATATTTAATTACGTAGTTTTAATAAATCAAATTTAGTTACGTTAGTCTGTTGTTTTTAAAAAACGACCTTTTATCAAAATATATTGATGCCTTGTAATAATACAAGTAAAAATTAATAAAATCATTTTTGTTTCGAATTATCTGATCTACAAATGTTTCTCATGGTCTGCAATATTTATGCGGGCTACAAAGTCATTATAATCATACGTAATATTAAACAAGTAGCGTCTTATTCTATTTATCGATACCATAGTATAGTATGATTGTGTAACGTGGTGAATCTTGGTACACACTGCTAATTTAGTAAATTAATTTTATTATATATGTTTAGTATATTAATTGGGGTCAAAGTATACATGGGTAGTATTCAGTATTAATAGTAGGTTTAGCACAAGCATTGAAGCATATCCAGCTGTCAGTAACTACGGACATACAAGTGTGAGAGAAGCGATTCTGTTTGTCATATTGCTCTTTTTCATTATCTTTGTAAGAGGTAGATAGGCCCATAGACTTAAAGGATGGACTAAGCAATAGCTGCCTAATATTGGCCAGTCTCTAGAAAGAGAGAAACAATTATTTGCTTTAAATTCTATGCAAATAATTGTTTTAATCTATATCTACAGGGGACAATTTTATCTGTCAGTCCATCCTTCTATGTGTAGGCCTAATCGCTTTCTTTTAAGAGAGTGCTCTCAATTCCATTCTCTATATCTGTGAAAAGTCACTATGAAAATCTCTGCGAAATGTATTAATTATTGCGATGGTTCAACAAACATTAAAGACTATAATTTATACGCCCTTTATAAAAAGCGTCCTTAAAGAACAAATGCATTTCCATGTAGGATCTGTTCACAAGTCAGCGCTTATAAAGCGCAGCGCTTTTTTATTTAGGAACTGTATTTGATTTTACCTTTCACCTTTTTGCTCCAATCCAGCGCTTTTTAACACGCGTAAATAAAAACCCAGTGTGAATTGAGGTTCATCCCGAAAAGTTAATTTTCGGTATTTCCCGTTAATGTGGCTCCCACAAAAGGCAGATTTGCAAAATAATTATTAGTCTGATTTTTTAAATTCCATAGCGGCCCATAATACTTTTCATGCAGTGTTGTTTTTTTACTATCTAAGCATTCATGTCCCAAAAATTTACTGGAAATAATAAATAAACTTTAAATATTAAGTACACCCATCTTTAATTTTCTAGACACCTAAATTATTCAAAAGGTCGCTGTAAAGAATTTCCACTAGTTCTTTTACGACTTCTTTTTTTATTGAGAGCGACCGCATATCATTAGAAGTTCTGTCAAAATAAGTCTGATGCTCGCTGGATGCAACCCGCAAACTATCAGAAATTTTGAAAATGCAGCACTTGCCTTCCGGCAAGCATCACAAGCGGACGGTTGGTAAGAATTTTTCTTACAGTCCGCGGTATCTAATACAAAATGTATGCAGGGAGTGCTTTCCGGCGAGCATCAGTATTTTTCTGGAAAACTTGCAGTATACGATCACGCTATGTCGACGAGAACATCCCACAGATCAATAGGCATTAGGTTAAATCCATGGACCTAGTATAACAATCTGGACACTTATGCCTTAAAACGAGAGAGAGCTACTTTGGAGGTAAATGTCTCTATCTAGTAGGATGACCATAAGATTCTGGAAGAAGATTGTTCCTGCTACAACTTGGCCGAATTTTTTAGTTATTTTTGCGATAGGACCCACCGTTTTGGAGATTTAAATAAAAGAAGATTAAAAATGTTATATGTGTATGTAATGACAGTCTCCAGGCTGTCAGTCTCAAGCTCATGAACCTAAACACCAAAGTCAGTTGACCACCAATGCCACTCAACCTTGACCTCCGAGGTATATATTATGCCCTCGGGATCACTTGATTTTAAGTTCAGCACGGCAGGCTAGCCCGTAAGATTGCTGACAGCTGTTTGAGGCCCGCATGGAAAACGACGCGCTGTCGAACCGGGCGTGGTCCATGGCGGACGGGCGCAGGCAATTCTGTTTTTTACTTTATTATAGCGGCAACAGATATACACCATTTGCGAAAATTTGAACTCTATCATAGTTCATGTGATACAGCTTGGTGACTGACAGACCGACGGACAGTGAAGTCTAAGTAATCCGTTCACCATTTGGGCACGGAACTCTAAAAAAACACCTGGTTGGAAATGGAGATTCCACACATTTATTTTTATCACATTCAACCGCTTTTGCTTTACTGTTTCTTTCAATGTAAAATAAAATACACAATTAATACTATAACAATAATGTGTTAATTACGTAGGTTCAAATCATATTACCCATATTTTCCTTAGTTTTCATCAGAAAGACATGAAACCATAAGTTGGATTTGTCTTCTAAACTTCTTAAGTATTGTCACACTAATCAACGTCAGGTAACAATATCTTAAATATTCCCTAACTGTGAAATGATATCGACAACCAATATTATAAATCACTTCTAAATGTCTTAAAACATCACATTTTATCATTTTCCCAATAAAAAAAAATAGAAATGACCTGTAGTTAAAACGTATTTTTAGGCGCCATTTATCCTTCATGCGTCAGATTTCAGTGTTATCGGAATGATTATGTAATTACTGGAAAATAAACATATCATTTTGCAAAACAACATAGATCTCAGCAATATCTTTGCCATATTTTTAATGACGAACATGAAAATTACTGACCGTATAGCTGGATAATCGCAGGATAAAAACAATAGAAAAAAAACAAAATGAGCGGGATAGGGACAATCCGATCAACACATATTTTTTCTATGGCTAATAATTTATGTTCTTCCTCGTATTTGTAATGAAAAGCACAGTGTTTACCTCGGGTACAGCTTGGCAAGAAAGAGTCTGATGCGGTGACAATTGAAACTACGAAACGTTTGTTGTTGCAACATGTTAAAAAAGTCAACTACGAGCAGCTTCTGTGTCAAAAAACAATTCCCTCGTGTTATTTCACGATTTTCTACATTAATTCGCAACGATCAGTGCTTACTTGTTTATTTATAATGACATATGACAAGTAGTAGCGACCTCAATTTTTCCATACTCTTTTTTGCCAAGCTGTAAATTACTTATTTAGTCCCTTTAACTATTATCGCCCTCACTACGGTACTTACGGGCGCCAAACCCCGTCTCGGGACTTAAATAAGTAACTATCACCCTTGGAAAAAAATGTACTATTCTACCATTTCTACCAATGCTCATCTCCTGGCAATAGACAGAAAGAGATAGGGACCTTCATATTGAACCTCGTTTAACCTCTCATTTCCCCCTCTACATTTGCCAGACAAAAGTAAATCTAAACTGTGAGAAATAAGATTCAGTTTTGTGTGGCACAAAACTTGAAGTAAGCTGTCTGTCTAGATTATACTATATAATAGTCTATGGTTAAATTCATGAATTCATCTGTTCCGTTTTTCGAGTCTGTGGCATAGTGCTGGTTCACTCCAGTTCACTTGAGTTCACTCACGCGAAGCTATTTACTTGTCTTCGCATACCGCTGATGAGGTTTTGTACTTTCTGTTATTGAATTAGTTTTATGTTTCGTTTAAGTACAACATTTTAACTAGATTTTACTAGAATAACACTATAATTAGTAAAACAACAGTTGTCCACTAGAACATTGTTAAATAAAAATGTCATATGTTTCTGAAATACTTCAATGGCGGTACTGTTCGAGTGTCAATAATAAGTGTTTTGCTGTTCGGGAACTGTAAATTGATATGTTTCTATCAAGGAATGTGATAATGAATAGTTTTCAATGGCGCAAATGGTTTCTTTTTTTGATTTTTACTGTGTACCGGAGGTTAGACACCGTCGATGGTGAGTGCTTTTCATCACTTGTTCATTTGCGTACGATTTTATATTATCTAAACACAAGTACACTGTGAATACGTAAACAAAACTATATTTGTGTTAAACAAATACAGTTTTTTTTACGAATTCATGGTGTACTGGCTAAGTCGAGCGCATCACTTTGACAGAATTACATATTGCCAAGCATTGTATGCATTTCTTTGGAGCTTAGCTTTGTGACAAACCTTACAAAACGTGTTTCTTAAGTTTTACACTTGTTTGTGCGTGTTTAGATAATAATAGGGAGGTCTAACAACACAGTACAATATGTCACTAAGAAAGGGATTGTCAGAGAGTGAAGGGGCACAGTGTTTTTCCTTCAAACAAAATAATTTAAAACTTGATTTATTTCACCGAAATTTTAGTATGTGTGGCATTCCAGTGACCAGTCATTTTGACTCATTTTTGCTTCTAAAATGAGTTATAAATCCTTTATTATTCACAAAAAGACCATTCAAAATGATTACATGTGTAACCAGATAGTTTAAGAACATAAAACTTACAAAATATTAATAAAACATCAATTACAGTGTGCCAAAAACTACCATTTACCAAAAGTGATGGGTGGGACAGAAAGGTCACCCATCCATCTGAGTAGTTGGTTTTACCGTTACAAGCAAGACAAACTAGAAACATTTTGTTAAGAGATTTTTTGTCTATTAAAGCCTCTAGAACTCTTTAATACGATTATGAGTTTCAGTGGTAATTATATAACAAACTGAATAAAAAAAAAAAAAATTCAATCTGTGATGGGCTCGACCGCAATTTGTGACGGGTGCGACAAGTAACATTTGTATGTGAATAAAATTCATGTTATGCATATTTATTTCGTAATTTTTATTGATATATATTTAAAACAATGAAAAACAATAAGTGGGAAATATAGGCAAATTTTTTGAAATATCAACAGAATAAGATGAAATATTAAAAAAATATGTTTTCTTCATTTCTTACAATTATTTTTTACTATCCTCTAGACTTTATTTTTCTTTCTGCAGGATTCATGTTCATGCATTAAATAGCAAAGAAACCAAACCAAGATAATTATAAATGCAGTCAAAAATACAAAAAAAATAAGATTTAGTAAAAAAAATGGTTGCTGTTTTATGACATTTAATTTCATTGGCTAAATTATACTGTGCAGTACAATATCAAATAATAGTTTTTTTTTTGCCTGTGGTGTCATATTCGCTGGAATGCCCCAATTATAGTTTAACAAAATCCAGACATAGGTGTTTAAATTATTATTGTAATGATAGATCACAGCAATTGTGATCAGTGAAGAAGTCATAAACAATACATCAATGTATTTTATGCAACATTACATATTGCTTAAACATAACAAATGTATGTGGATAAAATAACAACACATATCTACCTGTATCTACCTGCGCATTTACATAATCACATATTGTTTTTGTAGCTAAATACTTTATATACCCCCCTTGTCGTAACTCACTTTTTTGTTTGAGTCTAAGAATTCATTAAGGCGCCATCTCTACAAGCGAGAGAATCGCGGCGATATTACCGTCGTGACACGTATTTCTATATCGATACTCTCTACAAACGCGTCTCCACACGACGATGTTATAACAGCTATACGATGAGTGGCATGTGCGCGCGTAGCGCGTATCGCACGCGGTATCGTCGCTACTGGTGGCAATTATTTTATTGACTGAGATACTACTTTCGCTCTTGTCTGGCACCTAACTTTCAACAAAACTATTACACAACGCCTCGTCGCGGTAAAACAGCGTTCCCGTTACGAGTCGTCGCAGGCACGCAGCGATTCCGTTACCAGTCGCGACGATACGCTGGCGGAATAATCGCTCGTACGTGGAGATTATTCGATGAGAGAAGCGGGGATTCCTCACGATTCTCTCGCTCGTGGAGACGGCCCCTGAGACATCATTACAAATACATTATTTTGTATATTTGTTTTTGCTCACTGCCACTATACCCATCCTAAATTATCATGGTGGTTATAGGTTTGAAATGTTACTGCAATAGTGATAGATGCCCCAACACAACATGTGAGACAGATGGATACTGTTTCGCATCTACAAGCCTGGAGAATAAAGTGCAAAAGTTCACATACCAGTGAGTATATTTATGAATATCAGTTGTTTATTTTTATAATATTTTCAAAATTATTCAAAATTTTAATATTATTTAAGTAATTTTTCCAAAATTATAATTAAAGGCATTTTTATCATTGATCAGAAAAGGTACATATTTTCATTCTCTTCAACTTCGAAAATGTAATGTTGGCTGATAATTATAATAATAAAACAATTGGCAAACTCAAATCAACACAAACCTGTTGTTATGCTGTAGCTGGCAGGTATAATTCTAATCAATTTCTATCAAATGATTGACCTGTGTAGTGCGGTGGTCTTAAGCTGTATGAACTTGAACGTTGCATTTCCTCCTGAAAACCCAGTAAAATGCAAAAGCTCTACAATGTATTGCTGTAAAACCGATTTCTGCAATTCTGATGTGAAATCAGGAGAAAAATTGTCTAAAGTGCTTCATGGCTCAATAATGGGTAAGCTCTTCTGTGCACTTGCGGGCGTGTCATGTATCTATTTTGATGATGAAGATTTTGAGTTGTTTGATGTACTATTAGTCATATAATTGCATTGCCATTTCCTACAAGTTTTGTGTTGAGATGCCAATACTCTAACAATTGCTTTTGAATTAGTGATTTGAATATGTACCTACTAAGCAAAGAGAACGAGCGGCCGCAGGTGCCGACAGAAATAATTAGTATGATTTGAATGATGTGCCGTACTCCTTAACAAAGTCTATTTTCCGAGTGTGCGTTGTTTGCTTTAACCTACTAAACATAATGTATGGTGGTTCCACTTGCGGCGCAGCTGTATCGAGCTCAAATCACTGATACCCATCGAGCATCCCTTCAGTTGCTCAACGACGAAAACTAAAAATGAATCAGTGGTGATAAAATGTTGTAAGTCACATGACATGTGCAATGAAGGCCTGCACCTGGACCTGCAACCGAAGCCGCCAGGTAGGAGCGACGTGGAGGTAGTGCCCTCGTTGTGCCCCGCTAACTACTGCACTCTAGCTTCCCGCTGTTGACACTCGACGCCCAGCATACACACACCAAGCGCCCCGCGCCCATGCTCCAGCGGGCGTCAACTGCCTTGGTGTATGGTGCGAGACTGCATGGCTAATGATTTTATTTTTCTTCGTTTTGTTCTAATATAACCAAGTTTTTTTTCCTTAGACCGGCATTGATCACCGTTTAGGGTTTTTCGTTCTTTTTGTACTAATCAAAGAATTTATGAACGTAGATGTTGGGACCGGAAAAACATATTCCCTCCTGGGGACTTGCCTATATGGTGCCGCGAAGGAAACAGGCCCAATATAACTTGCTGCGCCACGGACTACTGTAACCGTGATCTATACCATATTACAGGTAGAGTATACATTCAGAATGTGACGTCGGGGCACTATCTGGGAAGCTTACATTGTGATGTCCACATCAAATGTATTGTTGAGTCTTACCATGTAACAGTAATGTTCACAAGAGGTTTATAATATAACGTGAAGTAATACCAGCTGCTCAGTTACAATCGTGCATGCAAACTTATACAATTATGCACATAAATTTTTTGGCTTTGGGACATTTCCTGATTGTCCTGTTTCAGTTGTCTCGTGTTTCAAATTTACAAGTTAAAAATCTTGTTTCTGAAAAGCTTATCCTTAAACTGAAATGTAACGTACAGACATTACATGGGGTTCATTATAAAGCCATGCATTTTATATTAAACAAGGGCCGCCATTGCACAGAAGGCATGACAGGGTTGCATCAAACTAGTGCTAGTGCCATTATTATACGACACTGAATGTCTTGATTACAGAAAGTAAAGAGGAATGTATAGTCATTTTACAACAGGCGATAAATAAAGCCGTAAGTGATCATAAGCCGGTTTTTCCACTTGTTTTTAGCATGATATTATGATTTTTATACTAACAGCATGTCAGTAACCATAACTTTCCTTTTATTAAATTGCTAACCACATTTAGGCTTTTAGTATTTAATTTTAATTAGCTATGGGGCATGTAACTAACCATTGCATGGTATGATTATATAAAATACAATGAGAAGAGTAGTAGCTAGGTGGCCTAAGCTACCTACTTTTTTATACATTACTGTCGAACACTTAAAAACTTTTTCCTTTGTCCACCTATACATTTATATGTTTATGTCTGCCTAAGCAATAATCACTAATCATAGTCGTCCAAGTCCTTAATGTGCTTTATTAAATTATATTCTGTCGAATAGGTACCTATTTAGTTACCTCGTCAAAACACCATTAAACAATTTTGTGTTACACCTATATTAAAAATAATTTTATGGTAAGTCTGTAATGTTAGTCCAATTTGTAGTAACCTATATTTTTTTAAGTTGTAGGTGTTAGATATGTTTATTGATTTTGCTTATTGTATGTTTGTTTTTGGGTGATTTCTTTTTACGAGCGCTGCGCCGATTATAAAGTTTTCAGGTTCTGACAGAATTACTTGCTGTAAGTAGAACATTCCAACAAAAATATTTAGCAAAATATTCATAAAATAAAAATTAATGCGCTGCCACTGCTAGTTATTACTATTTAAACAAACCACAGAATATTTTTAATTTACTTATTAGAAACATCGTAACTTTAAGAAGGAAATGACGTTGAAGAAACTAGTTAACCATTTAGCATATGTAGGTCAGCTTGCTACGAATACATAATTTGTATCACTATTCTCAATTGGTTGCCATTAAATGTTTCTTATGTTATGAATGATAATATTCTTATGAAAATTGTATGCCACAATTCTAAGCAGCTACAGCGTATGTTTCATTTGAATTTGTAACTATATTTCAAATATTCAAATCAATATGTTTATAGCTGTTGTTGATTTTTTTTTAAAGCCGTTCCGCACTTCATTCCCCGGAATTTCTCCTAGGAAAGAAAACACAAACATCCGGACCCAGAACAATCAATTGTTGATCATACAAATATTTGTTCCGTGCGGGTATCAAACCCTCGACACACAGCGTAGCAGTCAATCGCGCCAACCGTGCCGTTAAAATATACGGCATAATATTATAATGCTCTACTCAATCCTGGGTTTCGTTTTATCACTATTGTCATCGCCACGTCATTTTAATTCGATTTTATAGAGCATCAATATGTAGGTATAGCATAATGTTCTCAAATGTGGAACACGTATTTATGCATGCACCTTGCGGGTTTGGGTTGGTATCCATAAACTCCAGTCACTCACGGTCATTTCACAATATAACTGGGAGTAAAATTAAATACTAACTTGCCATTTTTTATTACAAAAAAGGTAATAATATTGAATTTTTATTCAAATAAAAAATCCGCCTGCTTTTACCTTTGTTTAAAAATCACGGTCTTATTGCAACACAAATAGACCCAAGTATAAACTATCGATCTAGATTTTTTTACTGAAAATTTACCGCAAAATATAGAAACTGGCAGAAAGGTTTACGCTTGGATCAAGTTAGAGCTCGTTTTGTAATGAGACGGATAACATTTGCGTTTCTTGAGGTTTTATTGCTTTCACTAAATTCCTTAATCTAAGTTCAAATACTAATGTTCAATTTATGAATAAAGGCACAAGCACGACGGCGACGGCATGGAAAGTATTACCGTGGGTGATGGGATTGGTGGTTCTCGGTATGTGCGCTGCAATCAGCTTCTGGTGGGCGAAGCGATCGCATGGACCGAAAAAGAGGGTTGCGACTCGAACTCCCTACCCGACTGATGATTCCGTCTGTGAGGCCAGGCATCCCATGATGAGAACCACAACCATTCGGGACATGATTGAGCTCACCACCTCTGGATCTGGCTCCGGTAAGTAATTAACTTTGTTGTTAATCCTTTTGATCCACCGTTCTCACGTCGCTGCGCAAGATACAGAGTGGGTGGGATTTCACGTTGGTAATCCAATTTAAAATAAAATGCAATATGGCGCTACTATCATGTGATTCCAATTTTGTAGTGCCATTGATACGTTATTTATAAACGTATCAGAGTAATTTTGAAATACATCTTAGTTCATTACTCAGAAAATGTGAATATGGGACAAATCTCGTATCTTGTTCCAAGCGTCGCACTAAATTGAGGAAGAGTCCAGTTCAATATTCTTAACGAGAATCTGGCTCTGCCGGCCGACGTACACGTACGCTATTGTACTCTTCATAAACATTCTGCTACACATGAATGAATTCATAAATGCGTACATTCGCTAAGTGCCAGAGTGAACGATCATTGCCTCGAATCGATCTGCATTGATGCATCAAATGATTTGAATAAGCCAATAAAATTTACATGCCATGTAGTTTAAAGCGCTACACATTCATTTAGAATCCTCTTTCGATATGTGTTTTCGCCGACGTAATTATTTTACCACTTTCATCAACAATGATTGCCGGTCAATTGAAATAACACTCAGGGTGTAATCATTAGGTATAATTACATTAATATCTTATAGTGTCCTGTTATCATCTCTCGTCTGATGTTCCCCATGCATAGTTGAAATAGCAAATGGCGTGTGTGCAAGCGAAACACATATTTTCATCTTGTTTATTTGTAAAGCGACCCCAAAATAATTGAGAAAAACTAAAAGTTCAAAAATTTGTATCTGACCCTAGCGCCGGCTGCCACTCAATAAACATGACTCCAATACTATGCATTTATTCAAATCTAATCTTTGAATAAATGCATAGTGTTGGAGTCATGTTTATAAAATTAACTTTATTTATTTTCCCGTAGGGTTGCCTCTTCTGGTGCAGCGTTCTATCGCTCGTCAGATCCAGTTGATGGACATCATCGGCAAGGGCCGCTTCGGGGAAGTCTGGCGTGGTCGCTGGCGCGGCGAGAACGTCGCTGTCAAAATATTCTCTTCGCGCGAAGAGTCCTCGTGGTTCCGTGAAGCTGAAATATACCAGACGGTGATGTTACGACACGAGAATATTCTGGGCTTTATTGCTGCTGACAACAAGGGTGAGTTCGTGTTGCATTCAATAGCTGAGATATTTTGAATGTATCTCAGTATAGAAGATTTGGGTAGCATTGGTTGGTATAAGAATTAGGGGACTACTGTTGGCTCACTCATCGGTTAATCTGCGAATTACTATCTTCAATGTCATCATCGTATTGTAAATTTATATTAAAAAAAAAATGTGATGAATGTCTCGCCATTGTCATATACGGTGATAGCTTAATGTAAACTATTTCTAATAGATCATGTAAAGATAATGTTTACACGTATTTTACAGAAGAGAGTAACAGAAAATAATCACAATGTGAGAATAGATTGTCATGGTTGTGCACAGAATTTTAAAATTAGGTAAAAATAACAGTTTCCTTAGCGTGTTTACAGGATAATAACTTGTTAAATAACTAGCAGTCATTTAAACTAAACAACGTATCGACACTAATTAAGTCATGGAGGTGTTGTAAAGGTGAAATCATTTCAAAACTTACTGCCGAATGCTTACTGCACAAACGGTATGGTCAATTAGATGTATGGTTTCGAATAGGAAACGGTGTTTCCGTTAACATTCTTAAAATGAAGTAGTCCTGTAAATAAAATGCGGCCAATCAAAAGCATCAAGTGAGTCCTCCTGCCCTGAACGGGAGGGACTCTCAGACTCTTATTGACTAAAATGCACCCTGTTCCTTTCTCCTTTATAGACGGTCCCGTGACTACGACAGTCATGTCTAGATCTAGTAAGGTATTGGTTGGGTGCTTATTCCAATAAAATAAATAATTGATGCGGTTACTAAGTGTACCACAGGCTCCAAGGTATAGAACGAAAATTGATTGGAAGGAACATAAAACAAGTAGTTCTAAACAAAATATGAGACACCGACCTCGCTTAACTCGACATTTTCCTGGAATAAAAACAAAGCTATGTGGATTATATTACACCGCGCCATGCGTCACAAGCTGAACTATGCTCCATAATCATAATAATAATAAACCATTAATTACAGTAATGGCTGCATTGCATGTCATTGCTGTTTTGTGCATCAATTGATAGATTGGTTGGTCACTGTCTCTTACGTCATAATGCAACATTATGTAGAAATGAGCAAGATCTTTAAAACGTAAGTCACACCTCATAGACAAGTTAAATGACTCCGATCTTTGTTATAGATAACGGGACTTGGACCCAGTTGTGGCTGATCACGGATTACCACGAAAATGGGTCGTTGTTTGACTTCCTGAGTGCTCGAACCATAGACTCGATTACGCTGGTGAAGATGTCATTGTCCATCGCCACTGGACTCGCTCATCTGCACATGGACATCGTAGGCACTAAAGGTAAGTAGCATGTTGTAAATGTTGCATCATCGTCTCCCTACCCTTTTACAATGTTACTTGAGGTCGCAAAATTATTTATTCCTCTACTCATGTCACTGTATCATCTACTCCTTTTGTTGCATCTCACCATTCTCAAAACTCGTTAGACCACTCACCTCTGTCTGTATATCTATTTCCGTTCAAACGCCGATACAACAACCAAGTATAAATTTCTCATACTGGAAATTTACTCTGACCTCTGATGGAATGGAAAGTCTATAGATTGCCAGAGCAGTTTATAGTGGATATGTACAAGTTGATGTGTTCATATTTACTAACGTTTCATTAAGTATGATGATATCTTCTATATTCGTATTAAGGTCAATCGATTAATTAGCTCGGCCTATCGCAGACCACTGCTGAATATAGGATAGATTGTTACCAAGCGAGCCTAACCTGAGCTTTCTAATTTTACTATAAGTAAACGTTTTAAACTATGTTACGTTTATGTTAGCAGTTTTATCCTAAAAAATAAATAGATTTTTATGTGAAAACTCTACAATTTAGATTATTGTAAGAGTACCATTTCTTTTTATCGTGGTAATATCATCAAATGAGTCCTCCCACCCAGGGCAGAGCGGGAGGGACTGTCAGACTCGTACAGACTACCATAGTAGGAGTGTGTACGTAAGAGTACCATAGCAACAATCTAAATAAGATGAGTAAATAAATTAATATGGTTATTGAAAACATGTTTGCCGCTGCATTTTCTTTTAATATAACATGCAAAGGTCAAATCTGACGTATTTAGATAATAATGAGCTGTTGACGGGCTATTTGAGCGAGTCCTTTCATTCTTTTCATGGCAACATTAATGAAATAGATTACCAAATTAGTAGTGACCGACCGAAATATCGGTTTCGGTTTCGACCAAAAATGTAGTATTGGCCTTAGTTTCGGTTTCGGCCAAAATATAGCCGAAGCTCGAGGTTCGTGAATTTTCGTGAGTAGTTCGTAAGTAAGAGACGATTTGATTTATTTCATTTTTATGTAGCTTTTATGTGTCTTGTAGTAGACAGTTAATTGAACATTTACGGGTGTCGATTGTAAAAGCCTTTATCACTTTTCCATAGAGTTTGAAGAAAATCATATCCGTGGATACTAATAAAATAAGATAAATTGCGGTTTAGCTTTTTAGTGATTTGTTTCTAATTCTCTACCACTTATTTGTGAGAGTCTGCTACGGGTCTGCTGACGGCGAGCAAAGGGTAGCTTGCCGTTCTATGCGGACCAGGCACCTACTACGGCGCATTGTTTCATACGCGCGTCAACGAGCTGTCATCATAACTGACGGGCCCGATAGAATCATGCCTGCCGGGAGGATGGAATGTGTTTAAAGCTTATAGCAACCTATGGAAAAGGCATATTGAAGGAATAGACTGGATAGTTTTAGTACGTACGAGTTAGACAGTCCCTTCCAGACTGAGTAGGAGGACGAATTTGATGAGTTCCCAGCTGAAAAAAAATGGCACCAGCTTCTCTCAATTTTTTTCCGCCTAAAGTCATCTAATGAGGACTCATTTCATGACTTTACCACGAAAAAGTCCTCCCACACAGGACGGGATGGGAGGGACTGTCAGACAGAGAATGTATGGTTCACACTTAAGAGAACGTTCTCCCTAATGTTCAACGGAGTGGCCGATTCCTATCTGCACGCCATTCCATTTGAACTCGCTAAGCACTTTTGAATATAGCCTTTCGTTAGCTATAGTATTGTATCTGTGTATTATTTTTAATATATTTAATTATTAAAGATACAGAGACAATTAAAAAAAAACTATACTATTAAAATATGACTGATTTGAATTTCAAGAGAATATGTATATTGTTAATAGAATACGTAAATTCTTAAGACTTGGTTCGTTGCCTGCCGATAAGACATTATCAGGTTACTGTGACCCTGGCACGCAAAGAGCTATTGTAGGAAAACCGTGCATTTTAGTCAGCACGAATCCGGCAGTCGTCCCGTCCTGCTCTGGAAGGGAGGAGTCATTTGATGATTTTACAATGATAAAAAAACATGGTTTGTGCATAAATCCGTCGAGGGTTTTCCATTAAATGCCGGCTTAAAATGACGTTTTTTTGCCATCGAGCAAATTTAGAAGTTACATCTGTTACACAGATCGCTTGTTAAATGGGCTCCTCTATGAAACTTATTTGTCCAACAGGCAAGCCAGCTATAGCCCACAGGGATCTGAAATCGAAGAATATTCTGGTGAAGAGCAACCTAACCTGCGTGATCGGTGACCTGGGGCTCGCCGTACGTCATAACGTGGCTAGTGACTCCGTGGATGTACCCACCACCAACAGAGTGGGAACCAAGCGGTACATGGCCCCTGAGGTGAGCATCATCTGTCATCAGCATGGTCCGGTGGGGGTACTTTGACGAAGAAGGGTCAAACCCTTCTTTATCAAATTTGCGGAGCCTCATCACTAACGATGGCCCACCTCCTGACTTGTACTGTGTGTAATTCCACCTGCACTTTAAGGGTGTACGTACCTGTTCGAGATCTTCACCGACGCCGTAAATGTGGCAGAGTTTTGGTCGAAACTTATATAAATTAAAAGGAATCATCAACACGACGAAAAAGAAGAACATCTTATTATTTAAGCTTCGGTCACACTTTCACTAATCGCTGCAAGTAAAATTGAACTTGCTCATTCAAACCGCGGCGACTATTCACTGCGAATAGCCTGTCACGTTACCAGTAAAGAAACCCATTTTGCTAGGAGATCAAATGGCAAAACATAATAATAAAACTGATTTATTTCATGAATTTATCGTAACCTTTTATTGTAACGTTTTTACCATTATAAGTTCTCGCAGCCTCAAGAGTTTGGCAGGTTTCCTATTGTTTCGAAACCCTTTTGTTAAATTTTTGCTTTTGAAATGGCCGACGACAAAATACTGCTCGAAAAATTAATTAATACAGACGAAACTATACTAAGGCTTCTGTTTTGATGAAGAAACCACCCCTCGTTATATAAATTTACCCCGATCGCAGCAGAATTTGTGTCAAGCTCTGCCACGGACCCACCATGTTAGAAATCGATGAATTATATTTTAAAACTAGTGGGCGCCCGCGGCTCCGCCCGCGTGAATGTCGGTTACCGTTGCAAAAAGCCTACTCAGGAAAGACACGGTCAGCAACATGATTCCCAGGTCTATTCACAGACACCAACACTAACATCGACGACGCAGTCATCGCAAACAATCGACATAGATAGATATTGTGTGTCGCGGACTTTTTTGTAGGTATTTATAAGATCAACAATTAATTCGAACATTTTATGGTTCTATCTTTTATAGTTTAGGCAGCGTACGCAAAATAATTAACTTTTCTGGTTGATTTTTTACACCCTGTGGCCGAAAAACCCAAATATCTTACGGAACCCTATTTTTCTCCAAAATAAAATATACCCTATGTTACTCGAGGATAATGTAGCTTTTGAATGGTGATAGAATTAAAATTTTTAAAATCGGTCCAGTAGGTTTTGAGCCTATTCATTACAAAAAATCAAACAAAGTTTTCCTCTTTATAATATTAGTGTAGACTACCAAAATAACTAATTTCGTACCTACTATTGCTTCAACTGTAAAGAAATTAAATGTAAACTATTAATATAATTAAACACTACCAAAATAACTGATATTCGTACCTACTATTGCTTCAACTATAAATAAATAAAATGTAAAATAATAATATATTTAAACACTACCAAAACCTCTTTCTTATACCTATTTCATAAATAACAACAAAACAAATCTAAAAATAAACTATTTAAAGAATAAAAGTAAAAAAGGGCCCGCCGCAATCGCGGCGATAAGACCTCTCTTTGAGGAGTGGCTGGATAGGCGTCACGGCGTCCTGACCTACCGCATGACGCAGGTCTTCACCGGACACGGAAGTTTCGGGAGGTACCTGTGTCTGATAGGGAGGGAAGATACTCCTGGGTGTCACCATTGCGAGGATCGTCCGGAGGACACGGTGGAGCATACGGTGCAGGACTGTCCCGCTTGGGCAGAGCACCGCCGTGTCCTCACGACGGCGATAGGCGGAGACCTCTCGCGCCCGGCATTGGTTGAGGCCATGCTGCAGGGCGAGACGGAGTGGGAAGCGATTGCCTTCTTCTGCGAAGCAGTCATGCTCGCGAAGGAGGAGGCGGGCGGCGTGAGGGAAAGGACAGCGTCCTCCCTCCACCCCAGCCGCAGTGGTAAACGCCCACGTCGACCGACGTCGGCAGACTATCTACGGCCACCGTAGGCGCGGGCATGCGGGCGGCGAGTAATGGGCGACTTGCTGTCCGCCCATGGACCATGCCCGGGTCGACGGCGCGTTGTGTTCCACGCGCGCCTTAAGGAGTGTCAGCATAGTGACGGGGCCTGTGGAGGGCCAAAGCCTGCCGGGGTTGAGGGGCTCACAAATTACCGTGATCCCGGTACATAAAGGGCTATTGAAGGACACCGTGGATTTTAGTCAGTCAAGTCTGACAGTCCCTCCCGCCCTGCCCTGGGTGGGAGGACTCATTTGATGATTTTACCACGCCAAAAAAAAAAAATGCGCTGATAAGCACGGTTTGTAAATAACAATTATTGTTTGTCAATAAGGTCGAACAGTCTAAACGTCTATTCGCATCAACAGCCAAATATTGTATGAAGCACGCGCGCTTTTTTCCAAAATAATCCTTATAGCATGATTCTGTATTCACGCGCGATGACTGATTAGCGTATTTCATGTATAGCTTTGGTGTTTCTACACCGATTTAAATGATTCTTTTTTTATTGAATAGGTAATAATGTTATTTTTTTTAAATTAGGGATGAGTGAGAGTGTTGTAAACGTAACAGTAGTCAAATATAATCAGAAAGCTCCGAATTGCTAAGCTATCGGGAGTTTCACGTGATATTGTGAGTCAACCATAAAAGATAGACATATGCTGTCAAGGAATATTTTTATATAATTTTAAGGAAAATATTTCCGTCATACATGATTTCTATGTAGCTTTAACCATTAAAGGTGCACACGTGACGGAAGCTTAAAAAATGGAGTAACTTCTCCCGTTTTCCCAATATTTCCCTTCACTGCTCTGCTCATATTGATCGTAGCGTAATGAAAAGTATACTATAACCTGCCCAGGAGTATGAAGAATAATCGTGCCAAATTTCGTTAAAATCCGTCGAGTAGTTTTTGTTTCTATAACGAACATACAGACAGACAGACAGACAGAGAGACAGACAGACAGACAAAAATTTTACTGATTTCATTTTTGGCATCAGTAGCAATCCCTTATCACATCTTGATAGTTATTTTTCTTAAATATTTCATGTACAGAATTGGCCTCTCTACAGATTTATTATAAGTATAGATTATGTACGTCAAACGGACATAATGTACGTGTATCATTTATTGTTGTAGGTGTATCAGGTAATGATAAAAAATACATTGATTGTTGCTCTGCTGGAGAACGTACTCTCTAGCAGAGCCACCCAGAGCATATACTTAGGAAAAATAAAAGTTACAGTCTTTTTATGAAAACTGTTGTACCAAGAAGAGCCACAATCAATGTATTTTTTATCATTACCTGATACACGTACAACAATAAAATTATTTTTAGAAACTGTCTAGACTTGTTTAATTTGTACAACCTCTCCCGATATAAATAGTTCACACACAACACACACCTTATTTTAATGGGCCATATACATGCTCATAATGCGGGTGTACTATGTCACACCCACAAACTGACTCTTCCAGCTAAAACAGTAACTTAATTAAAAATTATAGGTGCTCGATGAGACAATGGACACTCGACAATTTGATCCGTATAAGCGTTCGGACGTGTATTCGTTCGGGCTGGTTCTGTGGGAGATGGCGCGGCGCTGCGGCGTAATGCCTGATGAGTATCAGCCTCCGTACTACGACTGCGTGCCCCCCGACCCTGCGCTCGAAGACATGCGTCGGGTGGTCTGCACCGAGAAGCGGAGGCCTAATGTGCCGAACAGATGGCATTCGGACCACGTAAGTTAAACTTTCTTGACTCAATCTATCAAGAGCCTTATGGCTCCGAATTGGTTGGTGGAAGCTTCTGATGATAGTGCAGAAGATTCATTGTGTTTTGTTGATTTAAAGTAGGTTCCTCTTTGTATGTTATGGGCTCTTAAACAAGTTTAGTCATTACGGAATCGGAGAATGATACTGGTGACACAACGAACTAAGCACAACATGTAAAGCGAGCGTCTGATGGTAACCTTTTTTTTAATAAAACGCTGCCCCACACTAGGATTTTTCTTCTTGTATCGTGGGTGCGTTTACAAACATAGAAATTCACATACACAAACACGCAGACCCGGAACAACTACTTGCAGAACATACAAATATTTGTTCGATCGCTCAGCCACTCGCCAACCGTGTCGTCGACGTGTTTAGACTTTAGACATGGGAATGTCCAGACATAAGAATATTTTTTTCCCCGTGGTTTAAGATTAGATTTCTAATAATAGACTCAAAAGACATGTCTGGCTGCTTTCGACGTATAAAATTAAGTATTGTTTTTTATTGTGCTGTAGTCTGTAAATATCATCCAAATTCAATACTGGCTCAAGTTCAATTCCTGATATTATGTAAAAAATCGATTCGATAGCTGATTATCTAACACTGTTATCTCCATATCAGTACCTTATTATCATAACTCACATAAACAAACTATTATACAAAATGGATATTTATATGTACATATACATTCAATAATATCTTATCGATAAATAGTGAACTAGTACTTAATGCACTTCTCGTCTAAATAACACGTGTTGTAAGCTATTAATTTATAATAAAGGTTTATACATATTGTGCACTAAACATTCAAATTTCCATTAAAAATAGAAGACATTATATTCTTGGGGGAATTTGTTACGCCACTACTTCCTGACCTAGTATTTTCTAGGAAATAGTGTAGTTAGGGTATTGAGATATTATGTAATCTACGACCTTTAATTGAAGAAACCAATACGATTTAAACCGATTCAAACTTAAAACACCTTAGTACATCTAGTCATCGAGTGTGAGAACCATATATGGTTCTGCCATAAAATTAAAAGCAATACAATGTGTCCAGGGAATGTTTGAATAAGACAATGCGTGTGTCGAACAGGTGCTGTCTTCGTTATCGAAGGTGATGAAGGAGTGCTGGTACCAGAATCCCGCGGCCCGGCTCACCGCGCTTCGCATCAAGAAGACCCTCGCCAACATTGGTACCCCCGACTACATCAAGCTGTAAGTGCGAGCGAACACAAAGTACGCGCCTTATTTCATTGAGCTCTCTCATGTTGAATTTGCCGTCTGATGCCGATTTGAACGCCATTCTACGAGTGTTGCTTGTAAAATCGATTGCTGTTCACTCTCATTCTTGTAATATATAACGTGCTGTGTCATTTCATGCTTCAAGAAAGACAAACCACGGGTAACATTCAACGATCTACTTTTTTAGATTTGTGAGAATGTCACTTCATAATATCCAGTTTGTTTTTCTTCGCAATCGATTATACACATGTCTTGTATTTGTTTGTTTAAATAATTGTATAATGTTTAGGGATGTCGAGCTGGATGAAATAAGGGTTTGATACTTGGACTTTGCATCGTTTCTGAACGGACTAGATTTTCAAGCCACGAGCATGACTCCTGATCCCTACCTCTTAGAATATATTTGTGTAGAAATATCTTGAAGGAGCATTTAATTAATATTATCATATGGATTTGAAGTTGTAGTGATATTGTTTTCGTTACCAACTACGTAATTTAAACTTTTATTAAGTGTTCCGATTTCGTTTACTGTAAATAAAAAAATAGTTCAGTACTTTTATTTTTTTAAACTATGTTTTCTGTGATATGAAATTAAATCGCAGCTATTGTTATAAGTTTTATTTGTGTTTGTTCATTAACGTAATCTTATAGTTTTAAGTGCGACGGCCGCCGCCGCGTTGGTACTATGTAACGCAGTTTCTTATTATGAGGAATAAAATATAAATTATTAAAAAAAATGTTTACAGAAGTGTACATTTAGGCACAGTAGTATTATTTCCTACGCTATATTAATAATTGATTAACGGTTAAATTAAACAAACTCAAATGTTTTAATTACAACTACAAGTATTTAATTTAATAGTTTGTTAACATCCTGTTGTTGTAGATTTGGTTTGGTGATTAAGAAATCTAAAAATAATTACCTAGCCTTATAATTGCTCTTCGAGGCAGGAGTAGATTTTAATGCTGCAAAAAATTGACACAACCCTAAAAAAAATGTCTTATTACATTAATTTATGGTCCGCTTTGTTACGTAGATTCTTCAAATAAAACAATTAATGTATGCACTTAAGTTCAATCGACAAAGTTGAATCATGACCCACCATAAGCTTATTTCCTTACAGACATTCAAATACAATTAAGTTCACATTCGCGTAAACATACATATCCAAGGTTACGACCAGATCTTTGTTATATTGACGGATTCAAATATAATTTATTGTCAAATGGGTGATGATTCAACTTTGCCGATTGTTCATAGTAAATCGATATGTTTATGGAAATTTAGAGTATCTCTTCCAATAAACGCTTTACCGATGCAGTAATACAATCCGATACTCAGCTCGTTGTATGAAACTGTGGTTAATCAACGAGCGTGAGATGCTAGCCAGCTACCAGCCGACCTGCAAGGCCGTAGCTATCGAGGCTCTAGTACCACCAATGCCGCGCGCCTTGTACGTGCCGCTCATCTCCAGTACTGCTCAATCTGAAGCTGAAGCGAATCCCGCTTGTCACGTCAAGCGCTACTACACAAGTTGATTGTTTAAATGGTTAGAAAATCACGTGACTATACGTGTGAGTTGGAACAGCTCGATACAAGTTAATTGACAGTCGCCGTGGGTGGATTTCGTCTCGTGTCAGATTCACCTCAGATTTACCAGAGCTTTAAAGGTCGATTCACACTGACGCGAAGCGAAGTCAAATACGCTCTCCTCCGTGCTTTTTATTGCAACTAGAGGACACGGCCGAGAAGTTGCATCGATGCCTAAATTTGCATGAGGTCAGGCGAATACATGCTTCTGTTTCCTTTCTTTTCTAAAAATAAATATTTGGTAGAGATCAATAACGACAACCAAAGTTTAGTTAACATAGGCAGCATATTGACCTGCTTATGTAAACTAAACTTCGGTTGTCGCTTCCGGCCGTCGGCTTGAATCGACCCTTAAACTTAACAACAAATCAAAGACTAATGCATTAAAACAGTGATTTACATGTGGTTGTGAATTTTAAATCTATTTGTATGAATATTTCATTAACAAAATTTAAAAATGTACTTAAATATTTAAAAATAAACGAACTTTTCAATGTCGTTACCGATATATTTTCTGGCTACGGTCTTGAACACACGTCTTCCTAAAACGAGCACTTCTGTAACTTTTACTGTTAAAATAAGGCTTCGGCGTATGGGACACACATTAAAAAACGCGCATCGTCACATCTAATATAATTTTATGTTAACATTGTGTTAGGTTTATCGATATAATTACCTAAGTGATGAGAGTATGACCGACGCGCGACGCGTGCCTCGAGTGAGTGATGTCAGAGTGAGTTTTGAAATAATATTAATACATCTGTAAAGCACATATTTTCTTACTTATTCCGAAATTGGAATCCTTGGACGTTAAGATATTTGGAATTTGTATATAATGAGCGGTGTTTACACACTAACGACCTACTTTATGCATAAGGACTTTGATAAGTAAGCACGTAGATTTCATACTTTTATGTAACATTACATGGTAGACTAACTATATTATTTATTATGTTTTATTTAAGATGGTCAACTGCCAGTGAACGCTCGCTACAAACTACTTCTGGGTTTATGTACAAATTATATGTTTGTTGTTTATAAAAAAAAATACATACTGTCGAATAGAGAACCTCCTCCTTTTTGGAAGTCGGTTTAAAAAGAAAATTATCTTCCGGAAAATATTCATGTGCGCATTATTTATGTTAAGATTAAGTTGTTAACATTTGATATAATTATATGTATTCTTCGTGTAAGGATATGTAACAGTTAACTACAATTCGTCAACAAGTATAACTTAGAGACTGAATCTAGCTCCAGTAAATTTAAGCCCTGAATACCATTTGGTGACCTCATTTTATGGTGATTCTGTGTTTATACAAATATGCTCCGAGTTTCTTTTCTATTTCGTCCATTTGTCTTACCATGATTGTTTGGCGTCATCCAATTTCAAGTACATGTCTATATGTGTATATACAAACATATGACAGTTTTGAATCATACACGTAAAGTAGCTCATATTACTAGCATTTTAAAGTTCGATCGATATATTTTTTTACAAATTTAGGTTTTAATGCTGCAGCAGAATAGTTTAGTCTTTGTCGTTATACATATACATTATACATACGTGCCTGTGAATCAATAGCCTATATAAACAGAACTATCAATTTCATGATGTACTTTAAATAGTTCGTCCCAATCTGCTGCATGAAGGTTTTCAGAAATCCTTTTGTTTAGGTCCATTTTATATATTATAATAGTATTTATTGCGTCACTTATTTCGAGATTCCAGCAAAATACGTAATTTTCCAAGACTTGGTTTTTTAGTTAACATGGTTGTAATGAAGCGATAGTGTACTAAATAACACTACTTTAAAATTATGTTTGTCCTTCTCTAATGAATCTGATTGCCAAAACGATTGCCTCTGTATTTTAATATAAACGCGAATTGATGCATATGAATGTCCCTTTTTCAAGAAAATCATCTGAAACTGAATGTAAACGATCACGAAATGTAGATTTTGTACCCTTTTAGTCAAGACTCAAATGAACTAATAGTGTTAATATACCTTATTCAACGTAGGTATGTAGGCGAATATTGTGTGTTTATTGAAGTAATGTAGACTTCCGACGATTAGTGTGTCGCCCGAGCAGTAAAATTAAGAAAATTATCCTCAATTCTAATAGGTACGAACAAGATTATTTTTAAGAATGAAACTTTTTGCCTTTTACAATCTTAAAACAATAATAATAACTAACTAATATAAACATTTTTTTTAAATATGTGTAAACAAACGTGACAAACAGAAGGACAGGAAATTGTTGATGTCAGTGTTACAGACTGACTGCACATTATGTAGGCAGCTGCATCGCATACAAGACATGCTATCAACTTTATTTGTGGATTTGTCAGTTGTGTAAATAGAATGACGACTAAAGTTTAACGAATCGATTTTTTTAGGTATTAGTTTGATGGAAATTTGAATATCCTGTAAAAACGTAGGTATATCTTGTTAAGTTTCCATCGAATTCGCAACTTTTATAGACTAAAACTTTTGATAGTATTTGTAACTCTCTGATCATATTGTCACGTGTTTGTAATTTTTAAAATTAGTTGTGTTTGGTATATTCAAAAAAAAATAATGTTAATTGGTGTAAAAAATAAGTGTTATGTTGTAACGAAAGCACTTCGTATGTTCCAAGAGTAGCTTGACATGGAAAAGCGATAGATAAGTTCCAATTCATTTACAGGCAGCTGCCATTCAACAGTGCAATACAATGTACAGACGCCAGCACATCAAACTACCTGAATCTGTCAAATTTATTTAATAGATTTTCAACCTTGTCACAATAGTAGAAGGTTTGTATTCGATAGGTAATATTTGACAGATTCCGGTAAGGTTGACCTGCTGGCGCCTGTACTCGTCACGGAGAGGTACTAGGAGTAACATTTTTGCATGAGTAACGCAATTTACAGCACCAGTGTAGTCAGTCGCCGCGAAGTAAAGGATCTCCTAATGAAATTAAATATATATACTTTATTATCAGTACAATAAAGTGCAGCACAAACATTGACACAGTGATGACTCCATTCATTTGCACTTTATGACACGAGTTAAAAGTTAATTATTCAACTTCACCAGAAAATCCTTTGTTTCTTTTTACATTAAATTAAAGAGAATCTGCTGCTTTCAACAAAAAAGACTAGCACCCTTGCTCATATCGCAATTCGATTGGTTTGTGAAAATTATCCTAACTAGTACGACATAGTGATGCAATTCGACTGACTTGCGTCGTAGCAGGCTAGTTTTTTTTACTATCTACCCACAGTAAAACGCACGCTTTATGTTGGCAGGTCCTCTAAGTCGTAGAAGTAACGATGATTTTCTCTTGTAGTTTACCGGCGACGCAAGACGGCTGAATTGCATCGCATCGCGTCATGACAAGGGTGCTATAGCGAGTTTTTGAGAAAGCGCAATTACTCTCATATCGTTTCTGGCAGATATATGTCTGTCCTCTGAATATAAGTAGTTACGAATGTGTATTTCCATGTGTTGTTTACATCATAAGAATGTAATTAATCATTCCATTTACTGTACTACTTTGTAACTACGTAAAGACGCCAGAAATGAACCTACCTAAAATCTGTAAAATTTTCCCAATCGAATATCAACTTTCTGCTTATGTGATAGACTTGAAAATCTACTAAAAAAAATACAGGTTGGGGTAGGTTGATATTCTGGTGTATGTTCTACTGATATCCCCAGAACATCTTGACCTACAAAATATGTCATTCGTGTTATACGTATCTTTAAATGGAAATGAAGGTATTTTAGAATTTAAAGATTTAGGACGTCAAGTTCAAATTAAAGACATTAATAAAAATATTAAATGTACAAGCATCAAACTATTAGTTTGAAATTATTTGATGAGCAATACCAAGAAAGTACAAGATGTTTAACTGAAGTGCAATACCTAAACGTGGAGAAATGCAGCATCATATCACATGAGCATACAAATTAAATGAATATTCCAACTAAAAATGGTTTCATGTAAACATATAATTGTTTAATTATCCCACTGTGTAAGTTTTATTAATTGGTTATGGAGTGGACTAATTATTTTAATACAATATAAGTTAAACCAGTGTTTTATATTGAATTGTGTTTTATTTCTCTCCAACCATAACAACGCCCTTACTCATGATGCCTTTCGACTGATTTGCGTCGCCGACCAACTACAAGTGTGGTGAAGTGTCCATCTGACCAAAACAACAAAAAAAAGTTACATGAACTACCAGGAGAACCGCACGTATATTATCTATCACATGTAAATTATCCTCTCTTATGTTTTAATATTAAACACAGACGTCAAAAGAAAATAATGAACCAATTTGATGCAGTCATTGGGAAGATGTGGTCCTACAGACAAAGTAACCCATTGTTTTCACCAACATATAAAACATGTATTTTTACAATACGTGACTTTTTTGAACTTTTAATGAGGTTAAATTACGTCACACAGGGTTTTAGCGTAATTTAAAATTGTTTACGCAGTGCACGCAAAAGTAAGTTGGGTTGAACTCTTTATGAAATATTTCATTTATTGCCTATAAAATTACCTAGCGATGTAGTAGTACCAAGGGAAATTTTAATTTACTCACTTATTTTTTATATTAAAGATTAATTATTTACAGTTCTCTGTATAATCCTGCGTATACCGTCTTCTTATGACTGCACCAGTTTTTTTTAGTTTTTAAAATCGTCATATGAGACCTCCCGCCATGTGTGGAGTGTGACTGTCGGACTCATACCGACTACAACTTCCTTCGGGATTCGGTGGCAACAAAGTTAAGGAATTAAATAAAGTCCTCGATTACCGAAAGAAAAGTTATTTTACTCTTTTTTGTTACCGTTATGATTTTAAGGATGATTAAAACCTTGGAAGAACAGAAATTCTTTTACGTTCCTACTTTTTTCATCAATTACAGTCTGTCTATAACAGGGGTGGCCAACCGGTCGATCGGGATCGACCGGTCGATCGCGACTATTAGTCCAGTCGATCGTGGACCTATATTATGTTGATAAAACATCATCATCTCAGACTTCCATTCCAAAGTATTAAGTAAATTTAAGGAAACAATTTCACATGGGATAGTACTCTTAAACTGTTCAAAAAAAAATACTGGATGATTGTGTACTAATTATTCTATGCTGTTTTATTTAAGATTTCAAGAAGTATGTAAATGGTAGATCGCACAGGGTTTCCTTAGTAAACAGTAGATCTTATGTCTTATCAAGTTGGCCACCCCTGGTCTATAAAATCATGAAAATCGCTGCGGTCGTGCACGTAGCAACCCTGTATAGTTTGACTAAACTGATCTTGATACTAGTACTTCAATTTATACTAGAATAACCTGCTTTTAATGAAATCATTTTTCAATCACGTTTTTTTAAAACTGTAAAACTATAGTTGGCTAAATCGATCAGATACCATAAATCTATGGTCTCAGTCAATCAAATAAAAAAAAGACAAGTATTCACATAACGATTGTTTTTTCCTATTAAAAAAAATAGGTGAAACTAATATCAAACTAATATTCAGAGGATAATTGAACTCAGATGATGAAAGTTTAGATTAATTATTAAATTGTTTAATTTTAGTTCTTTAAACTTAGTTTAGTTCAAGCCCCTTTGGATAGCACAAATCTTTACTCTCTGTCGTTCAAATAAAATGAGTAAATAAAAGAAAAATGTTGGTACATATTTGAATTTAATATTTGAATTTAAACTTTTGTTTTATTAAATAAAAAAGAATCTTATCATTTCTCCAAGTGCACCTAAATGTTGAAACTTCCATTTCTTAACACGGCATGTTCCGAGTTTGACAGGAGTTCGTTTGTCATATTTGCCACACTGTACTCTGTGATTCCCTGAAAATATAAAAAAAATATCTGACCGAAAAATAGATAACACATTTCAATTTCAGACGCGAATAACTTATTCAGATTTAAAATCAGTGGTAAATTTGACCACCTAAAAGTATCAAAAGTTTTGGACGCACTACAATGTGATTATTTACATATTCAATGTAACCAATAAATGTGCAATGTAATCAGGGCTGGGCAAAATACATGCTTTGCTTTAATTGAAATACAAATTACAAAATACAGTATCGCAAGGTAATTAAAATGCAAAATACAAAATATCTTTAGGTAAGGTATTTGAAATATAAAATACAAAATACAGTATTTTAGCCATTTTTAATTGAAATACAAAATACAAATTACATAATTACTAAAACTATTTAAAAAAATCCCGCCTTCAAAAACCATCAGATAATGAATGATGAATGACTTAAAAACAAAATAACCAACATTTTAACCCTTTGTTAGTTCAAAAATTTAACCCAAATTCTTGTCAATACCTAATTTTCTTACATGTGCACTAGAATTAGAATATTAATAGAAATCTTTGTCTACTTGGACTATGTTATTACCGGTCGTAGTAAAATCGTTCACGTCAACAATAACCGAAAATGCTCATTCATAACATAAAAAATACAGAACCAAGTGAATGAAATTTTAATTTTGTTGATTTTTCAAAAACCGCTTTTCCGATTTCGATAAAATTTTATAAGACACCATTTGGAAAGTAAACCCTTTTCAACAAAAAAAGATTTTTTCAAATCGGTTTGCAAGCGACGGAGTTATGCGCAAACAAACAAAAAAAATACAAACATCCGAATTGAGAACCTCCTTCTTTTATTTCAGTCGGTTAAAAATAAGTAATCTAGACCAGCATGGGCTGAAAAGTTGAGGAAAACAAGAATCTATAATATACAGAATATAATCAACAGAAATTAATTAATCAATTAAACCAGAGTTTCCTTTCATGAACACTAGATTTTTAAATGTACTGTCAGATATACAGCCTCTTGTTGGAGAATGAATAAAACCTGCCAAAGAAAACAATCTTTCTACAGGTCCTGAGGAGCACAAACTTGTGTTAAATTGTATGAACACATTTTTTTATATTTGGATAGCGCTCAAGAATTGAAAGCTCTTTGCTTCTATCATTTAGGAAGCTGACCAATTCTAACTCCATTTTAGATGTCTGTGGATGATCACTTTCTCTGTTCTCAAAAACAATAAATTCATCATCTTCTTTACTAGTGGTGCTACTCCTGCTGCTTCCATCTATTATTTCATGCTTTTTGTTACATGTCTCTAAGGCATGAATGGCAAAGTTTTTGAATTCTTTGCCTCTCCTCTACTGTGATGCTTTCTGGTAACCAACGCATTTTATAACGAGGGTGGTAGCATGACGCCAATATGGCTCGATTTAATTCAGAGGACAGTTTAAAAAACTTATCAATTCTTTTTTCCAAGCTCCCTTTTAGTTCGGGCACGTCGCAACCGCGGCCGTAAGACCCCTCTTTGAGGAGTGGCTGGATAGGCGTCACGGCGTCCTGACCTACCGCATGACGCAGGTCCTCACCGGACACGGAAGTTTCGAGAGGTTCCTGTGTCTGATAGGGAGGGAAGAAACGCCTGGGTGTCACCACTGCGAGGATCGTCCGGAGGACACGGTGGAGCATACGGTGCAGGACTGCCCCGCTTGGGCAGAGCACCGCCGTGTCCTCACGACGGCGATAGGCGGAGACCTCTCGCGCCCGGCATTGGTCGAGGCCATGCTGCGGGGCGAGACGGAGTGAGAAACGGTCGCCTCCTTCTGCGAAGCAGTCATGCTCGTGAAGTAGGAGGCGGGCCGCCTGAGGGAGAGGACAGCGTCCTCCCTCCACCCCAGCCGCAGTGATAGACGCCCACGGCGTCTACCACGTAAATGTAATGTCTAGCACGGCGTCACACCACGTAAACGCCCGTAATGGGCGACTCGCTGTCCGTCCATGGACCATGCCCGGTTCGACGGCGCGTTGTGTTCCACGCGCGCCTCAAAGAGTGTCAGCATAGTGACGGGGCCTGTAGAGGGCCAAAGCCTGCCGGGGTCGCGGGACCAAGGGATTACCGTGACTCCGGTACGTAAAGGGCTATTGAAGGACACCGCCGTGGATTTTAGTCAGTACAAGTCTGACAGTCCCTCCCGCCCTGCCCTGGGTGGGAGGACTCATTTGATGATTTTACCACGATAAAAAAAAGCTCCCTTTTAGTTGTGGGACAATGAGGGTAAAATGCCTCAAATTGCTACCCTGCAGTCGATCTAATCTGGTTCTAAGAGACATTAAAGTAGGCAGAAGTTTGCCATAGTAACAATTGTTGCCCTGAATGTAATCTAGAGCTGTAGCAATTGGTTTCAATACTTCAATGAATTCCTCCAAGTATTCTAGTTCTATGGCAGAGAAAGTGTAATTCTTATCCAACTTATCAAATAGGTCATTTAATTTTGATTTGCATCTCATTAGCTGCGTTACAGAATCATAAAGAGAGTTCCATCTTGTGGGACAGGGATATATTAACTGATGTCCAAGACATTATTTTATGACTTCAGCCGATTTGGGTCTTCTGGGCATATTCCATAACAAAGTACATTTAGCAATTGCTGAATAGTGAACTCTGCTAACAGGACAAGCTTTGATAAAATGATTCATATCTGTAGAGTGCCCACAAAGTTTTTAAAGACATCGCCAAGCGTTTAGTCGACGCCTCGCGTGACCAGAGGGGTGGCCTATTTCTTGGTCAAAGGATCAGCATTGCCATCCAACGTGGCAATGCTGCCAGCGTTCTGGGCACTTACCCCATTGACAGCGATGTGGACGAATTTTATGACGCTCTATAATTTTTTTTTTAATTTTAGTTTTAATTTAGTCATTTTTGTAAATATTTTACTTTTAATTTTTATTTTTAAATGTAGTATGCAAACAAATAAAATGTATATAATAAGTAAAGAAAATGAATAAAGAAGTCATTAAACCCTATCTGTAGTGGCTAAAAGACTACACATTTTTTTGCGTTTTGTTGGCCAATTTCGTTCAAAAACGTTCAGCTTAAATAACAAGTCCAGTGTTGCCAACTCTAATAGCTGCTTTACCATCATTGCCCTCTCGCCTCGCACTCACACTCTGACACTCACGATCGCTAAATGAAGTTTAAATGTATTTTAATGTTAAAATGTATTTTGAAGCCTCAAGTATTTGAAATACTAATTACAAAATACTTCGTCGTCAGGTATTTGAAATACGAATTACAAATTACATTTTAAGGAAGTAATTGAAATACAAATACCAAATACGTATTTGTATTTCAATTACGTATTTTAATTACAAGTAATTCAAATACTGCCCAACCCTGAATGTAATCAATTTTCCGTCGTTGCCGAGGGAGGCCTAGGAAACGCTGGCGTGACGACCTAGACACTTTCATGACAAATTGGCCGGAGAAAGCCGCACACAGGGAAGAGTGGAAAGTTTTGGGGGAGACATTTGCTCAGCAGTGGGACAACACAGGTTGAAAAAAAAAAATTAAAATCGTATGTTTAGTAAATTTCTAACTTCAGATAGATAAAAAAAAAACAATAACACAATTAAATATCTGTCATAGCTGCTGTTCTAGCATCAACATCATCCAAATTTGATAAAATTGGTCCAGTTTGGTGACATAATAAACATAGCTGTAACACTTAAACTAATTTCCCGATCTCCACTCTGATTTGTTTTCCTGATACTTAAAATATTTTCTTGAAGTTATAACCACCGTCAACTTGAAAAGCAATAGATAACGAATTGCAAAACAAGTCGATGACATCTGATTCTGGTAAAGACTAAAGATGCATGCTTTGATTTAGTGTTGCTATACGTTGAATAATTTTAGTTTCCTCAAACATCGTTTTCATTAGGAGTTCGTGGCTAAATAAATACAGCCACACAGGCTGATCTACCGGGTTAAGCCGCGCTTGCCGAGGTTGGTCTGTGGTTGGGTGACGATCTGTCATAACGAGTTTCCTCCGTGCCACGGAAAGCACGTAAAGCCGTTGGTCCCGGCTGTGATTTGTAGTTCTTTAACAGTCGTTACTGTTAGTCAGAAGCTCTAAAGTCTGACAACCAGTCTTACCATGGGGTATCGTATTACTCTGTTACTGGGTTGTGGAGGTCCGACAGGTAGTCGCTCCATGTGAAATATTAATATCCAGCTGCATCTGGTTTGACTGAAAGCCGACCCCAATATAGTTGGGAAAAGGCTAGGCATAGAATAGACAGAAGACCTAAAAAGTGATTCATGGCAATTTATGGTAGGACTAGGACTTTGCCCGCGACTTCGCCCGCGTGGGTTACGTACTTTCCTAATTCCCCCTTTTCACCCCCTTAAAGGTTAAATTTCCAAAAACCCCTTCTTAGTGCTCCCCTAAATTATAATAGGAAGCCGTGTGCAAAATTTGACATTCCTAGCCCCAGTAGTTTCGGCTGTACGTTGATATGTCAGTCAGTCAGTTCTCCTAGATATAAACGATTTAACAGCAATGCCTTTTCGAGACACTACCTCTGTGGACACTACAAAGCTAGTACGACTTCATATTTACCAAATAAAATAATAATGTTGAGACTGGCAATTATTTCATTTATTACTGCTAGCAACATTTCGTGCACAGAGCACAGACTACCAAAAGAAACTGCGCGTGTTGAGCGCTAACGTGAATAAAAGTTTTTTTAATTAAACCGCTGAGTCTGGTGATTTTACTATCACCGGTTCTGATATCAAGTATATTTTTCGTTGCGTTTATAGTTCTGTGAGAAGTGATTAATATTTTAACGGTTGATAGTGTTTTGACCTCCCACCAAGCATTTCTTTCATCTTTGACACATTTTACAGACGCCATGTTTGTCACGTTTTTGCCAGTTGTGAATATGTCTAGCCAAAAATGAGTTTGCAGTAGCGTCACTGCGTATAGTTATTGTATAGTGTTCAAAAACAGATCCACCATGAGTCAAATGTTTCCGAAGAATAAAGAGAAGCGCCCTCGGCCATCGAACGAAGCTAACACTGTAAGTATTAACTAAATTCCCGCTCTTCGCAACAATGTCGTTGCGTTTTTTCATGAAATGTATGGCCTCACGCGTAGTTGTGTATTTATACATCATGCATGGCGAGCGACTCTGAAATATCTATTAATTTCGCTTTCTAAACGGGATCATAGTAGAAGTCTGCTCTGAAGCTTATTGCGAAGTCCCTGCCTTGTCAAAGTCCATGCTTCATAATTACCATGGCTGTTAGCTTATCTGTTAGCTATATTAATGTATAAAACAAAAGTCCTGTGATTAACAGTCACCTGTCTAGAGGTCCTTTACGGAAGGATTAATAGGAGAAAGATTTAAGATACATACAGTAGTTCAAGTCCCTGTTAACATAGGTTTTGTCTGACTACTCGAAGTAGACAACCCTGTATGTATGAAATGCCTGGCATTATATTTTAATTTGACAATACTCATATCACTTATATCAGTAGTGCGTTGACCATTTAATGATAAATTATGAATTCTACTAATATTATAAATGTGAAAGTTTCTTTGGATGGATGGTTGTTACTCTTTCAAAAACCACTGAACAGATTTGCATACAATTTAGGATAGTTTTTTGTCACGATTTTAGGTTTCCATCGGATAGTTTTAGAGTTGTAGCAGGTGAAACTTCTGGCAACAGCTCGTCATTTATCTTTTTTGTAAGATTGTGTAAATATACTTTATTCTAGATTTATTAATGTGTAAATAATTATTGCATGCATTAGCGAATATATAATTCATGAGCAGTTGCAATGAAGAAGAACAAAACTTTGCTATGTTGTTTTAATGGAGCATCGAGCTAGGGAATAAGATTTAGTTTTCCTGCGAATTTATTTCCTGTTTTATTGCTTTTGCAACATAGAATCGGCCAAATGCATGCATGCTCCATTCAAGAACACATCACCTAATCTTTAAGTTGCAGCGATTGTTTTTCTTCCATTTCATTATTTGGCATCTTAATTAGTCTGTATTCATATACAAAAGAAATAATGAATTTGAATGTATCTTCATATTTAACCTCTTGGGCGCGTTATCAACTAGATGCAAATTCTTATTTCAAGTGTGCGGTTGGAAATGCAGTGTATGATTAATAAGTCAAAAACCCAAATAATGTAAAAAAATATCAAAACCTATCTAAACTTCCTTAAAAAAATCGTAACACGATAGTCTAATGAATCATTATTATTTTGCTTGTTTTGCCTAACTGTGCCAGAAGGGTTATGTTCTTTAGTTTTAAATTAAGTTTTACCCACAGTTACCATTTTTTAACAAAACCGACCCCAAGTAAATGGAAACCATTTAAGTTGAAGAGGGTGAAATATTCCATGCTTGAATGTTGAAACTTTTTCCTTGTAAAATGACGAATTTTAGGAAAAAATACAGGATAATGTTACTTTTTTCCTCACGTAACAAAGCTTTTGTTTCAAAGTTCAAGTTTTGTTTTCTGTTGTTTGAAGGAAATGAAACCTTCTACAGATTGTTGTTTTTTTTTTTTTTAACATTTCTTAGTCATCTGTAAATTATAGTACTGTGTTATGGTTTTACAAGCCCAGATAAGAAGGAATACCGTTTCACAATCCTTTCCTTGTTTTTCTGATGCAGCCTTTGTGCTCTAATTATTTGAATTCCTTGATATTATGTGCTATACATTTCAGCAATCCATAAATAAGAAAAAATAAGTTTAATCTGTACATTAATATTTTTTCAATATTTCATTTGTAGTAACCAACCGAAATTTCGGTTTTGGCCAGTTTCGGCTAAAAAAATCTAGTTTCGACCTTAGTTTCGCTTTCGGCCAATCAATTAGCCGAATCTTTAGGCCCCGTCGATACTCAAGTATTCGTGAATTTTCGTGTGTCGTTCGGTATTCTTCGCAGCTAACTCGTGCTTGCTCGCCAGCGGGGCCCCCGGCTTAGTTTGCCACCTTCCATTTAATCGTGAGTTGAGCTTTGAGAGATTTGGTAATAAAATAAGTATTAATAAAAGTGGTAAATAAAAAATAATAAATGTCTCATCATCACAAGTAAATAAGTATTAAATTAATCTTAAAAATATTGTAAACAATTACGTATTACTAGTTAGTTATTTAGTATAGTCTAAAGCACTCTAACTGAAAGTTGTTTTTTTTAAGCTTGTCTTGTCTATTCATGTCATAAAAAAATATATTTGTTATGTATGTTAATGATTATGTTTTAATTTTGTTGACACTACTTGGATGGCTATATTCGAAACTATGAAGAATATCGAAAAACGTCGAAAGGAGTCTCGAGGCCGATTTGGAAACTAAAACTATGTACATCATTGAATTTTAGAAAATATAATAATCCGGCGATGAATCGAACCTGCTCACTTTGGAAAAAAAATTCACATCAGTCCTATTACAACAATTCGATAGTGTTGCTAATAAGGATCAAATTCAGGGAAATAATGATTTATTAACACTTTTTCTTATATGAAAAAATAAACCAATTTCAGTAAATAATCTGTTAGGGCATAAATAAATACACGAGCATTAAGCGCTTTTAACCCGTTTATTGAAAGAGATATTACAGAGCAATTTTATTACACGGCTAACACAACACCGACCATTACCATACAGGCATAGATACAAGACATGTGTGCACGCTGCATTAGTTCACATATCTTTGTATATCTTAATATAATCATAATTTTAAATGGTTTTTTAAATGTTTTTAAGATTCTTCATTTTGATATAAAGTCACAAATTATGTAAACTTTGTTAAAGTAGCATATATAAATGGTAATAAGTAAGTAGTAGTGGGCATAAAAAATAGATAAATGTTCTTATTTATAGAAAACCAAGAATACATCTAATTATCTGATCATGTTGATGACATTAGTAGATCTAAACAAAACTCACCTGGCACAGGTTGCTTTTAATTTATATTGCAGTTTTATAGTAATTAATACAAAGCATTAATGAAGAAGACAATAACTACACTGATACAAATGCATACCTTGTCAGTTGATAATTGCAATAATAGTGTAAAATTATATTATTTACATATGCCACAATGATTTCTACATTTCTCTCCGCAATAACAATATTTTTTGTTTTCTTTGCAGTCATTTGTCAAGAATGTAACATCTAGAGTGTCGGGCTTACTGCCATCTACAATCACAAAATGGTTCAGTAGTCCTAGTTCTTCAAACGCAAATGGTTCGGCAATGACAGCCGATGCCTCAGATTCATCAGATGATGAAACATCAGAGACCCCTGTGATAATCCAGCCGCCAGCGAAACGTATGCGATTCAGCTCTCCTGGATCATACAACCACTATCCAGAAGTAAGATATAATGCTATTTCCATTACAACATTATTACTGGTCTTTCGCCTGGTCAGATTTTTATTAAAGCCAAAAATAATTTTATTTTAATCATACCAGCTTTACCAGTTGATAAAATTACCAGAAACATGAACCTTTCCAAATCTCATTTACCTTTTTTAAACTTAAACTCTCACGTTTTACAGGCTGGCTGCTCAACTGATGTTGAAATCATGGATCTACCTTATAGTCCCTACAGTGCCCCACAGTATAACCAACCAAGCCGCAGCAACACTTTTACTACTCCAATGCGGCCCCCAATTGATGAACCGGAGCCAATGGACAAAGACACACCACATATCTTCAAGATGCCCCATTCTGTTTCTAGCGTTGGGCAGTCAATTGCCAATAAAAGGAAATCTATTTTCGAAACAACCAGCCAAGAAGATTCAGTTCAAGCAATTGGTAAGTCCTTTATTGTATTGCTTTCATTAGTTTGGAAAGATGTTCATCAACATTATTTTATTTTAAGTTTCATTTTAATTCATTCTTTTGCAGAATAATTAAATGTTTAGATAAAAGTATTCTTAACTGCTATAGATAGTATTGTAACTCATGCTAGTAAACATATATGATTATTGAGGCCCAAAAAGATATTTGATTTTGGGAAAACGCTGCGTATGTCAACACTGATTGTGATGTAAACCACCATTTTTGGAATTCATAACAAATTATTACTAGATTATGTTTTCATTAAACCCGTTTTTCATAATAGTCGGTATCATACTATTAGGATCAATAAAACAAAGAGGATTATTTTAAGAATAAAGGCAACCAATTTGTGAAAAAGTGTTGCAGAATGGCTATTATAGAATATTTACTATAAGATTTGTATAATTAGAAACTATAAAGTACCTATTTCTTAAGTTGCTTTGTTTAGTTTTTGATTGAATGTGTTGTGTATATATTCACATTATGCATATTATGTTGTGCAGGGCTATATATGTGCATGTAACTGTTACAAGAGTGTCAATGGCAGTAGTTTGTTGGATTTCAAAATCACATGTTAGTGCACAGTACTTGACATCTCGCCTTATTGCTGTTTTGTGTTACTGCTGGAAATTATTAGTTTGATCTAGTTATTTCAGGAATTTTTCGGAAATCTCGTAGGTCGAAATGTTATTCTGTAAAATGTTGTTGTTAGATTCACTCTAAGTAACTACAGTATTCGTGAGATGTTGTTACTGTAGATACATAAGTGAGTTTGAAAGTGACTGATCTTACAAAATAACGGCTCTTGAACCAAATTATGTTATTATAGTTGTTTTATCTTTTAAACATGTTAAGAGCGCGTATTCTGAAAGTTGGCAACGTCGCAAATAGCTGTTAAATATTTACGAGTTTTAATTAATTTGGCAAATGTACTGTATGAAAATAAGAAATGGCTCCATAGTGAACAGTGTAGTGAACAAATAAAACAATTTGATGTTGTAACAGTTTCAGGTGTATAAAAGGCATTTGGAAAGTACCCAAATGCTTTTTTTTACATCTAAAACTATATATTCGGTGTTACGATATTAATCATTGCATTCCCTTATCAATTTTTGAACAACAGTAACATTGCAAAATAAATTAAAACTTGTTATTATTTGACAACTATTTGCGACGCTGGCAACTTTCAGAATACGCGCTCTTAATGCGAACATGAGATTATGGACAATACTGCAACGTTAATTCAAATTCTATGTAAAACAGACATGTAACTATTGTTTTAAACATACAACATAATTACGACTAATGTGTCCTGTTATTTTGCAAACGAACTGTTATTTCTACCTAAACTAGTCACTCATTATTAACGTATAATTTCAGCTAAGGCACAGACAAATACAATGCGTGATCCAAAGAAGCCTAACTTTAAACCTAGTCTCCTTGGTTCTCCATTTTACCCTGGCAGAACAATGTATGGTGGAGCAGCGGCTTCTTCCTACATAAACCAGCCTAATATAAAACAGCAGACTGTGGCGGTAGTGAATGAGTCAAAGAACAACGATGACACTGCCATTAGCAGTTCTGCTCGACGGATCATGGAATTGTTGGAAAGTTACTCCTCTCCACTCAAGGAAGCTAGGAGGATCCCGCTATACACCAAACCCAAGAACGACGGGTTTAATAGCACGGCTTCCGACAGATCGTCTCCTTATACAAATAAAACGTTATGTAAGTATACTGTTATTTTCATAATAATTTGCTTTTATGGAAGACTGCAGCAGGATGAACTTTCTTTAAAGTATGATTGATCTGAACTTGTATAAACCTTAAATATTTATGTTTTAGCCTACAAAACCCAAGAGCTCCACGTGCCAAGCATCGCGTCAATACTACGGCTGAAAAAGAAATCACGTCTCATGGACACGACTAATGCTGCGCGCCAAATAATTGCTTCACATAGCAGTGCTTCCAACTTTCAACTTACCTACCCTACTGCAGTGAAAGGGTAATGTATTAATCAAACCATGTCCAAAATATCCTTGTCTACCATGACATGGGCATAATGGCACAATTTCATTAGGCGATAGGTTAGTGTGGACGTGTCTCGGCCGAGGAAAGAGCGCGCACTGCCGCGGGCGAGTGACCGAGCTCCCGAGCCATCCAGTGTTGGCTTTTTGTTTTGCCCGCGTATATTGTTTCGTGCCTCGGTCTAGATACAATAGGCGCGGCCACACAGAGCAAGCAGTCTCTCGAGGCAGTTTCCTCGCGCGGCAAATGCCTCGCGAGGCTGCACGCTCTGTGTTATTATTTCAAGCGGCTACCTTTCGCCTTGTTGTGACTTGTTATCGTAGTACAAAAGTTTGGTTTTGAATAGGTTTTAGAAGTTGTTAAATAATTCCATAAATATTCTTCACTTTTAGGAAAGAGTCTGAGGAAGAACAGCCCCATAAAATGACAACCAAAGTAAAATCAAGACTAACAAGAACCAACCGAGGAAATGTAGATGAATATGAGGTGGCCACTCCAGTGAAATTACCCACAGCCGTGCTGCAATTAGATAAAGATAAGATGCCACACTTCTCCTTTGGAACACCATCAGTCATAAAGTTATCGGCTACCTCAACACCTAAAATGGCATTTCCCACAGCTGATAAGAAAATTACTGCAGTACCTGCAAGTAAGCCCGAAACAATAACTAATAGCGTTTTCAAATTTGCTAATCCTGTGAAAGTTTCAAATGACACCCCAGAAGTGTATGCTACACCTCCGAAATTCATTTTCGACAGTCCTGAGCGCCGCATAGATCAGAAAATTGAAAGCAAACGTGATGATTGTTCTGTTGTTGTAGGTAAAGTAAAAGAACCTGACACATCCACTACTAAGTCGAAAGGGTGGGCGTGCGCTGACTGCTGGGTTAAAAACAAGCCAGAAGACTCGAAATGTGTATGTTGTGGTTCCAAACCGCCAATGCAAAATAAAAAATGTTCCGTTTGCAAGCTAGCTGACAGTCAATCTCAAAAAGATAAATGTGCAAACTGTGAGAAGATGTCAGTATCACAAGTAGCGAGCCCACTCAAATCCAATGCAACTGGATTCAGTTCATCGTCGAAGTGGAAGTGTGAGGATTGTTGGGTCAGTAATGAGGACAGTGCTGCAAAGTGTGCCTGCTGTGGCGCTAGTCGGCCCAACAAGTTAAACACGCCCACTCCCATGACATCCACGGCCATTTCGGTCACGAGCACGATTACTCCTCAATCTTCCTCAGTCATCTTCAAGCCTGTCGCTGTGAAGGCAGTGCCTGCTGCGGCGAACGAGGGTGCCAATTGGAAATGCGACGATTGTTGGATTTCAAATAAGAGTAGCGTAGACAAATGTGCGGCATGCGGAGGAGCCCGGCCCGGACCCAAACAGAACAATGCCTTCGACACATCGTTGAATTCCAACTCGTTCTTTGGAACTAGTGACGACCAATTTAAAAATATAACAAAATCTCAAAAATCAGAGACTTGGGAATGTCCCAGCTGCTTAGTTAGAAATGAAAAAGAAAAAGATAAATGTGTATGTTGTGGCGCCGAAAAAGAAAGTAAGAACAAAAAGACAATCCCAGAATCAAAATTCAACTTCGGAAGCACTCCAAATAGTTCTTTTAAATTCGGCATTGATCCAAAAGTACAAGAGGCTACCATCACTAAAAAACCAGAAATAATTTCAACACCTGACCCTAAATCGAAAACACAATCTGAAACAAACAACAATATATTATCTGAAACACCAACATTTACATTTGCTTTACCTAGCAAAAAGGTAGACAACAAAATTGATGTTACCGTAACAAAGTCGGAAGAGGCTCCAAAAATTAATTTCACATTTGGTATTCCAAAAATAATTCCTACAAGTACAGCGGTCACAAATAAATTAGAATCTAATAAAAATTTAGAAGAAGAAAAACTGCAAGAAGTTCCATCAGTTGACTTGAATGCACCTGTGCAAAGCAAATCACTTATCATGTCTCCACCAACTCAGATAGAAAATCAAAATAATACATCAACAGCTGGAACGTCGCTTAGTACTAATCTTGCAACTGAAACGAAGGTTACGCCACTTAAGTTGGTAGATTTACCGGAAGCAACATCTGCAGAGAAACCGAAACCGACATTCTCATTTGGTGTATCACCGAATACTAAGTTGTTTGAAGCTCCGGCGGCGAGTTCAAGCACTTCCGTGAACTTATTCACACAGCAGTCGCAAGCTAGCACTATACCGACGACTAGTGCGCCTACCCTATCATTGTTCAAGGCGCCAGAGGGCAGCACAGGCATAACGTCTTTATTCCAGCCGCCTGATTTATCTGCCAAACCTGCGCCGATGTTCCCAAGCAACGCGACGACCGCTAACAGCAAAGCCACTGCAGCACCAATGTTCAGTTTTGGAAAAAGTGCAACAAGTAACCCTGCTCCAGCAACAGGATTAACGTTGCCTGCTGCTCCTGAAAATCCCAAATTTGCGTTTACATTTGGCAACAATTCAACACCGAAAACAGATGCGCCAACTATGTTTAAGTCTCCTTTCGGTGCGCCAGAAAGTAGTAGCGCTAATACAAGCACTTTTATCCTACCTGCAGGAACCTCATTAGGCTCCAACAATAACTTAGCGACCAGCTCTTTAGGAGGAAGCAATGGATTAACTGGTGCTAATGGACTTACAGGAAATGCAATGGCAGGAACTTCACTTGGCTCAATTGCTGGAAATTCTCTTGGCTCGATGGCTGGAAACTCCTCACTAGGCTCGATTGCCGGAAACTCGCTATCATCAAATACGTTAACGCTCGGAAATGGCAGTAGTCTAGGAGGTACTAATGGTATATCTGTGAACCCTTTGTCAGGGGTAAACATCATGCAACCTGGAAACGCTTTAACGGGGGCTGCACCAAGCTTATTCAATAACACCATGCAGAAGGATAACGTGTGGTCGGCGAACAGTAGCGCGCAGAGCCCAAATTTGTTTGTGTCCAACTCAACATCGAGTGGCCTGCAAAAGCCGCCTACATTCACGTTTGGCTCGTCGACACCGTTCAACGCCGCTAGCAGCACGCCCACTTTCGGGTCCAGTGCGGCCCCACCTCAAAATATATTCGGTATGAACAACCAGACCAATAACACTCAATCGTCTATGTTCTCGAATACTATTCAAACTCAGCCCACAGGAAATATGTTCGGGTCGCCGCAACCAGCAAGTAACCCCACAAATCCGATGCCCATGTTTGGCTCGCCGAGCATTGGTGCTACTCCGACGTTTGGCTCGCCGAACCCGTCGATTCCTTCATTTGAGGCGTCATCTCTCAACCCGGCGCCAGCAACTGCCTTCAACTTCGGTGCTCCACAGTCAACAGGCATTTTCGGGTTTGGACAGCAGGTAAATACATGTTTTAATTCATAAATTTATGACACTGGCGAGAAGGCTTACGGGAACGCAATGAAGAAAGGTGAATTATATGTTAAGATTAATATTACTTTTGGTTATGTATGTTAATTGATGTAGGTTTTTTTTTGTGCCTTTTGTGGCAAGTGCCAAAGTCAAAAGCTAAAAATGTATTGTTTAGTTTGCTTGAAAGACAAATGTTGGGCTAATGATTATATAAATGAAAAAATATGAAAGATTAATATCTATATAATCTTTTAAATTTATAAGTAATGCAGATTCGATCTATTTTGAAAGAAATGTCGACAAACCAGCACTCCTAATGAGCATGATAACTTTTAAAAGAGATTGTTATGTTGGCTGTGTTAAACATAAACAATAGTGGTGTTGGTTTAACTTGAATACTAATAAAATTTTCATCTGTTTCGAATATAAATTAAAATAATGAAAAGATACTAAGAAAATGAATGTTTACTAAAATTTACAGTCAATTTGATTGTATCTAATAATAATTGATGTTTAAATAAATACCACTTTTGGATCACATTTCTCTTAAAATTGGTCGGAATAATAGTATTAGGGTGTGGAATACAGGTTGGTCATTTAAAACAGAGCAATTATAATTTATGATCAGAGTTTCAAAATCTGTGCAGTTGAAAATCACTGAGCAAATTAGGAATGATTAAGAATGTTTTCCTGCTGCTCAATGATTCTTAAATAGTCCTTCCTGTAGTCTCGAAAGTAGAACATACCTGAAAATAATAAAGAGTTCAACAAAGTGAAACCTACATTTTTAATGTCAAATCTTGCATGTCAATATGTTTGTGATTTTAGATATAATCAAAGTTTTGATTATTTCTTTACTTTTGCTTCTGCGTTCTCGTAAATCCCTGATGTCTGTGTGGAACACGTTGGCTATTTAGAATGATAAATATCTGTTTAACGAAGGCGGGTTGCTCCTGGCATCGCTTATTGTAAAATTCGTAGATGTAGTTAGTGTATATGATGCAAAAATCTTGGAATCCAAATCAATTTTCACAAAATAAAAATTTGTGGTTTCATGTAGTTGCCGTGCTAGGACTAGCACGGCAACTTGACTTGTGGTTGATTTAGAATATATTTTATAATAAACTAGCTGTTACTATCATTGCTGTTTTGTGGTAAAATGTAAGTGTATTTCTTGCTTAGCATATGATTTTATGAAGATTGATGTAATAAAATATTTGGATTCCTTGCCCCATTGTACACTCCTGCGAATGCTATGGCTGGAATAAGCAGAAGATTGTAGTCTTCCTGCGAACTTTTATTCGTTCATTTGCTTGCCCAATCCGCCGTATGAATAACTGTTCTTTATGATTTCATAAATTTAACAATTTATATCCATTATTTAAGTATTTTCATCTTTTTATTATATTTAAAATGATATGATATATTATATTTATTACAAAGATAAATATGTCAAAATCTCATCTCATCAGGTTTATTGAAAAGGATAAGATTCAGTATAAACAGCTACCTAGACGTGCACCCTTCACAGCTTGTTAGTGCCAATTATTGTACTCGACCATGGACCAGTAAAATAGACGTGGTACGATGAGCGCTGCACCTAGAAGTAAACTATATCACATGGTGTGATGCTTAGGGTGACACGGGTTGAATTCTATCAGTGACATACGCAGTGTTTGTGTAAAACCCTTTAATTCTAGCGCGCAGCTTGGCCAGCACACTATCCGTAAGCTTATCTGGCCTATGTCATATACCTATTTTGTATTTAAACTTGCAGCAACAACTTCAGCAGCAGCAAATGCAGCAGCAGCATATTCAGCAGCAGCAGCAGCAGCAGCAACAGCAGCAGCTGCACCAAGCGACTCCGCAGCAGACCGGCGTCTACAGTTTCGGTGGGGTTCCCGCCGGCGCACCACAAGTTCAGTTCAGCATGGGCAGTGGCGCCAATCCCGCCGTCCGACGCGTTCGTAAAGCGGTTCGTAGGAATCCGCAGCGGTGAAACTTACACCGACTGTAGGACGATATGGACTTGATCCAGTAAGTGTTAATTATAAAATTATCTGTGTAAAAGTTACGAGGATGCAGACACTGTTAGCACTGGACCTAAATTATAAGGTAGCTAAGAATAGTTTTTGTTAGGTGTATTAAATTGTAACAGATTTTGTTGGCGTGCATTGTGTATTATTCTAATATTCAATTACCTATGTTATGACATCTTTTTTTGACTCAGTAATATATTAAGATAAAAATTTGTCATTGCTTAGATGGCGTTCGTGATTTTACGTTCTTATTGGGGGTCAGATATTAAATGAAAAGATTTAAAATTTTTTTTTAAAGTTTCAGCGACAGAATGTCGGATCATTATTTAAAAAAATGCCTTTGAAGATTGATGTTGACGTTGAACTTTTTAGTATTTAATTAAGTATTATTGCAATAATTAAAACTATTGCAAAAACTACACCTGTGTCGCAAGGATGCAATGATATCGGTAACCCGAATCGTATATTATACTCTATATTAGTTTTGTTTCTTGAAACCCAGATTTAAGCTGACATAACAAGGTCTGGACGGAAAATATATAAAATACAAAAAGTAGAAAGCGGGAAGTTAAATTATCTATAAATGTTATAGCGGTATAATTTTTTGGTAGAGCTGCTGGTCTATGCTCAAAACACGCAAATTTTTGTTAACCACAAAATGAATATTTCGAAAGCAGTTTTATAAACGAAGACTACTTTTTATCCGAATGCTACTAAAGTATGGTCTATGTGCTATACTCCTGAGTTTAGAATCATTTGCTAAATGTGACCGTTAATTAGTTTAGTTCTAGATTGACATAGATTTTGTTAGTAAAAATTAAGTATGACCAAACAAATTGACAAAATAATAAGCATTGTAATTTTAAAGCTGTGGGCTGGCCATTGTAGCGGGCTGGCCATTGAGTATGTTTTTATTGTACATAAACATAAAGCACTGATTGAACAAATCTAACAAAGCCACGTATGTAGCGCAGTTTTGTATATTCATTTGAATAGTTAGCTGCCAAATTCTATGAATAGTTTTAGCTACCTTTCTTGTTCATTATAGTAATTCAAGTTTTTGGGTCTTCCAATAATCATTATCCTGTTTTCCCATATGCCAGAGGTATCTTAATTTGAAATTATTATTATAATGCACAATGATAGCCATACCGTTAAACTTTGTGATTTTTGTTGCGACATTACTCTGATTGAGAAAAATTTCTTTGTGATTTATTGCAATAAAAATATTTTTTACTTTTTTAACTATTTTGTTTTAAGTAGGTACATTAATAAGTCATTTACTTACTATTGTATATTTTTATAATATGTGTAGTTTTTATTAATTATAATTCACAGTACCCAGGTCTGTGGACATTATATTACATACATATTTTATTAGAATTGCACTTTCATGTCTGGTAATCGATGTATACAGGTGAATGTTGTTGTAAACACGAAATATAAATATCAAATGTGTAGTATGTTCTAATAATAAGATTAACTTGAATATATATTTATGTATTTTCAATTCAAGTATATGTATCGATGAATATCTATGATGACCTAGGATTAATAAATTCATGTCTCAGTAATAAAATATCTATTTTGTCCTTCATTTTATTTATTAATGTTTTAAAATAGTTGGATTAGGTTTAATAGTGGACTCAAAATAAGTAGGATGACTAAATATTAATGCATGATGAATTGATGATGTCTAGATAGTCAAAAACTGACACAATATTGCATAATTAAAAATAACCTTAATAAATAGAACTTTAAACAACTAACATAAATATGTAAATAGGCAGTGGAAATGTCAATACATTTGAAATATTTACCATTTCAATAAAAAGAATACCTAATTACTAAAAATGGAAAAGAAAAACTTAACATACTTTAATTAATTCTTTTGAAAAATATCCAAATAAACGTCTTGTTTATAGCACAAAAGTAATTTTGGTTAGATTAAAATCGTTTCTTTTGGCTTTGTGGTTGTAGGTATCGGTCATTACAAACAAATCGGTGGTTTTTGACATTTTCTTTTCAAAGCAAAAGTGAGTAGTTCCGCTTTGGAAAAGCGACAGAGCTATACAAGTCTAGCGCTATCTCGTTCCCACAGCTGAACTACTCACGCTTCATGACGTCATGGTAGGAACCTGGTCAGCAGTACAGCAAGTACAGCTGCAACATTAATACCGCTTCTACAATGAAGATGTCGGTATTGTCTACTCCTTTCATTAATCCGTTTAAAGGGATTGAAACATTTCAACATACATTTACACACTTCTTATAAAGCTCAAGTTTGTCATGTAATCACATATTTATATCCGCATTATTAATGTTATAGGAATAAAAAGGTAATGAAGTAGAAGAATAGCACAGTTCTAAAAGTTACTAATACGAAATAATTAGCAAATTAGTTCTCATATACAGCTGTATAACCAAGAGTAAGAAGGAGCCTTTTTGTAAATAATTCCTCACATAATATTCAAAATACCCTTACGAATTAAAAATTAAAGTAAATCTGACATACTAATGTAAACTCCGCAAAAAAAGTATACAATTTTAGATTTCGTAATAAAATGATGCTTCCTAAAACTTTTTATTGCCTAGCCTATATATTTATATAAGTTAGCTTTTTGGTAAAAGTATTAAATACTGCCATTAAATATTACTTATTTCTTTAATAAATAAATGATGCCATTGAAAAATTGGTAGAAGTAAATAAAACACTTTCTTTGGAACATACATAACTGGAAGGAAGTTAAATTACGCCGTGTTTTATTTTGAGTAATTGTTGAAATGATTACCGTCTCACATCTATTAGACTGGGGTGTTTGACTTATATTTAAATGAGAAAAGAAATAACAGATTTTTCTTTGGAAAAATGTCTCAATACAAAAAAAAAAACTATCTCATATAATTTACATATATTACACGTCGAAGTTTTTAAAGTTTTGATAAGTACTTTCATGATTATACAAAACATTTTTATACTACATTACTTATATCCTAAAATAGGCTCATAAATATTGATAAGATCAAAGGAATGTTTTGATACTTGTCGGATATTATATTCTGTAGCATTACATAGCCCTAACAGTAAACATATAACCAGTAGCATTATTTCTTGGATATATAAATGTCATTTCCGAAACGATAGTCGTATGTATTATGCTTGTGCTTTATAAACTTACAATGTATTTAGTCTATTAATGAATAAATATTCATAATCTGTAATATAATATCTTCCAGGCGTCATAGTATTACTTAGCAACACGTCATTCCTTGAGACGAAACAATAGAATGAGATCTAAAATGGAAGCTGGTCTTTCTAATACAATTTCACCATCAAAATGGAAGCAATATTGTAATTAGTTAAGTAGTTACGGTTCCCAATTGTAGTGTTGGATTGGTGACCGTGGAATTTATAAAAATAAAGTAATTGTAGTTTGTAAATGTAATTTCTTGATGTAAAGGCACTGACACAATGTGTTAAGCGTGTGATATTAAAGCGTGTACTAAATGAGCTTGGATTTCTAAAGGAAGGTGATGTAAGTTCACTTAAGTTATGAATTAGGTGAAGGCAGTCAGTCGCAAGGACTAGCACAACGTGTCAATGCCTGAATTAGTCTAATGGCCTGATGCTCTAGGCACTGACTCTGCGGTTAAGATTGCCCACGTAGCTTCTAAATACATTTAATAATATTTCGTAAAACGGACATACATGTTTAGTATCGCATTTGATTATGTACAAACTTCTGTGTCTAGATTATATGAAAATGATTTGTTATTGGGATGTACTTTTAAGTGCCAACTTGATTATATTTATATAAGCGAAATGTAAAGCTCTTAATTTTAAGTTATGTTATGTTTGCTGGTCTTTATGAAACTTAAGCCAAAATTTCTTAAAACGACTATTCTTGTCTATTTTGTAGTAATAATTTTATATAAAAAGTACGTAGTTATTACTTAAAATATTGTTTAACTCAAAACGCGATACTTAAACTCGTCCATAGTCTTAATTAAGAACACTTGATTGAAATAATTACACAAGTTGCACTCATGTATACAAATGACATTTCACTAATTATACTATTGCAGTAAAAACATGTTCAATGTTTTCAGATTTCAATTAGATGTACGTCATTAAATAACTGCAACTTAGGCAAAACATTGTACCAGGCGAGGAATGCGATTTGATATCAATATTGAATGATAATAAAATAATGTGAAATGGAATGATCAAGAAGAATTGCGTATTTAATTTAAAGAAATGAAGTGATATGACTGCTACGATCTTTTGCTTCGGATTTTGTTGTTCTCTGTATATAAAGTTAATTTTAATTACAACAATATGACGTGTAGTCGCATTTGGAACAACATTATTTGACAATGTCTTTTTTTTATAGCACTGACGTATAAATCGATGTTTCCAAATGCCTACTACGTGTCATTCTAATTTAAAATATATAATCTACTGTATTTACAAACAATATCAGTGGACATTCAAATAAATGTTTAATGGATGATTGGGGAGCAAAACTAACTGTATACTCGACAAGTTTTGAATATTATGTAATAATGTTGATAATTAATTGATTGAAAAAAATAATTGTATTTTTAAAATACTTTTAGATTTGGTCCTCAATGAGAATAACCATTAAAAAAGTAATTGCTGATTCTTTTTTCTAATATTCCTACCGACTGGTTTCCGTCACAACCAATCTTAACGAATATATGCCAAGTACATGGGGGAAGTGTCAGCAAAATGACGGGGCTCCCCTCTAGAGGGCCAAAGCCTGCCGGGGTCGTGGGACTTACGAATTACCGTGACTCCGGATTTTAGTCAGTACCGAGTCTGACATTCCCTCCCGCTCTGCCCTGGGTGGGAGGACTCATTTGATGATTTTACCAAGATGAAAAGTACATGGAGGACAGTAAGTGTGCATGAATGTTGTGTCCAATGTAAGTACAGACAAGATATGACAGACAGACGGCAGGTTTACCTCGGACAGGAAAATATAGATGTCACTTTTTACTGAAGTAGAGAGTTACGGCGCAAAGAACCTGAACAAGACCCATCATAAAAATCATAATAACTGGTAGGTTTTGTATATCATATAAAAGGAGACTTTTTATATAAGAATATATTATTGTAAAGGACGACCCGATTTTTGATAATTTATTTTACTTATAACTAGGTTTAGCTCGCGGCTTCGCTTGCAACATATTAAATTTCAATTCGAATTGTACACGTGACGTTGACGTGAAACTTATATACTCGCGAATTCTTAATACTTGTTAGAATTATTCTTTCTTATCGCTAGCACGGCGAAATTATAAAAGACGAAATGGATTAAGATGGCTGTAGGTTTTCAAAACCTTTTTCATCTAAACGGGGCGTTTAGTAACGCAGGGAATCGAGATAAAACTTTGAAAGGGAACAGCCGCGAACAACAATGAAGAGCAAAAAAGCTCTTTAGTGCTATTCTCTATTAACGCAGCCCTGTGACCGCGCGGCCGCAGCGCTGACGCCACCCTGGGACTAAAGAATATGCTCTAAGCTACTGACCTGACACCGACACTAACCAATCGTGTGGCGCAAATGGTGAGCGCTCGCGCTTCGCGATTGGACGATCTCAAAGCCGTAGTGTCAAAGAGCACATCGTAGAGTCCAGCGATGTGATTTCATAGACATAGCATAGCTGGGCACGCCTTTGTATATAGCGTGGTCGGCAGGTTGAAACAATATTAAATAAGACGAACTTCTAAGGTAGGTATGTTATATACTTTTGAATTTTAAAAGGTTTCATTTTATTTATTAACTAAAACTTCTAACGTACCAGTCTGATTAGAATGTGTTCATTGGTTGAGGTAAATCGGCGCCAATCGTTCTTTCCAATTTGCTCAGGAATACGTGTCTATGACCATTTCCTGGTATTCCAGTGCATCCTTCTGGGCGGCCTGACGTTAACTTGTACCTGCCCACGCCGGGCCATATGATTGTTCTGCGGTAGCCCGGTGGTTTGTCATAAGAACTATTGAATCCTTGTTTATTCTGTACGAAAGTCCTCGGTTTACTAACCTCATAGTGACCAGGACCAGGGTCCTGCGGTTTTCGCAGGCACATTGACAAATTAACGAGCGCACCTCTTCCTCTGTAAGGCTGACTCCTGTTTGTCTTATTCATCTTGCCAAATTGAGATATCTTATATTTCTCGAAACTGCCTTTCAGGGCAATTGGCCACGTGGCCGCGGAGCATTTCAGAGAAGTGTTAAAATGATTTCTGGTTGGTTGGTCTCGTCCACCTGTAAATAAATCGTAAGGGCCCCGAATGGAAACAAGCTTCTTAGATTTTTGGTCTATTTGATCTTTGTCGAGAATGGAATAGCGATTCGGGGCAAGTGACCACTTGGGTGTCGTGTCCTTGAATCTGCAAGGCTCTTCTCTCTCTAAGGTTGGTCGAGTTGAATGCGGTCCGTAGGGGGCCTTGAACGGTACAGCTTTATAATACCTTCCGGGGTCTGGTGCCCTTGGTATCAAAGGTCTTGATAAACGGGCTCTTCCAAATCCAACATTCATGCAAGCCGGTTCATATTTACGTGGTATATAAATGTCATGCCAGGCAGGACCTAACAAGGATTTCATCCATTTTATATTTTCTAGAATTTTTTGATTTCTGTAACCCAAGTTTTTGGCCCATTCCTCCAACTCATTCTTGTATCTCCATGGATCTTTGTCAATATTTTTGCGATGGGTGGCTTCACACAACTTGTGCACGGATTGAGGATGGTATAGGCATGGATCACACCCATCAGGTCTTTTTGTGAACAGCCCACAAGGATCTAAGTTTGGATGCGCTGTAAATCTACCGAACCTTGGTAGCGTTGAGTTAAACGCTATACGCGTTTTCTTCTTGCGTTTTGTCTTCCCCATTTTTGTTACAGCGACCCACTGACCGTTAATTCTCTAGGTAGTTACAATTTTGAAAATAATTTAAACCATATTTGTTATTATAAAAATATTTAGAAAAAATACTTAATTATGACGTTTCTTTGTAAATGAAATGAGTATCATTCCCGATTATACCTCTATGGCAGGGGTGGCGAACCTATATGGATTAATTGTCAGGACTCATTTGAAAAAAAAAACAGAGGTATTTACATAATGATAACTGTGAAAATAATAAAACAATACCTAACATCACAAATGGGATTAAATATAATGACCACCATAAAATGCTTTGATACCCTTAGTTCTTTCATAGTATAGAGAGGGAAAGTAGGCTATCTCCGGCCCAATCCGCGATATAATTTCCTATCAGTAATCTTTTTTGGATATAACCATATAACCTTTTTTACGAAATAAACGAACATAAATGTAGGGACCAACTGATATTTTTTCTCGATTTCAGGTCTGGAATTCATTGGATTTCAGGTCTGTTTTTTTTTATCGTGGTAAAATCATCAAATGAGGAATTACCGTTACCCCGGAACGTAAGGGGGCTATTGAAGGACACCGTGGATTTTAGACTGTACGAGACTGACAGCCTCATCAAATGCGTCCCCTCCCTGCTCTGGGTGGAAGGACTCATTTGAATATTTTACCACGAATAAAAAAAAATCGTCTATACTTTTCACTGTCTACGATTCGGCCACTCTCTCGGTAACGGCTACACAATTCACACGAATCTATAAAATGTCTTACTCAAGTTTTTTTTATAATTATTCATAAATTTATTTATTTATTTATTGTACTAACCAACTTGAATTTACAGTTTAAAACCACACATACAAGTTATTGGTCTGTACAAAATAAACATATCTTTTAAAAAATTAAGAACAAATTAAACATACTGACAAGCAAAAATAAATGTAAACCGAACAATAGAAATAATAATAATTATTAATTCGATAATCGATTAAATTCTTTGCTTTTTGCATACGAAGTTCGAATTTTTAAATAAGGAATCGATTATATTACAGCCGTTATATTAAAAAAAATATCCACATAAAAAGAACGGTGGCCGGAAATCACCACACAGTGTCCGAGGTTCTACTGCGAGGATGACGCAATGTCGGCTGTGTCATGAGGATAGAGGACATCATTCAGAATTCTTCTGAATTGAAGGATCACCGTGGATTTTAGTCAGTACAATTCTGACTGTCCCTCCCGTTCTGCCCTGGGAGGGAGGACTTATTTGATGATTTTACAACGATAAGAAAAAACTTGAAAAAATTCGAGGTACTACATTTTAATAATGCAATTTGATGTAACGACATAGACACTAGCGCCGCGTCAGAAGGTCACGATGGGTGGCGACACTCTAGTAGCGCACGATCAGTACATAAGAGTATGAATTTATAAAATGTCTGACACATGACTGCGACGATTAAGGTTCCGTAGGTTCGAAAGAAAAAACGGAATCTTTATAAGATCACTCGTGTGACCGTCCGCCCATTTAATTTTCTGCGAACCTTCTTGGTCGATTAAGTTCTAAGCATTTATCTATTGACTACATTTGGAAAAGCCATTTCTATACATATCATTTCCAATTGCTGAAGTGTGTTTTCTGTATTATCACTGATCCCCGAAACTACTGAGTAAATGTATCATTCTGAAAAAGATACAAATAATAGTCTTTTACAAATAGATTACAAGAAAAATCCACTAGATCATTGACTAATTCTATGCTCTTAAAACAACATAGACATCGGAGGGGTAACAAGGAAAAAAAAATGTTAACCGCATCATGTGACATCAAATGAAAATGCTTATTGTGAGGATTATAAATAATATTTTATCATTTTAAAATAATTACTTTCAAATGATTCAAGAATATGCTACGGAACCCTTCATTGTGTGAATATAATTAATAATGTTAAATAAATTGTTCCGCCATCTTGAAAGTCACGGAAACTCTTGTGGCGGCGATGTCAACAGATAGTTAGCGCGCGATTGGCTTCGGAGACGTATCACCATAATGTCGGCGACGCGTGCATGTGTCGAACGTATATGGATTTCTATTGCGATAGTCGCCTGGATACTAAGTGTAAGGTATCGGATCTATACTGGCGTCGCATTGTGGACGGAGGGCCTTAGTGTACGTGCGGCGACGCATAAATGATATGGCGCACACATACAAGCCGCACGCGGTGCGTTTATATGAAGATAGCCTACCTACCTACTATACTATGGTTCTTTTACAAAAAATATAATTAAACTTTACACTAGAAAAATGAAGTCTAAAATTACAATAGCATTAGTTATTGTAGTCACGACTGCATTTTAAATTGTATTCGAACACCAAAAGTAGTACCTAAATGATCGCCAAATCTAAACGAGAAAATTAATGCGCTATTTCTGCTTATGTAAACCACTATGATTGTCATAAAATGTAGGTTTTCCCTTCAGGTTAGTCCCGCGACCACGGCAGGCTTTGGTCCTCTAAGGGCCCCGTCATTGTACTGAAATTCTTTGAGGCGCGCTTGGAACACAACGCGCCGTCGACTCGGGCATGGTCCATGGTCGGACAGCGAGTTGCCCGGATGCCCGCGTCTACGGTGGCCGGAGATCGTCTTGCGACTGCTGTCGACGTGGGCGTTTACCATTGCGGCTGGGCTGTGAGGTGGACGCTGTCCTCTCCCTCACGCGTCCCGCCCTCTTGAGGACACGCCCAGGCGTGTTCTTCCTTCCTCATCCGACAGAGATACCTCCCGAAACTTTCGTTTCCGGTGAGGACCTGCGTCAGGCGGTAGGTCAGGACGCCCGCCCGCCTATCCAGCCACTGCTCAAAGAGTCTCACCGCCGCGATTGCGGCGTGTCCGATAAAATATAGGTTTACCAAAAAATCATTAATTGTTATGTAAATTATTATACCGAATGTTTCAATTGCCGATAGTCGTTATATCGAAACACAAAATACCGATGTTCAAAAGCCTGAAAGAACGAAATCCCGAATCGAACCAAACTCACCTTACGGGGGTGCCCACCCCGACACCGACAGGTTAGGTTAAAAGGGTGTGTGGGTGTCCCTTTGTGGTTATTTTAGAGGCGCGCATGGAAAACAACGCGCCGTCGACCTGGGCCGTGAGTTGACCCTTAGGGTGCCTTTATCAACAATTATCACACCATCATCTTCATCCTCACTTTATCCCCTGCTACACATGGGACTCTGTGCCCATCTCCACGCTCCTGTGCCAAGCTAGAACTGCATACAAACAATAAATCTCAAGAACTTACAAAACTTAAAATTAAGAAAACAGCCTGCTTTATGGTTGAGCAGACTGACTGAATATTTTACACAATTAATTATAAATTTTTGGTATAATTGGATGCATTTCTTGAAATTGTTTATAAAATGTCCAACTGTGCAACAATTTTGATCCCTATAACTTGGGGTGTAAACTGAGTTGTTTTAGGGTAATTAAACTTTTATGTTATTTTGTAAATTTGCTTATTTTCCACTTTAGGAAGGAACGTTAAAGTGATGCTTAGTCTAAAACTTTTCTGATAGCTCATGAACGAGTGAAATCACTGAACAAATTGTTAAAGAAAGAAAGTACAGTCATCTCCAAACTTAGTTGAAAGTTTGAAACTAGTGAGTGACGATGGGATGGCGATAGGCTTTAGAGCGCAGGCGCTGCGGCGTCTCTGTCAAGGTGATGCAACGTATGAACACGTAGTTAGGAACTCAGTTGCGGTACAGCACGATCGCAGATTCATGTGCAAGCCTCACGTCACGGAACTTTAGTTTCAGCATACGAAACTGTGTTTTCGTGAAGTGGTTTAGCGCGCGAACTACGATACGCTACGTATCTCGCCGATTTTCTCCTACTTGAAACTTTTTTCGACTCAATAAAATATCTTTTAGAGACTATTTAGTGTACGTCTGCCACTAGTTGCTAACTTTTCGGCGGCTGGTGCTTCGTCACCAGCCGTTGTGGACACAAAGTGAAGTAGTATAATTGTACTTTTTGTGGTGTAGTTAAATTCTTTAGCAGCTTAGATTAAAATAAGAGACTATTAGTGGAATTTATAAAGCTTTGCTTATTTTTTTAGTGCTTTGGTAGCCTTGTTTAAAAACACTTTGTAGTGGAGTGGTGTTGCTGATTGCTGATTTCGGCAGCAGAAGACTTCGGTCCATCACTCCAGTTTAAAAAAGGTTTGATAAAGGTAGGTTTCCTATTTTTCTTGTTTCTTAAAATAAGTAGGTAATGATATTTTTTTTAAATTATCTCTAGCGACGTTTTAGCGGTTGTAATATTTTTATAAAGTTATTCGCTCAACGATTAATGTAATAGTTTAAAATACTAGCGTAAATATTACCTACATTTTTCCTGACCTTGCGAAGATGAATTTTGTGCAAACTTTAGGACTTAGCTGGAAAAAACTGATGTTTAAAAACAGTTATTCACTGTTTTCAAACATTAGTTTTTTATGAAATACTTTTTTGATCTACGAGTATGTAGCTAAACATATTAAGCAATTACAGACGATAGTGTTTCTAATCTAAACTTTCTTCATGCGGAGCTTGACAGTTGCATCAGGATATTTACTTCCTAGGAAGTTTTTATTAGAAGCAAGGCACTGCTTCTTGTCCAGTAACTTTATAAATCATCGTCTTATTAATAAACACAGACTATAGCAAGAATAAATTTACTCCTAGGCTTAATTTAAGAGTAGTTAAATTGAGTATTAATAAACATGGAGTAAGGAAGAAGTAAAGTAATCTGAATTTACTCTCGTAATAAAAGTTAATCCTTTGCCCTACCTAGTTTAAGGAGGGACTAAGCATAGAACTCAAGTGTATTAAAGATAAAGATATTTATTCGTAGAATATGGTAGGTATACAGGTTTTATACATGGTTAGTACAGCATATCCACCGCATAAAGCGGCATACGAATTTTTATGTTTACAATGAAAAAACATTTAAATTTAGCTCGACTAAAAAACGATAGACATTTATATAAATGTGTAAATAAAACACAGTAGCAGGTACAACAATAACTTTAGTTCCATATCTATTAAATGAAATTAAACAATAACACTATATATAAAATTAAACAATAAGACTAAATAAAATTAAACAAGTAATAACAATTTTGGCACATGAAACTTACATTAACTAATACTCTATATTTCTATTTAATCAGTTAATCTCTACCTAAACTCCTATCTTCCAAAAAATCTTTTACAGTATAAAAAGTTTTTTGAAGTAGCCATGACTTTAGTTTGTTTTTGAAGAAGTGTAACGGTGATTCTCTAATAGTTTTTGGAATAAGATTATAAATTTTGATCGACATTAGGTAACTGTTTCTATAGTGTAGGGTACTGTTGCAAAATTGGGTTTTGAGTTAAGAGGGATTTCTTTTTGTAAATCTATTGTCGTCGGCAACTGTGGTGAAGAATCGAGATTTTTTCATAACAAATAAACCTATTTCTAAGATGTTACACGCTAAAGTCAAAACTTTTAACTGTTTAAATATAGGTCTAGAACTCTCGTATGGTGGCGTTCCCGTTATGGCTCTCAAGCATTTTTTTTGTTTTCTATTTTTTTTTGATATTAGACGGCATTTATAACTTGCGAGACTCAGAGGTTAGCTCACATTTTTGCTGCCTTGCGCGCGTTAATGATTTGTTGTTGAATGTCCTGTTTGTTTGCTTTTTTTGCGTGATAAAATCATCAAATGAGTCCTCCCACCCAGGGCAGGGCAGGAGGGACTGTTAGACTTGTACTGACTAAAATCCGCGGAGTCCTTCAAAAGCCCTTACGTTCCGGCAGGGTTTGACCCTCAAAGGGGGGCCCCGTCATTGTGCTGATACTCTTTGAGGAGCGCGTGGAACACAACGCGCCGTCGACCCTAGCATGGTTCATGATCGCCCGCATAATCGTCCTGGAACGTCTGTCGCTGTGGGCGTCTACCACTGCGGCTGGGTCGTGAGGTGGACGCTGTCCGCTTCCTCACGCGTCCCGCCTCATCCTTCGCTAGCATGACTGCTTCGCATGAGGCGACCGCTTCCCACTCCGTCTTGCCTCGCAGCATGGCAACTAGTCCAAGTGTAATATAAAATTATCTTTGGAATAGATAATTTTTATTAATAAGACTGCAGAGATTGAGTTAAACCGGCTAGTTCTCATTTTTTTTACAGACTTGAAATCTGTCTGTCAGTCCATCTGTCACCAGGCTATTCTATTTTCTGTTTTTCTCAAATGGCAAGTTAAGACGGGTTATTCGCACTTCGTTCCATTCGCACTTGGTCCTTGTTAGTAGTTTGTAAGGGAATAGGTAATTTATGGGCCAAAGTGCGGTGGATTTATAAAAAACCGGTCAAATGCAAGTCGGACTCACGCACCGAGGGTTCCGTACAAATTTGTAGTTAGGTAAATAGTTCATGATGGGTTTTTTTTTTATAATGTGACAAAACGTTTTTCGGATTTTTTCCTTTACTTGTGCACATGACATTGCTTCTTGCCAAATTTCATGATTTTAAATCAACGGGATGCTTCCCGTGAACTGTTGTCCACGGGTTTTGATTCCGGAACATAAACGCCTTGTGTTGACTTACAATTTGATTTTTTCCCAGCTTTCAGTATTTTATATTAATTTCAATTTGGTTACTCCACGCGTTCTTGAGAGGTCTCGACGGACAGACGGACTACGAAGTGATCTTATAAGGGTTCTGTTTTTTTTTTGGGGTACGGAACCCTTAAAATTAACAAATACTCGTAAAATAATATAACATTCAAATTCGGTAAGTTAGCAATGTAATAAGTGAAATAATAAAACACACTCCTCAATCAACTAATAACAGCAATTAGTATACAAATCAGTGAATATTCTCAATCAAACAACTCACACGTACAAGTTACTTCACTAACGGCAAAAATAATACTTTATTCATGAAGTCACCCAAAGATAAAGCACCCCGCTGTAGTTTCTGTAAAAGTTTTTTATACTATCGATCAAAATTAATATGCAATTAAAATATGCCTTTCTGTTTTTCCGTTTTTTGTTACCAAAGAGGGTTTTTTTTAATATACTCGTCCCAGTATTTCCGTTCTTGGCGTAATTTGAACAGAAACAAAAATGTCATTGTAAACGAATTCCGACGGGTGAAATTTTGAAATAAATGTTATTTTTATCTTGAAATAAAAATTTAAAACGCGTTTAATAAAACTCGACATTTGTCAAAAAAAACTTCAAAATCTAAATCCAAATCAAAATTAAAATGAATCCGCGACGGAGGCGAACGCGTCTGTCAAGGTTGTCGGACAGTTCTACAAAAAAATATGTCAATATGTCGTGACAATTTTATGTTTTAAAAAGCAGAATTGCCAAGTATTTCGAGAAAAAATGTCGTCTGTCACCGTGACAACTATGTCACCTGTAAGTTTTATAAAACAGAAAAATTAACAAATTGACACTTTTTTACATAATTATGTCGAATAGTCAGCTTTATAAAATAGGGCCCAGGCTGTATTTCATTAACCGTGATAGAAAGTTGTAATAGATGATGTATATTTGTTGCCGCTAGTAACAACAAATTCTAAAAAAAAAAGAATATTTAAGGGGGCTCCCATGCAACAAACATGTGTTTTTTTTTGCCTTGGCGTAGATAATCCGACTCACACTTGGCGGTTTAATTTTTTATTTTTAGTTACTCATTAGCACGTTTAGCGTCGTAAAATAGGAGCACATTTCAAGCTGGTTGCTGGAAGCAATTTCATAATAAGATGAATACACTCTCTTCTGCTCGTGACTTTGTTAATAAGAAGTTTTGGCCTCTACCCACAGCATCGCATTCCATGGCCTGCACGCGCTTTTCCTTTTTCGACTTGTTAGACAATAAATGTGATAGCTCGGCTAATGTACATGATATTTAAAAAAAAAAATTCTTTAAAGGGCTTTGTCTCTTAGAGACCACATAGCCAAAAAAAAAAATTCGATAAATTGCAAACGCGTTACTTATCACTAGCTTAAAAAAAAAGCTTAAGACCTATTCAACACAAGTTTGTATAAAGTTTTGCTTTATCAGAACATGGAAAAGCAAGAATGGTATTACAAATGCCAATATCATTAATTTTAAACAGTCCAAAAGTGTTAACCCTAGCATTTTCATTCCAGACACACTCCATCAAGATATAAAATACATCATCAACCACTCCACATACATCACAATTTGGTGATGAAACTTTTTTCATTAAATAATAAAACTTATTTGATGGAATATGTCCGGAACGAAGCCTTAATGATGAAAATCTGGGGGCACGGCAGTGCCCCAGCCAAGTCTCGAGCAAAACGGGCACGGCCGTACCATCTTTTCTCGATGCGATTCGCGGCTGTTTCGCCCCCCCTATATCTTCGACGTGGACAAAGCTAGGAGTTTAGGTTTTCGGTGAATAATAGTAGGCATTAGAACAAGCTTAAGTTCGAAATTACATGCCAATTGAATTAATAGTTTAGGAGTTACGGTCGATCAAAGTTACACCATTTTGTCACTCACTCACTGACTCACTGACTCACTGACTCACTGACCGATCATCAAAAATCTAAGGTACTTCTAGCAGACTTAGAAACTTCAAATTTTGCACCAAGATAGGTCATTAGCCACATATAAAGGAAAAATTATAAAAACATTAAAAAATAATATACCATAGAAAACAATTTTATATTTGCGGTTTGGCAAGAACATTATGTATGGATTTTGACTGCATTGTTAACTTTGTTCGTTGTTTAAGTATTCAATTGGATGAATAAATACATGGAATAGAAAAGAATAATAAAAATGTAATACATAGACTATAATTAATTGATACATAAAGTTCATAATTCATTATATTAATAAAGCTAAAACTCCATTGTATTGCGATAAATTTCGATTGTATGCGCGCTCGATAGATGGCGTTGTACCTGTCTGAATCGCGCTATGGTTTCGTTACCGAGCGCAGTATAAGTAGTACTTTAAAATAATTCGATAATTTTCATTTGATAGCGCCACCTACCTATGAAAAACCATTTCGAAACTAAAAAAATATTGTAGCTATATTCGGAGAACTTAAGTTAGCCGGATTAGATAGTAGATTTATTATTGTTACTGAAACAGTTATTTAGGCGAATAGTTTATTAATATAACATAGACATAGGTAGTTACAATATCTAGTTGTTTACGTGTTATTTAGTTTAGTTATATTTATTTTGTAAGTTAGTAGATTTATGTTTATTTAGCTCGTTGAAAAGAAACAAAAGAGATAGAGAATGGGTTCTAAGCAAAGCAGTAGCTGAAGTCCAAGAAATTATGAGGTCACCTAAAAAAAAGAAAGAAATACACTTACAAAAAATAAATGAGATCCCACCAAAAACATTAAAATAATGTAAAAAAATGCCAAGTCTCTCGATGCAGTCTTTCCATCGTAAAAAGTTTTGAGATCTCATAGAAGCCAAGTCCTATTCAAATTATTTTGTAGTTATAAATCAACATTTAGTAATTGTATCAATAGTTTTCTTTATATTATAATTATAGTGACTTGGCAATGAGCACAAGAAGAAACAAAACGGCATATTTGGAGTTGAAAGTCACACACCGCATGCGTAAACATTAATATCACAAAATTAATTTTCTTTTGGTTTATCCGTGTCGTCCCAACCGAATTTCGGCAACGGCAGTCAGTCTCATCCAAGACTAGTAAACTGCGCAGGACATAAATTATAATGCACAATTGCACAAGTGTGTACGCAAACACTAGTGTTAGTGTACTCTCGGTTCATTTACTTTCATAAAGCGATGGCCCGTAAGGTACTTATTTTTTATTATTGCATTGGAGCATGTAGTCGGTAGTGATCTGATCACAGGTCTCGTCAGTAACATTTGCACATAATTCCAGGCAGCAAGCAGCTTTTAATTGGTGCTCATTGCCAAGTCACTATAATTATAATATAAAGAAAACTATTGATACAATTACTAAATGTTGATTTATAACTACAAAATAATTTGAATAGGACTTGGCTTCTATGAGATCTCAAAACTTTTTACGATGGAAAGACTGCATCGAGAGACTTGGCATTTTTTTACATTATTTTAATGTTTTTGGTGGGTATAATTTACAGCTTATAGCAATCAGGAATAATGTAACTTTTTGCTGGAAAATGGGTTTACTAGGACCGCACTAGGATGCATTAGACCGCTCTGGGACTCCTTGCATGAAGGCTTTAGATTCAAGGCACCCACAGGATTGTCCGGTTAAGCAGCACACAGCATCCTGTGAAAAAAAAACTGCAGCTAGGTAACGTACAAACAAACCTTCTTATAGTATCAGTATAGAATGATGTCCTCAGCCAATAGACGGACGATGCAGTTGGTGGAAAGACTAAAGATTTTCATCACAATTACCACTATCAGTGTCACAGTTTTAACGTAATGGGTTAGATTATGGGTATGCGAACGGTGAGTAATCGGTGACTCGCCGTCCGATCATAAACCATGCTCGGGTCGATGCCACGTCGTGTTCCACGCGCGCCAAAACCTGCCGGGGTCGCCGGACTGTCTAATCAGGTAATCGTGACCCTGGAACGTAAAGAGCCATTAAGGATCACCGTGGGTTTTAGTCAGTACAAGTCTGACAGTCCTTCCCATCCTGCCTTGGGTGGGAGGACTAATTTGATGAATTTACGACGATAAAAAAACTTTCAGAACATGCTAATTGCTTTCATCACACTTATTTCCCCTTACGAATTGCTAGTGCAACAATTCCGCTTGTACGATTGTAACCTTGAACTAGGCGCGTTATCCCGTAGAATGCAATCCAGCTTGATTTCCGGCGACGCAGACGGATGCGCGCCTCGCACTGCCAAGGTCGATTTATTCTAGTGAAGCAATCTTCAAGCATGAATCGGTTAGTCTTTATGTTTAGTAACTTTTCGTTTTTTTTTTTTTTGGCCTATGGCTAACTTTATTATTCTTTCGAATTTTAGTTTTTGTTCCTTACAATTTTTATTTGTTTTTTTTAGAGGAGCACGTGCTTAAATAATTACAGCCGCACAGGCCGATCTCCTGGGGAGTGACCATCTGTCATAACGAGTTTCCTGCGTGCCTCGGAATTAATTTTTTGGGAAATATTTTATGTAATAATGTTCCATGTTGTCTTATTTCGTGTTATGTTTAATTGTCTAGTCTAGTAAATCTAATTTGGTGAGGTGATCTGTACCACACGATCTTTCAGACACTTTTCTCTATTTAACATAGTACAAGTAAACCAGTGTCTGTAACATTTTGATGTGGAGATAAATAAAGATATTATGATTATGATTACTTGTCGATGTTGTGATGGTAAACGATTTGACAGATAATTTTCCAGTAAATATTAAAATATACAATTTAAAAAAAGGTGGGATTAGACTGGAAGAGCTCAGGTTATCGCCGACCAAAAATTAATAATAGCGTCAGGGATGACTGCTCAGCTTTAACCATTTTTCGATTTGTTTTATTTTATTCCTAATAGCCGGGCCCAACCCTGGAACGTGAAGGGCTATTGAAGGAGCACCGTGAATTTTAGTCAGTACGAGTGTGACAGTTCCTTACGGTCCGCTCTAGGCGGGGATTCATTAGATGATTTTACCGACTTTAAAAAAGAAAGATGTAAGTATCCGGTTTTATTTTGAACCAAATCTGTTCTGATACAGTTCTTACTTTTTTCTTAATATCTGCATACACGTTCATATAACTAGACGAGAACTTTCAGACGCTCCGTTAAAGTTCGTGCTTTCGTATGATCTTAATCATATGACAGCACGAACTTTAACGGAGCGTCATAGATGGAATGTTGTTTGCGGACCGCTTCTTTCTCAGGTTTTGCTGCGTTGAGAGGTGTGCTATAAACTCTGTGCAATGTTCTTCAAATTCTAAACTGAAAAATAAATAAAAACTTGGAAATAAACCTGTGTTGTTCATTATTACGGTTTTGCTAAATAGGTACGCCGTAGGCCATTGCTACGCCATGCTATTTTTTATTTGTATACGAGCACTCACAAAGATTATAAAACATTTTGTAGCACGATAACGTTTTATAATGTGTAAGATTTTAAACAAAGTTAAACAACATAAGCTCGACAGTAAAATGTTATGCAACATTTTCTCTAACGTGATATAACTGCTGTGTGGGACTTTGTGATGGACAAAAACAACGATCAATGGTCTTATATACAATAACATTAGACTGAATCAATTTGAACCCATGAGGAGAGGTCTTTGCCCAGCAGTGGGATGTTGCAGGATAACAGCAACCCAGCCTAGTCTGTTGCATTCATACGTTCGTTCATGAGTGAATGAATATGTTATAATGACCGCATGGAATGAGTGTCGGGGTCATTTCCAACAAGTTAATTTACCTACCTAGCGAAATTGTAAAATGCAGGTGCATACTGAAGTTGCATGCCCGTTGATGTCTTTTATGTGCGAAACACGCGAGCGCCAGCAACAGTTTAAACGATAATCTACCGTTTTTAATGTGTTTTGTACTTTTTTATATTTTGTTAGATTGTATCAAAAAACGCTAAATTAAAATAAAACTAAGTTAAACTATTATTATTATCAAAAATATGTTAGATTTATATTATATTGTTTTGGTGTTATTTTATATTGACATCCCAACATAGTAATAGCTTTTCATTCTTTGTAATACCTAAAATACGGTTTAGGCAGTAGATTTTTTTACGGAACGGAACGATCAGTTGGCTGACGTTAAAGTAGCATTGAAGCAATAATATAGAAGTATTATACTCGTTTTAGGGGATGATTTAAAAAAAATAAAGTTTCTTAATTACTACTTTTGAAGGTCTTGAGAATAACATTAAATTCTAGTGGTAGAAATTAGCCACTTTTAACTTTTTTTTGTTTTTTGTACACATGTCTCACTGTGGTGTAGGAGTTGTCCGTAAGATGTCGCCCTACACAATACGTAAGGCCGGTCGCGTGGCAGTTGGCGGGAAACCGACGACCTGTAGCGTAGATATCTTTTGTACTGCGAAACCAAAGTAGATTAATTTTTTAACACTTATATTTTTAGGTAAGTTTAGTTTGATTTGTTTATATCATGATTAACGTTACAAAAGCTGTGTGAAAGAAAAAGACAAACAACAGGTAGCTTTTCTATTAGGGTGAGTGAGTGAATAATTCCTAACTTAACCCCGACTTGCTCGCTTGTGTTCTTTATTATTTCATTGATGTAAATTATGTTAGGACATATCCTTTTTTACGAATTTGTTCACAATATTTTTTTGTGACATAACATTATTTATTAGTGTTTTATATTGGGGATATTTGTATCGATCTGGCGCACGTGTCGCGTATCTACCCCGCCGAGCCTATGCATACCTACTGCAATGATGGTGCCTCTGGATATTTCCAACTGAAATTATTATATTTTACATTTTCTCAGCGACTAAAAATATTGATTTTATTTTTAACAACAAACGAGTTTGCATGAAACTTTTGAACGATGCGATTTTATGATGAATGTCTGCGCAGCCCGCGCAGTTCCGTGGCACGTTAGTGGTGCGCAGTGCGTGCGGCGGGCCGTGCCCTCCGGCTGCCGCTATCCGTGCGCTCCGGCTCGTGCGACTCTACTTTCTGTGGATTAGGGAAAAGTGTTATGAAGGGGAACTCCAGTCGGCAGTTGTCTGCATTAGTAAATACCGCGCCTTAGGCAGCGTACATCGCGGATCGATATAGGGGTTGGCTACAAGCGCGCGTGCGTACCGTAAGCGAACCCGCGCGTGTCGACTCTGGGCCGTCGCCGCTGTCGCACGCCCGCGACCTGTGGAACGCACTAACTCGAACTTGTTGCGAACGCCACCTGTTAACTCATGGGGGCACCGTGAAACTCAGGTAAGTTTATGACTCCCATTCGCTTCAGGCCACAGAGAAGTTTTTCTGAACTTTTCCCCCAAAGTTTGAAAAAAAAAACGCGTTGCAAACAAAAGTTTGAAAGTCGCGCGCTTGCGCAAGTGTTCAAACCAATTCTATTGTTTATTTCCGGTTTCCCGCCGGTTTTTGCCAATTTTTATTAATGGAGTGTTAAACAGTGAAGCTAGAAGTGGTACAAACTGTTTGAAACCAGAAAAATGAGTATTCGTTAATAATGTCAAAATACATAATGGCATTTACAAGTTGCTGATGTCATAAACAATCAGGAACAACAATATCCAACACGATCATTGACTTTCCGGCTTTTGTGATACGATACTTATGTCCAGCTTGACTGTTGTCATCATACCGCATAGTGTCTGGCCAATCCTTAACCATTATTTGATTCTTCATTTTGTTAATTTCTTTAAACTGTATTCATTATGCGAATTGAGTGGCGAACTATGATTCTATTGCAATTTTGATAATATTATGTGTGTACAAAACTTTGAAAATGTGTTTGGTGAGTAAAGTGATTTATTTTATGTGTTATACTAAAACAATACTTAATATACATTCGGTACTTGGTATACATTCGGTCATTTAAATTTAATCGCTCGCGTATTATTGCTTTTTTAATTAAAATACCTTTAAATAATACAGTATGCAGACAGCTTCTTTCTTTTACTCTTATTCATTTAACTCTAATTTGCTTGTGTTAATTAACTTAAACAGAAAATAAAAACTTGTCTAACGACACTTACAATTTAAAAGCAACAGAATTAAAAGTGTTTAACACAGATTTACTGAAAATTGCTAAACAAATAAGCCTCTTAATTTATTCCAGTTAATTATTGTTCAATTGAACAACCACGTGTTAATCGGAGTACTTTAAATAAACCATAGGGGAACAGTGTATAAGACAGGGACGTGAAGTATAATGGGGACAAACACTTTTTAGGCATACGTAACACAACACTAACGTAGCGTCATTTGCCATCGGCCATTAACAAATGGCATCCTGTTGGCGCTTGCGCTACGTTAGTATTGCGTTAAGTTTGCCTAAAACGTGCGATTTCTCATCATACCTCGCGTCCCCGTCTTATACACTGTTCCCCTATAAAAATATTAGAGTCACATGTTTTTGTGTTTTAATTTCTAAACTAACGTTTAAATTATCTCTTGTTTAATTAAATATTGTAATATCATTTTTAATACTCCACTAGTTGGTTCAGTGTGCGCAACACACATGCGCTCTTAATATACGAGTAATACTCCTAATTTTTAGTTAGTTTTATTTATATAATGAGAAATAAAGTTGTTCTTAACTTTATTTCTCATTTTAAATCATATCACTTACTGAGAAACATACTAAAATTAAAATTTTTCATTAGAGCGCACAGATTATGTGGGTACACAGATAAATAATAACATAAACTCGATCGTAAGTTTAACAAAACACTACATGGCTGTAGTTTAATTTTTCTGGACGTGTCATTGATGGCATAGTCTGTAATGAGCAGGTTTTTTACCAATTATTTTTTTTAGTTTATTGTTTTCTTTATGATTTTTTGGTATAATACATGATTTATAATATATATATTTTGAGAGTATATTTATTTACAGTATTAGTATCTTTTGGTTTTTGGGTTTAGTTTAAGTAATTACAAATGCTTTTTGTATTACTAATAGTTGTAATTTATGCCTTACGACTCTCGTCATAACCCCTATAATACAATAAAACGATGCGTGTGCTTTTCACACGTAACTCACTCTACTATAGATGCCTCAGTTGTTGTTGATGTTTCAGTTTGAAATTTTGTTGCGAGTTATTTACGTTCTTCAACATATTTTTTTTTAATTTAACGACATGTTCGCGTTTGACCACAATTTCGCTTGATGTTAAGCGACGATGTGGTCGACGGTGAATCTCGCTTGCCTAGAAGTAACCTATTCACTCTTGACTTGAACAACCCAAGGTTATAGCTGTCAGGATATACGAACTCCGGCAGGGAATTTAATCTTTAGTTTCAAGTTACACCGGTTAACCCTACTGCTCTCCTGGAGGAGGGTGATGGGGGACATCAGGAGTGATAAGGGTATGACTTGGACGCGAATCTTGTTGATTCGAGAAGGATCGTATCGCGGCCGATGCGATGATGAGAAAATTGTCATAATAAATGTTTGATTAAGAAGTGTATGGTTCTATAGTAGTGGAGGACCGAAAGAAACAACGGTAAGAATGTGTGAAGGATGATATGGCAACAATGGAGTTACTGCTGAGATCCTAACTAATTGAAATATATAAGTACAGATGCTGTACTGACTCTAAATGAATTGGGATAGGAGAGTAATCAATTAAACACTTAAAGCATAATATATTTAATAATTTTATCTCCATAATTATGAAGCAAAAACTTTTAACGAAAATAATGCGGACGGAGAGTATGAAAGGAATTATTATATTAAATATGACGAATGCAATCATATTCTTTTTACCATTAAAATATAATACGATACTGCTTCGTTTAATACAGTAATAACCACCCAGACTTCCAATTTGCGTAACGATGTATCGTTTCCAGTGCGCACTAATTGGTTATTGTGTCGGGATAGACGTACATCCTCCCTCTGCTATATTTCGTAGGTGTGAGGAGGGGTAGCGAGGGGTACCTTTGTTGAATCCTCTGTAGTAGAAGTCAGAGGGGAACTTTTCGGCAACGTGTGCAACACACGAGCTCACAATGTTATCGGCTTTCAGAACATTACGTTAAAATTGTAGAGTCCTACTAGAGATACAGTGGTGATCTCTGCGTGATTACATAATGGGATATTTTACTGAATAAATAAAAAAATCTGTTTAAACCGTCACTTATAGCATTGAAAATAATGGACAAGTATTTTTTTTTGTAACTTTGAATATTGACAAAGATAAAACGCTTTGAAATTCAGAAGTAGGGGCTTGTGACATCATAACGTCTATAAAGTTATACCGACCGCGTGACGTTTTGTGATTTTTAGAAGCGTTCTATTTTCGTCAATTTTGGTTTACGTAACAAAAGAAAAACTTCGGATCTTATATTTTTGGATAATCTAACTTTTGGTCTATTTATATTTCAGTTAAATACCGTCATTCTAGAACTCATATTTTAATTCAAATAGTCGGACATCCACGAATAGAATGCACAGCCAGGCAAAATCACGTGCACACGCAGTTGCTACAACCTCTGCTGATAATGTACCTACATCTATTGAAGGAAAAATGTACATGCTAGCAAAAAAAAAAAAACGGTCGGAGGCGGTTCAACGGATAACGCTCAACGGATACCGCTCAAGGTCACGTTCATCTGGTAGGGAATGTAAACATGGATTGTGCCAGCACACAGGTACAGACTGAGCTACTTTTACCACTGTAGGATCTTGTCAAACAGATAGGCGAAGCGAACCAAACCGGATGCGAATCGAAGGCGGAGATGTCAAACTGGGTTCAGCGAACCGAGCTCTTGTATGAAAATACTTTCTACCGCCTTCATAACAGATTGAAGCTCACGTATGTCATTGCTAGGTCCGGAACCTAAGAACGGGAAAAAAGCCGACATAGTTTTTGCTTGTACGCGGTGTAATAACACATACATCACAACATAACGTGAGAGTGAGAGGACATCAATAATTGTTGTTCTCTCACCGAATGGCAACCAACCAACCAACCTGCGAAGACTTTACAAGTGGAAGTAAATCATCAATGCACAGTCAGTAATCCCATCATCGTTCGTTATCAACCACTACATACTGGTTGATCGCCGAAAAGGTCACTAACCGCATCGTCAGGGTAGTCACTAGCTTTTTAAAGTTTATGATCAGATTTATATACGTGTGGAAGCGGTATATTGCGTAAAAAACACGTTTAGTGTCAACAATATTATTAACCTTTTGACCGCCAGAGCAAAAGCGCTTCGCCGTGCCCTCCACGCCAAGCCGACAAATTCAATGAAATAACCTTGAAAATAGTAGGGAGTCCAAAATGTTATCGATAAACATAGTAATTTTCGTCTGAAATTTGTGAATAAACAGCTTATAACACAAAAAGAATATTTATTTAACCTCATCTCCTACTGTAAAAAACTTAAGACCACATTTATAGCAACTATCAATAAAAAAATCAACCTTTTGAGATACAAAAATACATATAAAATTGCAGCAAGTTACAGCACTATTCTCTATCAGTTACGCGGCCATTGGCATGTATACATGCCAATGGCGCGGGCAACCATCCTTTTTTATAATTTCTCGCTTCTGATTAGGGATGTGTAGCTGTATATTATTATAACTTATCGAATTTATTTATTAAGTTTATATGAACTAGGTATCATTGTGGAGTGATTATTTGTGAGTATCAAAATAATAATTATTTACAAAAAAAACAAAGAAAGTATCAATAACACAATATAGTAAAAAGACATAATTAACCTTTTTTTTTAGTCTGTAACTGTTAATTTCGGATAGATTCACAGGACTTTTGCTGTTAAACAGCCAGTATTATAGCGGGTTACCTAAGCTACCTACTACTTTAGATTTATTTTATAACTAGCTTCCGCCCGCGACTCCGTCCGCGTGGATGTCGGTCTTCGCGTGGATGGTTTATTTCTCCATTTTGAGTAACTCTGACAATGAAATCTTATAAATATTACGGCGCTGAATTCACTGCAGGTAATGCAACGTGTGTTCGCAGTTCTACAGAACAACGTCTATGAATAAAACTGAAAAATAAGATTTTTTTCTACGTATTTTTCCAGGATAATAAAAAACTTTTTCAAAAAAATATGTAACCGCCTTCAAAAAGAACCACAAAAAAGGGTAAAATAATCTACAAAATAACTTTTATTTCGGAAGTCGATGGCTTTGTTATTTTTTATTTCATTGTTTATTTTTTGCCGACGACTTTGAAGGCGGTTACATTTTTTTTTGAAAAAGTTTTTTATTTTTCTCTTTTTAGTTTAAATATTCAACCCAAATTCTTGCCAAATACATATAATATAATCCGTAGCACTGGTAATAACATCCCTCATGTACACAATAAGCTAATAAAATTCCCTATCTCAAAAACTACTGAACCGATTTTGATGAAACTTTCAGTATTCCCTAAGTGGAACGATACCTAGCACAAAAAAAAGAATGATTTAAATCGGATGTGTAGTTCCGGAGATTCGCGAACAATGAATCAGTCGATGCCTACTCCTTACTGTTAAGGAGTTGTACCTTCCATCATCAGCTCAGCTACATAAGGATGATGATTACCATAAGCAAGTACTTGAATTACTTCATAAGATTTACGAAAAACGATGCGTGGGCCTATAAAATTTGAGGGTTGCCCTCGATTTCTCCAAGAACCAATCATCAGATCCTGATTTGGTGACAATTGGACCACACGGGAAGCACCAGCTTTCAAACAAAAAAGAATCATGAAAATCGGTTCACGAAGTCGGTCGTTATGCGGTAACAAACTACTGTTAAGGAGTTGTACCTTCCATCATCAGCTCAGCTACATAAGATCATGATTCCCATACGCAAGTACTTAAATTACTTCATAAGATTTACGAAAAACGATGGGTAAGCCTATAAAATTTGAGGGTTGCCCTCGATTTCTCCAAGATCCAATCATCAGATCCTGATTTGGTGACAATGGGATCACACGGAAAGCACCAGCTTTCAAACAAAAAAAGAATCATGAAAATCGGTTCACCCAGTCGGTCGTTATGCGGTAACAAAATTAAAAAAAGATAACCTCCTCCTTTTTTGAAGTCGGTTAAAAAGTATCCTATGTTATGCCCAGGATAATAAGGAATAATTATACCAAGTTTCATCGAAATCGAACCGTTAGTTTTCACGTGATGCCTGCACAAACAGACAGACAGACAGACAGACAGACAGACAGACAGACAGACAGACAAAAATTTTTTTAATCATATATTTGGGTTTGGTATCGATCCAGCAACACCCCCCGCTTTTTATTTTTTCAATATTTTCAATGTACAGAATTGACCCTTCTACAGATTTATTATATAGTATAGATATAGATAAAAAACTAATTCATAATCAGTCTTTTATTTACTTATTTTATTTTCATCATCAAAACAACTATTATCTATACTTATAATAAATCTGTAGAGAGGCCAATTCTGTACATGAAATATTTAAGAAAAATAACTATCAAGGGGTGATAAGGGATTGCTACTGATGCCAAAAATGCAATCAGTAAAATTTTTGTCTGTCTGTCTGTCTGTCTGTCTCTCTGTCTGTCTGTCTGTCTGTATGTTCGTTATAGAAACAAAAACTACTCGACGGATTTTAACGAAATTTGGCACGATTATTCTTCATACTCCTGGGCAGGTTATAGTATACTTTTCATTACGCTACGATCAATAGGAGCAGAGCAGTGAAGGGAAATATTGGGAAAACGGGAGAAGTTACTCCATTTTTTAAGCTTCCGTCGCGTGTGCACCTTTAATGGTTAAAGCTACATAGAAATCATGTATGACGGAAATATTTTCCTTAAAATTACATAAAAATATTCCTTGACAGCATATGTCTATCTTTTATGGTTGACTCACAATAACACGTGAAACTCCCAAGCAATTCGGAGCTTTCTGATTATATTTGTCTACTGTTACGTTTACAACACTCTCACTCATCCCTAATTAAAAAAAAATAACATTATTACCTATTCAATAAAAAAGAATCATTTAAATCGGTGTAGAAACACCAAAGCTATACATGAAATACGCTAATCAGTCATCGCGCGTGAATACAGAATCATGCTATAAGGATTATTTTGGAAAAAAGCGCGCGTGCTTCATACAATATTTGGGTGTTGATGCGAATAGACGTTTAGACTGTTCGACGTTTAGACGTTTAGATTGTCTGTCAATAAGACAAACAATAATTGTTATTTACAAACCGTGCATATCAGCGCATTGAGCGTTGAGCACTTTTCTGTAATGGGTATAAAATCTTAAACTCGCGTCAGGACACGTGACCCTGACCGAAAAAGCGTAGGACGGCGCAGGGCGCTTGCGTGAATGTTCGTGTGACTTTATTATACATTCGTTGCTAGGTAACATTGTTTATAAAAGATGTACGTCACATTGGAAAATTATTGAAATAAAAAGTCAACCATTTTTGCGAGTTTTACTAAAATTTGTTCACAAGATATTTCCAACAATTACTATTCAAGTTTTCACTTCTGCCGGCACTCCCAGAGTGCAACCCGTCGTTTTTTTTTTTTGGCGTGGTAAAATCATCAAATGGGTGGGAACCCAGGGCAGGGCGGGAGGGACTGTCAGACTTGACTGACTAAAATCCACGGTGTCCTTCAATAGCCCTTTATGTACCGGGGTCACGGTAATTTGTGAGCCCCTCAACCCCGGCAGGCTTTGGCCCTCCACAGGCCCCGTCATTATGCTGACACTCCTTAAGGCGCGCCTGGAACACAACGCACCGTCGACCCGGGCATGGTCCATGGGCGGACAGCAAGTCGCCCATTACTCGCCACCCGCATGCCCGCGCCTACGGTGGCCGTAGATAGTCTGCCGACGTCGGTCGACGTGGGCGTTTACCACTGCGGCTAGGGTGGAGGGAGGACGCTGTCCTCTGCCTCACGCGGCCCGCCTCCTCCTTCGCGAGCATGACTGCTTCGCAGAAGAAGGCAATCGCTTCCCACTCAGTCTCGTCCTGCAGCATGGCCTCAACCAATGCCGGGCGCGAGAGGTCTCCGCCTATCGCAGTCGTGAGGACACGGCGGTGCTCTGCCCAAGCGGGGCAGTCCTGCACCGTATGCTCCACCGTGTCCTCCGGACGATCCTCGCAGTGGTGACACCCAGGAGTATCTTCCCTCCCTATCAGACACAGGTACCTCCCGAAACTTCCGTGTCCGGTGAAGACCTGCGTCATGCGGTAGGTCAGGACGCCGTGACGCCTATCCAGCCACTCCTCAAAGAGGGGTCTTATCGCCGCGATTGCGGCGGGCCCTTTTTTACTTTTATTCTTTGAATAGTTTATTTTTAGATTTGTTTTGTTGTTATTTATGAAATAGGTATAAGAGGTTTTGGTAGTGTTTAAATATATTATTAGTTTACATTTTATTTCTTTATAGTTGAAGCAATAGTAGGTACGAATATCAGTTATTTTGGTAGTCCACACTAATATTATAAAGAGGAAAACTTTGTTTGATTGTTTGTAATGAATAGGCTCAAAACCTACTGGACCGATTTTAAAAATTATAATTCTTCCACCATTCGAAAGCTACATTATCCACGAGTAACATAGGGTATATTTTATTTTGGAGAAAAATAGGGTTCCGTAAGATATTTGGGTTTTTCGACCACAGGGTGTAAAAAATCAACCAGAAAAGTTACTTATTTTGCGTACGCTGCCTAAACTATAAAAGATAGAACCATAAAATGTTCGAATTAATTGTTGATCTTATAAATACCTACAAAAAAGTCCGCGACACACAATATCTATCTATGTCGATTGTTTGCGATGACTGCGTCGTCGATGTTAGTGTCGGTGTCTGTGAATAGACCTGGGAATCATGTTGCTGACCGTGTATTTCCTGAGTAGGCTTTTTGCAGCGGTAACCGACATTCACGCGGGCGGAGCCGCGGGCGCCCACTAGTCTTTAAATAAAGGGAGTTGCATTAAAACTACATATTTATTTTCCAATCATTTAGTTTAATAGAGTTTACGAGTTATATTTTCAAATATTAGTTATTTATGTAGTTCAATTACCATAATTTGATATGACATAGCGACAATTTGTATCATAGGAATATTCTAATAAAGGCACTGAATAGACTTATTAGGTAATACATTTTGAAAACTGCTAAATAGGTAAAGTACAGTTTTTTAGAGATAAGTACTTATACACTTTCATATTCTTAAAATAGTTGCCTTGTAAAGTGTCACATGAAACTTAAAAATATAAAAAATCAACAATCGTATATAATTATTATGCTCATTAACAGCCTTGTACTTATTAGTAAAATGTCACATGAAAATAAAAAATATTAAAAAATCAACAATTATTATGCTCATCAACAGCTTTGTTCTTATTTGTAAAATGTCACATGAAAATAAAAAATATAAAAAAATCAACAATTGTAATAATTATTATGTTCTCTATATCTATATGTTTACTGTTGATTGTACTTACTATTAAAACATCTGATATTAAAGTAAAATTAACTTACCTCAAAATCATTTTCATTTACTGATTCCGATTCAGAAAACTCATCATCTTCAGTGCCTTCTAGAATACGCAATAGTTCTTCTGTACTAAATAACTCTTCACTTGCCATTTTTGCAATTATAATATTGGCAGATCGAAAAAAATATCGAAAAAATATTTTTTCAACTTCCCAGCCCTTAAAAACATGGCACGCGCTTACGACGTCACGAGTCCGACATCTATTCATGTCATTGGCGCAGAAGGGATTGCAATATCGGTACTGTGCTAGGGATGCGCATGATTGGCGAAAAAGACAATATTCAAATCAACAATATCGACAATATAGAAAATATGATATTATACCAAAGAATGTAGTATTTACCTTTTTTGTCAGTGACTAAGCTTATATATTTTTTTAATAGTTATTACAAAAATTAAGCGAATTTGAGTAATTTAGCTGAAATTTTAATGAAGTTACTTGAATATTACACCACATCACTAGTAGGCATGTATACATGCCATTGGCGCAAGAGAACATGTTTTTCAGCCATTAATTAAGTTATTTTTTATCATAAATATTTGAATAACTATTTTGCAATTTTGTTCATTGTGTACAATTATATGTAATAACTGGGGATTCAGTTCTTAAGATATATCAATAAAACACGTTAAAGTAATGATTTAATATGTTTATTTTGTATTTTTCTATGATCTGTTTCTTGGCATCTATAGATGTCGGTGGCGCACAGGGCACGCTTGCGCATGGCATCTATACATGCCATTGGCGTTCAAAAGGTTAATATGATAATACATAAATAAATAATAAAATAAATAAATAAATATTCCACAACTATCACACAACGCCATCTAGTCACAAGCTAAGCGAAGCTTGTGTTATGGGTACTAGACAACTGATAAACTTACTTACATATTTCTAAATACTTACATATTATAGATAAATTACACCCAGACACAGAACAAATGATCGTGCTCATCACACAAACATTTGTCCTGGGTGGGAATCGAACCCACGACCTCGGGCATAGCAGTCAGGGTCACTAACCACTAGACCAACAGGCCTGTCTGACATACATTGCCATACATAAATTCACGCCTTTTTCCCATGGGATTCATACATTTGGTCATACAAGCACACCTGTTGCAAGAACTACGCACTAGAAGTCAGTGTAGGCTTTCCCAAAGACATTAAAATATACGGCGACATTTAAGTGTTAAACAGATGTTTAACATTTTGGATTACGACGATTTGAGTTCATTGACATAAAATCAGTTTCGTTATTCAAGGGAAGTCACTCTGAAAGCATTTGTACGGCTTCGGATTGTTCTAAGTATCTTGCGGCTGCGAAGACGGTGTATGAAAGGAATTTTAAGCGGAATACCTAAGTTGGTTAAAGTCTGTAACTGAAATTGAAACTGTCGGGGTACGTAGCAGTGTTTTGGAGGATAGATTACAGTTTATGTTTAACACAATTACTATCAAGATAACTATAACTGTGTCTCATTCTCAAACTCACTCTTTTAATGTTAAAATGTGAATGCCATATTGACGACTATGATACTAGTAATTACGACGACGATCCTCGTGGTTGCACCCGCTGCTCTTCTCCTATTGGTCGTAGAGTTATATTATATAGCCTTCATCGATAAATAGACTATCCAACACAGAAGGATATTTTCAATTCGAATGAATAGTTCCTGAGATTAGCGCGTTCAACCAAACAAAATCTGCAGCATTGTAATATTAGTATAATATACTAGCTGTTCCCTGCCACGCTTCGCTGTGGCACAAAAAACTCTTTTTTCGCGGTCGCGGATATGTGACTGATGCAAAAAATAGATAAAAACAATCCTTGATGCGGATTATATATCATGCTAAAATTTCAGCTCAATCGGTGCAGAGCTTTTTGAGTTTTTGAAGCGTACACAAACCAACATAACATTTTTATATATATAGATAGATAGATGACTTAATACAACCTGCTAACCCGATACACAAAACCACATTGAAAAGAATCTATACATATATTTTATTTAGATTCTTTATGCACATGATGCAAAGACTGTCCTTTATACGAAAATTACGCGGACTTTGGAATTATGGATTCTTGTTTTACTTATTATTGCATTCATCATCTTCTCACCCTTATCCCAGTTAACTTGGGGTCGGCGCGACGTTTTTTTCTCCCATTCTGCCCTATAGGTCGTCACAAGTTCATTTACTCCTTTTTCTTTCATATCATTCCTTAGAAAATCCATATATCTTTTCTTTGGTCTTCCTCTTCCTCTACATACATCAACATTCATGCTCATCACTCTCTTATTGCCTTCAAAGGGTGAAAATAATTATAAAATCCAAGTAAACGTTTCCTTGCAACTTATCATAGTTAAAATCTGATAACAACTCTTTAATACAAAGAGAGATAAGAGTCTCGCTTCCCACTCGAGTGTTCAGACATATAAGTAACATTTTACAGTCAACCTGTTGATCAACTTTTATTTATTCAACAACCTTTCCCTGAATTGAATTTGAAGCCTCGAGGTTATAGAACTTTCGAGGTTTAAACAAGAAGATAAACGTAAGGGTGCCTTTCCACCAGAGATGTGCTATGTAGCTGTGCTGCGAGAATGTTAAAGCTGAGCTACGAAACTGTGTGACCGTTTCCACTGATGCTACGCTATGTAGCGGTGCGAGTAAGATGTGCTATGAAGATGCGCAGCAAGACGGCCCATAGCACGCATCCATAGCACACATATTTCCATATAAAAAACACATCTTAGTTGAATCCGTTTCCACCAGTGCTGTGCTATGTAAACCAATGAATATGATTGGTGGATATCAAACGCATCTCTGTTGGAAAAGCAGCCTTAAGTGTAAGTAAATTGGTGGTCTAAGGACACTGAAGAGTTGTGTTACTAAGACTCTGCTGTCCGTCTGTCTGTGTAAATTAACTTAAAGTACATTATGTCTTAAAAAATTATGCAAATAATTAGGGGAACCTAGTTTTTTCCGTAGACACATTGCAATACAACAGTAAAGTCAGACAGTTGACCTTGAGTACGGCAACAGACATAAGGAACAGTCAACAACCAACCTGTTGATTACGTTTTATTTATTCAAGAACTTACTCTACTGAACCAGGAATATTACCCATTGGGTAAAACAAGGTAATACGCCCTAGTTGATAAAACGCCCCATCATTCTAGCAATCAAACTTACTGCTGGGAACCACACGCGAGTGCTAGCGTATAATTTACCGTCGGCCTCGGCTATGCATGCTTTTTTTTAAATTAAAATCATCAAACGAGTTCTTACTACCCAGAGCGGGACGGGAGGGACTGTCAGACTTGTACTTACTAAAATCCACGGTGATTTTTCAATAGCAATGTTCTAGGGTCAGGGTCACGGTTACCTGATGAGCGGCTATATATGCTCACAGTGGCCAAAATTGCATATAAATCCGAGCAAAAAGTTTGAATGCTAGAATGATGGGGCGTTTTGTCAACTAGGGCGTATTACCTTGTTATTCTCTAAAGGCTTTGTCAAACAGACAGGCGTCGCGAATGCGAAGCGTGACGTTTTTATTTGTAATGTATGGAATTGTTTGAATCCAGTCACATAGAACAGCGAAAGCGATCCGATAGCGTGACAGAACTATCGGACTGACGTCTCGCTTCGGTTCGGTATCGCTTCGGAAACGCTTTGCTTTCGCCAGTCTGTTAGACAAAGGCATAAGAGATAACAGACTGAAATTACTTTAACACGTTGTAAGGTTTCCTCGAGAAAATACGAAGTAATCTAGTTGCCTCTTGAGCATTGAATTAATTTCATAGTTGATTTTATTGCGGCTTCGTAATCATAATCTGGTACAAAGTTAATGAAAATAGGCTTCTATTCTGCAAGTGACAGCCTTTTGTATTGTCTACGCGAGCTATAATACGACATCGCTTTCTTTAGCCAACGACGTTGTCCTTTTTATATTATTTTCGCTTCAATACACGGTATAAATTGTAAAGGACATCAAAGTACAAACGGATAGTTGAAAAAGTGAAATAGTTTTTCTTTTTCTATTGGAATTATACTATTTGAATAGGCTAGATGACAGCAAAACCAGTAATCTATTTATTCCATCAATTAGAGACTTGACAATTATGGACACGTATTTTTTTTAAGTCAAGGAATTTTGACAAAGATAAAACGCGTCGAACCAAGGCAGTCTTCGCACTAAAATTATACCACGGCGTGTCGTAATGTGACTACCCACCCCACATAACCACCAGAACAACATGGATGGGAAGACGCTGCAGCGTGTCATGGAGGTTAAGGACTTATGCATACATTTTACCAGCGATCTACAGTTTCGCAAACACGTGGTTCAAGTTAGAAAAAAGGCTTACAGAAACCTGGGATTTATGCTGCGTCAGGAAAATGACTTCACAAACAACATTGAGGGCTTTGTATGAGGCTCTTGTGAGGAGTCATCTCGAGTACAATGCGGCCGTCTGGAGTCCGAGTGAAATTGAATACAAAAACATGGTCGAACGAATACAGAATAAATTCGCCAGATTTATTTATTTAAAGCTGTATGGGAGATACCCGGGATACCAGTCACTGTATCCTACCCTATTTTGGGCGTGAAGTGGCACTGGCAACATACATTTTCAAAGTTTTAAGAAATGTTATACAAAACTCAGTCATAATAACAGAAATAGCTGCTCGTAGTTCCGACGGCGCGCACTTACCTGCTGGGGCGCGCATCGCTGACTCGTGCGCTAGGCACCCTCAACCCGGCGGATGTCATATATATTTTCAACTGTACACTGAGTGAGTTCACAAGGGCCACATATTGTGTAGCATGTAAGGTATTGTTAGTCATATACATTTTAAGTTACTTTGTCGAATTATTTTTAACAACTGTAATGACAAAGGAGACATGTGTGATAAATATAAATAAATAAGAATTTTACCCTGGTTGCTTGTGAATTTTAGGGTCGATTAATGGTTATGTTTGTATGACCGTGATTCCAAACTGTATTTTGAAAGGAATAGCAATATATTTATGCAACAGTATATATATTCCCACTGCTGGGACACAGGCCTCATCTCTATGAGTTGTCACATGTCTTCGAATTTTGATCCGTGGACATACGTGGTTTCGTCACGATATTTTTCTACATCGTTTTGAGAGCTAGGCAATTTGACTGTATCAATAAAATGCAAAAATTAAGATACAGACAGTTTTGAAAAATAATGAACACGTGTTTTTTTCTTTTGTTAAACCAATGCATATTTACAAAGATACTCGTATAACGCATCAAAATTCGAGAGTGTCGTCAGAAGCAAGTAAAAACGTTACAATCAAGTAACGTTTTGCCAACTTTTAAAGTGGTAACTTCTGTAATTTTGGTTTACGTGACAAAAGAAAAAAACACGAGTCAAATATTTTTTGATAATTTAACTGTCTGAGTAATTAGTTTTTTTCACCCTATTACAAAAAGTAACATGGGTTCAGACGAACGACTTACAACTCGTAAGTCGGGCCACACCACAGGGCCACCACTGTTTTACCGTAACGCACGTAGTTATTCCTTGAAATAATAGTGTGGGACATTTGGCTAGCTTACAACCTGTTACTCAACAGTACGATAAAGGAATCGATGCTGTGCTGTACGAGTAACCGACCAAAGTCACGTAGTGAAGCGACGTTGTGTTTCGGGAAGTCCAACGTTTGCATGTCATGTGTTCAGATTGATGTGGACACATGGCCGACGGCTAGTCGATTTGGTCGGTGGGTACGTCGAACGCTGGGAAAATAGAGGGGGCTTTAACTACCGCAGCGTTTAAGTCGTTTGTCTACATGCAGTCTTATTGTTTGTTAAGCTCTTGTGAGTACGTGTTCGCTTTCGATTGTTACATGTTCTATCTAGATTGCTTCTAGACAATGTTTCACTCTTTATATATTTTATGGTTGTATTGATAATCAACAGGGTGTAAAAGGACTCATAGCATAGTTAACCAAGTATTTTGATCTTCGATTCTGGGATTAAAATTCGACCATCGCCATTGATTGCGGGATATTTTATTAGTATATTAATTTATCGATTAGACAGAATCATTTTCTTGTATATCCAGGCCTCATGCTCGCTCCGTCTTGGTCTAATTGAGCAGCTGCCTAGCTTTTTCCCAACTATGTTGGGGTCGGCTTCCAGTCGAACTGGATGCAGCTGAATATCAGTATTTTAAATGGATGACTACTTATCTGACCTCCACGACTGAGTTATTGGGTAATACGAGTACCTCTTGGTAAGATTGTTGTCAAACTTTCGAGTTTCTAACAGACTCTCAACAATTAAGAGCTTTACAAGGTTTCCGAGGCTTTTTTTTTATCGTGGTAAAATCATCAAATGAGTCCTAGAGAGGAGAAAACTTGTTTTTTTTTTTTTTTTTTTTTTTTTTATCGTGGTAAAATCATCAAATGAGTCCTCCCACCCAGGGCAGGGCGGGAGGGACTGTCAGACTTGTACTGACTAAAATCCACGGTGTCCTTCACGAGCCCTTTACGTACCGGGGTTACGGTGATGGGTAAGTCCCGCGACCCCGGCAGGCTCTGGCCCTCTACAGGCCCCGTCAATTTGCTGACACTCTTTGAGGCGCGCGTGGAACACAACGCGCCGTCGACCCGGGCATGGTCCATGGTCGGACAGCAAGTCGCCCATTACTCGCTGCCCGCATGCCCGCGCCTACGGTGGCCGGAGATCGTCCTGTGACGTCCGACGCCGTGGGCGTCTACCACTGCGGCTGGGATGGAGGGAGGACGCTGTCCTCTCCCTCAGGCGGCCCGCCTCCTCCTTCACGAGCATGACTGCTTCGCAGAAGGAGGCGACCGCTTCCCACTCCGTCTCGCCCCGCAGCATGGCCTCGACCAATGCCGGGCGCGAGAGGTCTCCGCCTATCGCCGTCGTGAGGACACGGCGGTGCTCTGCCCAAGCGGGGCAGTCCTGCACCGTATGCTCCACCGTGTCCTCCGGACGATCCTCGCAGTGGTGACACCCAGGCGTTTCTTCCCTCCCTATCAGACACAGGAACCTCCCGAAACTTCCGTGTCCGGTGAGGACCTGCGTCATGCGGAAGGTAAGGACGCCGTGACGCCTATCCAGCCACTCCTCAAAGAGGGGTCTTACCGCCGCGATTGCGGCGTGCCCGGACCTCGGTTGCGACAGTCGCTCCCTCCATACTGCCCTGAGATCGCGCCGGAGCTCTTCCCGCCGCGCCTCGACCTGTCGAGGCAGCGGGGATTCGCCCCGGCGCTGCGCCTCCACGCGCCATTCGTAGACGCGCTGGAGGGCAGTCGCCTCCAGATCCCAGGGCAGCAATCCCGCTAGGAGGTTGGCTGATTCGCCGGCGATCGTGCGGTATCCCCGGATCATCCGGATAGCCATGACCCTCTGGCATGCGACCAGCTTGAGTGGTCGCGTCCGGATGCTTAGGGCCCACACAGGGGCCCCGTAGAGGGCCATGGACCGCACGACACCGGCGTACAGCCTCCGGCAGGAGGCGTTTGGCCCGCCGAGATTGGGCAGGAGTCGCCTGAGGGCGCCTGCTGCCCGGTTCAGCTTTGGGGCCAAACGTAGGAAGTGCTCCCTAAAGTTCCACCGGCTGTCGAGGACGAGTCCCAGGTACTTCATCGTCCTCCCGACGCCGATGCGAACCCCCTCCACCGTAATGTGGGACTCTGAACGTGGCGCGTTCAGACGGCCATGAAAGCACATGGCCTCTGTTTTATGCAGCGCCACGTCGAGTCCCAACTGCCGGATCCTCTGAGCGACTGTCGCCACCGCTTGCGTCGCCAGGTCGGCCGCCGCCTGGTGCGACTCTCCCTCCGCCAGGACGAGCGTGTCGTCGGCGTAACATATTACGCCGACGCCGTCAGGGAGGTCGCCGCGCAGCACCCAGTCGTAGCCGATGTTCCACAGGAGCGGCCCCAAGACCGATCCCTGTGGAACACCGCACGACATCTCTCGCCGGTTCCACTCTCCCCGGTGACCGGGGTAGATGACGGCCCTGTCCGTCAGGTAGTCCTCGACTGTGCGACGGAGGTAGGTCGGCACCCGGTGATACCGGAGTGCCTCCCTTATGCAACTCCAGGGCAGGGTGTTGAAGGCGTTGGTGATGTCCAAGGACACCGCCAAGACGACCCTGCCCCGGGATACCGCATCCCCCGTCGTGAGGGCTCTCACGCGCATGATGGCGTCCACCGTCGAGCGCCCCCTCCGGAAGCCAAACTGGCTCTCCGAGAGGTCCGGGCCCACCCGATTCAGGTGCCCGACGAGGCGGTCTGCAATTACTCTTTCAAAGAGCTTGCCCACCTCGTCGAGCAGCACGATGGGCCGGAATGCGGACGGAGAGTCCGCAGGGCGCCCGGGCTTCTGGATCAGGACCAGTTTCCCCGTCTTCCAAGGAAGCGGGAACTGGCCCCTCTCCAGGCATGCGCTAAAGAGCCCCCCCAGTCGAGGCCCGAGAGTCCCCGAGGCCAGGACCCAGGCTTTTCCTGGCAGGCCGTCGGGTCCTGGGGCGGTATTTTTGGCCTTGAGCCGTTGTACCGCCACTCTCAGGTCTACCTCGGTCACCTCTGGAGCGTCGTAGACATCGCCGTCGCTGTGGTCCGCGTTTGCGTCAGCTTCACCGTCGGATTCCGTCGGAGACGGAGCCATGGGCGGGGGAGTATGCTCTCCCCGCGATGGGAACAGGGCGCTCACCACGTCCTCCGCGAACTGAGGCTGGAGACTCTGCGTCAACGGGGGAGCCCAGGGGCGGAGCTTTTGTCTCACCCACTTATAGGGTCGGCCCCATGGGTCCCCGTCCAGGGTCTCCAGCATCTCCTTGCGGGCCAATTCCTTGGCCCGCCAGATCTCGTCGCGGAGGGCGGTCTTCGCTGCCCTGTAGCCCTCGTACAGCTCCGCCTCTACGGTCGCCGCATCCGGAGGTCGGGTGCGGCGCCTGCGGAATCTGGTGTACCGGCGTCGCGCGGCCACGCACGCCTCGCGCAGCGATGTAAGCTCGCGCGACCACCAGTACAGCTGACGCCGGGCGCGTCCTTGCCGGACCCGGGGCATGGCCATGTCACAGATCTCCGACATGGCCTCCCGGAACCACTCCGCCTCGTCGTTTATGTCGGCAGGCCTGTCCGGTGGTGACACCCAGGCCTGCACGATCGAGGCTTCCAGGAATAGCTCCCGGTCCAGCTGCTTCAGCGCCCATCGCGGACCACTTGGGTTCCGTCGGACCGGCGCGTCTGAGGTCTGGGCGGAGACGTCGAACCGGATATACCGGTGATCGGAGTAGGTCTCCACCTCCTCTACAACGCGCCAGTCGGTGACGCGCGGCGACAGGGCGGCGCTGGCGAACGTAACGTCCACCACCGACTCGCCCCTCCACCGCACGCACGTGGGGACAGAACCCTGGTTCTCGATGACCAGGCGAGAAAACTTGATATGATATAAATGGACGACCTGGACCCATCCACAGACCAACTTCGGCAAGCACAGCTTAACCTTAAAGATCGACTTGTGCTCCTGTTATTTTTCAGCCACAAGATCTTTTTCTTTTTCTTTTCATAAATAATTTTACAAACATAATCTTCAAAGCAGCCACGTAAAAACAAGTACATTAAAAACGTAATATCATAATAGCATTTTATCGAGGCGATGTGCCTCTGTTTGCTTCCCATTCTATTGTAAATTGTCATTTTATCGCTAACTTTCCTCTTCATTTTTCTGTCGGCGTGGAAAATAATATAATGAAAATCAAGCGTGCGATACACAGGGGATCCTTGCTTTTTAACATCACAAGCTCGCGCTGTATAATGAGATTGTATGAGTAAAAAAAGCACAGTATTGTTATCAGCACTTTTTATGTTTGTTAACATTTCCGTGAGCTGATGGTAAAGTTTTAACTAAGGAGACTAATTAAAAAAAAACGTTTCTCATTGTGAAAATTTTACCATTTGCTGAAAATAACGAGTTATTTTTCGTTCCGTGTTTTCAATTCGTAAACGGACGTTTGTTGCGTTCATTTCGACTGTTCTTAATGTGCTGTAATTTGCCTTTGTTCGAATGTGATACAGGGAAATGATATGTTTTCAGTTTGTAATAACGTTCTACATGTTATGTGCATTCTCTATTTAATTTCGGTTTGCAAGAATCACAGCTTTTAGGCCTTCATACATGATATGGGTCGGTATTATCCCGCGGGAACATCAAACCGAGATGAAAGGTATAATCTATGTGTCAATCTAGGTTAAAAACTATCTGTGTACCAAACAACTAAATCCGTTCAATATTTTTGTTTGAAAGGTATTTACGAGTAAACAAAACATCTATTGTAAAAAACGTTTCCATGTTTAATATTAATAATTTACTAAAGATTCAGGCCTATGAAAGAATTTTACGATTATGAAAACTAATTTTACAATGTGTAACAACAATTTTTTTCTCTTTAAAACAAAAGTGCATAATTAAATTCTACTGCAGAATAATAACTCTAAATATTCAAATCCAACAATTTCTCGAGTAAACTATGAGAGCCATTTAAAAGAACTGTGGGTAAGAAAACTTCCTAATGATTCACTTTGTGAATTTCCAGTCACATTAGCAATTCTTATAATATTCATAAAATGGTACAACCAGAATTGCGTGTCAAATCTACACATAGACATATAGCGTGAACTGAACTTTCGTCTATGTTCAGATAATAACAAGTAAGGTATATACAATCGCAATATTTGGTACATAATAAACAATCATGCACGTGCGTACTCGTTTCACCCAAATACAAACCACACCTCATCCACGCAAACACTCACGCACACACTAACACACTCTCACACACACTTCCAAAACCACCAAACCTTTCCTTCAACATTATTGTTACACATTTACCGCATTTACCTAATAGTTTGTCAACTTTGTTTTTCTTGTTGTTTGTTTTTCTCAATTTAAAATTTCATCGGTTTCCTTCGTAATGATGTAATTAGTTTAGTAAAAGCTTAAATATTAAACGTCGCATAGGATGTGACTGGACTCCACGACACAGGGTGCCCTTGTGTGGAGTCCAGAGAATATGTAAATATCTAGCTAAGCCTTTGTCAAACAGATAGGCGAGTCCGAAGCGATAAAGAAACGATACGAGACGTCAGTCCGATAGTTCGGTCACGCTATCGGATCGCTTTCGCTTTTCTATGTGACTGGATTCAAACAATTCCATACATTACAAATATAAACGCATCGCTTCGCATTCGCCACGCCTGTCTGTTTGACAAAGGATCAACGACGTTGTTAAAATCTTAGCTAAAAAGACGTTGCTCGAAATTCAAAAAGTGAATCACTTTTAGGAAGGTTGCTTATAGTAGCTGTTTTAGACTGCTGTATTTTTGTTTCGTTGGTAAAAGATAAAGCGTTGCTCCGTGGTAATTCGGCTTTACTCGTGCTTGTTTCGGCGAAGTAATTACGTATTCAGTTTACTTAGTCAGGTTAACCAATTAACCGATTGCATGACATAATTAGGTGTAATTTACTGTAAATAATGCTGATTTCAACGCTTCGAATCTCAAATGACAGAAATCAATACACAATTGAGCCTTTAATTAATGCTTAGGCTACTCTAAGTGGCAATTAACTCTATTAATGGACCAGAGAGCAATAATCTCTTGACCTGGCGTTTAAGTTGATCATTAGGCAGCGAATTGCGATTCTACTGGAAGAGCGAGACGAAATACACGTGGTATTACTGATGTACTTTGTAGCCGTACACATGAGCTTTAATTTCTTAATTTTATTCGCTCATGTGTCGCAGATCGCGTCGCGACCTAGTGTGGCCTTGGCTTTAAGCCGATTGCCTGTACCGCATGATGCAGCGCGGGAGTACGTATTCTTACGTTGTTTAAAAGTATGTTTCTTTGTATGGAAAACACGCGTAGTACAACACAAAAAAAGGGTTCACGCATGTGTGTATTACTTCGTCGCCCTGCACTCTGCTGCGTGATGCAGGGCAATGTGCAAATTGTCTAACTAGAACTGTTTCTGTTGTTCTGGCAAAACTGAGCCACTTATTCATTATCATAATTAGTCTATCGGGTCCACTGTTGGACCTAGACTTCTTCAATCACACGCCATTAAAACACACTGGCGAGTGCAGCTGCTACCAGTCATCCTTTTTTTTATTGTGGTAAAATCATCCTATAAGCCTTCGCACTCAGGGCGGGACGAGTCACGGGAGGGACTGTCAGACTTGTACTGACTAAAATCCACGGTTATAGTTTAATGGCCCTGTACGTTCCAGGGTCACGGTTACCTGATGAGACAGTCCCGCGACCCCGGCATACTAGTTACCTTGTGAAGACCCTCGTTCCTCCTTACCTGGAGGTTCTTAGTTTTTAGATTGCTTTCTCTTACACAAGAACATGTCTTACAAAACTGATAACTTCAGAATTTTATTTATTTCTTATAAATAAGAATTTTATTTATTACTTACTAGCTTCCGCCCGCGACTCCGTCCACGCGGATGTCGGTCTTCGCGTGGATGCTTTATTTCTCCATTCTGAGTAACTCTGACAATGACATCTTATAAATATATGGCTAAGCCTATAATAATTAAGGAGATACCGCAATTGAGCTACTGCTGTTGAGCTCGCGTTCGCTGCGTAACTGAAAAATAAGATTTTTTTTCTAGGTATTTTTCTAGGATAAAAAGTATCCTATTTTATGCCCAGGATAATAAGTTATAATTATACCAAGTTTCATCGAAATCGAACCGTTAGTTTTCACGTGATGCCTGCATATACAGACAGACAGACAGACAAACATTTTTTTTAATCACATATTTGGGTTTGGTATCGATCCAGCCCCCCGCTATTTATTTTCATTTTTATTTACAGATTTATTATACATATGTATAGATAAATAACATTCTGTCACATCTATAACAAAAATAAATAATAGCTAAATGTGTGGTTGAACGGTATACTCGAGAACAGCTGTGCTAATTCTTTGTAGAATTTGCTGTATTTGTGATTGGGCAGTGTATGAAAATTACACCCTATTTTTCACTTCACATTTTCTTCGTTAGTAAATACCCATGCGAAACTGGAACACGTCGCTAGTTTCCAATAAATGAACTAATAAAAATAACTAGAGCATTTTTCGGATATTTCATTGCGTAGTTACTCTAAATACTGCTCAATTTACACTACCGTGGAATGGAAGCTATTTTTTATTCTCGGTAACTAACAAAGCATAATGAACTTTATAATAATTTTGTAATGAATAAACTAGATAAGAGATTTAACTGCGAAAATTCTCGAGTATGCGCTAGAATTCTCGACATATTTTCTGGTTCTTTCTAGTTTGTACGTTGTGCAATGTGTATAATTGTAAGCTTTCGAAAAACAAAATTACTGCCAAAGGTGCGGTTTGGTAAAGCACGTTTTGAGAACAAATAGGTGATATTATGTACGAGTAATGTGACATTTTTTTAAGTAAACATTGGCCCACACTAGGAATTTCTCCTGTATTGTCTGTATTCAAACAACATAGAAACTCACAAACACAAACACTTAGACCCGGAACAACTCCCTGCAGGACATACAAATATTTGTTCCGTGCGGGGATCGAACCCGTGACACGCTGCATAGCAGTCGATCTCTCAAACACTGGGATAACCAACCATGCCGCGTTTAAATTGAGTCTTACAACGCCTACACATTGGGAGCTTCCAGAGGTGTGGTAAAGCGCGTTTTGTGAACAAAGAGGTGTTACGTGCGACAGGCAAGCGCAGTGTGCAACTGTGTGCGTTCGTAGATGTTCCGATACCATCAAAGTATCGATACCTACTCGTATCAGTAATCTAAAATTATCGATACTACTCATATAAATACTCTTAAAGTATCGATACTTACTTTATATTGATCAAGGTAATGTTAAAAGAAAACAAAAATTTCGTGAGGATAAAAATTAAAAGTCAAATAGTTAAGAATTTTTTATTTAATTAACAAAAAATATTTCTTGTTATTAAACAATTTATACATTAAACCAAAAACTCTTTAGCGTCAAGTTTGCCCAAAAACAGTAACTGCTTCAGGTACAATCTGTTCTTTGTTTGCGATATTTAAACAGACGAGGAAATATAAATTTCAGTTGCAGATGGGTTGTTTATAAGGGAAACTACTGGATTTGACAAATAAAGAGAAACTTCATCGCCTTGATGAGATTTCTTTTTGTGTCCATTTTAAATAAGGTCAGTCTTTCTGATTTGATTCGATACCGAGTAAGTGTCGCAAGATTGATTCGATGCATTAGTATTTGGTATCGAATCAAAACTATCGAGTACCTACTCGTATTTACTAGTATCGGAATGTTCCTCGTTTGGGGGCAACGTAACACCGAGCGTCTAATGGTCCTGCGCGGGCTTGTATCCTCATCGTGCGCGGGCTTACGAGTACAATCACGACGAGCGCTGTATTTAAAATTACTCGCGGCGGCGTTGCGAAAACATAAAAATGTACTGATATTTTCACCTCACACACTTAAATAGAATTCGGTCCAGTGCTATAGCAGCCTATAACTTCACTAAAACATCGCCAACTTACATAACTGTCCGCGCAGTTGGATGCAGTTGTGAAAACTCCCGAACTAGTTTTTACCGCGTACCAGAGACGCCAACAATTTCCTACAACGTAGAAATGAAGGAAATTCACTGTTTAAGAATTCACTTTGCTTTATTGAATGCCTTTCAGGTTTGGTATAAAGAGTTACGATTTTATTGTGTGTGTTTGAAAAGTAAGAACAAAAGATTCACTGTTGAGTCTTTTGTTCACATAAATCATAAATATTGCAATGCCTGAAACTGCACAAACAATGCCATAAACAGTAACTAAAAAGTTACATTGTTTTTTTCCCAATAGCATTGCATATCTATAAAATAGAATTACAGTATTGCAAAAACAATAGTTAAAACGGAATATTATATACGGAATATTGATACAATACAAATAAAACCAGTGGTAAAAAATGACTCAAAAGGCCAGTTCTATGTAATAAATTCCAAAGCTACAAAAAAATAATAATACACAATGCATTTGATACCACCAAAAGCAAAAAACTACCGAAATATCCCGTTTCACAGGTATTAAAGTGAACAATGTTGAAAATTCGAACCATTTTGTTGGCGGTGCATATTATGTGTTAGCTAACTGAGTGCTAAGAACACCACTCAATTTAACTTTGTGGCATTAAATCAATTGATTGAACACTACCTCTACACAACTTTGATATCGACCGAAGCTACTTATAACTTCGGTTTGATGTTTGTGTACGTCGAGTGTCGGTCGTTGAAGTACACAATTTCCTTTGTTGCGACTATGGTTGCAATTATATTCCCGGGACATTCAAACAATTTGACGTTATGATTAAAAAATAAGAAAATATTTTTACTTATATTTGAGTAAAAAAGAAAAATAACAATGGGGAGCAACAACGCTCAACGAACGACTAAAAGCGTATAAGAAAAGTGTGTGTATATTTTTAAGGCACTTTAATTTTGCACAAATAAGAATTAAAGTGTTCAATTTGTTTCTAAATGATTAAACGTGAATCACTGCAATTAATTGCTGCTTATGTTTTTTAGTATCGTATTTGTTGGCTAGAGACGAGACAATCATGAGGCTCAATCTTCAGAAACTGCTGGATATAATAAACAGTACAGTAGGCTATTTTACTCAAAAAAAAATATTAGTCCAAAAACTAGATTATCAAAAAACTTTTGACCCGCATTTTTTCTTTTGCCAAATAAACCAAAATTGACGAAGATACAACGCTTCTAAAATTCACAAAACGTCATTCGGTCGGTACAATTTTACAAGCGTTATTTGTCGATTATTTTTAATATTCTAACTGATGGTCCAAACAAATTCTCAATTTATATATGCAGTAAATGCCCTATTACTAGATCCAGCTTCCTTTAACATTTTTACAACGTACTGCCTACTCTAGCAAATTTATCAAGGTAAACTGCGCTCTCGAAGGCTCCCCACGCATTGACTTGTGCTTCCTTTTTGCCGAGCAAGACAAAAGAGTATTCAACAGCTAGGCGGCGAGTGTGTCGTCACGGTAAGTGTTTTCCCGGGTTAAATTCGCATTGGACTCAAAGTCGGGGTGATTGTTTTACGAATGAATGAACAGGTGGAATTACACTGCTGGCGCAAATAAATGGGTCAGTACGGAGTTAGCTTAATTGCAGCTGGAACTCATTAATATTATATTGAGACGTTATATTTTTCTCTAGATGCAATGATTAGCAGTGGCGTAGCGAGACCAAATCTAAGAGGGGGCAAATCGCATCTGCGAGTTCATTTTCTTTCGGTCGCAGGACTCACGAAGTACCGTGACCCCGTAAAGGGCTATTGAAGGACAGTGTGGATTTTAGTCAGTACGAGTTTGGCAGTCCCTTCCACCTCCCCTCACAACCAGGGCAGAGCGGGAGGGAGCTTTGCCCTGGGTGGGAAGGGTTATTTGATGATTTTAACACATCAAAAAAATATGCAATGATAAGCATAGTTTTTACATGCCTGCGCGCGAGGCCGGGGGTTAGGGTCCGTTTCACCCCCGTGTAGCTCGCCACTGATGATAAGTGTCACTGATTTATAGGTTTATAAAAACTTATAACGACTCTTATAGTGGCCTAGTATCATCATTTACAATTCAGATTCAAATGTAGTAGATACAGGTATTTGACAATATAAAAGCACCTAACATGAACTCTATGGGTCACAGCAATTTTACAATAAACGCAATTAGATTGCATTTTAGAAAGAAAATCTTACTTAATACAAATGTGAGAGTAACTTCGTCCGACTGCATAAACTTCCTTTCTAAAGAAAAAGTCTAGTAAAATAAAATACAAAAAAAAAATACACATGAGTTGGTACACTTTATTCTATAGTAGTTTTTTTTTTATTAATATGTAACTCTAGTCGTGACTTCTCGTGACGTTTAGCAACGTTGCTCAAAATAGTGCGTCATTTTCAGTTGACGTGCAGTTAGAGTGACTTCCTGTTTGTAAAATCCAACGTATTTCTTCATATTTTTACCTGGTCGATACGTTTAAGCTGTAGTTAATTAAGATATATGTTAGGTCTTTAAAAATATTTGACCCATATTTTATTACAAAAATAAGAAACTTTCAAACAAGTCCATGTTTAATTTTTCGTAGTTCTGACGTCACGAGCACCCAAACCCGAGTTCTGACCCCTTTTATCATTTACAAAATTCATTGAATAAAAAATTTTCTATTATTTATCATTTTTTATTTTATTAATCTAATTGACTAATTATATTAGCAATTGTCATAATTCCTGTTCTCAGAGCAAAATGTAGATTTGAATTTCTCGCTTTGTGAAGCGTCAAGCGTACTCAATTAGCTTTACAATCATTGCACAATATCCATTCGTAGACGAATTCACCCACACGGAAATCTAGTTTCAGTTTAAATGGACTAAACGCAACATTAATTGATTGTGGAATAGTTAATAATTGTACGAGACGCCGTTGTTGTGACAAATAGGAGACCCTATACAACATTTTTTTTACTATATGCGAAACCAGAATACAGTTTTTTCAGAATCTGTTACTGATTCGATTCCAATAATTTTTACACCATGTTATATTTTTATCCAAAAATATTTTAATTCAATTTTATCACAATTTAATTACGTCACAATCGTCGTACAGTTAGGTATTTATTGCCAAACTATTATCACTGTGTGTACGACACAGGAGGCGCGAGTTGAGTACCGTGAACCGCCCCGAAATGAGCTATTGCAATGCCTTTAAACCAGAAGATTTGATGCTAATCTTGGTCAATAATAAAACAATATTTTCTTGCGGTTGTTCTTTTTATTTAAAATCGATTTGGAAAGGTATGCCAAAACTTAGAATCAAGCAAATATTTAACATAATTATAAAAAAAACGTAACTTACAAACAATACAGTGTTAAAAGTAAAATTGTTACAAATTCTAATTTGGCAAAATCTAAATCTGGCTATAAGTGATTTATTACTTTGTAACTACAATATACTCACAGTGATTGGCTTGAAAGCAAACCTCATAAATACGTTAGTATTGCTGTCGTTCGTGAGTGACGTGCATTAAATTATATACTGATGCATTAAGGCGTCACATACATGTTTGATTCGCCTTTCGTGGGACTTTGTAGACTAAACTTTACTACAGTTAATTGACTGTTTAAGTAAACGAAAAGGAAGTTTTTACGCAGTTATACTAGCTACTTTCGATGTTGTGATGCAAATGATGAAAAAAAAATATGCCCAACAAAATCCTTTTACCATAAAAGCTAATAAATGGATGGACAATCCACCTTTCACTAATTAAGTCCAATGGAACGTAGCTCGAATAATGCTCTCAGCAATGCAATATTAAATTTGAACGCTGGAAAAAAAGGGTTCACAGAGGGCTCTCCCTCGGTATGCAGCATCCAATATAAGCGGCGGGCGTCGACACTGAGTGCATTCATGTGTTAAACAATACTGTGAATCTGTCATGACAGAGCTGAGCGACACCGTGCACGGTTCAGCAAAAAAAGTTTGCGCTTTGAACTCGAAACGATAATGCAAACACGTAATATTAACACTGCTTAAAACAAACAGTACGGGTTTATAGATAGATAGATAGAATACATTTTAATATGCACACCATATAAATTATTGGTACAGAGTATGTCTTATACATAGGGTGACACAATGGGCGGTCTTATCGCTAAAAGAGATGTTTTCAAGACAACTTTTGGATGGGTTTAAGAGAAAGGAGAAACAATACTGTTGGTAGTCTGAGGTGTACAATTTGCACATAAAATACATACATACAAACATTATAGATATATATATATACAAAACATAATATACATAAAAATAATAAACAAAAAACAAGGAAGCATTTTAGCCACCCGTTTAAGGAGAGAAGTAGTGCTTTTTTACCAGATTTTATTTTATTTTGGTAGTATCATCAAATGAGTCCTCTCACTCATTACTGTCAGACTTGTACTGAATAAAATCCACGGTGATCCTTCAATAGCCCTTTACGTTCCAGAGGGTCACAGTTACCTGTTGATACAGTTCCGCGACCAAAACAGTACCGTACTGTATTTTGATTTCACTAATGGAAGTTATTTCACCATTCATAATTTCGGAACTAAAATTACAGTCAGTGAACTATCAGCTTCTGTTTTAACTAAAATTGTTTGACTATGAATATATTATGTTTGTGTAGAGAACACGCAACTTGAAATGAGCTATTTATGACAGCCATTCGCGCTTCCAATGTATGAATAGAATTCAGCCGCGGGCTATGTACCGTGTGAGTGTAATTAACAAATGAACGTCGTTATCAAATTGATTCAGTTTCGATGGGGCAATTGAAAGCGCGCCCCTGACCGTGGTCGGGAGCACTCAGGTGGTGTCACTGGTTCTCTGTTCAAATGTTCATCTGCCGGCACGATACACACCACATCATTAGGTACTATAATTAATGTTATGCCTTCGTTAGCAGTTCCGGGTGGATAGCACTTTACAACATCATCTGTATAGCCTTTTGAATTCCCAACTAATTTGGGATCGTGAATTTCCATTTAAGTCTTGAATACAACTTTACGCTGAATGAATATTTTTGTATGTCAGGGCTCAAAAGTTTCACCAGCTTAAAACCATCGGGTTATCGCGGTCCTGGAACGCAAAGAGCAACTGTAGAACAGGGTGGTTTTCAGTGAGTACAAGTATCACAGCCTCTTCCGTTCCATCCAGCCCGGGAGGACTAATTTGGTGATTTGTCAACCGAAATAAAGGGTGTAGGGACGTTTCTTATCAATGTTCTAAATCAGTAACAAACAAATAATAAGTTTTTTCTTGGTATTGAATTGAGTAATTTGAAGTTCTTTTTGAAGATTAATTTATTTAATTCAAAGATTCTTCATTTTTTATACACACAGATATGTACAGTAAGTATAAAAAATTAAGAATCTTTCTATGATTAATGAAGTTATATATGTGAAAATGGGGATTAAGTTCACAGTTATCACGCCAAGCATGTTTGCACTCTCATAAAAAGTGATGTCATTATTTAATTAAGTTATAAAAAACCACTCTATTTTAAAAATATCAACCACCAATATTTTATGGATAAATATGTAATACCGTTTATTTATTTTTTTATTCATAAAAATTCGGGAGTTATAAAATATAGATACGTTACTGCAAACGTAAATTCTTTATATTTCTCACACAAGTTTACTCACAATTCAATTAAAATGAGTACGGTTGAAATGAATACAATGTCGATGCACACTGAATTTATCGACAGGTGACGGTATAGCAATCAGTTTACAATATTGCATCTGTATTAAAATCTATCGGATGTCTGTCTGTCTGTTCATTCTAGAACCAATCAATACAAACTCAGATACATACGGATTTAAAACGGGTATTCCAAAATTAACGAAGGTACGACTATTAAAATTGGCAAAACGTCACAAACAAGTACAGTTTTTACTTCTTTGTGAAGTTACGAGTCCTAATTTCGAATTTCGATACGTTTCATCTTTATAAATATTCATTGTTTCAACGAAAAAATACGTGTTCATTATTTTTTTAAACTCTAACTGACGATCTAATTATATTTCAAAGTAGCGGCCCGCGGGCGCGGGACTTACGAATTATCGTGACCCCGGTACGTAAAGGGCTATTGAAGGACACCGTGGATTTTAGTCAGTACAAATCTGACAGTCCCTCCCCTCCCGCCCTGCCCTGGGTGGGACTCATTTGATGATTTAACCACGCAAAAAAAACATCAACCTATCGAAATCAAATCATTTATTTCAAGTAAAATAAAATAGTTACGGTGCTACAGTCCCAGTCACAAGATATAAAAACTGTGAAAGTACTGTAGGTGCCCATTCCAAAGCGTAGATCTCTATGGAGAAGAACGGGCAGGAAACTCCCTGAACTATGCTTCTCTTTTTCAATCGCCAAAATTATAACAGAACCTTTAGCAGAACGATGTAGCAAGTAAAGTGTCCATAGGAAATTGATATTAAAAAGACAAATTAAATTATAAATAATTAAAATAAACCGCGGCTGTTAAGAGACCAGTCACGACTGACAGCGCCCGTTCACGAACATGGCACATGCATCAGCATCACTCAGCTCAACTATTTTGAAGGAAACTAAATGATTCGACACACGCGCCACCATCAGCGAGACATTTGAGTGAACATGACATAATCTCAACTGCCAGGGTCATTCAAGTCATTAAAAGACGTGGGTATCTACTCATTGAAAGCTATAAACTACAAGGTACTCACAAAATCCTTCCTGTGAAACTATATAATACTAGAAAGATTGATTCTATACAATGCAACGATAGTTTACAATCTTCATCAGCTCCAACAATAGTACTAAATGATACCCTACGAATATTGTAATAAAAATAAAATACACACACAGAAAAAGAACGAATTAAAACTAAAGTAAAATACAATAATAATACAGAGGTGTATGTTGTTGAGTCCCATAACCGTGTCAGCTAGCTAATTTTGTTAAAAGAACATGAACAATGTGTTGTGTTCAACACAGCGACCAACTATGCTTATCATCTAAATAATCTCTTACAGAATAGTATGCTTTAGAACTGAGATTATAGCTTTTACTTTTGCTTTAAAGACGTTAAACGGCAAATCTAGAAAAGAGGATGGTAACTTGTTATAAAAAGTTATACAATACATGCTAGGACATAGACCTACTCTCTGTGAGAGGGAGTGGGCTTATAATCCACCACGCTGGCGCAGTGCGTGTTGGTAGATGTCACATGTCTTCGAAATTTTTGGTTATAGGACATGCCGATATCCTCCCGATGTTTTGAGAGCAGTGGTGATGAAATAAATTGCACAAAGTAAAACGCCTGGCTGAATTCGAACCCACGACCTACATGCAACTCGTAAGTCGGCACCGATACCACTGGGCCATCACTGCTCACATATTAATTGTATTGAGGCCTAGTTCACATGTTAATTATATTTAGGCTTAGTCCACGAAAACTAAAAGTTTGTCAATACGGCGGGCTGTTTTGAATTTCATTTGTCTGTGAATCTGCTGCAATATTTTATTTGAGTGGGTTCACAGTGACTTTTTGTTCACCGAAATACGGAATGCAAAATGGAGCGTGCATATATCTATAAACAGAACTTTGATAGCAAATATTTTTTACCTAACGAAGTGGAATTCCAATAAAAAAGGGATTGAAAAATATTGCAGGTTTATTTAATTTATTATCTAGTCTGCTTTTGTTTTCCCTGCTGTGTGTGTGTAACTTTGGTTCTAAATAAAATAGTTTTTACCGTGTCGTTTTTAATACAGGCGTTATGTTTTGTTTTCATACATGTTAGGTGTACTCGTACTATGAAAACTCTTTAACTTTTCACAATCATATTTCTAAGTTTTAAGCAAACATCAAGTAGACACGAAGGCAGTCGACTTGGTTTATTAATAAATGAATTAAAGTGGGTTCACCGTTTGAAATTAAAAAATGCACCATAAAATGATCATGTGGCCTTAAATTATACAATAAAAATAATTGTATTGACCGTGAGAATAAAGCCTTATGATTCTAAGTATGACGTTGCGAATTAAACCTTACTGCATTCAATTATAATTACCTTCAATCAAACTAGCATTATATCGATTTCCGTTTAAAGTATCGCTTTTAGTTGCTTTCTCAGATTTTATTTTCACTGCAAAGAGTTGAGGTATTCCACACTGGGCACCTGGCACCTGTGATTTTTTTATAGGAACCATATGTGGAATAGTTAAGGTGCCATTAGCTAAGGTGCCCAATGTGTAATACCGGAAAGCGTTGAATGTTGGCCGTTTTTGCATTCTAATATTTGAATTGTTCGGCTTTTAAAAGTCCAATAAAAGCTGATAAAAGCCTGGGGTACATTTCATGGTAGAGGCGTCGCTGCTAGCCGTTTCCGCACTCTTGGCACTTATCTCGCACTGGCCCTAGTCATGACAAAATGGTCATGGAGAATGGTCAAAATAGCAGGACGATAATCCATTCATCTTATCTCCAAACAAGCATTTGCTAAAACAAGTTTGTGAACTTTTTCAACAATGTCTGAAGATGTTGCCTCAATCGGTCGATGAGCGCTGATCGTCTGCAATCGAATCTCTGTCTTGTTTAAAGAGGTTATACCACTTGCAAATCATTGATTTTACAGGGCAAGAGTCCCTGTAAACAAATCGCATGTTTTTCATAATTATCTAAGGTGTTTTCCCTGCTTTAGAAGGAGCTCTATTACGGAACGAAACTCAATTTTCTCCATACTCACTGTTCTCTTCCCGATTTACTTGTTCAAATAGCAAAATCTCAAATATTACAGAAACGATCGAGCTGAAACTTAATATTTGTAGTTGTATTGAGTCTGCAAGTACTGACTGATAAAAAGTTCTCCTATTCTCACTTCAAGCCCTCCATTTCGCAGACTTTTTGAACTTTTTGATCTCCCCTCGTATATCAAAATTAATTTGCTTACATGAAAGTATTAAAAACTTTCTTTAATTAAATAATATAATAATTCTGGTTTGCAGTTTTTGCTTTAACTTTTAATTAAATTACACGCTGTTGCCAACTGCACATACAAACTGAAAAAGTTCACTTCGGCTTCACCTTACATTTTTATTTACTAAAATGGAAGTCACTCGTATACATAATTTATATTCACTTGATAAAACTTCTATGCAAGGAAACTTACTCATTACACAAATCAAAAGCGTCCAATTTCAACGTTCATATATGATATAATGACAATAGGTCCTTTGTCCTCGTCCGCTATTTACTCTGTGTACTTTAATAAACGTGTGTCGATGTATCCTTTGAAATGGTTCTCCTTTTAAAAGAAAATGGAGCATCTTTTTGACTAAAAATGATCATTTTTACATTTAATATTACAAAATCTTTCGCTGGTCCAGTCATTAGTACTGTTTAGATGAAATCTTCTTATTTCTTGAATATTATGAATTATTAGTGTTGTTTTCAGTGTTTTTTCATATAACTAAAGTAAAGCTTTTGTAAAATAAACAACGTGATTGTTGATTAGTCACGTATTCATTGTTTTACGCCTTGTCCGTTCACGACCTCTGGCGATTCTTTGCGATTTTTCATGTACTATCCTCTCGAACCATAATTTGATTTAAATGAGGTTGAGAATTCAGCTCTTACAGAACGTCAAAATTTATGCAACACTCACATAATATTCACGTTAAGTCACTTTCTAGTGTATTATTTAAGGTTTTTGTGATACAAAATACTTACGATTTGAATTTAAACATTAGTTACCATGTCCTGTAATATAATTCTAATATCATTTACGTGTTAGAACGTAGTTAACATGGAACGAACACAAGTCCGATGGTAACTTAGTCCATATACTCGTAATTCAGCCATGCATGTAAGCAATTGAATATTAATAGGATTGCGTAGTTCTCGGAGCTACAGACCGAATATGTCGGCCATGATGCTTCAAATTGAACTATTCAATCATTTCATTCACTCTACGTTAACCAACGAAGTGAGAGATCGAAATTGAATTAACGAGACTTACAAGTTCCTTTGTTTCAACAAAATGTGTAATTTAACAGTAATATTTCGCTTAATGATTTTTTAATTTAAATTATTTTATAAAATCATTTTTGACCTTAATTTAAAAATTAGTAGTAGTATCTCAATAGTACGATCTCGTGGAGCAAAACTGAAGAACATGGGCTGGGCCGCGAACATTTTTTTAGCGTGGTAAAATCATCAAATGAGTCCTCCCACCCAGGGCAGAGCGGGAGGGACTGTCAGAATCGTACTGACTAAAATCCACGGTGTCCTTCAATAGTCCTTTACGTTCCGGGGTCACGGTAATTCGTGAGTCCCGCGACTGGGCCGCGGACATAGTTTAGCTTTTACCAGTGGCTGTTACCGCATAGGGCCGAATTTAATCTATTGAGGGCCCCTTTTCTACTTTGTAGAATCATCAATTGAATCTTCTAGGATACACAGACTTTACACAAAAAAAAGTAGAATCCAAAAGAGAACGTAGCAAGCTTGAAAATGTTATATTTTGGGAAAAGTTAGGGTTTCTACATTCGGGGCCCTTAAAGATAGTCAGGTCCGGGGCAAAACCCTAGACCGCCCATTGATAAAGACGGTCCCGGCTTTATCCCGGAACGGCAAGTGGTACGTGCCATTGTCAGTTTGTATGGACCCGTGGCGCCCTCTGCCGTGCCGTCCGTAATTATCCGCTGTCCTATTAAATAGCCCACTGAGTGAATAAAGAGAGTGTTGACGGCCACGCTTATACTCTCCGAAAGATTCGTCTGATACGTAGTATCTACATTCATGCCTTTGTCAAACAGACAGGCGAAACCGAAGCGATAACGAACCGATACGAGACGTCAGTCCGATAGTTCTGACAGGCTATTAGATCGCTTTCGCTTTTCTATGTGACTGGATTCAAACAATTCCATACATTACAAATAAAGACGTCTCGCTTCGCATTCGCGACGCCTGTCTGTTTGACAAAGGCTACAGTCAGAGATACTAAATAGCATGGTTGAAGTAAATTCAACTAGGGTTCCTTTGTGGAATAACGATTGAGAATTTAACATAACACGTGTTTAACTGTCAAAATAATAATAAATAATAAATATTCCACAACTATCACACAACGCCATCTAGTCCCAAGCTAAGCAGAGCTTGTGTTATGGGTACTAGACAACTGATAAACATACTTATATATTTCTAAATACATACATATTATAGATAAATTACACCCAGACACAGAACAAATGATCGTGCTCATCACACAAACATGTGTCCTGGGTGGGAATCGAACCCACGACCTCCGGCATAGCAGTCAGGGTTACTAACCACTAGACCAACAGGCCTGTCGAAATAGGTAACCGTGACGCTGAAACGTAAAAGGTCTATAGTGAAAGAATACCGTGGATTTTAGTCAGTCTAATAGTTCCGTTCACCCAGGAAGGAACGACTCATTGGATGATTTTACCATCCTTTTTTTATCGTGGTAAAAACATCAAATGAGTCCTCCCACCCAGGGCAGAGCGGGAGGGACTGTCAGACTCGTACTAACTAAAATCTACGGTGTCCTTCACTAGCCCTTTACGTACCGGGGTCACGGTAATTCGGTAGTCCCGCGACCATGATTTTACCATGCTAAGAAAAATACCTATTTAATAATAGTATCATCATCGTGTTCCTGCCTTTATCCCATTTTACTTGGAGTCGGCGCAACAAGTTTCTTTCTTCAATTCTCCATTCACCCTGTGAGAGGGTTCCATAATACTATGTTTGTATGTTCATTGCAACAATAGACGACGTAATAAATACCAGCTCTTAAAAACTGCTATTTGTGTTAAATGGAACACAAAATACGCTGTGAAATAGACACTATAAATGAAATGAAATGTTTTTTTGCAAGTAGGTTAATACAAACACTTTTTCAATACTCATACTCGGAAAGCAGATTACTTTTAGCAGTACTGTTGAAAGTTATGCGTTGCAGTCCTAGGGAGAAACGCTTTTAAATGACAGACATCAAATAAAAAAAGACATTTCTATTAAACCATGTTCTAACTCTTTATACAGCCACTTAATTACAGCGCGATTTAAAATGAATATTACTTATTAATATAATTTACTTTCAACAATTTCTCTAAGATAACATAGATTTCGGCTAAATCATTATTTTTAAATTATGAACATGTAAAATACTGGCTGTAGAACTGGACACCCACAGGACAAAAAAAAAACAAAATAAGCGGGAAAGCGACGGTGTTTCGTACCTGACTACTCTGAGAAAAACGGCCGAAACAAATTCAGAGGTCAGAGTCTCTTTTAAAGTTCGCACATTATATTGGTCAAGTCATACAAGTATGTACGGACTATGTAGGTTAGTGTCTGAGATGGTCCTTTGAAGAAAGAACCACACACAGATTTGAGAGAACCTGTCCAGTCACTGCAAGCATTTGTCAGTTATCGTTTAGCTCGACTCATAGCTCAATAGGTGTCTCAATTTGATAGTCCATTGCGTTCCACCTACTGATTGATACTGCACATCCACATTTCGCCATACTCATTTATCACGAAGCAAGCCTTTTACGTAATTAAAATAATTGATAAAATAATTGTTCCTGTGTTTCAGAGTCGAAACCAGATATGTTCCTACTGTTTTCATACAATTTAATTGCTATAGCGGTCTACGCTGATGGAACGTGGCGTTCATTTTATGAAATAATTAGTAACCCTAACCGCTTTTCTTGCTACGGAGTATTAATTGTAGTCGCTACGCTTGCAACGGCGTAGCACCCGTAGCCGCTACGCTTGCTACGGCGTAGCACAGGTATCCGCTACGCTTGCTATGGCGTAGCACACGTAGCCGCTACGCATCTTATGTAGCAGCCAATCAAAGTACTAGTTTTTTTAATTGTAATAAATTATTTTTTCAATACATTTTATTTTTGTTTCAAGTAATTTATGTGTATAATGTTACTAAAAAGTTTGCATGTGTTCGTAAAATATTGTCATTTATTTTTAGTCGTATGACGTTTTCATGAAGTTTGCTGAAGAATTGAAAGACAGAGACAGAATTGGAAGACGCATTATTTCAGCCAATCAGAAACAAGCAAAGTCGAACAAAAACTATCTAGTTTGAAGTGTTTTAATATTATTATTGTAATGATTTCTATTTCCTTTGTTTTAGTTCAGCAGTAGGGAATGAATTCTCAACTACTCAACTTGGTTGAGCATTAGGGATTCCCACTGCTCAACCATTCGCAGTTGACCATTTACAGTTGAGCAGTGTTAAAAAAGGGCAAAAGATCCGTTTTTTTAAAGCCAGTCTGTAAAATTTTAAATTTTTACTTTGGCATTTTATATCAACTCGCTGTCCGACTCAACTTGCTGTCCGACCATGGACCATGCCCGGGTCGACGGCGCGTTGTGTTCCACGCGCGCCTCAAAGAGTGTCAGCAAAGTGACGGGGCCCCCCTCTAGAGGGCCAAAGCCTGCCGGGGTCGCGGGACTGTACGAATTACCGTGACCCCGGAACGTAAAGGGCTATTGAAGGATACCGTGGATTCAGTCAGTACAAGTCTGACAGTCCCTCCCGTTCTGCCGTGCGTGGGAGGACTCATTTGACGATTTTACCACGATTAAATAAAAGGCATTTTGATACGTCGTTAATTCTATTTATTTTTAACGATTTCCAATCTGAATAAAAAAATATTTATTGATTTATCCGTTTATTTCATGGCAAAGCATTTAAATAGTTTATTCAAAGAAGGAAGTTATTGAAAGCTTTAGGAAAAATCGGACGACTGACCACCGAGCTCACTCGATTGGCAAAATGTTTGAAAGTTTCTCTTTGGCTACAGTCCGATAGTCGATCGGCTTGCCTCAAAGAGTCGTATGCCTCAAAGCAATTGATGTTGACTTTGCTTTAAATGCGTATTCCAGTTACTTTAAATTTGTATATCTCATACAACGTATATTATTATTATTTTTGTCACTGTCACATTATATAATTACACGTTATGCCGTATAATCTTCAGCCACGCCGCAATTACGCTCGTAAGACCCCTCTTTGGGTCGCGGGACAGTCGTATCAGGTAACCGTGGCCCTGGAACGTAAAGGGCCATTGAAGGATCACAGTACGAGTCTGACAGTCCCTCCAGTCCCACCCTAGGGTGGACTCATTTGATGATTTTACCTCGATAATAAAGACCGTATAATCTTATCTTACTCATCATAACTTTATAGACATATCGTTCTTGAAATTACTAGTGCGCAAGGTCCACAAACATTGCAGTCAAACGAGACCTATTTCAAAGGCCGGGCCTCCACCCTCAGGATGCACTCAGTATATTGATTCAGCAGACATCAATAAAAAAATATGCGGCTCTAACTTTTCTGTAGCGCTTTTGAAATAAAAACAGTGAATCGGGGAATTTGATTAAAGCGCTGTTGTTGGGACGTGTCTGTCTATCTCCTGTCTGATGTTCTATATTTACTGTCGTGACGAAATTATTGAGTATTTGACACAATTGACCAGTAATTGTCCTCGGGACCGATTTCGGCGGCCAATCTAAACGAGATTAACCAACTGCGCGTAACATATTATAGTACACAAGTGTGTGCATAGGCACAGGTGCACTCTCCGTTCTTTAACTCTATATAGTTCCGATTAAAACGGCAATCAGACACAACCGGAGAGAGATCAGGCACAGGACCAACGGGAGGGAGCCACGGGGGTATCATACCGCCAGCTTCCAAACTCCGATCAGCTGAGACCTGAGAAATTATTTCAATTTTTGTGCTGGCGTCTGTATATTTTTTCGTTTCTTCTATTATCGTGATAAATATTAACATCAGATTTAATGACAATAGTAGATAAAATGTTCAAAGTGAATAAATATAACTTCTTTTATTAAAATAACTTGTCTCGATCTTGTAAAATATTTTTTTTTTTTTATAAATTATCCACAACTATCACACAACGCCATCTAGTCCCAAGCTAAGCGGAGCTCGTGTTATGGGTACTAAACAACTGATAAACATACTTATATATTTCTAAATACATACACATTATAGATAAAAGACACCCAGACACAGAACAAATGATCGTGCTCAGCACACAAACATTTGTCTTGGGTGGGAATCGAACCCACGACCTCCGGCATAGCAGTCAGGGTCACTAACCACTAGATCAACAGGCCTGTCGAAATATGCGAGTGTTTATTTATACGTTGTTTGTGTTAGCCAAAGCTCTTGTAATGAATTACTGGACATTATGTCTTACTAGCTGTTGTCAGCGGCTTACCCGCTACAACATTAAAATTATCTCACGGGGACATAAAATCGGGATAAAAATATTCTATGTGTTAATCCAGGCCTTCGTTTCGGGTGGTTCTTACTCTTTATCACTTACGGGCGGCATAAGATAAGTTAGTGGCACGCACTCTAAAATTGGCGGCAACATGGTTGCACGTTGACCTGACCCCCTATGTGTTGTTAGAACTTATGAATTCAACTAAAAGGGAGTATATATAGGGGCCAGTATATATGTATAGTATAGGTGTATATTTCGTTTTGCAGACTAAAGGAGTAAACACCTGGTCCTTGATCGGACGGCGAAATTTCTCTAACGCATCGAGGATCACTGGCGTGATGTAATGTTATGTATAACCCTTTAAAGTCGCAAACACGTTCTGTTTCAAGTTAAATCGTGCCGGTGAGAAACAGCGTTGCGCAAACTGTTTAATTTAAACTTCATGTCGTGTTTATTAATTACAGAGTCAACAAGTTTGTTTGAGCGGCGTCCCGCATTAGTTACCGGGAAAATTCAACATTCCTGGTCCACGCTATAACAATATTAGCCCGAATTAATTCACAAACAGAGCTATTCCTGGGATCTGTTTCACGAACGCTTTGAGCTTTGTCAATAGTCCCGCTGTTTGTGATGCCACCAGCGGCGGCCGACATGACAAAGGCTTTAATATTTCGTGCCTTTGAAAATGATTTTACTTGGTTAAACAAAACAATAAAAATAAAAATGTTGGGATTGCATATTGCGCTGCGGAAAATGTAAGGATAGTGACACACTATAGAGCGTACTTAGGGGCGCTTTTAATGTTGCGCTTTACTAACGCGCCTTTTGAAAACAAAGAGGTGATATTGAATTAATTGAAATTGGTACTACCAGTAGTACAACGGGTAAAAAAATTACTACTAGATCGCTTGGTGTACTACCAAGCGATTTACCACGGGAAATTTTAATTTACCCTTGGTACTACTGACTTATTTTACATTATAGATTAATTATTCACAGTTCTCTGTATTATCTTCCGTATACTATCTCGTTATTACTTATAACCAGTTTTTTTAAATACATTTTTAATATCGTCGTATGAGGCTTTTCGCCATGTGTGGAGTGGAAGGGACTGTCGGTCTCGTACTGATTAAAATCTATCGCGTTCCTTCAATTGCCCTTTTCATTCCAGGGTCAGGGTTAACTGCGAAGACAGACTCGCGACCCCGGCATAGTAAACGAGTAGTACCACGGGTAAATTAAAATTTCCCGTAGTACTATTAGATCGCTTGGTAGTACCACGGGCAATAAACGCTTATTGTATACATATTATGCAGTCAGTGTAGTCGTAGTGGCATCGCGGCTTAATACTTCGCCGAGAGCCTAGTGTGTACTAGCTCTAAGATTCAGTTTTTACCAAGCGTTGCAGATGGGTGTGTCAAACAGACAGTATTGATACAGTCCTGTGTGCAGTGACATGAAAAACGTGCGGAGGGTTTTTCCGCTTTGGTCGCGGGACTTACGATAGGTCTTGCAATAGGTTCTAAGATCTTAAAATAGGTCTTTCTCGTTCGTAGATTAAAATTACAGAAACATTCATTTACCGTTTTGTTAAAACCAAAGCAATTTCTTCTTAGAATGTCTTCGAAGCAATGCTTGTTTCTGAGCTATTTGTGGTCATACTTAAAAGTCACATAACATTACAATGTACATCACATAACTAAGTTACTGTGATGTTACAATGTAAGGGTTTCGCGACAGTATTAAAAACATATGACATTTGACGTCATAGTTGGCGCGTTTACGTTGAGCGATTGGACTGCTGCAATGCGTGTTGCGGGTTCGATTCCCGCAGGGAGCAAATTTTTATATGATCTACAAATCGTAGGTCTTGTTCTTGGTATTTGTGTATATGAGTTTAAATGTTTGTAAACGCACCCACGATTCAGGTGAAATCACTAGTGTGCGTTTAAAAAAGAGGTAAAAGACATCGTGCAACCTTTTCATCGCTGTCTGAACCAATTTATCCTTCGATTGTAACAAAATTTCCTTTTTGATGAAGAAAGGGCATGGCGTAGACAGCTATTCTATCAACCTTCAAAAATAAAACAGAACCGAAGTCAAATAAAAACTTCGTTTCTGACAATTGAGTTTGTGGCTGGATTGACAGGTAATTTCTGTTTCCTATTTCCTGTTCTTCTGATTTGAACTCGTCTCCGCATAGAAACAACGTCAGAAATTACTTTTTTTATTTTAACAGCCAGAAGACAGATTCAGGGGTATTTTGTTCAGTGCGAAAATTTTAGATACCTACTACAAATTTTTATTTAATGTTGCAATCGAACCCGCAACACGCAGCGCAACAGTTGATCGTTCTACTACGGTGATAACCGTACCGATAAATTGGGGGGAAACGTTAATATTAATCTTAGAAAAAACCAAATGATGTTTTCGACACCTGCTTAAGATTACATATCGAATCCTTATGCCTTATAAAATATACCTACTTCAGATTTGTCTAAACGATGTGTGTGTGTGACAACTTTGGTGTCTTCAATTCATCTCGGAAAAGTATCACCTGGGTGAACAAAGGCGACGTTTCTTCTAAGATCTTGTGGACTGTTCCTAGCGGTCCAACCCGTGCAGCGGCTGAGCCGTAACCAATGGCGGTTATCTATCCTATCCTTCCAGAATTCACTGTTTCTGCAACACAGGCTTTTCCTAAAACTTTCCTTCAACAGGCACCAACTCTCACAATGTGAACTCATATAATAGGTTCATAGCTGAAAATTGTTCAGTGCTACGTAAACTGCTCAGTCGCAGAATTCCAATTCTTGTGGGAAAGATTGAGGTACAGAGTGACCCATATCTTATATATTATAACAAAAATAACAATCACCAAGGTTTGAATTCCTTCCTGCGGGCAGCGAGTAATGGGCGACTCGCTGTCCGACCATGGACCATGCCCGGGTCGACGGCGCGTTGTGTTCCACGCGCGCCTCAAAGAGTGTCAGCATAGTGATGGGGCCTGTAGAGGGCCAAAGCCTGCCGGGATCGCGGGACCTAGGGATTACCGTGACCCCGGTACGTAAAGGGCTATTGAAGGACACCGTGGATTTTAGTCAGTACAAGTCTGACAGTCCCTCCCGCTCTGCCCTGGGTGGAGGACTCATTTGATGATTTCACCACGATAAAAAAAAAAAAATAAGGTTTGAATTCCTGTTACTTTGTCGGTCTATAAATACGAGTACACTTTTTGTTCTATATGGCATCATGCTGCGGCTGCGGGGCGTACTACGTTGCTTTTCCTCATTAAAATACGCGACCTACCGTGCGCGACCGGCATCGGCGTAAAAGCTTCTCCAAATACGGAGGTCGGTGCGGCGCGACGGTAGCGCGGCGTGTGCTTTGCGTGCTGACGTAATTGTTCACAAAAACACACTACGGCAGCATCGACGTTTTTGCTGACACCACTAAAGCTTCGTATTCATGGTAAACACTTGTTTAGAAACATGGTTGCATAATCATGTTGCCGAGTTGCTGTCAACATACTCGTATTGCAGGCATCACTTGTGTTGCGGAGTTGATCACACCATGTTGCTGAGTTGACGCCCGACGAGCGAAAACATCATAGTCTGTCAACAAATGTTGACGTGTGTGGACGTGTTTGCAACTGTTTATAAACCTGGCGGTAGTGTGGAGCACGCTACGATCGCTAGACGTTTCTATGACAACCGGTATACAGGCAGGATGCTACCATCGAGCTCCCTGTTTGTGAAAGCCTTAAGGAATTTAAGCCCAAAACAATCACGTAACGCCGACTACTTTGACATATGAGCAATCAAACAAACAACAAAAATATAAAAGACAAATACACTCGTCAAATAAGCTCACCTATGCGTGCGAAACACGTTGCTCTCAACTACAATTTTTTTTTATCGTGGTAAAATCTACAAATGAGTCCTCCCACCCAGGGCAGGGCGGGAGGGACTGTCAGACTTGTACTGACTAAAATCCACGGTGTCCTTCAATAGCCCTTTACGTACCGGGGTCACAGTAATTCGTTAGTCCCGCGACCCCGGCAGGCGTTGGCCCTCTACAGGCCCCGTTGATCTCAATTACTACGAAAAACCCAATAGTCACACTCGTCAGCCTCGTTAACCATTATAATGAAAAACGTATAGACATTTTCAGTGTTCCACGTTGACAATGAAGTGCGTCAACAAAAATGCAGCAATTTCATAGTTATTCAGAGTAAACTTTACCAGCTTTATTGAGTTCGGGCACGCCGCAATCGCGGCGGTAAGACCCCTCTTTGAGGAGTGGCTGGATAGGCGTCACGGCGTCCTGACCTACCGCATGACGCAGGTCCTCACCGGACACGGAAGTTTCGGGAGGTTCCTGTGTCTGATAAGGAGGGAAGAAACGCCTGGGTGTCACCACTGCGAGGATCGTCCGGAGGACACGGTGGAGCACCGCCGTGTCCTCACGACGGCGATAGGCGGAGACCTCTCGCGCCCGGCATTGGTCGAGGCCAGCGGTCGCCTCCTTCTGCGAAGCAGTCATGCTCGCGAAGGAGGAGGCGGGCCGCGTGAGGGAGAGGACAGCGTCCTCCCTCCACCCCAGCCGCAGTGGTAGACGCCCACGGCGACGGACGTCGCAAGACGATCTCCGGCCACCGTAGGCGCGGGCATGCGGGCAGCGAGTAATGGGCGACTCGCTGTCCGACCATGGACCATGCCCGGGTCGACGGCGCGTTGTGTTCCACGCGCGCCTCAAGGAGTGTCAGCATAGTGACGGGGCCTGTAGAGGGCCAAAGCCTGCCGGGGTCGCGGGACTCACAGATTACCGTGACCCCGGTACGTAAAGGGCTACTGAAGGACACCGTGGATTTTAGTCAGTACAAGTCTGACAGTCCCTCCCGCCCTGCCCTGGGTGGGAGGACTCATTTGATGATTTTACCACGATAAAAAAAAAAAAAAAAAAAAAAAAAAAAAAAAAAAGCTTTATTGAGTTACGGCGCATTTTTAAAAAGCTTTGCTTTTAACGTATTTACAGGTATTTCAGTGTACCTGATATTTGGAACAAAGTACTCTATTTCAACAATCAATATAATGATGAATTAAAGCTTTAATTAATTATAATTAATCTCAAAAGTCTCTTTAAAAATGTTTGCATGCATTGTAAGTTTGTGGTGAAAATGCTAGGAAATAGTGCTGAATGCAAAAGCCTGTGAAAAATCCGAGGTGAATAGAAATGCAGGGGTGAATCGAAACAAATCTCTGAAAGGGATTTTAAGGTTAAGTTATTACACTCGTAGTATTTTGTCAACAAAGTTTAATAAAACATAAAATCCTTTCAAAGTTTTGTATTCACCACTTATATCTTTCGCAATAGCAGAGTTACACATTACATGCAGTAATAGGTGTTTCTTATATTCCGAAAGCAAACTTATCAGATTTTACTTAAAAAAACACATTTCTACAAAAATCCTTTGTTACCCACGCAGATCTCCCGTCTGAGGCACACGGTTTGTAAAAGAATACATACATTATAAAAACAAAATGATACTCCATATTATATTGTCAACTCCATTAATTCTAGGAAATAATTTCCATTTCACTAGTACTAGTAATGTAATTCATAATACTAGTCTTTACCTTGTCTACGAGGCTACGGCGCTGCAATAAATCGTTTGAACTATGTTAGTGGTGAGAGATCAAAGCGTAAAGTTATACTATTAATTCATTTGAAATAACAAGAACTTCCTAGTATTTCCTATCAATATTGTTGTATCGGAAAAATAGTTTGTGACCACTAGCATAAGCTGTTATTTGTTTTATAAATTGAATTTTATGAAGAGAAATCTTTTGTTGTGTGTTTTCTTTATAATATAGAAATCCCCTGTTTGAAATTAAAAGCTATTTTTATCATTTAATCCACCGTGAGAACAAAGATTTCGTTTTGTCTTTGACTTCTACGATCCATGTGGTTATTATTATGCGGCCACGAGCTCCTAGCTTTTCAATCCTATTTTTTTTACAAAAGAATCCGTCCCTTTTAAACACAGCGGTTTCCGTGAATTTCCGTGTGAATATGAAAGCCCCGACGTGGTTTGACTCCTGACTATTGCAGGCTATTGGCGTCTATATCCGTTTTATTTTCACACTCGCTGCCGACTCGCTATTGAAAAATGCCGTTTATTTCACCTTTCACAATTTGTCGCTCTATGTAAAGTTGTACCTCTTGACTAACATCTGTAAAGTCTGCACGCTGATTACATCTGGTGTTTATGACTGGTCTGGCTATCTCTTAATTAAGTTTCAAAAAGCAAAATAGTAGAACAGCCAATGGAAACTTGACTATATATTTGATTTTTGAGCTACATTTCTTCCGATAGTATCTAGTAGTAACTATGTTCATAAGGGTAAGCTTATCTCTTTAAAGAGATCTCTTCTAGCCAACCTCCAAAACTGATTTGAGATATTTAAATCCGTATTCCGTATACTCCCTGTAGATCAGACGGTACACAGAAATAATGAGCTATACCTATATATATACATACTGGTATCTGCACTAATATTTTAAAGAGGAAAGATTTGTATTTGTGTGTGTGTGTGTGTGTGTGTGTATGTTTGTAATGAATAAACTCTAAAACTGCTGGACCGATTTCAAAAATTCTTTCACCAATTGAAAGCTGCTTTGGTCCTGATTGACATAGGCAATAAGGGGGGGCGGGAATGAGTGGGAGAACCCGTTGGCTAAAGCAGTATTATATACAATAAAACATATCTCGTTGTATAAACAGATTTTTTCCCAATGTGAGTTTGTTCACTCGAAAAAGGTTTTTTTTAATTAACATTTGTTCATTTGTTACAGATAAAAGATAAAGAACATTAATATACTCGTACATATAACAGGAAATTGGAACTTCATCAATCATATTTGCCGTTCACAATGTTTGCGAGCATGATTAATAACGTTACTTGATATAAATTGTCTGAACGAGGCAGTTTAATTCATGCTATATTTACATAGGGAAAAGGTATATATTTAATTGTGCATTTTTGTTGATGTATGCTTTTTAACATACTTCATCAGATTTATTTTTTTAATTGAGTAGAATCATTTCATAATTAATCATTTACCACTTTTATGCCCCTACTGTACAGTTACGAGCAATATTATGTATACACTAAGCAGTATTCAAAAGCGATTTTCTGCTACCATATTGATTAAACTTTGCCTTTCCATTAGACTTCTATTACGAAACAGGTCTTATTTCAAAGGGGAAACCAGTATTTCACGAGTATTTGCGAAACTCAACTACTCAAGAACTTTTATGAAACAAAAAAAGCACGATTATTTCAATCGCAATCATAATGGAGTTTTCGTAGAAGCCCCAGAATGCCCGTCGGAATTTCATAACAGAATAACAAAACTAGATTGGAGAATTGTGTTTCTTTACGTAAAAGGGTTAAAAGTACAGACAATTTTCCATTGGTGTAGAGATTTTAATTGACTTTAGAATGAATTGCCGTTTTTAAGGAAGGATTCCACTGATTGATAGGAAAAACGAAATGTTATTCGGATTTTAAAACTTCACGTAGCAATGTATCGCCCCCGGGTCGATGGCGCGTTGTCTTCCACGCGCGCCTCAAAGAGTGTCAGCATAATGACGGGGCCAAAACCTGCCGGGGTCGCGGGACTCATGAACTACTACTACGTAAAGGGCTATTGAAGGACACCGTGGATTTTAGTCAGTACTAGTCTGACAGTCCCTCCCGCTCTGCCTTGGGTGGGAGGACTCATTTGATGATGTTACCACGTCAAAAAAAAGCAATGCATCGCTAAATAATTGATTGGCAAGCGCCTCTCAACAAACGCTTGCATAAATAACTAGTCGGCGAACTGTAAGTGGGTGTTCAGACGATATTAGACTGGAATATGCGTTCGCCGAAATTTACGCATAATTACCCTGTAATATTCCTATTGCTGCGACTCCAGTCCTGGCTAGGTCCCCTCCGCGGGCCTAGAGCATGTTAGTAGATGTCAAATGTCTTCTTTGGTTCGACATTCTTGTTTTCTCACGATATTTTGTGTGTGCTATGTGCGATATATTAGTATTAGTATATACACAATACGTAACTGGGTCGCCGTACCATGCAGCATGCATGCAGGCAGACAAACATCTACCAAATAGCTTCAAGTTATTTCTTTTTTTAAATCGTTTGTTTATATTTTACAAGCTTTTATTTAGTTACACCTGTCCCGTTGTCTGTAATCAATTCTTGCAAGTTAAATTTGATCTACTTCCCAGTTTCCGATTGAGCTTAATTTTTTTACGTATACGTATATCGCGTAACAATGCAATTACATGACGATATTTGATTTGTCTTGACGAGTATTTTGCGAAGACTTCCTATAAATTTCAAAACCGTGCAGTTGGTGCAAGGGCGTCTGGAGTGTTTATAATCGTTTCTTTGTACCTGAGGCTGTGACACCGTCGTCTACGTAAAGCATCTTGAGATAAAGTTCAGTCTTTTACTGAACCGTTTAACATAATTTCTTTGCCGAGATATGAGAGTGATTCTAAAAGCGTCGCCTCGGAAATCTCTACATCGTTCTCATACTTTTTGTACCTGCATTTCTATAATGAAAGTTGAAAGACGTATCTTCCAACTTTTAATATAAGTTTTTGAAGTACAACATTTACACTAATTTTTAAATTGTACTGGATAATAATTAAAAACAGCTGTTGTAGTGTTATGTAGTTCTATTTTGGTCAAAACATTACTGGCTAGAAATTGGTTGTGGTTTCAAGAATAATGCTTTTGATTCTCAAAATACATTGCAGCCACAATAACCTAGGGTTCACAAAACTTGAAATGAATAGACTTCAATTGTCTATTACTGTCAGACTGGCTTTAAAATACGAGTGCAATGAAACGGCCGGGCTAACCACACCGGTGACTTCCTGCATAAATAAGCTAGTTTGTCTCTGTTCAAATATGTATTTGTAATGCACTCGCCGTGTCCTTCCACGAATAAAACGTCAACTCTTTGTCTATCTTTTACGTACAGTTGCTATACTTAGATCGGAGTTGTTTGCAATAATGTAATCTTGCGGTAAAATGTGTGGTTTTGTTTCTAAGATTTTTTTTATTTTATACTAATCGATCCTTCTTTCTAATCTAACCATATTTTTGATGTTTGAGCAATAAACGTATGAATGGAGAGGAAGAAAAAGGCCAAAGAAAAGATGGATGGATTGTCTAAGGTAATGCTGTGACGTCTGATAGGGGAGAATGGAAGAAGAAATCGTGTTGCGCCGACCCCAAGGGAAATGGGATAAGGGCAGGAAGATGATGACGATTTAGCAATAAATGTGTTTCGAGAAAGGAATTTTAATTAACTAACGTACTGCAATCCGACTGTCGCAGGACTAACGTATTACCGTGACCCCGTTACGTAAAGGGCTATTGAAGGACACCGTGGATTTTAGTCAGTACAAGTCTGACAGTCCCAAAATCATCAAATGAGTTCTCCCACCCAGGTAGGGCGGGAGGACTCATTTGATGATTTTACCACGCTAAAAAAAAAACTGCAATCCGACTGGGCAACGCAAGCACAATCTGAAAAATTACGATTTTAATTTGTTATCCATTAAAAATGTGTGATTTCTCATCCGCTGTATTCGAAGAGACAGCGAACCACCTCTTTAATTTTTCTTCGAATAATAAGTATATCCTTTATCATATGTGAGAAAAACTATAGCTACATGACATAATTTTACTTGTATTATACGTAATTAGGTCTGATAGACTGACCCTTATTTTTTACGTTTTTATCTTTCACCGTTGCAGTATTTTTCTCAGAAAAAAAAATCAAACGTAACTTATACATTCAATTGCACATGACTTTTTGCAGTGTTCTTGAAGTATTTACTGCGATTATTGTATGGAAAATTGAATGAGCAAAATTTTTCCTTTCATTTAAAGTCAAATTTCCAGGTTACGTCACGAAACGGTAAAAGTCATGATAATATCATTTTTCATTCATTACATTTTTATTCACCAATCGTAAATCTATTACAATAGAATATTCTTTTACGAACTTAAAACTAAACACACGTGTCAGTGGCAACGTCACTATCGCACGCCACTTTCTAACAGTCCGCGTCTCTGCTCAGAAGCCTTATAATGAACTAGCACTTTTCCCGCGACTTCGTCCGCGTAGGTTACGTACTTTCCTAATTCCCCCTTTTCACCCCCTTAAAGGTCAAATTTTCAAAAACCCCTTCTTAGTGCTCCCCTACATTATAATAGGAAGCCCTGTGCAAAATTTCACATTCCTAGCCCCAGTAGTTTCGGCTGTACGTTGATATGTCAGTCAGTCAGTTCTCCTTTTATATATACAGATTACCAGTTTTTCTGACGTAAAGTAAACTGGAACTTTGACATTAATTTCAGGGAAAAAATTAGTTCCTTCTTCGTACACTAGAGGCGCTATTCCATGTTTTCATGCAATAAACGCAGTAAATATGTACTTCAAGTACTCTGTAAATAAAATACTGAAATCTCGTCATCGAGCCACTGGTGTCATCTAAAATTAATACAGATTTTTTTACCGAAATCACCGAAAGGTCTCTTCGAGAGCTTGCACTATTATTAACCTTATGGCAACGAGAATAAAGCCACTGTAAAATCAAAGGTCACACAACAGTGAAGGAAAAGAAATAATAAAAATATTAATTGTCTAAGGATGGCGAGGTCACACAATGAATCGACAGGTGGCCTATTGTTTCCCCCCTCGTATTGCATTGTCGTTTATCTTCGAATATACGGCAAGTACCATAAATCTGTAAGCAAAAGCATTCATCGCGTTTTTCTGCATGTTTTGTTGAGAATAAGAAAAATTGAACTTCAGTTTGGAGCAATATTACACATCGGAAGTTCTTTTCTTGGATTTAAAACAACTTAATTTATCAAATGCTAATAAAAATGCATTTGACTGTTTTTTGGGTCATTTAAAATACTTTTTATTTTGTTGTGTTTTTTTGAGTATTTTCATTTTACATTTCTAAATGAACCTCCGACTTTTAAATATTTTCCATTGAAACGACTTTATTTAAAGCCAGGCTTACGGGATACGATGAACAGTTTCTGGTTTTACCTTTTGAAAGCTAACAGGAGTTCTTTTTTTTTCTTTGTTGGTAGCATGAAGAGCCTTTGTCGTCGACGGTGCTTTATTTTTTTTTGGTTTTTCCTGACGTGAAACCGTGTCTTCAATTAATTATTTTTTATACTATTTTGTTTATACTATATTTATATTGTAAAGAAATAAAGTGTCTCGTTTCTTGTCTCACTTGTCCTGGGTTGTAGAATACGAGACCAAAATGGCAGAAATTAATTATTATACTCTCCTCAGTCATTAAACACAAGATATATGACGCAAATGTTAAAATATCACAACCACTAAAATATAAATGTACACTTATCTACAAGTCGTTTTCACCAGAATTATAGTTTTGACTTTGAGATATTTAATTTTATTATATTTAACTTTGAGATAGTTTTGACAGGCCTGATGGTCTAGTGGTTAGTGACCCTGACTGCTATGCCGAAGGTCGTGGGTTCAATTCCCACCCAGTACAAATGTTTGTGTGATGAGCACGATCATTTGTTCTGTGTCTGGGTGTAATTTATCTATAATATGTATGTATTTAGAAATATATAAGTATGTTTATCAGTTGTCTAGTACCCATAACACAAGCTCTGCTTAGCTTGGGGCTAGATGGCGTTGTGTGATAGTTGTGGAATATTTATTTATTATTTATTATATGACCCATTTCGTAAGACTGACTTGCAAAAACTATGTTCCTGAAATCGTAGAACGTTAACAATACTCGTATAACCTGCAGAAACAAAATCGGTTTTAAATTGTTCATAATATTGTATTTGTTCATTATTTCATCGTTCAATTCGACTGCAAACCGCAAATTGCTGAATTGAAAAATAATTTACAATGAAAGTAACTTTCAATCATTCGATTGCAGAATGTATATAACTGGAATATTGATACTATTTTAATTAATCATGTCCGACTGAATACTGTAAAGTTTCTTCCGATCGTATTATTTTTTAAATGAAATCAGATCTATTGAATCTGATGAATCCGATTTTAAAAGTATTCCTGTTATTTTTCAGGGAATATTCATCATACTTTTCATGCTTTTTTTTTATACAGCTTTCGAAGAATTATTGGAAAGCTACGGAACTTAATATTGCTTTAACATGATACGATAATGAAAGCTGTATTTATTTTATGCTCAAAATATTTTCATTTCATAATGTTTACATCGATGTCTGTTTTTAATCATCATATGAGTCTTCGTACCTTGGATGGAGCGAAAAGGACATTTTTTATATGGGACTAGCACTTTGACCGCGACTTTGTCCGCGTGGGTTACGTACTTTCCTAATTCCCCCTTTTCACCCCCTTAAAGGTTAAATTTCCAAAAACCCCTTCTTAGTGCTCCCCTACAATATAATAGGAAGCCGTGTGCAAAATTTCACATTCCTAGCCCCAGTAGTTTCGGCTGTACGTTGATATGTCAGTCAGTCAGTTCTCCTTTTATATATATAGATAATCCTACCGCACTATTCCTAAAGCACTGCAACTCCTAAAAGGCAAAATCAACAGTGGCGACCACCAGAAAAGCGCCGAGGTAATGAAGCCCGATGTGTTTTTTTTATCGTGGTAAAATCATCAAATGAGTCCTGCGCTCGGCAGAAGGGTGACTGTCAGACTTTTACTGACTAAAATCCACGGTGATCCTTCAATAGCCCTTTACAAAAAATAACTTTGAAAACAGTCAAACGGCGGCATAATTGTAATATTTTTCAGTGCACGCTAGAATTCTATGACCAAAGTCCAGTTTGGTTCTTGTAAGTACATTGTTAATATCTTCGCGATGATCCGTCAACATAATAATTAGGTACCCGGCCATGTCATTGTAGTAAAATAACTTCTATTCCGCAAAAACGGTTACAAAAAGCCGTTCCATATTTTCGCAAAAAAGACCTTTTACGAGCTAATTTAGCGTAAACAGGAATACACAATGTCTCTGCATAATTCATTAGCGAAAAGCACTTCGCTCATATTTATTAACGTACCCTTCGTACTGTTTGGTACAATATTAAAGATTAATTTAACGTTCAAACATTTTAGGTCCGTTTTGTACCCGTTTTTGTTTAGAGCGAGGTGCTTTTGTGAATTCTTCTCTTTGTTAAAAAAGTCAGATCTCAGATTTCGTAGTTTACTTCCCTAGAATCTAGGAAGTGGGTGAGTAGAAAATAAAACGGGAATTTTGCGAACTTTTAGTGTTAAGTAGACTAGATCACGATGAATGCCGTTTTACCTCTGTAAAATGCAATGGAATTTTGTGAAACGCTGTTTGGTGAATATCCGGCTTTCCCGTTGCAATTTCTCTAAATAAAACTACCTGTATTCTGTATTTTGAACTCGGAAATCATATGCGAGAGACGGTTTTTACTGTTTTGTAACAAAAACGAAAGCGGGGTGTTTAACAACGAAACAAAGCATTAGTTAGTTTATTTTCATTCCGAGAATATTACATTAGGTTGACGTGATAAATATTTTTTATATAAATTATTTTCGACAGTCTTCTGAATAAAAAATATGATGCGCCATCGACCAGAAATGAATTGAGATGAGGGCAGGCGGATGATGATTTGAAAGATGATGACGTTGATAGAGGGTCATTTTAGTAAATATAACAACAAGATGGAGGAATAGGTTCCAGTACCACTGTAACTGGGGAGTTGCAACAGCTCTGCGTGTCATTCGCCCAGCATTGATTACCCTGCGTGTCGCGAGTTCGATCTCCGCATGGAACAAATATTTGTATGATCTACAAGTAGTTGTTCCGGGGCTGAGCCTTTGTGTATGTGAGTGTAAACGCTCACACGTTACAGGATAAATTTCCTAATGTGGGGCAAAGTTAATAAAGAAAGGATAGAAAAAAAAACCTTTGTACCTATAATATGTTCATATTGTATTCTAAACCAGTGCCACGCCAAAAAATACGTATACGGCAATGTTTGTTTAAATAAGTAGCGTAATTTGCTGAATCTAACCACTTATATTGTATCATCTCTCACACCGTGTAACCACCTATGTTTACAAATAAAAGTTTCAAATTGTTTCCTCTTATTAGAGCTCGTGGCTAAATAAATAGGTTGATCTGTGGATGGGTGTACCATCTGTCAGAGTGAGTTTCCGTGCCTCGGAAAGCACGTAAAGCCGTTGGTCCCGGTTGTCATTTGTAGATCTTTGACAGTCGTTACTGTTAGTCAGAAGCTCTAAAGTCTGACAACCAATCTTACAATGGGGTATCGTATTACCCAGTTACTGGGTTGTGGAGGTCCGACAGGCAGTCGCTCCATGTAAAATACTGATATCCAGCTGAATCTGGTTTGACTGGAAGCCGACCCCAATATAGTTGAGAAAAGGCTAGGCAGAAGATGATTATTTCCTCTTATTCTATTCTTATTCACTTGTGTCGTAGTTCCTCTGTATGTGAAGTGGCCTTTGCCCATTAATGGAACAGTAATTTAAAAAAAAAAACGATGAAGTGCGATTTGGAAGAACACGAAGAGAAACTTCACTAAAGTTTTAAAGTTTTAGTTTGACTATTAGTTAACTTATTTTTTTTTATTTTAAAGTTTTAGTATAAAGTAAAGATATACAGTAGAAATTGTGATCTTTAAAATGGCAAAAAATCATGCGTGTTGCATAAGAGCCCCTTTAAATAAATTTTCCTTATTCTGTTATTTTAGCATTTGTTTATACAGGCAACAGAAATACATACATCTTTGAAACTTTCAACTTTCTGACTATGACGGTTCATGAGATAGAGTCTACTGATTGTCGGACAGATGGACGGACAGTGGAGTCTTAGTAATACGGTCCCTTTTTCCATTGGAACCCTAAAAACAGATATAGTTCTAGAACACACAGTACATACATTCAACCAGACATATTATGTTCAAGTCAAATATGTTAGTTATGGAAACTTTCCGTTCGAACAAGACATGTCTGTTCACATCTCGTCCCCGCATAAAGTTTAATCAGCGACTGTACGACCAAAACCGTCCATGAGTTGCTCCGTAAACGATCGTGCGTTAGTGTGCAACTAGCCTATGCAGGGCTGCAAAAAAAAAACAAAAGTACGATATCGATTTATTGGTCTACATTCCGCTTCATCACTTTTTCCCATTTGTATCAACACAATAACGGTTTTTTTTACGTGGTAAAACAAAACAACAAACCGGTTTATGTACTTTTTTACGTGTACCTTTTAATCGATCTTTTGTATTTTGAGTGTGGTTTGTCCTACCTTTTGTTTTGCTTTTCTTTGTTAAATCATCAACTGAGTCAGGTCCTCTCAGGGTGGAGTGGGAGGGACAGTCAGTCATGCTGACTAAATTCCACGGTGTTCCTTCAATAGCCCTTTATGTTCCAGGATCACGGTTACCTGTTTAGACAGTTCCGCGACGTTTAGACAATCCCACGATTTATTTTTAGGTAAAATCGCAATAAACAACAATTCTAGTGTGTAGTTTTCTAACTATTTTTTTTTTTCACATGAGTATCAAGACAGGGTCGACGGCGCGTTGTGTTTCACGCGCGCCTCAAAGAGTGTCAGCGCAATGACGGGGCCCCTCTTTAGAGGGCCAAATCCTGCAGGGGTCGCGGGACTAACGAATTACCGGACCGTAAAGGGCTATTGAAGGACACCGTGGATTTTAGTCAGTACAAGTCAGACAGTCCCTCCCGCCCTGTCCTGGGAGGGAGGACACATTTAATGATATTACCACGATAAAAAAATGATTATCACAACTCAGAATTAGTCGGATTGTAAATCTAAAATAATGCCACAAAAGAAAAAGATTTGAATGTTTGTTTGTAATGGATAAAATCAAAAATTATCAGATAATTTTAAAGTCTTTCACATATTGCTATAAAAACTAAAGAAATTACTGTTGTGTTGAATAGCCATATGTATACGCTATAAAATATCACGCTACAACCAATAGGAGCTGCGCAGCGTGGGTGTCATTACGAGTACCGGAGTATGCGGAGTATGCGTGTGTGCTCGCGTGGCGCTTGCTATGATGATAGAAATTTGTGACCACCTTTAGACGCATTTATGCGAGATTAGCCGAGAAAACTACAGGAGGAGCTCGTGGTTAAATAATTACAGCCGCACAGGCCGATCTTCCGGGTTAAGCCGCGCTTGCCGAGGTTGGTCTGTGGATGGGTGACCATCTGTCATACCGAGTTTCCTCCGTGACTCGGAAAGCACGTAAAGCCGTTGGTCCCGGCTGTCATTTGTAGATCTTTGACAGTCGTTACTGTTAGTCAGAAGCTCTAAAGTCTGACAACCAGTCTTACCATGGGGTATCGTATTACCCAGTTACTGGGTTGTGGAGGTCCGACAGGCAGTCGCTCCATGTAAAATACTGATATCCAGCTGCATCTGGTTTGACTGGAAGCCGACCTCAATATAGTTGGGAAAAGGCTAGGCAGATGATGATGAGCCGAGAAAACTACAACTAGATAATAATGAAAGGTTATAGGGAAATCTTTGTCCAGGTATGGGACAACAGAGATTAAAAAACATATTTTATTGCGCTTGTAAAAGTTTTAGCCAATTGCGGATTTGGCAGCCCTAAGCCTAAGGTCAAAGAAGGCGGCTAGACAGACTTGTTGCGCCCCCTCCACTAACACTGAGAACTTTGTCGTACTCGTAATTATTCCAAAGTACTTATATTTACTTGTCCCAGTGCTATGCAAAGTCACGGACTTGGAAATTACTAATAGACACGAATTTAACTGGGGCTTTTGAACTTGTATGTATGAAAGGTGAAAAGTTATTCCATGAGAAGATTATAGATTTTTTTTTTATTAATTTTAAAACATAACATTACATTATTAAATATTCTTAAATAAAAACAATACGAAATATTTAAAAATATTAAAATAGTGATCCGCCGGTGTGGGAGCAGGGACCAAGCTACCGGAGGTATTTCAAAGCGAGAGCAACTTGCTTTGAAATACATTCAAAGCAAGTTGCTGGTGTATAATTCTGGCTACTAGATTATGCCTGTGTAAGTACTCGCCGCTAGCAAGACGAGAACGACCAGAGATTCTATGTCTAATGGATTCACCTAGACGATGGCATACCCGAATAATTATTATTATGATCGTCGTGTTTTAGTTTAACACTCAATTAAGGGACGGGGTTTGAGAGGGACTGTCAGACTCGTTCTGACTAAAATCTACGGTGTTCCATCAATAGCTTTTTACGTTCCAGGCTTACCTGATAAGATGACATCCCGCGACCCAGTAGTTAATGCGTAAAAGTGTTATAAAAATCCATACATCCATCCTCATAAACTTACGCATTTACAACATTATTAAGATGGGGTCTTTACAACCACAAGTTAAAAAACGGACTAATAGATCCGTGTACTCGTATCTTCTTTCTATGTCCGTCAACGAAAACACGAGGACGGATACATATCTATGTACGAACGTAAAGGACTGAAGTAATTTTGATGCGGCGCTAGTGTCTATGTTATTACATCAAATTTTATTAAAAAAAAACGACGGGTTGCACTCTGGGAGTGCCGGCAGAAGTGAAAACTTCAATAGTAATAAACACACACGAACATTCGCGTAAGCGTCCTGCGCCGTCTTACGAATTTTCGAACAGGTCACGTGTCCTGACGCGAGTTTAACATTTTTTACCCATTCCAAAAAAAGTGCACAACGCCGTATGCCGCTAAAGAAGTTTTCACTTCAAAAACACAAATAACAAAAACGAATGTCATGAGTAGTGGCGCGGACTCTAAGGAGCTATCTGTCAAATCGTAATATCATTTTTAGTTCATGCTCCTTGTCAAAACGTCTATCACTAAGGCCGACACCACGGGTTTCGTGCTTAGAGATTAGACCACGAGAAACTGATATAATCGAGAAACGATAAAATATTTATAAATAAACCGGGAACTGTATTTCACATTCACATTCCCTGCTCGTTGTATTGAATAGCTGTGCGCGACAACCGACCCCTCAGCTCAACAGTCGACGGATTGGGTTCACGCCAAATAAATACTACCTGCCACTACGAAATACCCACGAGGTGTTTGTTTGATAAACTCGACTCTATTGAAGGAGGAGGAACTGAAAGGAAAATACAATAAAGCTGAGCTTTGAATAAAATATGTAGAAGATGCATTTTAGTGTGCATTTTGCGCACGAATTACCACGTTTTATACGGTATACAAAAGCCGCGCCGTCTGGAGGTTTAGAAAGTTCAAAAATATAAACGTCGAATTGTGGTACTCCTCCTTTTTTTTTCGTTGTTTAAAAACCAGTAATCAAAGTCTTGTAAGGAATAAAAATCAATTGCTGAATAAATGTAACCGCATCATTTTGGAACGGGTGCACAAGTGCACATATTTGACTAATTAATTTTTTGTAAGCAACAAAAAACAATTTTAATTCTATGAAAAATCATTTAGTATTTCTTTTTTTTTCGCAAAAAGGGTCCAGACTAAACACACGTATGTGTAAATACGTAACACAGAACACAAATTTAAAAAATATAATAAAAACTGAGGAGCATTAGAAATAGATCAAAGAACTGTACTAAGAAATTTGTCTAGTATACATTTATGAATAGAAATGTTTCCCAGCCTTTGAGAATTGTATTTTAATGACGCATAATTGTTCGCCTTTGCGAAGTCTCCACTTACCTACATAATGCGGTTTATGTGGGGCTTGCAGCGTTGGAATACCTTCCAGAGCGCGCATATAAAAAGGTGCATTATATGCCGTTCTGCCGACATGTCTTGACTAGGAAACCCGCTTCTAGCGTTCCGTGAATTCTGTTCCTTTGCATCTGAAATATTACATGTTACGAACCCAAAGAAAAGAACTACGCTAGCGAAAAGAGTACGAGCGTATAAGTAAACTGAATGTAAATACGATTTAAATAGTTTAACTTGTTCGTTTCTCATATAACATTGATTGAATTTTAAGAATTGATTTCCTTTTACAAGCGGTACATCTGTACAATGATGTAAGGTAATCATCATCATCAGATGAGTCCTCCCGTTCTTGGTGAACCAGAAGGGACTCTCAGATTCGTATTGACTAAAATCCATCGTGTTCCTTCAAATTGCCCTTTCTGTTCCATCACTGTTACTTTTTTAGACAGTTCCGCGACTCCGGCAAGCGTATGGCTCTCTATGGGGTCCCTAATCTCCGGCCACCGTAGGTGCGGGCATGCGGGCAGCGAGTAATGGCAACTCGCTGTCCGTCCATGGACCATGCCCGGGTCGACGGCGCGTTGTGTTCCACGCGCGTCTCAAAGAGTGTCAGCAAAATGACGGGGCTCCTCTCTAGAGGGCCAGAGACAAAGACAAACCGGGACTGAACGAATTACCGTGACCCCGGAACGTAAAGGGCTATTGAAGGACACCGTGGATTTTAGTCAGTACGAGTTTGACAGTCTCTCCCGCTCTGCCTTGGGTTCCCATCCAGGGCAGAGCGGGAGAGACTGTCCTCATTTGATGATTTTACCACGTAAAAAAAAATGGGGGCCCCTAAAGTTAAAACAGTAACTGTCTTACTACAAAAAACATCTATTGATCACTGGTCTAGAAAAACCGTCAACTGCAAACGGTCGTATAAGTGTTCAACAGTTGTTAAACTGGTTGTGGTAAGACGGCTAGTATAGATCGACGAACTGCTTCCAAATCCGATTTTAACCATCCAAAATCGATACTTACGAGTATGTACTCGTAATAAGGCCCGGAATAAACAAACGACCTCGCAACAAACAATTTATCGGTTGATTGGTGAACCTGCGAGGCGGCGAACGAAAAACATGCTGCACCAATTAATACAACGATAAGCTTCCATTCATTTAATAAACGGTTAGTTAGGCTACGTTTTCAACAATTTTATGTTGTGCTTGGGAGGTATTCTGTTTTGTTTGGATTGAAAATCGAGATTTATAGAGAGATAAAGATATTACTGCGTAGGTCTTGAATGTTACGTATTTTAAATTAATAATGGAATAATTAAGTAATGGATGACTTGCCGTCCGATCATGGGCCATGCCCGGGTCGACGGCGCGTCGTGTTCCACACGCGCCTCATATAGCTGTCACAAATCTGACGGCCCCCCCCTTTAGAGGGCCAAAGCCTGCTGGTGTCGACTGTCTCATCAGGGAACCGTGTCCCTGGAACGTAAAGGGCTGTTGAAGAATCACCGTGGATTTTAGTCAGTACATGTCTGACAGTATTGCCTTTGTCAAACAGACAGGCAAGTCCGAAGCGATACCGAACCGAAGCGAAACGTCAGTCTGATAGTGTTGTCACGCTATCGGATCGTTTTCGCTTTTCTATGTGGCTGGATTCAAACAATGCCATACATTAGAAATAAAAACATCACGCTTCGCATTCGCCACGCCTGTCTGTTTGACAAAGGCTTATGGGTTGGAGGACTCATTCGACGATTTTACTACGATAAAAAAACAAAAAGTAAACGCTCCCTCAACCTCAACAACTCTCAATTGCCCCCTCACTCTTTAAATTATTTTTGTGTCGCGGATTTGTCTACAAAGGTTTAAACTCATACACGCAAACAGTCCGATCCTGAACAACTACCTGTAGATCATACAAATATTTGTACCTACTATTTTTTTTTTTTTTGCACCTACTTTGTTTTATTTCTGCATCACCCTAAGGTAGACTGGTAGAAAATGCCTACGGCATTAAGTCCGCCGTTGTACAATGTTGTGCATAAAGCTTTATAAATAAATAAAATATTTGATTGATGAAATATTGATTGGCATTGATCCTAAGACACGTAGCGCAAAAGCCAGGTACACATTTCTCATGTCACATTATCAGGCGCTGTACACTATGTGTAAGTCGGTGTTAGTGACTATCAAATCGCAGCGCGCGATGTGAACTAACTGTGGACATCCGCGGAGTGACGTACGTGTCAATAATTGTTTAGGTTTTATTTAATTTTCATTAAAAAAAGGGGAAAATGTTTATTATAACGTCTAGTTGGCGAGAAATATCAAATTATGTCCCCAATGTTGCCACTTAGGGTCAGCTCAGACCGAGACACGACGCTGCGCGCACGTTTCAATAGAGCTACTCAAAATCTAACTCTATTTCCTACACGAAAAGATACACATTTGCAGTATCGTTGTGTCACGTCACGTCGCGTCGCGCCTAGGTGTGAACTGACCGTTAGAAGCGCTGTCATTGGTGTTTTGGGGCGTGGATCATCTTTCAAAGGCTACCCTTTTATTTACGTGTTATAATCATCAAATGAGTCCTCCCATCCAGAGAACGGGAGGGACTTTCAGAGACTGACTAAATTTCACGGTGTTCTTTAATAGCCCTTTACGTTCCGGGGCCACGGTTACCTGATAAAACAGTCCCGCGACCTCGGAAGGGCAACCCTTATCTAAAGATCTGAGAACAGTATCGCTGTTGCCTAGTTGTAGTAGTTCTGTCCCTGTCAGACTAGGATCTAATAATTTATACTTTTTTTAGTGGACGTTTCAACAAAAACAATATGTTTTCGTTTCCTGTTTTCCATTGCCCGTTATAAACGCAGCAAAAATACATATTGAAACGTGCCTCAATGCTCTTAATTAGTGCGAACGTATTTTCGTGTGGCCCTGGGGATTAATATGTAAAAACTAAACGTGCGGGAGTGAAAAAGTTGGAGTTGTGTTTGCATGGAATTTAAATACGAGAACAAAGGCTTCAGGGTAATTTGACTGGCTTTCATAGGCTCGTTAGGTATTCGTTTTAGAGCTTTTCAATTTATTGGAACCTGTGCACAGCGCAGTCTGTAGTTTCTGACTTTCCTATGAACGAATGAATGAATGATGAGGATGATGACATATAATGATCTATCACTATATTATTCGACATTCAGGTTTCACTATATCCGACATTCCAGCCGTACAAATATTTAGTTTTACATCTTGGTGTAGGTATACATTTAATACAATTCAAAAACGTTTTTTTCTTAACACGACCGTCTCTCCTTTATGATCACATAGAGATAAAGGTGCTTTTTTTTATCGTGGTAAAATCATTAAATGAGTCCTCCCACCCAGGGCAGAGCGGGAGGGGCTGTCAGATTCGTACTGACTAAAATCCACGGTGTCCTTCAGTAGCCCTTTACGTACTGGGGTCACGGTAATTCGTGAGTCCCGCGACCCAAAGGTACTAGGTAAGTAAAAAGATGAAGATACTAGGTGTATCGTAACTGTATCCGGCTTCCATAATAGCAATAGTCCTGATTGATTTCGGCCACGACACGGCGGCTAGTATCAGCGGATATTAGCCATTTTTAATTATAATTAAAGAACAACTATTGTAAACTAAATCTAAATGCGTACACGGATAAGTATGTACGGAATGCATAGTGACCGGTAATATGTCGAATCTTCGTGTGTTATTATGTTATCCATTCATCATATACCATTTATTTTTGGTTAAAAGTCCTCAAATGAGTCCTGAGCTCTGGGTAATACTGAAGGGACATTAGGTATTTCCCTTTGTGTTGCAGGGCTGCGGTAGGACAATGCCCGGGTTGACGGCGCGTCACCAATGGCCGATACATCATTGGACTGTTCGCCAACAGGATGATATTCCCGCGAATTTATTACATACCTATAAGTACATAATAATTTTGGTCATAGGTTTTAATAAATAACTATTCAAGTGGATTGTGGCTTCTGCTCTATTACATTTACAGCTCACATTTAAGCATATTTCTTACTCAAAAATGTTTGAATAATAAAGGAGTTTGCTACACGATTCCGTGACCGTATTTTCCAATTGATCCGTCGCTTTTCTCCGGCACTATGAACTTGACTCCAAAATATTTTACCGTCGAATTTCTTATACGCTTTCCTTATAAAAGTATTATGTAAAGTTACCGCGACACGAATACGTGGTAGGTTTATCGTGCCTATATGATTTTTATACGTTCACTGCATTTATAAAGGAACCTTTATGTTTTATTTTCAGATTGTGTTCAACCGGCTTGTCTTATGCGGGCAACACTAACGGCGGGAAATGCGGTTAATTTTATCGCGATCATATACTTAAACTGTCGTACCACAAAAAGTTAAACATCTGTTGAATACATGTTTGAAAAAAGTGTTGTAAGACGGTAAATGTTCGCAGAAATGTCCATCATTGGAGTATACCTTTTGGGGAGACCTTTGTTCAGTAGTGGGACAGGCAAAAAAAAAACATTGCGATAAGTTGATGGTCTCATCAAGTGTGGCCTCAGCATTAGAACAAAAATCGTGACATGTATCAACTCGTCTTACTAGAACTAGGCCTATGTCCCAGCAGTGGGAACAGTAAGAAAAATTGATCAAACATTTTATTCTGAGCGTTCTTAAAGATAATTTTCCTTTGTTCCAGCGTTGGCCGCAATGCCGCGCTGCTACATGGTCAAGAAAGGTGTGCAGCGGCACGAAGGCCCCCCCCCGTGCAGTCCCACAGAGGCGAGCGTGGCGCCACCGTGCTACAGCCCAGCCGAACATTCTGCCACAGGTAAGGATTACTATAGTCAACAATATACCTATTGGACTCTACGAACACTGCTCGAAGTTGATCACCCCATCACTTCTTCTTTTAAAAACGTTGCCCCAAACTAGGACTTTCTCCTGTGTAGTGGGTGCGTTAACAAATATATAACCTCTATCTAAATGAAAATAAAACTTTCGTTGTGCACCGCGATTCAGAAATAAAATCAAAATGGCGGGCGACCCTCCATACAAACATTTTCAAACCCCTGTCTCCTGCATACCTAACTGTTGAGCAGACCTTAAGTGGCCACAACCACCATCATGGATCAAGAAGAAAGATTAGTATTATCAGTTCTATTCAAGATTGCTTCGGCTTGTCGTGCAACAAGTTATGGTAGTACGGGTCAGCTCAGACGTGACGCTGCGAGCACATTTCACTAGAGCTACTCAAAATCGAACTCTATTTCCTACGCGAAAAGATACACCTCTCACAACCCAACGCGACGCAGCGCGCTGCATTTTAATAGAGACTCAAAATCTAACTTTATTTACTACACGAAAATATAAACATTTGTAGTATCGTTACGTGACGTCGCGTTGCGTCGCTTCTCGGTGTGAACTGACCGTACCGCGTAATGCGTGAGTTCCCTTACATAAAACAAATGGTACAATAGAATAGAATAGAATACTCTTTATTATAATGTCCAAATTACAGGTATGACAATGTGGTATTAGTGAGTTGGGTGGTACATTGGGCGGTATTATTACACATTGGGCGGAATTCTTGCACTTTGGGCGGTATATTGCAAAAAGCGGTACCTATTTTAAAAGTGGATGGATTCTTTCAGAATAGCGCAGTCTAATAACCGTATTATTTGTATAATGTGGTATAGTCTGTGGTGTAATTAAGAAAAAAAAATAGTTAAAAATTACTCTCCCTAGCAAATTAAGTCATTAGCTTTAGTATTAAGCTAGATTGTATTTTTATGATGAGGAAAGATCATATAACAAAAAAAATAGTTAAAAATAATATACAGTTTACTAGTCTATGTTAATAAGTTCATTACGCATAAATCGTCATTTGATATGATTTATTTTTCTTTTATTATGTTTTTTTTAAGTTTAGGCTTATGTTTGACCACCATCTCGCCTCATAGTAAACAACGATGTGGTCGACGATAAAGTACGCTTGCCTGGAAGTACACCATTCACTTATAACTTAAAGTCCCCAAGGTTATACCTGTCAGGAAACACAGACTACGGCAGTGAATTCCACACCTTACCCTCGCCTTATATTGGCTAGGCTGCAACAACACATTCTAAGCTCCTGGCTCAGACTTTACATCGGACTGATAGTAGCAGAACAACGGGACATTTACTCAAAACAGTTAACAGGTAGGTCATAGCTTCACAACAGTAATAATACAGGAGGTCATAGACGGTTGAATGAAACTACGAAATGGTACAACAGGTTGAACGTGTGCCACGACCGTAACATTAAAACTGTAGTACTACTGGGGTACTACATGCTGCCAGGTGGCGTTTCCCGGGAAACATTTCTCGCGCAAGGTCTTGAGTTTAGTTCGTGTGAGGCAAGATAGATGTCGCAACTCAAGGTTCTGATACATCTTGCAACTGGCGGTATATTTTAAAAAGTTCCTATTTTTTTTAGGGTTTTTTTTGTGAAACATTAACAACCTTTCTTAAGCTGAAAGTACTTATGGTTATTAACAACCTAAAAAAAAACAGGTCTTTCATAAGAAATGAAATATCTTTCAGGGTTGGTTTCATAGTACATGTTGCTTATAACTATAACTACTTTCAGTCCATTAAAGGTTGATATTTTTTTACAAATAACCCTGCATAAGACAACTACGTTTGTGTTCATGTACTTAATTAAAATGATGAACTAACCATTGTATAAAAAGACAGTTTCAAAGATCCAACCAAACCTGCACGGACATAATATGGCAAACTGCGGACTTTGACAGATACTTAAGTAAATCATATTAATATAAACGATATGTATAGTACAAACGATAGATAGATAGATAGATTTACGTCAGACGTAAAATACCTATAGAAACCTACCCAACAACGAAATAATTTCTTCTCTTAAGTTAAAAGATGTACAACAAATAAGATCAAAACGCTAATTAGAGATATGAAGAGCCCTGTGCCAGTCTCTTTGCAAAGAGGTTTATTCACTTCTGTAAGGACCCTAATGAGGTTGTTATATAACCTAAAACAGACGGGAAACGATGCGATACAAGAAAATAAGTAAATTATATAATAAACGACTTTAATACTCCTGCATAAAGTTCAAGACACGTTTAATTTTTTATTTAATAACTTTTTAAAACATATTCACTTGCTGTATTAATTGACTTTGTGCAATTGGATGCGAAGGCAAGTTTTTGCTGGGGTTTCTACCCTTTATGTAATTTATATGGAATAGGAAACTATCTATGGGATAGATTCACCCACAAGTTAAAGGTCCGCAAAAATCGCCGATACTCTCAAAATATAAAAGTTGATGTTTTGAGAGTATCAAACTAACGTAATTTACATCCGTTATAAAAAATTCCATTTCTTTTTTACTGACAGGTTTATGAAGTACTTTATTCAAAAACTGCGACAACTATTCCGGTTTTACCCTATGTAGATTATATTGCTGGGGTCGCGGGACCAAGGGATTACCGTGACCCTAGTACGTAAAGGGCTATTGAAGGACACCGTGGATTTAAGTCAGTACAAGTCTGACAGTCCCTCCCGCCCTGCCCTGGGTGAGAGGACTCATTAGATGATTTTAACACGATAAAAAAAAAATGTAGATTATATGTTTTGTACGTACGCACTATGCTATATATACGAGTAAAATGGGTATTTCCCTTTACTCAATACTCGTGAAAAGAGTTAGCTTACCGCAACAAGTGGATACACAAACATTTTGCGTTAACAGGTAGATTTCATTTGGCATGTATTCAAAAGATAACTCTTTTATTTCGTTATGTCGCTAGTTATTTTACAGTCCGTAATTTAATTGATACAATATTCTTATTACTTGTTGTAGGTACCTATGGTTAGCTTCAGAGAAATTTAAACCCCTTTGGTCACTACCAAAGGGGATTACTAACAAAGGGGTTGAGACTTCTCTGAAGCTGACGGTACAATGTGATAGACCCACTCTTGTGTTGATGCCGATGTAACTCTAATTGAACACAATATCGAGGTGGTACCGTATATAACATAATAACGCATGGGATGGTATACGCATTTGCAAGATTGCGTATGCAAATACATAAAACGCAATTTTTGGACCTGTTGACGTAGTAAGATCTTTTTCTGTCTAATTGAGCAATCAGTGTAATAAGTGAAAAACATTCCGACTTTAACAGAAAATCTCGAAAATGTAATTTGGTTGTGTATTATTTTACAAATGTCGTGAAAAAAGAAACTTGGAACGAGAGGATGATATTGTGAATTTTGCCCTTTTTAAGTGCATGTTGCCTTTATAAATAAACACACATGAATGTAGTCCGAGTCTGGCTTGGGGAGTTAATTAATTTGTTCAGACGGAAAACAAAACGCAAGGAATCTGCTAAACGCATACTCATACAGAAGAGTATCATAGGTTTCCAAGCATGGCGTACTCAATTAGCCATTCTACGTTTTGTATTCCACTTGTTTGTTCCTTTAATTGGCGGTGAAATGCCAGTAGCTTTTGTTCCAAGGTAAAATTCAACGAGAAAATGTTGTTGTTGTACGAGCATGGGTATTTCTACGAACGCTGTGATTTTTTCTCAATTCCGTATGGGCGATGTGGACGTATTCTTTGACGCCCTTTGAATGTGTTTTGTTTTCTTTTCATTTCTTTTTTTGTACATGTTACTAGTAAGTTTTTATGTATAGTCTGTATATAATCGTTAAAATAGTTACAATATAATATTCCGTGCGTTATTTGGTTCTCACATGGTGATGACGAATTGTATAATATGACCAAAATAAAATGCATTTTTTATATATATAAACAAAATGGTGTTAATTTGCTACAGTAGTTTATGAAATAAATCGATTACATTTTGAGCCCATGGAATTGAGAAATGCGACCACAGAGTTTACAATTACACACATTAGCCTTTTACTCGTAAATACCTACACTATTTGTTAATTTATATACAGAATCTGTTGGTGTTCCTTTATTAATAAATACATAAATATTGTACGTAACCGGGGAAGAAAAATATAATTAAAAAACATTTAGGAACATAATTATTTTATCAATTTTTGGTATTTTTACTATTTAAGTTTGTTTATGAAGTATCTAACCAATCAAAGACAAGAGATTCCTTGAGTTATCATGCTTAGTTAACTAACTTTTAGTCAAATCATTTAAATGAGCATTTTTATTAGATTTATATGATATAATGTATTCTTACTATTTTCGTTAAACATTCAAATTACAGACAAGGGACATGAAGTATAGACGTCAAATCAGTTTTATTTATCAAACGCAGGAAGAAATAGACATAATCGAAGTATTCGGGTGTAAATTAGTCAGGACAATATTTTTTCGCAAAAATTACTGAATGGATTTTGATTAAACTTTGCAGCTATATAGTTTATACATCAGAATAAAATATAGGCTATCGTTATGCGATCTTCCCAGATAAAGTCGCGGTAATATTAGCTAAAATTAACAGGTCTTGCAATTGCGACGTCGACTCGAGATACTTTATATATGTACTATACTTACTATATATACATTATGTAATATACGGCGTCAACTACTTAACCATGAAAAATGGTGAAGCAAGCGACTTTAAACCTCATATAAACCGAGATTAGTTACATTGGTAAACCATCGATCTAATTCCGTGGACCCTCAGGCAAAAATTGAGGGCCAATTGCCTGCGTGGCAGGGAAATTATTCATTAGTTTAGGACAGTTTTTTTTTAGTTTTAGTAAAATCTTTAAGCATCCACCAATAAAAAAAAAATAAGCAATTCCAGGCCTTTTAAAAAGCAATGTCTTTATCAATTATCTATATTTATGAGAATATTAAAAGTTTCTTTAAAATTCCGCACCTTTAAAAGATAAAAAATATTTTATGCTCGATTTCGGGAAAGGCACAGACTTTAAACGGTGAAACCTTACCTCTTCGTAGAAATGCCCATATAATATTATTGAAATGATTTTGTGTTGAAGCAAATTAAATTGGATCTCGATTACAGTATGAACCTTAAACCAAACTTAAATATTAAGCGGTATATACAAATGAATTACTGTTTGTTAGTCTCGCTAAAATTTGAGAACGGCTAGACCGATTAGGCTAATTTTGGTTTTGAATTATTTTTGGAAGTCCAGGGAAGGTTTCAATGGTGAGTAAATATGATAAAAATATTAGGAATATAGTAAAAGCAACAATTTCCTTTTCCCAAAACTATTCCTACCTGTCAAATAGTTGATGTTCGTCCCGTAGTCCAGAAATCAATTAAATTTAAAAGGCGTTCAAAAATCAAATTCTGAGGCGGTACGAAGTTTGCCAACAGCTAGTAATAAATTAAATTCGGTCCTATTGTTCTAAATTCAAAACATATCCTGCCATCCAGAATCAATGTGTACTAAATGTCAGCGGAAATTAACGAAGGTGCGCATCGTATCCAGTTAGGGGTAGACAATGACAAGCTTTCAGGCACAGATGTAATTCTGTCCCGTAATTACATAAGATGATTGACGTTATCCGAACAAAATGCTGGAAAGCCTGTTATGGCTTAGGAAGCATGGACAATGGTGCCACGTTTGGCCATGCTGGATTAACCTGGTGACGACAGGCCGGAATTAAATCTTTAGAATCTGATATTTGAATCAGAAACTGGCGTTTGGTGATTGCATGTTCAGAACCTGTGAATAGAAAGCCATGTTGAATATTGACCAAGATAGGTTCCTTTGATGTCAGACAGGCTTTTGGTAACGAAACTATTAACATGTAGAAATTTCGTATAGCCAAGTAAAATAATTTTATATTTAGTTTTAGTGACCTACCCCACTTCCTACTCGTGCTTATATGCATGAATAATTCATATAAATCCTTTTATATCAGCCTGTCTATTGATAAGAACCGCATTATCCGTAACATTTGGAAGATCTAAGCGTAGACCAATTATGTTCCAATTCCGCTATATTTTACAAAATCACTTCTACAGATGGGATATATTAATGTATGATGTAACAAAGGATTTTAATTGACCATAGACTTGTAGTAGAGTAACTTCCCATAGAGCAACGATGGGATGATATTCTCTTTAAATATTCACGGTAGGCTATTTTTTTTCTTAAATATAATAAATAAATAATTATAATTGCATAAGTAGATAAAACATGCTATGCAATAGCTTTACCGCGGCAGTCCCCGAAGGGCCACACGTAGTTTTTTCCCATTAATATAGTTTCTTAAATGGAGATTTATGAATAATATACTCTTGAATCCTTTAAGAAAAAAAACTAAATCTACGATTATGGAATCAGAATAGTGTATTTTATGTTTTTTTAATTGTTTTTTTTTTAAATAACAAGCAGATAGCTTGACAAAATTGCCAAAATAAAAACAGCTCCCGCGCCGTACTCATCCATGACAAATGGTGAAGCAAGTGACTTTAAACCTCATATGAACCGAGATTAGTTATTTAGGTAAACCATAGTTCTCAATTCCGTGGACACTAAGACACAAAATTGAAGGCCACGAATTTGTGAAAATATGGTACTAATCAAAATAACTTATTACTGTTACCATTTCAAACAAATTTAATAGAACAACCATGCTGATGTCTAGTTCAACTTCTACTAGTTTAACTTAGTTGAGTGTAGCAAAAAATATAAAAAGAAAAACATTTTTAGAAGATATCCTTGACACAGAGTTGAGAAAACACCCTGCACCAAAGACACGGAAACAGTTAAAACGTTCGGAAATCTTAAATCGCACGTTCAGTCCTCAGATTATGAGAATAGAATAGTGATCTTCAGTTCACGCGCATTTTAATAGTAATCTGGTATTTCTTCGTGACAGCATCTTTAAGCATCCACCAATATAAAAAATAAGCTTTTTAATAGCAATATGTCTTTGACAATTATCCATATATATGAGAATATTAAAAGATTCTTTAAAATTCCGCACCTTTAAAAGATATAAAATATTTTATGAACGATTTCGGGAACGGCACAGGCCTAAAACGGTGAAATTACACCTTACCTCTTCGTAGAAATGCCCATATAATATTATTGAAATGCTTTTGTGTTGAAGCAAATTTAATTGGATCTCGATTACAGTATGAACCTTAAACCGTACTTAATTATTAATATACAAATCAATTGCTGTTCGTTAGTCTCACTAAAACTTGAGAACGGCTACACCGATTAGGCTAATCTAGGTTTTGAATTAGTTTTGGAAGTCCAGGGAAGGTTTGAATGGTGAGTAAATATGATAAAAATATTAGGAATATAGTAAAAGCAACAATTTCCTTTTCCCAAAACTATTCCTACCTGTCAAATAGTTGATGTTCGTCCCGTAGTCCAGAAATCAATTAAATTTTAAAGGCGTTCAGAAATCAAATTCTGAGGCGGTACGAAGTTTGCCAACAGCTAGTAATAAATTAAATTCGGTCCTATTGTTCTAAATTCAAAACATATCCTGCCATCTAGAATCAGTGTGTACTAAATGTCAGCGGAAATGAACGAAGGTGCGCATCGGATCCAGTCAGGGGTAGACAATGACAAGCTTTCAGGCACAGATGTGATTCTGTCCCGTAATTACATAAGGTGATTGACGTTATCCGAACAAAATGCTGGCAACCCTGTTTTGGCTTAGGAAGCATGGACAATGGTGCAACGTTTGGCCATGCTGGATTAACCTGGTGTCGACAGGCCGGAATTAAATCTTTAGAATCTGATATATGAATCAGAAACTGGCGTTTGGTGATTGCATGTTCAGACCCTGTAAATTGAAAGCCATATTGAATATTGACCAAGATAGGTTCCTTTGATGTCAGACAGGCTTTTGGTAACGAAACTATTAACATGTAGAAATTTCGTAAAGCCAAGTAAAATAATTTTATATTTAGTTTTAGTGACCTACCCCACTTCCTACTCGTGCTTATATGCATGACTAATTCATTTAAATCCTTTTATATCAGCCTGTCTATTGATAAGAACCGTATTATCCGTAACATTTGGAAGATCTAAGCGTAGACCGATTATGTTCCAATTCCGGTACATTTTACAAAATCACTTCTACAGAAGGGATTCATGTATGATGTAACAAAGGATTTTTAATTGACTAAAAAACACCATGGAGTTCCTTGCCCATTCTTCACCGTATATCTTTAAAGATCTAAGCTTTGGAATGGGCATCCACAGTAATTTCACAGTTATTATGTCTTGTGACTGGGATTTTTTTGGTTTTGACCGGAAGTATGTTAATTAAAAAAAGACTACGTGTGGCACTCGGGGACTGCCGCGGTAAAGCTACTGATAGCATTTTTATCAACTTATGCAATTATAATTATTTATTTATTTTATTTAAGAAAAAAAATAGCCTACCGCGAATATTTAACGAGAATATCATTCCATTGTTGCTGTATGGGAAGTTACTCTACTAATTAGTCTATGGTCAGCCACGTCAATCAAGTGAAACGTCAAGAAAAAAAATCATTCATTCAAATTTTATTCATTCAAGTTGACATGACAGATGTTACAGTGCCAGTGTTATTGGTTTATTTTCGTTACGGAATTTCTTGATTCGGTCCCCGCGTTCAAAGCCCGCTACAAAAGCTACGCAATAGCTTAAAATAAAACAAGAAATCACGGGTCTAACTCTATCATTATCAGTTACATGATCCATTCAACCATCTTAAATATGCCAGACCTTTCACAGCTACTAAGGAACATAGAGTTTTTCTTTTTATTGCACTTCACCCTAACGTGGAATGCTCCCTGATGAGTGGTTGTGTTAACTTATTCATAAGATGTCTCGCGTGTCATTCCCGGGGAGGGAGGAGAGTGGTCAGTCACGGAGGGATACTTTAACGTAACTAAATTTTTAGCCACCAATTATTTGCAAGTTGTCTGTTTTTCTTGTTTCTTTTTAACCGAATCGGGTAGTTTACTGCATAAATAAAGTGAACATCTGTTTAGTCCGAGTATTGAAAAATAATGCACACGTTTCTTCTTTTTTTAAATGGGACGCGGAAGGGATTGAAAAATTCAGCTTCGAAATTGGTGGTTGCGAGGGCCTAATTCTAAGGCGTCTCGAGTACTTATCCAAAAGACGCAGGTTCAAACCCCGCTCGCAGCTGAATTTTTCTTTCCTCAAAATATCTTTGAGAAAAAATTATTAGTTCAAAATATCTTTGAGAAAGAATTATTAGTTCAAAAGAAATAGTGGTAATAGCTTTTTTTATCGTGGTAGAATCATCAAATGAGCCCTCCCATCCAGGGCAGGGCGGGAGGGACTGTCAGACTTGACTGACTAAAATCCACGGTGTCCCTCATAAGCCCTTTACATACCGGGTTCACGGTAAATCCAGAGAAACGCGACCCCCGCAGGCTTTGGCCCTCCACAGGCCCCGTCACTATGCTGACACTCCTACAGGCGCGCGTGGAACACAACGCGCCGTCAACCCGGGAGTGGTAATAGCTACGATATTTTTTGATAGGTCGACATCAACTCACGGATTCCTCCGTTCCGACTCCGTTCTCAATCTAATTTCTGTCTCTTTCATGGTAAAAGTCAGACTGGTAACGGCACGGAGACAAGTCAGCTCGCACGAACTCAATATCTTATTCCGGCGTGTCGCTTATGTGTAAATAGGAAAAGAAAGGAGTTTATTAGAAAGATTCTAAAGAGAAAAAACTTCAAAACTGAACCCACACACGCACAAATAACAATTGTGCAATTGCGATACATTTTTTTTAATAAGGACCCGAATTTTAGGCGCTTCTCTGAGCAAATGACCTTGGGAGCACACGTCATACAAAATCACGATAGCTCGCGCGTGAATAACAGTTATAAATGCGCCAAAAATTTAGAATGAAATCTTTATAAAATCAAATATACGTATTTGTGAAAAAAATATTAGTAACTAGCTTCCGCCCGCAACTCCGTTCGCGCGGATGTCGGTCTTTGCGTGGGTGGTTTATTTCTCCATTTTGAGTAACTCTGACAATGACATCTTATAAATATCTATTGGACCCAAATACGGCTAAGCCTATAATAATTAAGGAGATTCGCGGTTCTACAGAACAACGTCTATGAACAAAACTGAAATATAAGTTTTTTTTTCTACGTATTTTTCCAGGATAAAAAGTATCCTATTTTATGCCCGGGATAATAAGGTATAATTATACCAAGTTTCATCGAAATCGAACCGTTAGTTTTCACGTGATGCCTGCATATACTGACAGACAGACAGACAGACAAAACAATTTTTAATCACATATTTGGGTTTGGTATCGATCCAGCAACAGCTCCCGCTATTTATTTTTTCAATATTTTCAATGTACAGAATTGACCCTTCTACAGATTTATTATATGTATAGATAAATGGTCATTCTTAAATTGTCTAGACATTAGTGTCAGTAGCAAAATTAAAATAATGTTAGTTCACGAGGTGATGTATATTTTCAATCATTTATTAAGCTATTGTATAGCTTTTACCGCGAGCTTTGAGCGCAGAGACCGAGTCAAGCTATTCCGTAACAAAAATAAACGTAACACTGGCACTGTCACATCTGTCATGTCAACGTGAATGAATAAAATATGAATGAATGATTTTTTTTCTTGACGTTACACTTGATTGACGTGGCTGACCATAGCCTAATGAGTAGAGTAACATCCCATAGATCAACGATAGGATGATATTCTCTTTTTTTTCATAAATAAAATAAATAAATAATTATAATTGCATAAGTTGATAAAAATGCAATGCAATACCTTTACCGCGGCAGTCCCCGAGTGCCACACGTATTTCATTCTCATTAATATAGTTTCATTGAATGGAGATTTATTAATAACTAGCTACCGCCCGCGACTCCGTCCGCGCGGATGTCGGTCTTCGCGTGGATGGTTTATTTCCCCATTTTGAGTAACTCTGACAATGACACCTTACAAATATTACGGCGCTGAATCCACTGCGGGTAATGCAACGTGTGTTCGCGGTTCTATAGAACAACGTCTATGAATAAAACTGAAAAATAAGATTTTTTTTCTACGTATTTTTCCAGGATAAAAAGTATCCTATGTTATGCCCAGGATAATAAGGAATAATTATACCAAGTTTCATCGAAATCGAACCGTTAGTTTTCACGTGATGCCTGCACAAACAGACAGACAGACAAAATTTTTTTAAATCATATATTTGGGTTTGGTATCGATCCAGCAACACCCCCCGCTATTTATTTTTTCAATATTTTCAATGTACAGAATTGACCCTTCTACAGATTTATTATATGTATAGATATACACTTTAATCCTTATAGTAAAAAAAACTAAATCTACCATTATGGAATCAGAATAGTGTATTTTATGTTTTATTTTAAATTGGTGTTACTTTTAAATAACAAGCAGATAGCTCTACAAAGCTGCCAAAAAAAAACCGCTCCCGCGGCGTTTTGGTCTTACGTATAAGTCTTAAAGCTCTGTTACTAAAAAGAAACAAACTTGTGCTTAATAGCACATAATCCATTCAAAGTTCTCGGTCTTTGTAACTTTTTTAATACTTGCTTGTAAAATAAAGCGGCAACAAGTAACTAACGTAAATTGGCTTCCAGATATTTAACGGTGTTTTTAACTCGAGCAGGAGCGCGATCTTAAATACTTAGCTAGTACTAGGTATTTTAACTACATTGTTACTAAATGTTAACTAAGGCGAAGCAAGGAGGGGTACGGCTTTTTATAAAACAATATTAATAATTAATTTGAATATTAAGTTTCAATAATTAAGTATTAGATTTGTGCATTCCAAATTGCCAAAAATTGACCTGCACAACATTTTTGTGAAAATATTATGTAGGTAATCCCACCTACATAATATTTGCTTTGAACATAAATCTAAGGTCTCAGATTTATGTAGTGATGCTAATCATGTTCTCGATGACATGGGATAAAAACGAGATAGTTGCTAAGTAATTTGAATCGAGGCGATTATATACCTCTTTTTTTTATTTTTTTTTTTTAGGGTGGCAAAATCATCAAATGAGTCCTCCCGCCCTGGGCGGGGCGGAAGGGACTGTCAGACTCTTACTGACTAAAATCCACCCGTGTTTCTTCGGATGCCCTTTACGTTCCGGGGCCGCGGTATCCTGGATTAAGAAAAAAGCCGCGACCCCAGCAGGCATTTGGCCCCGTAAGGGGCCCCGTCGGTGACGCGTGAAACACGATGCGCCACCTACCCGGGCTTGGTCCTTGGTCGGACGGCGAGCTTACCCATTACTCACCGTCCGCAAGCCCGCTCCGCCGCTGTGCCCTCTGCTGTTCAGAGGGACACGCGTTGGAGCATCCACCCGACAGGCTATTCGCATACGGGCAAAGAGACCCCTTAGGCACACAGTGCCTAAAAGAGTTTTTGCCCGCATCCCAGGGTGCACCGGCCCGAAAAACTGGTCTTCCCCCCGGACGTATCCGAAGGGGAACTCCAGTCCACGGGCGCACGTGGAGGTTTCCTGTCTTAGCACCCCGATTATATACCTCTGGGGCAACTTTCCCGGGTCTACCCCATAAAATGTTTAAACTAAACCAATAAAGGTAACTGGAATATGAAATATCAAATGTATATCTTACTTAAGCGTGCCAATCTTGGAATCTTCATATTACCAACGACGTTAATGTTGCGATTTCAGTATTAGACATTCCTCCTGCAATGACATCCGTTTGACGAGCTCGCTTTGTGAAGTGCCAATTACTTATACGTTTCGATGCATTGATAATTCACAAAATGATTTGAGTCGAACAATCAATTTGATTTATGGCACTTCGTGACATCCGTAACGGAACGGCTACAAACAAGATTTAGCACACATTGTAACATCTCTCCATAGAGTTCAAATTGCATCTCATCATATTTGAACGTTCTCCGTAAAATGAAATTCAGACTCAATTCATCGTGAAGTTCCAATGCCTTCCATAAGGCAGAACAGTCAGACCTTAGGCTACAATATACTCGTATTATCCTAAGTTATAAAGGGAAATTATATTTTATGTTGTTATAAATAAATCTCAGGGCTGACCATTGAACTTGGCCCCATTTAGATTTCACTTCTTTTGTCGTTGAAGTCAACAACCAAGGCATATATTGAACTTCGCTCTCATTTCACATTTATGTTTTTGATGAGGTATCATTACTTTTTGTACATAAATTATTAGTAGGTACTTATTTATAACAAGATTAATACCAAATGGTTTTTTTCTACTGTATTTTCCTACGTTTACACTTAACAAAACAAAAATGATCATTATACCCCATAATGGTCATTTTAGTGTTTTTTCTATATTTTCTTTTACTTTGGAAATGTTCGAGTGAATTGCCCATTCAGTATCCGGAATCCTTTTTACGCCTTTTCTGTTTATACTTAACTAGCTGATCCCGCGAACTTCGTAGCGCCACGGAACCAATACTACTACACTACTAATACTACTACTACTACCGCCCGCTCTACTTCTAACCGCTCAACCGATTTTATGCAAACTTCACATAAACCATCAACTAAATAGTCCGAACAAAGCCTAAATATTTGGTTTGGATACGTGTGCCCGTTCTTGAGTTATAAAAAACCCGACTACGAAAAAATCGCGCACTGAAAAGCATGAAACAAGAATTTTTTCGTAGTCGGATTTTATATATTTTTATCTTATTGTTTATTTACTTTATTTTAGGGTTATATTATTAACTAGCTTCCGCCCGCGACTCCTTCCGCGCGGATGTCGGTCTTCGCGTGGATGGTTTATTTCCCCATTTTGAGTAACTCCGACAATGACATCTTATAAATATTACGGCGCTGAATCCACTGCGGGTAATGCAACGTGTGTTCGCGGTTCTACAGAACAACGTCTATGAATAAAACTGAAAAATAAGATTTTTTTTCTACGTATTTTTCCAGGATAAAAAGTATCCTATGTTATGCCCAGGATAATAAGGAATAATTATACCAAGTTTCATCGAAATCGAACCGTTAGTTTTCACGTGATGCCTGCACAAACAGACAGACAGACATAATTTTTTTAAATCATATATTTGGGTTTGGTATCGATCCAGCAACACCCCCGCTATTTATTTTTTCAATATTTTCAATGTACAGAATTGACCCTTTTACAGATTTATTATATGTATAGATTATTTAATACAATAATAAAAGCAAAGTAGCGAGCCAAATTTGACAAGTTTATGTAAATAGTTTTTGAGTTTTGGCTTAAAAGTGGCTAAAAATGGTTAGTGTAATATTACACACCGTGCTGCACGCCAGAACTTGGCTTTACACGCTACCGCGTTTCCAGATATACGTACAAAGCTGTTTAATTACTGTTAATTACAAAATGAATGATGCATCTTCCAATAAAATTGATTTTAATCATTCGTCATGATTACGCTACATTAAAATTAATGAATGAATTATTCAGAAGTTATTAATCTGAGTGTAGGTGCTGTCTGCAATATAATGTATCACCATTGAACATAAAATGATTATTAATAATTTATTTACTACCTGCAATAGTTATTCTACCAATGTGACGTTTGTCGTTCGTTGTAGATGGTTAGTATTTCGTCGGATTGAGACAAAAAGAGCACAGTCAAGCAATTGATTGATGAAGTCATGAATTAGATGCTATTCTTTTGTGTTATAAGGCTTGTGTAATACTTTTACCGGGTGGGGTTAGCGACACGTTGGATAAGCCATAAGCTATAACTTAAAACAACGGGTTGTGACTGAACTAAAGCCTACACTAATGAGTGATGATTCCTTGACAAAATTCTTAATAATGTGATTTTTTCTCTTTTATGCCTGGGTCTGATTACCGTTCATTGGAAATCAAGACATTGTTTGATTGTTAGTATGCAATTATACGGAATTATCACTTTGTACATACACATTCTAAATACCATTTTAATACTCAAAATTTATTTTCACTCACCTTTCCATCTATTTTATTTTAGACTAGCACTTTTCCCGCGACTTCGTCCGCGTGGGTTACGTACTTTCCTAATTCCCCCTTTTCACCCCCTTAAAGGTTAAATTTCCAAAAACCCCTTCTTAGTGCTCCCCTACATTATAATAGGAAGCCGTGTGCAAAATTTCACATTCCTAGCCCTAGTAGTTTCGGCTGTACGTTGATATGTCAGTCAGTCAGTTCTCCTTTTATATATATAGATAAGTTTATCACTTCATTTTATTATTATTACTTATTTATTTAATCTTAATCCACTATTAACACGCACTTCTAATTCTATGACAAATCTAAATTTTTAAAATGCCACGACAATTTTCCTTCAATCCAAAACTTAAAAAAAAACAACTTTGTCGTTTTTTTTGTCCGGAAAACTGTGGCTAAAAGCGTGGGGTACTGTTAATAATTTACATAGGTCTTAAATCGTCAATACACTTTGAGCAGGTATGGGGATTAACACCTTCTTTGTGAATATCTGAAAGAGAGAAGAGCTATTTGTCCAGTAGTGACACAGTTATAGGCCGATATTAAGAGACTTCTTACTCAGCAGTTGAGGACAGTTGATGATGATGAGGTTTTTTTTTTTACGTGGTAAAATCATCACGTGAGTACTCCCACCCAGGGCAGAGCGGGAGGGACTGTTAGACTCGTACTGACTAAAATCCACGGTGTCCTTCAATAGCCCTTTACGTACCGGGGTCACGGTGATTCGTGAGTCCCGCGACCATTCGTGAGTCCCGCGACCGATGTGAGTCCCGCGACCATGATGATGAGGTTGCGGTAAATTTGATGTACAAAGTAAATGTTACAGATTTTGCGTTTTATGCCAAATTCATTGAACCTTTTTTTACGTTATCCCAGTCTAGGAATTCTTCCTGAATCGTGCGTGCGTTTACAAACTTATAAACTCAAATACACAAACGCCCAGACTCAGATTAACTCTTGTAGATAATACAAATATTTGCTCCGTGTGGAATTGAACCCAAGAATAAGATTGTCAACAAGTTACCTCCTCCTAAAATCACAAACCACCACCCAAGTTATCTAAAATCTGAAATTGGGCTAAAATAGCATAAAACAATTAGTTTTTCAACTTGACCTCGATTTGTTCCTATGAGACTGGGATTTGGCTAGCTGCCAAATATAAGATCGAGCGAAGAGAAAGGATTTATTGGAAACATCAGTTTTAGTACCTCTTTTATGTCGTCAATAGTGATATTTTATGAATCCTAATTAGTCTGCCTGTTCGACTAGCAATGTTATATCGAATAATCTTTACTAATATTGTAAATGCGAAAAGGATGTTTGTATGGATGATGCTGAACGGATTTTTATGAAATATTGGTCAGAGGTAGACAGGTCTGGAATAATACATAGAATACCGTTTACCGTCTGTTGGATAATTTAGCTAGCGACAGCCTAGTAACCGTATTATTGGGCGCCAAAAAATCTACCAACTCATGCCTTTTTTTATGCTGGTAAAATCATCAAATGAGTCTTCCCACCCAGGGCAGGGCGGGAGGGACTGTCAGACTTGACTGACTAAAATCCACGGTGTCCTTCAATAGCCTTTTACGTACCGGTGTTACGGTAATTTGTGAGTCCCGCTCCTCTGTCCCCACTATACTGACACTCCTTGAGGCGCGCGTGGTACACAACGCGCCATCGACCCGGACGTGGTCTATGGTCGGATAGCGAGTCGCCCGTTACTCGCCGCCCGCATGCCCGCGCCTACGGTGGCCGGAGATCGTCTTACGACGTCCGTCGCCGTGGGAGTCTACCACTGCGGCTGGGGTGGAGGGAGGACGCTGTCCTCTCTCTCACGCGGCCCGCCTCCTCCTACCAATTCATGCCTACAAGATATTTCAATAAACATGTTCAGCTTGTTTATCATAAAAAAATAAAATAATACCTAACAAAAATACTTGAAAAGATTGTGGTCTATATTAAACTTGACGCGAACTTCTCTCCGCGGGTGGGCACTGGGATTTCTTTGACAGTCCTCACCGCTGACTTCGCACATAGCAGGTGGCCGTATCGTGACGTCTTAAAGCGAGATTTATTTCAGTGTGGGAAAGAGACGGAGCTATAAAGTCGTTTAGCGCTACCTCGTTCCCACACTGGAATCACTCTCGTCATGGTAGGCTTACAGTACACTCAATAGGCGTTTAAAAAACGAAAAAGCATGAAATCAGCGAAAAAGTAGAGTAACGGAACACTTGTTGAAATAAGATTTTTGGTAGTCAGCGTTGTAGCATAGTTGGAGTACTGCTGACTGGTTTTATTTAATTAAAGCCCTAACTTAGACTGGACTAGTTCGACGACTTAATTCTGAACAATCTGCGGATGACCGTAGTCGCCATTGTTGGCAGTTTGTTTGCACTCAGGAATTAAACACGTCTGAAATAGGATGCAACTTGTTTGCTATCATCCAAGTGGCAATTTGCTTTGTGTTTTAGACGTTCGCTCTGTTGTTTTATGTTCGTATTGTTGTTCGGAATTGGTTCTACGTTTATTGTACGGTTGCTTTTGCTCGCAACTTCACAAGCTTGGAATATGGAGTTTTTCTATTTTTATTTTTGTAGAGACACTTTAGACTGTAACATGGAGCGTGTTTTTTAGCAACCATTTTTAATTTCTTATACAATGCAGTAATATTTGCTTGACGCTCGTACAAATATACAGACAGACCGAGAAATTTTTAATTTCTTTTGTTTTGGCTTGTATTGTTCTAATTAATACGGCGTAGTAGTTTTTTTGGCATTGGCCAGTCACAACTTTTTTTTAAGATATTATTTTTTTAAGAAAATTTTGCCTCACTCTAAGAATTTCTCCTGTATCTTGGGTGCGTTTACAAACATATAAACTCACATACACAAACGCCCAGCCCCAAAACAACTACTTGTAGATCATACAAATATTTGCTCAGTGCGGGAATCGAACCCGCGCCAAGTAGCGTAGCAGTCCAATCGCTAAGCCACTGCGCCAACCGTACCATCAAATGTTTAGATAAAGGTTAGTGCACAGTTACCTATAGTTAAAAGAAAGCTGAGCGATCTCACTGGCGGTAGTAAGCCTCAAAAAGGTGGTGACCACCAATCTGTTGGAGAAACACTCTGTCAGTTCACAGTTCTGTCTGTGCGCAGGACTACCAATTCCTTCAGTGTGAACTCACTCCATCTTAGGTTCCATTTTTGATTCTGGGCCAAAGGCGTATTGAACATACAATTGTATATTCAATATATATATATTGAATACAATACAATGTAATTATATATCCAACATATATTATATTATTGTATGCAATACAACAAATTGAATATACAAATGAACCAGTTTTTGTTAAATCCAATCAAAGCATAAAACTAACTGAACCAGGCTTAAAAAAACAGCGTCCATATTGAAATACAGCAATACTTTATTCCGACACATCCCTGGATTAGGAAAAATCACGTACGTAATATCCAGGTACACAAAGTTGTGGACTATAAACGTTAGCCAGTTTTAAAATAAAACAATGAACTTTCGCTTTCGAGCACGTAATAAAAATATAAAATTGTTAGTTTACTATCGATTTTATATTTTTATTACTTGTTTCGAAGAGTTGTCGTTGTTTATTTTGGCTAACGTTGTAGTGCAACCTCCAGTTATTTGTTTATGAGAATAGAATAGGAAAAAATGTCTTTGACAGAGTTACGAGAGTCGGAGGCGACAGGCCGCGCCTGGCATTGGTCGACGCCATGTCTCGGGGCGAGACGGAATGGGAAGTGGTCGCCTCCTTCTGCGAAGCAGTCAAGCTAGCGAAGGAGGAGGCGGTACGCGTGAGGGAGAGGACATCGTCCACTTCATGCCCCAGCTGCCTCGGGAGATGCCCACGGCAATAGACGTCGTGACAATTTCTGTTTGTTGATATAATAGTAGAGTATTTTCAATTAATGATGATTGATTGATGATTTTCCAGTTTGGAATGATGGTAACATCGATTTTCATCACGCGTCGCGCTGATCTGTCTATCACAGCTATGTCAGGCTTATTGGCGACAATAGTCCTATCTGTAATGATAGGCAGAGTACAACGTGACAAGGTCTTGTTCGAAAACTGGGTCGGGCACATACCTGCGATACGGCACCTCAGAATCCACAAGATTATATTTCAAAGCAAGTTACTGGTGGATAATTCTGGCAACAAGGTTGTGTCTTTGCAAATATGGACCGAATTTATTATTATTATGAGCCTATGTGGTCTCACTTCAGGGCAAAGGCTTTCCTCCTTCGCGAACTAATGCGATTATAGGGCAATTTTTCAAAAACTAGTCGAGCTCCTCCCGTCATCTCATTCTGGGCCTACAGCATTGTTCCCTGCCGCTTGGGCTAAACAGAGTTTGATGAAAAAATATGGAAGTAAAAATATTTTTGAAAATTAACATGTGAAAACTACATCACATGTTAATTAAAACAACTGTTAGTTGTTTTCATTCAAAATAGTCGAATAAAGATTAGTAAAAAGTTGAGACCACCTACGTCCCGATTTTAGGTGAAATCCGAATGTCTCAAACCATTCTTAATTAAACTGAAATTCTCACATTTTAATGAGTACAAAATAAAGAGTTTTTAGATTATCAAACTTGGGGAAACACTAATTGTGGCTCACATTCACACATTTTAATGAATGCAAATCAAAAGAGACAGAGAAACAGTATACGAATAAGTCCTTTACAATTTTTGCACTTTTTCTAATCACGTTAATTTAAAATGTAATTTATTTTGTATGATTAATAATTAAAATACAGCATTTCGTTAAAACATAGTCGGAATACCGCTGGTCGGAGTTTCAGGAATCGTGTGTGTGTAAAATTTATTTGTTTTGAACAACTAACATGGAGTTATTAGTAAACATGATGCTCAGTTATTTTCGGGAATGCCTAATGTCTGCGAGAGCTGCAGAAATGTCTCAATACGTACACGGTCCTGGAACGCAAAGGGCAATAGGGAACAGGGTAGGTTTCTACAGTATGAGTCTGACAGGCTCTTCCGCTCTGCGTAGAGCGAGTAGTACCTGTGAGGTTAGATGATGAAAAATAAACAACCATTCATATTTTTTCTGCTGCTACATTTTTATGTTTGCGTTTCAGTAACATTTTTTTGGACTTTTTTGTTTTGAGAGATGATTCGGACAAGTACTTTTCGCACGGTTGCGTAACAGAAATGCAATAACCAGGAAACGATTAAAAAAACAACTGAATAACGAATATAGTTCGCTGTAAAAATTGGAATGAATTCAATATGGTATAAAATATTGAAGTGCCGTTATAACCGGGATGTTTGTTTATGTTATTTTAATGTTTGCAAACGCTGCCATGATAAAGAAGATATTCTTAGTGTAAAGCAAAGTGTAGTTAGAAGAGGACACGGTTTATACAGTGGACCAGCGATGGACTTCTGCGCAGCGTGTGGGTTCGATTTCAGCACAGAACAAATGTTCGTATTAGTGATGTTACGAATTTACGAATATTGACAGTCGCGAAAGCGAATGCGGATGCGTATATCTAATTCCAATATTAGCGAATACAATGCGAATATTCGGTTGAAAATCAATCACGTTCGATAATTTAGAAAATACAGAAAAAGAAAACACTTTTTACTGATCGAACTTAACAACTTATTACCAAATTTTGTTTATAACTTATTTTTACTTCCTTTCTTTGTTTGTAACGAAAATGGAAAAACATTTAACAGAGTAGAAACACGTTTATCTTACCATAACATTATTTATGATTGATTTGATGAACATTAATATTGATGAATGAGGAGAGGAAGAGGAAAGATAAGAATGAATGGAGTGTGTGGAAGAAGTAGTACCCAATATTGGTATTTTTAGAGTAGTTCGTATTCGCAAAATATTCGCATGAATTTTGCGAATGTGAATACGAACGCGAATGTCTAAAAATATGCGAATATATGTGGATGCGAATACGAATATTCATAACATCTCCAGTTTGTATGATCCACAAATAGGAGTATTGGTTGTGTTTGTGGGTTTTAATGCTTGTAAATGCACATACGATAGAGGAGAAATACTTAGTGTGGTGCAACGTTTTTCTCAAAGAAAGACGCAAAAAAAGAGTTTCTTTTTTCTACTCTCAATAGCTCTTATAGTCATCATGAAATTTAGTAACAGAAACAAATTATTGACTTCATACTTGTTAAGCCACCATTTTGAATAACAGTCTAGGTACATACAGTTTAAAGTGTATGAACTCTACTGAATTCAGAGATACAGTAAAGTTAAAACTTTGTACTTACCGCTAATCGTATTAAGGTAAGCCGTCGACATACTAATGGACTTTTAGCAGATAAATAGTTAAATACTCACTGCAGTATGTGTAAAGGACACAACAATTGAATTTAAAACCGTAGTGGAGATTAGGTACCAGGAAATCAACATTTGAGAGAAAGTTTTAATACGAGTAGACAGTTGTAAAACAAGAAACAGGTGTGTATGTAAATAGAAGTAAGGATTTAAGTTAAGTGTGGTTCATTTGTGGACGGTAATTATGCAATTCCCTAAATTCTATTTTGATTAGTATAAAAGTTAGTTAGTAAATTCAATGGAATTTGGATAAAATTAAAGAATGGCTTAGTATCCCTTATAGAAGTAGTTATTAAACGGTATATAATGAACGATGATCGAAATCTAATGACTAATAGATAAAAATAACTTAATTTGCAGTTTATCGTTAAATCTACTTTGTTTACTTATTTCATCACCATTGCTCTCAAAAACGGTGAAGGAAAACATCGCGAAGAAAATTACAGGTCCTAGAACCAAAAATTCAGAGACATAAGACATCTGCCAACCCACATTGAATGGTGAATTACAGCCACTCCCTTATTAAGGAGGCCTGTGTCCCAGCACCTCCCGAAACTTCCGTGTCCGGTGAGGACCTTTGTCAAGCGGTGGGTATCCAACCACTCCTCAAAGAAGTCTTACCACCGCGGTTGCGGCGTGCCCGACTCATGGCACACTTGGATACGTTGTTGCAAAAAGCTCTCTGTCCTGTGTCAGCTTATGCGATTCCAGTGCGATTACGTATCGGTACGGGTAAAATTGTTCAAACTCTATGCTTGCATATAAAGGAACAAGTGCAAAATGAAAACAGTACAAAAGTCACAGGTGTGCCGATTCCGATTTGTCGTTAGCGTAATTTAATGTATCCCTGAGTTTGTCACTCACGTAAGTCTCGTCAAGTTACAAGGTGCGATGCTAAGATTAAATCAATTATGATTTAATTTATTTTATCTGCCATCGCAAATGTGTAACTTGTGACTTTGGTATTACAGAACAAACAAGAGACCGAACTTCGGTTTTAGGGAGGAAAATCCGTCTTTATACTGCCCGCCTGTGGCAGCGTTACGTGAATTTACCGATAAGTTTTGGTTTGGTTAAACTTCAGATGCTCCAACGTACCGAAGTTAACGAAGTCTTTGGTTAAGCTGTCGACACATTCACGTAATGTCTGTTCAAGAGGACATACATTACCTATTTATTCATAGTTTTCCCTTTTCCCCTTTACGTACCAGGGTCACGGTTACCTGATGAGACAGTTATTGATAGTGTGCTTCCACTTCTAGTAGTACTAAATTTATTTGTGAGTACATAATAATATGGCAGTATAGGTGTGAAATTATCCATGTAGTGTTAAATGGAAAACTGAATCTACAATTTATTCAATAAAATATAATTATAATCTTGGAACTTGAATTTGCCGGTCATGTCAAATCACACCGGGCTGACATACGTCACTCCGCCTTGTCACTGCTCGCTCCGCTAGGGATGTACCACGATGCGTAGGGTTGGGATTCCAGTTACAGATTTACGTTTATCAGTTCGGCCTTCCTGACTCTCCGTCGTCCTCGACGGTATTGCACTCTTAATGAACACGAAAATCCGTGAAACCTAACAAACAATCACGAGCACAGAAACGGCACAAAGCCCGCAGGCTATGCACCAAGGCAATGTTTAGTCTGTGTCCTTCATTACACAACCCATCTTTAACAGTAGGTATACCTACAGGTACGATAGAAAAGGCAAGTAATAAGACGGGAGAAAAATATACATGCTGGAAACTCAAAACAGTGACGACGTGATGTCGAAAATGAATAAAAACACTACGGATATTTGAATAGGTAATAGGTCTTTTCTACATAGACTACTGATACGTGCATAGAAAATATGGTGCTAGTTGAATGTACGTAGTAATCCAGACTATGGTACCAAATGATTTTGATTTCTGGAATATACTGGATAATTATTAAATATTTATATAATTTTGGCGTAATCTAAAAATCGAGCAGATGTTTAATATTTTAAGTTGTAAGCTACTTATATCAGACGCAATACAATATACGAGTATCTACATCTTTCTTCTATTGTTAAAATTTTGAACGCACTGATAAAATGAAGCGAAAACAATGAATTTTAGTTCACTTGAAATTCCAAATCCTTGGAGGGAAAACTAAAATGATACAAGACAAATAGTGTCTTCAGGGAGAAGTTCAATATTTCCATCGGGCCGTCGACACTTGGCAATGTATTCAATAAAAGGGTAAATAACCTACAAAATAACTTTTATTTCGGAAGTCGATGACTTTGTTTTTTATTTCATTGACTTTTTTCACCGACTTCCGAAAGAAAATTTATTTAGTAGGTTATTTTACCCGACTTCTTCTACTACTAACAACAAAAAAATAGGTTTGTGGTTGTTTTTGAAATCGGTTACTTTTTTTTTAAGTTATTAATTTTACCCCTTTTCTTTAAAATATTCAACCTAAGTTCTTTTTACATACATAATTTTTTTACATGTCTACCGGTAATAACGATACTACGGATATACTATTAATAAGAAAAAAAAAACCATAAAATTAAAACTACTGAACCAAAATAAATGATTTTTTTTGGGACCAAACGGCAAGTAAATCGGTCCACAAATCTCGTAGTAATCGGTGTACATAACTCAATGACAATATAGCCTAAATTAAACAAAAATATATTGACCGATTTAATAACCTCCTCTTTTTGAAGTCGGTTAAAAACAATTATTGTATATTATTGTTAGTTTAAAGTTTGTTCTTTTTTTGAAGAGGACCGTGTTTCTATTAGAATATAATAGATTTTTATTTTGCAAACATGGGTAGTACATAAAGGTGTTACAAATGTATTGTAGTTCTGCCATATTTTACCATTCGGTATGAAATTTTTTAAAGAAGCACTAATTTACAAAGTAGATAAACAGAACATAAAATTTAAAAAAGAGGGACTTGCGAAAACCGTGACCCCGGAACGTAAAGGGCTATTGAAGGACACTGTGGCTTTTAGTCAGTTCAAGTCTGACAGTCCCTCCTGCCCTGGGTGGGTGACCGTACCGTGTGTGAGACACAGAGTTTTTTCAAGATAGATAAATTGCATTCCATTATATCAAATGACGGTCAATCTAATCTAAATATTAAATGTTTTAATAGGATGAGTTATTTAAATACTGAGTTGGCTAAACAGGATCGTTTTATTCAATAATGTTGCCAAAATAAAAAAAAATACTGTGTTTTAATTCATGAAATTAAGACTAGTAACATGTTTTTTAAACATCTCCTAACAGGGTATAGTGTATTTATCCGAGTTTGAAGTTAAGCGACACAATTTATGTAACAATGTTGTATCTTTTTGACCTATACACTCCCACTGCTGGACAATGATCTCCCCATAGCCTGCCACTCTAAGTATTTACGGAAATTAAAATATTATAAATATAATTTTTAGTATGGAAATCAGGAAACAAAGACGCAGTATGCCAATACAAAAAAAAGATTAAAAAAGAAACTGTAATTCAGCAATTTTTTTTGTGACGCTATTTATTTGTTAAATATCTAGTAAAAATATTCCAAATCTAGGATATCTTAAAAAATAAATCTTCTAAAAGTTTACATTTTTTTTTAAACGTTGCCCCGCACTAAGAGTTCTCCTCTGTTGTGGGTGCATTAACAAAGATATAAACTCACAAACACAAACGCTCAGACCCGGAACAATTACTTGTAGATAATACAAATCTTTGCTCCATGCGAGGATCGAACCCGTGACACGCAGCGGAGCTGTCCAATCGCTCAGCCACTGCACCAACTGTACCGTTATTGTCAGCGTAGCAACAAGAAATTTGATGCGGTGGCCCAGATGATAGCACCTAGCGTCTCATGCGATCCAGTATGTCTTTGTCAATACATCTGTGCTTTGGACATCACTGCCGTCAATAAAGGAAATATACAATATTGAAGAAACCTGTAGTCCTAGCATGACTTTTGACGTTTTTGTGACGTAAAATAAATGGGATTATGACGTTAATTTCATGGAATAAATTAGTCCCTCGTTCGTACCCTAAAGGTGCTTTTTCATGTAATAAATGCAGTAAATACTTCAAGTACGTTGTAAAATTGTAATTATGATAAAACTTCTTACGTAAGATTTATAGAAGCTTCTTGATCTCATCGTATAAGGCAAGCTCGAAGGCGCCTCCGGTTCCTCTGAGGACGTTGGAGATGGCTCCCTTGAAGAAGGCGCCGGTGCCCTTTGTCTTAGCGATGGTGGCCCAGCAGTCCTGGTTGGAGGCCTTAAGTTCTTAAGCCTCTGGAGTTCCCAGAAGCGGCCTAATTAATTCACCAGAGATGGTAACATCTCACGCGAAAATAAAAGCAATTGATGTAGACTCCGTACGACTATATTATTACATGCCTTTGTTTTTTTTTGATCGTACATTGATATCTGGTTGCTTTGACTAAAACGAACAATGTATGAGAAAATAAAGAGAAGAACTTCTAAAAGTAGCGTGTACGCCGTGATATCTCTAAAATCGTTTTTTTTTAATATCTTGCCGTATCTGATTTCAATATATTGAAGCGAGTATCTACATTATTAAAAACGTTGCGGCTGCAGCAGGCGATAACTTCATTTAGCTACATTCCGATTCATCATTTTACCGATTCGACAAGTAAACATAATAGTATGACCACTGTTTCCATTTTCAGTTTTATTAAACTGTGGGAATAATTTATTTATTGCGTAATTTTAAATAGTCTACTTATACTAAGTATACTTAATACAATAATGTATAAACTAAAAACAAAAACTTAACAGTATTAGGAATTATTATTTATATATTGTAGAATAAAATATTGTAGAACGCGATCGTTTCGCACAATCTTTATTGGTTAGGTGGCATACGACCACGGCTATTACTTAAAAAATTCTGTAACACGGATTATTCTTGTCTATACTTTTCAGAGCGCGATCTTTTCGTAGTCGGGTTTTATATGTATTATACACAGCAAAGCGGCGCTGTGGCGGAGCTGTGGCGATGCGGCGGCGATATCTTGTGCAAGAGCCGTAAGCCTTAAGAACAAACCACATTTCAATAAAGGCCGCATAACGGGTTAAAAATGCCCTTAAAAATAACCTTTTCTCTATCTACATAAGTATTGGAACAAATTCAAACATCAGTTAATTGAAAGATAAAAACAAACTCATGTCAGCTTGTATAAATAGGAAACCAAGTCCTCGCGTAAGTAACATCTTGTTCAAAACTTCGCGAAGTTAGCTGATACTTGTAGCGATACTTGTGTTTCCTGCCGAGAGCTAACATAAGTTGAGAACGCGCTCAATTTGCTTTAGGGTCCCCACACACGGGACACCAGCCACCGGCCAACGTACTGTGGGCGCTGCGCAAACGTAGACACTTTGTTGCCGACACGGAACACTATCACCGGTGACCATAGTTCATGAGTATGTGTTAGGTGGAAGCAACTAAACACAACAAATGTTTACGTACACGTGTTTTTTTTTAAATTCTATGGAAAAAAACAGTTGACTGATCTATTGTTTTATATTCCAAATCTATATTATTAAATACAGAAGCTAAAAAAGAAGAAATTACAATATAATCTGTAATAAAAGATTTCGATTTTTAAAGTGATCGCTAATGCCTTTGTCAAACAGATCGGCGAAAGCGAAGCGTTTCCGAAGCGATACCGAACCGAAGCGAGACGTCAGTCCGATAGTTCTGTCACGCTATCGGATCGCTTTAGCGCTTCTATGTGTCTGGATTCAAACAATTCCATACATTACAAATAAAAACGTCACGCTTCGCAATACTTACGCCTGTCTGTTTGACAAGGGCTTAACTGTTGTTGATGTTTTTTCGTGTGTATATTCTTAAAAATAAAAGATTTCTACTCGTCGATTTAAATAATTTGTTTCATGTCAAAAACCTTGTATTTACAAGAATTATACTTCAGTTTTAGAAAATTTACCATTTTGTACCGTAAACGAAGACACGGGCCTGTACGAAAGTAACTCAAAACTTTTAAGTGAACGCTATTTCCTATTAGTTTTGAATTCTTAAGGTCTGACAATACATTAAGAGTCGACACAACTGTCCAATAATGTTGTCATCATTGTTTATTTCCTACCACCAAATAATCTTATGTTCGTAAGGGATTTATACAACGACACGGCCGAAACTTTGGGCGAAGCTACGGGTTTTCTGCTTAGATAGTTAGATAGGCCTGTCGATCCCGATGCATTCTAAGGATCATTCACACATATTTGAGATATAGAATGAATAGGTTACTTTAGACAAGCGTGCTTCACCGTTGACTACTTACACCTTCGCTTACATCAGCGAGATAGTATTATCGATAAATAAAAAGTTTATAAAAAAAAAACAAAAGTAAATCACCTTGCATACTTTGGGATCGTAATATTTGACAAATACATACTTGACTGACTGCTGGATATTTCCGAAATACTCGTATATTAAAACACAGTCCAACAAAGCCGTAATTAGCTATTGAAATAATGTTTTCATGAGGATTGTATAATTTTCCAGAAATATTATTTTTATCTGCTTTTCATTAAACAACGGAGAGTCAAGTCAATTTAGACATTCGAAGCTACCAAAATTTACAATAAGCTGAAAATCAGTGAAATCATTCAAAACATAATTATAAGCACAATTGGAAAGTTCCCCAGCTCTCCCAAAATATGCATATCTAAACTTATCTAAGGTCGTTTTTTTAGAAGTTCCGTACATAAAATTTCTTGTCGAGTTGAATTTTCAACTAGACAACAAATTATCACTATCGGCATTCGATTTCTTCTTTCTATGTACGGAGCTCCTCAAAAAGGCCTGCTTAGATAGATGATAAGTATAGATGTATTAGATAAGTATAGAAATACATGTCCTTCTTAAAAATACCAAAAGTATGAAACAAGTTCAATTATCTTGTCTTCCTACAACCTCAGTTGCTGCTTATCAACATTTGAATGATCTCCTTTTGACCACCATTGTCAAAGACGAATCACTAAACTCGATTGGTCTTTCTCGACTCGCCTTAGCGTCAGTGCGACTGAATAAAATCATTTTAGAAATGAAAGTGCACATAGGAATGTCAACAAAACCGGATTTGCAACATGATTTTCAAATATCTTTGACAAAATCCAGTGAATACTGACGCCAGTTCAAACGCAGTACGATGGGCAAATAGAATTCAATCACTATATTTAAACTTCGAACTGTGCAACGTACGGTTCGCTGGAAATATCGAAGAAACATTCTCTCGTATATTTCGACCAACAGATTTTTTTCGGAAGCCTTTTCACTTTTTTGTATCAATTTCTACTTTGATTTTCAAAGCGAATCTTTATAAAGAATTCTGTTCAAAACTTTATAAACATTTTGAAACTTCAAAATTAGAACCCCTTAGAAGGTTGAAAAAACATGCCGCGGTCAGGGACTAACGAATACCGTGACCCCGGAACGTAAAGGGCTATTGAAGGACACCGTGGATCATTACAATTAAAAAAAAAATGATTTAAAAATTAATTAAATTATTCGTGTGTTAGTACAAGTCTGACAGTCCCTCCTGCACTGCCCTGGGTCGTAGGACTCATTTGATGATTTTACCAAGCTAAAAAAACGTACCAAGTTGTAATATTTAGGTCGCAAACTTTTTTAATATCGAAATGAAATGGTCATCACAATTTTCAGAGATTTATTTTCGGTTTTAAAATAAGGAGAAATATATTACATTTTAATGGAACAATTTTTGAGCGATGAAAGCTTCAATTTAACTTAAGCTGCTTTGTAGAAAACATGTGAAATTAATTTTTGGAAACCCGTCCACGTAGATATGCAATTGCATAGTTTGAAAATTTGCACATTTCCGTGAATTCGTATATTTGAACCCAAATTATGAGTTAAAAACTATTTCAATAAACCTACATGAAATAGGAGAAGTATTTCTGCTGAAAATGCTTCCGTAAGTCAAAAGCGAAATTGGCACGTGATTTCCACCTCTCACAAAGACCAGGTTTCACAGAAATGTCAGAACTGAACTAGTAGAATGTTATTTAAAGTTAGAGATTAATGCCTTTGTCAAACAGACTGGCGAAAGCGATGCGATTCCGAAGAGATACCGAACCGAAGTAAGACGTCAGTCCGATAGTGCTGTCACGCTATCGGATCGCTTTCGCTGTTCTATGTGACTGAATTCAAACAATTCCATACATTACAAATAAAAACGTCACGCTTCGCATTCGCCACGCCAGTCTGTTTGACAAAGGCTTAAATGTTATCTGATAGTAACGTTTCCATGCTATTATGTAAAACGAACTCTTAAGTCCTAGAGAGGGCACAACTCATCCGATTACGTTCGTTAGTAATATCTCTTTGCCCACTCTAGCTGTTATGAACCAGACCTTAGACGTAGATCTGTGAGCTCTGCTAGTATTTAGCTGATAGTACATGTAGCTCTCGAATGCACTGAGCAAACCAAGTTTGTGGTGCTTTTGAACTAAGACGGCCCGCTCACTTGTTGATTAATGCTACATCGTTCTCACATAATGTACTCAAGTTGAATGATGTAACAAAGGTTCTATTATAATTTTGGCGATTGAAAAAGAGAAGCATAGTCCATGGAGTTTCTTGCCCGTTCTTCTCCATAGAGATCTACGCTTTGGAATGGGTACCTACATTACTTTCACAGTTTTTATGTCTTGTGACTGGGACTGTAGCACCGTAACTATTTTTAAACTATTTTATTTTACTTTTGTCTATTGACAATTCAAAAGTACCTGTAACTGGCCTAGTTGGAATAAATTATTTGATTTTCATTGATTTGATTTTGATTGTTACTACTGTAAATTTGAGAACGTAAACTAGCTATCAACGCTGACTCCAATTTATTGGGTCACAATAATAAAAGTAACAAGATGAACTATTAAATGTGTCATAGATTCGAAAAGAAAAGAAAAATATTTTCATTCGATCAAAAATTTGTCTATAAGTTTCGGATAAAGACAAAAACCTCGATCTCTTTTTCTTTGTTTTTTGTGGAGTGTTTTTTTATGGAGGATAGAAATTCTGGCATAGACAAAAAAAATGTATCAACAAAATAAATGGGTAAATTAAAACGCACTTGTGTTTGACGTTGACTGAGTTACATTTTTAACCGGCTTCCAAAAGAAGGAGGTGAGCAATTCGTTTGTTTACATTTTTTTAAATGTTTTTTCACGCATAACTCCTTCGCTTATCAACCGATTTGAAAAATTATTTTTTGTTGGAAGGGGTATACTTCCCAAATGGTCCCATGAATTATTAATATCGATATTGATTTTTTTTTAAACCGTTATTTAAAAAAAAAACAAATACCTAAAAATTATAAACATTGTCTACGCCGATTACTCCGAGGTTTCTGGTCCGATTTCGATAATTTTTTGTTCGATGCAGTGTACCAGCCATATGGTCCCATAAAATTTTCATTTAGTTTGGTTCAGTAGTTTATATTTTATGAGCAGTTTTAGCTCATTGTGTACATGGGCGATGTTATTACCGGTGTTACGGCTTACAAAATTCTAGTACATATGTATGAGAATTATGTATTTGACAATAATTTGTGTTAAATATTTAAATTTAAAACGATTAAATAAAAAAACTTAAAAAAAGTAACCCACTTCAAAAACAACCACAAAAAAGATTAAATTATATTGTACAAATACATAAATATTAATTAAACTACTAAATTAAAATAAAACTAAGCTGTTATAGAGCATCGAAAAATTCATCCTCAAGGCAAGCCGGCAATGTGCCCAAGAGACTGGCGGCGTTGCCTCTTTGTATGGCAATACTTAGCCTCAGGCCAAGGTAAAAGTCAGCTCTTGGGTCACGGGAAGCGTCAACAAATCTTTTAGAAATGTCTTTGTAGAGACTGTGAGCACTCGGACCCCATGGCCCTATAGATTCAACACCAAACGGTTCAAAAATATAGTTACCACTAAGGTTGCTATATTTACGCCGCGTGTGGTTCTCAGCAACCGCAGCAGCAGCACCAACAGAACACGATGAACTTGGAAGATGTATTGACACAAGTTGCGTCCGACAGTCCTACAGGCCTACCCATGTTCCATGGAAACAAAGACATACCATCAGGTCCTTTGCCATTGTCGCGTGCCAAGCCGTTCGGTTCTAAAACAGCTGGAACGCCGACGGTAAAAATTGTATACAGTTCCTATGAGTATTATACAATTCCTAGTTATCATACATTTCCGGTAACATATAAATAAATATTCCTATACCGCTCAAATGTATTTTCTTAATAGCTAAAGTCAATCCAATTAAATGAATTTACACAACCACACAGTATGAAGCAGAATAATAATGTAAATATAAAGTTACATAGATATGAAACTGAGTCCGCAATTAAATGCACTAATAGCATTAAAATTTGTACTGATTTCAAGTGTGGTTGCTGTTTCACGTAATTATGAGATAATGAAAGGCGAAACATGAACTTTGATTTAATAGCGATTTGTGGTTTAATGCACTTGATAATCATATGTAGAAGTGATATTTATTTATTTAAAAAAATATATACGTGTCGAATTGAGAAGTTCCTGCTTTTTGTTTCGTTTGTTTAAAAGGTTCACCACCAACTTCTGTGTACCATAAAGGTTAAGTCACTGGTTAATTCTAGTATAGTAGTTACTATACTAGAATGAAAATAAAAATAATGACTCTAGAATTTAGTAACAAACATTATAGTAGTACAGATACAAGTGGTACTGAAGAAAAAAGCTAAGATAAAGCTTTTTTTTATCGCGATAAAATCAAATGATTCCTCCCACCCAAGGCAAGACGGGAGGGGCTGTCATACTCGTACTGACTAAAATCCATGGTGTCCTTCAATAGTCCTTTTTGTCCAAGGTCACGGTTACCTAATAAGGATGTCCCGCGACCCCCGCAGGCTATGGCCCTCTCATGGGGCCCCGTCAGGTTGCTGACAGCTCTTTGAGGAGCGCATGGAACACGACGCGCCGGGGACCCAGGAATGGACCATGAGTGGACAGCAAACCAACCATAACTCGCCGTCAGAATATTTAGTAAAAAAATAATTTTTAATATTTATTAGAAAAAAACAAAACCGCGCGGTGCCAAAGCCTGCCCGGGTCGCGGGACTCACGAATTACCGTGACCCCGGAACGTAAAGGGCTATTGAAGGACACCGTGGATTTTAGTCAGTACGAGTCAGACAGTCCCTCCCGCCCTGCCCTGGGTGGGAGGACTCATTTCATGATTGATTTTACCACGTTAAAAAAAAGTATTGGAAACTTCTTTGGAAACAAACAACTTATATTTTTCTTTTGTTTTCCATCTTATAGCATTACGTTTAGTACTGTAAACTCACAAACTAATGCTTTGTATTTTAAAAATCTTGAATTTCATTTCTTTTGTTTATTCTAGAACTTTTCTTGTTTTCAATATCCGTATTCCTAGTATTTGAAAAATTCCGATTTTCACTTTGTTTTCTGGTATTATGTTGTGCCATTTTATGAACGGAATTCCAAAGCCTTTAGAATCCGTATTTGTGTTGTGTTATAAGCTTATGAGCTCGGTTTCACTTCCGTAGAGTCCGATAATAATTTGGCAATTGGGATCTTACTATCCAAATAAAAGTATCTTACGTGTTATTTTTTTTTTAAACCTCACGTTAGTCATTTTTCCTATATGGTGTGTGGGGGATGCGTTTACAAACATAGAAACTCACAGGCACATACGTCCACATCCAGAACAACAAATTTCATATCATACACTTCCGCAGATTATGTGCTCCTTTCGTCCACATTGTGTCAGCTATGCTATTTCCATAAAATATCACATCGCTGGACTCTACGATGTGATATGCTCTTCGACGTGACGGCTTTGAGATCGTCAAAACTTGATGCGGGAGTGCTAAACGCGACGCGCGAGTGCTCACTGTTCGTGCCGCACGACTGGATAGTGACGCTTTGAGATCGTCAAAACGCGACGGCTTTGAGATCGTCAAAACGCAACGGCTGCGAGATCGTCAAAACGCGACGCGCGAGTGCTCACTGTTCGCGCCGCACGACTGGATAGTGACGCTGTCAGTAGCTTAGAGAATATCAAACTTTGGTCTCAGAGTGGCATGAGCGCTGCGGTCGCTGCTTGCACGAGGCTGTGTTTATAGAGAAAATCCTCTCATTAGTTTTTGGTAAAAGAATAACAAACGTCCATTCATCCTCACATAATTTCACGTTTATTATACATACGTCATTATTTCGTTGATATTAAGTCCAATATCATAGACCACATGCATTTGGAATCCAATATTAGATAGGTAAACGAAGGGTTAATCAAACATGAGTGACATGAAATGCCTAAAGGCCATTTGGATGTTTGATAGTGTGCCTATTGCTTAAAGGAGACGTTTAATTTGAATACGCCAGTCAAGCTGCTACCGTAGTTCGAAAGATAAGATCGATATGTATATCAAGGTATAGATTATGCTTGTGGTCGACAGGGGTGAATGTATTAAAAAACGGTTGGAAGTGTCACCATCGTACCACAAAAAGTTAAACATTACTTGTCTAAAAAACTTTCTAATACTGACGTTGATTTATGGGTAGTTTTGCAATTATATTTTTTTTGACAAGTGTTCAAGAGATTTTTAACTTTTTGTAGTGATAAAAGAATAGTATCATCTAATTCGAATTTTGAAATTCGGTTTGATATCTTCGTCACTGAAGAAGAACTTTAGTTTAAAATATTTTTTTTTAAATTTTTGTCTCATAAAAATGTACTAGTCAGTTCTTTCTTCTTTTTTGAGTGAGGATGTGGCCAGTCTTTGGTGATCAGAGTGGATTTTGCCGTCTTTGGGAACCCTAGAAACCTCTGACATGACTTTGGATCATATGCAAGTTAGTTGTATTTTTTGTACTGACTAAAATCCACGGTGTCCTTCAATAGCCCTTTACGTACTGGGGTCACGGTAATTCGTTAGTCCCGCGACCAAGTTTGTTGTATTACAAAAAGTTTGTGATCACTACCATAAGCTGATATATTTTATTAATTGTATAAAAAAACGATTGAACTGTTTTATTGTTTTATATTCAAAATCTATATATTTGCGTGGGCTTTTGGACCTTGCCCGGGTCGACGGCGCATTATGTACCACACGTGCCTCCGCTACCGTGACCCTGGAACGTAAAGGGCTATTGAAGGACACCGTGGATTTTAGTTAGTACAACTCTGACAGTCCCTCCTGCCTTGCTCTGGGTGGGATTACTCATTTGATGATTTTATCACTGTATATTTAAATAAAGAATCTGAAAAGAAGAAGAAATCATAATGCAAACTACCCTAAAAAAAAAGATGTTTATTATTCAAAGTGTGAAGATGTGTGTACATCAGTTTAAAAAGCTACTTGTAGCTCGATCACAAGATTTCAGTATTTTATTTACAACGTACTTGAAGTATTTACTACGTTTATTGTATGGAAAAATGAAACAGCGCCTCTAGAGTACGAAGACGGAACTATTTTTTTCCTTGAAATTAATGTCAAAGTTCCAGTTTACTTTACGCCAGAAAAACTGGAAATTCATGATAAGGCCTCAGATATCATTATTTTCTAACAAACCGAAAACGACACAAATGATTCATAGAAAAAGCTAAAAACAAATTCGTGAAAACTAGAAGTATCATTCTTCATTAATTTGTCTTTCACTACATACAGTCTTAAATGAAGTCAGTGTGGCAAAGTTCGTCATATATCAGTTGGGAAACTTTATTTTCTAACTTCAATCACTAATAGTGATAAACTAGCAGTCTTCACTGGTACTTTAACACCAACTCTGCTATTTTAAGATAAATCTATCTTTTTTTGAGGTACAGTAGTTGATTGACCTCGTTTAGATTTATTATTACGTTTTTATAATCAATAACTAAAACTTTTAAAAGTCCGATAAAACCAATCAAATCAACCAACCCAGAAACTAGTACTGAACCAATCAAGTATTAAGTTCTGCATGGTTTTTCGAGTCGGATTATGCTGGGCGCCATTTTATGTATTTACATATTTATTAAAAATCAGATTTATTTGCTTGAAATCAAAATTGAATAGGTTACTTCTAAGATACATTATCACCATCAGGCGAGATAGTGGTCAAATGCGAGAGCACCGTTTAATTATAAAATAAAATGGGTTGACAGTAATATTGTTAACGGGTTAATGAATGTTACGGTGAAATGTTTGATCAGTAGCTAAACTAACAATTTGTTTTAACCTATACATTTGAAGACCATTAGTTAAAAAAAAGGAATGGGAATTTAAAATTAGTTTGTTTAACGCGAAGATTTGAAGAAAAAAAAAAACAACTACCAATTGTAAACGTTTCGCGCACAAGAAGTTAAAACCAGATAAATCCGTTTTATTACAACTGACAATCACTTAAATAAGGAGTTCCTCCTGTTGAGCAGCATTATATTTAATATGAATTGTTAGGATTTGCTAGAAAAATATTGTTGGAACTTTGAAGGTTATTTATTGTAAGCTTTTTTTTAAGCGTGGTAAAATCAGCAAATGAGTCCTCCCCCCCAGTGCAGAGCAGGAGGGACTGTCAGACTTGTTCTGACTAAAATCCACGGCGTCCTTCAATAGCCCTTTATGTTCCGGAATCACGGTATTCGTTAGTCCCGCGACCCCGGTAGACTTTGGCCCTCTAAAGGTGGGCCCCGTCATCGTGCCGACACTCTTTGAGGAACACAACGCGAAATAAAGAATTGTATTAACCTTGTAAAAAATATAGTTTTATAAAAATAGCGATCTAAATATAAATAAGCTGTAATTTTCTTCTGCGCACAATTTACAGGCAATTTTCTTCAACGAAGCTTATTGTATATTAATAGTACCAAGTAATTTAAATGGAATGAAATTGTCCTTGGAAATTGCAAGTGGCTTAAAGAAGACCACCACTCACTGGGAACTTTTTATTGCGATGGCTTATTGTCACTCAGGTGAATGTACCTGCTGCTAGGAACTATTCGTCACCATACGCAGTACACTTCCATATATGTCAAAAAATCACAAGCAAGCAACAAGAGAGCGGCGGGCCTAAGATATTGCTTTCGTCACAATTTTCAAGGAACAATTTTAGCTGTTGAGTCGGAAATAGTATAACAATACATGACGAGATTGCAAAATGTACGCGACTCGCATAAAACCTTGATTGATTGGCTTGCCTGTTGCATCACATCCATAATGAATTCGTTTGTTGACCACGAATTTGTATGACCGTATGAGCCTACCATGTTGATTTACAGTCAGTACGTTTAGGCAACAGCGTTGTGTTAATTACTCAGTCTAGTAAAGTGAAAATTGGGGAAGAATAACACTTGATTGGAAGGGGGACACGTACATACGTGTACGAAATTTTAAAGTTGGTCGCCTGCTTTAATTTGGCGCACACCCGAGTCAGGCGTAGAACTTAAAAAGGGTTACTTTTTGTATCACTAAAAATGTCAAATGAATTTGGTTTGTAATTCAAATAAGTAATGTCGGAACAATAAGGGAAATGTACGAGAGACGGTAACTCACTGTTTCCGAATGACTGTCTTATGAAATAGTACGGCCAAAGCAGAACACAAGTGTACACAGTACTTTTTCACTGAAACCACAACAAGCCTAATAATCCTGGAATGCGATTTTATAATGCTACGTAGACTTATAAAGCTCCGATGAAGGTTTTGGTGATTGCTACTACGCTTTTAACATGCTGTTTTTACTCAAGTACGTTGTATCGTATAATTTGTATGTACTTATATCCGTATGTAGGATCATATTTCCTAACAAATATAGGATTAAGATTCCTATAAAAGCATGACGCTAATCGGTAACAATGGTGAATATTCTTCGGTTTTGAGATAACCCAATATAGAATCAGTATACTTATATTGGTACTATGTCACACTTGGAAATGCTTACTAAGAAAATGTCGGCTGCCTTCATGATATTAATTTAATATTAATTAATACTAAAATGTAAATAAGCAAATTTTAAGAGGCGCTTTAAAATTGTCATCAAAACCATGAAAGGTTTCATAGAAAAGTCATATTCCCCTATCAATAAGCTGTAAGACTAATTAATTTGACAACAATAACATTTTGTTTTTCTACTATGGTGGACATCAATAAATTCTGATTCATATAAATATGAATGTTATTTTTTTTTAACAGATCACAAAAATGTCCGATACACTCACTTCGACTGTTCACAATAAATGAGCTTATAGAAGCATTTCTAGGCGCGTATTAATCAATTTTTTTACTGTGACTTACTTATATTGAGAATAACAGGAGTAATTGTATTGACGTAATTCTATTACAGGAGAGCCTACAGGAACAATATAGGCGTATAAGGCATTTCAGTGGTCTTATATAAATACAATACGTTATAAGTTAAAGTAGACTTATAAAGTGGGCCCTTTTCGCGACTTAAATGTGGATAAAAGTCTCATATAGTCCTCGAGAAATGATGGTTCTAGGATAGTTGGGACGGAATTGTTTACAATGAAGAAGCGAATTCAATATTGAAACTGGAACTACAATAATTAAAACTGACCATTAATTTTTAGAAACTACATGGTTGCTCTAAAAAAAAAAAAAAAATAACATAAGTACACAAACAGCCAGACCTGGAATAAGTACTTCTAGGTCGGTGTAAGCATGCTCTCGCAAATTAACTTATTAACCAGAATTTCTGAATTACAGTAGGTACGAGTACTAGTGGATAACCTAGTTTCAATACTTGATTGATTAAATTGCCTTCAGACGATTATAGCTCATTTCGCCGATAATTCTTTGATAGTAATTTGTATTGCATTTCTTTTAATAACTGCAATTACTGATCATACTTCTTCAAGCTAAATCCCTAGTCTGCCGGGGTCGCGGGACTCACAAATTACCGTCACCCCGGTACGTAAAGGGATATTGAAGGACACCGTGGATTTTAGTCAGTACAAGTCTGACAGTCCCTCCCGCCCTGCCCTGGATGGGAGGACTCATTTGATGATTTTAACACGCTAAAAATAAAAAAGCTAAATCCCCAGAGTCGCGGGACCAACAAGCTACCGTGACCCCGGAACGTAAAGGGCTATTGAAGGACACCGTGGATTTTAGTCAGCCTGCCCTGGGTGGGATTTGATGATTTTACCACGCTAAAAAAATAAAAGCTAAATCCCTACGCTACCATAATTTTCTTATATGGTGACAGATTCATGTGGAAATTATGAAAAGTATTCTGCAGAAACAACATGGGAAAGGTAATCAGTTGATAATTTTACATATAACAACAATTTCAGTATTTATGATTTTAAAAAATAGATCATCGTCGACTTTGTAAGAAGGGTGAGTCCAATAATGAACTGATGAACTTTCAACTGAAATGATGGTGATGAGGATAATGAAACTGATATATTTAAAGCGTCCCTGAACATAAATTCGCTTAATGTTTTGTATTATTAACTAAAATGCTGTATACTCATAAGTTAGTTCATTGTTATAAACTTAGCAAGTTACAAAGAAAACTTTTAGTTGTCGCGTCGTGCCTGAGATGGCTCTAATTATTGTGTTAAAGTTAAATGGCGGACGTCGTGAAGTTTTCTGTAATTTGTGTTTTATTTGGGGCGGAGTTATTAAATGTACGAGTAGTGTGCAGTAGTTCTGTGCATGTTTATGTAATAACCTTGTCACGTACGTAAGCGCGCGCAAGGATAGGCGGAGCCGCGCCAGTGGGCGGCCCGGCGCGGGAATATTTCACAGTTGTCTATCAATTCGCTTGCACGTGCATCCGATATTGTGTGCAGATACTACCGTTGTGATTTATAACTTTTATTACTTTTTAACTTTACTTGTTCACGCAAACTACGACGATCTGAAATCATTTCGTGGCATTCTTTAACAGTGTTGCATAAACTTTTACAAATATTCAAACAAACTTTGTTATGAGAAGTGAACTTTGCAGTGCAGTAGCTGAGCTAATTATGAGTTATTATCTTTTAATATTTCTTAGTCATATAGTTTAATAGCCGAATACAACTATTTACATGGGGTTCAGGGTTCAATTCCCGGACTTAATGGTTTGAGAATTTTAGAGCGAGTTGCTTTCACGTGATATGGTTTCTCGAATGTGGTTTTGCCAAATTAACTAGAAAACAACAATAGTAAATCTTATCTAATATTTTACAATCATAGCCACTTAATTTCCCAAATTAGATTAGCGTATGAAGATTGGAATTGCATCTTAATTTTCGTTCACAGAGCCGCGTTCCAACGAATATGCGGAGCTGGGTGTGCCGCTGTCGGAGCGGTCGGCGGCCGACACGGAGGCGGCCCATGAGCTGCTGTCGCTGGCGCACAGCCTGCCTCCGCTGCCGCCCGCACAAGTGGTCACCGTGCTGGCGCCCGACAACGCGCCGCCTGCGACCCTCGCGCCGCTGGCGCCACTCGTGCCCGTCTACACCTACACACTGCAGCCCACCAATATCTATATCCTAGCAGAGGACCAGCCCGAGCCAGTGTACCACACCGTGCAGACCGTCACGCCGCTGCAGCCGGTCGAGTTCGTCGATTCACACATCAGCTACGTCGAGTACCAACCGGCCTCAGCACCGCCACCGCCGCCTCCGCCCGCGCCTCAGCCCGCCGAGTACTGCATTGAATACAAAGAGGTGACCATCGAACCAGAGCCGGTACCACCGACGGTCGAGCCTGCGGAGCCTGAGCCGGTGCCCGTCGTCAAAGAGAAGCCTCCGAAGTACGACTGTATGCAGTGTGGCAAGCAATACGCGACGTCATCGAACTTATCGCGTCACAAGCAGACGCACCGCAGCCTGGACTCACAGGCTGCCAAGCGCTGCGGCGAGTGCGGCAAGGCGTACGTGTCCATGCCGGCGCTGGCGATGCACGTGCTGACGCACCGCATGGGGCACGTGTGTGGTGTGTGCGGCAAACAGTTCTCGCGGCCATGGCTGCTGCGCGGCCACCTGCGCTCGCATACGGGCGAGAAGCCGTACAACTGCGCGTCGTGCGGCAAGGCTTTCGCCGACCGCTCCAACCTCCGAGCGCACCTGCAGACACACTCGGCTGACAAGAAGTACGAGTGCACGCGCTGCGGCAAGTCTTTCGCTCTCAAGAGCTACCTCAACAAGCACCAGGAGGCGGCGTGCGTGCGCGAAGACGAGGACGAGGATGTGTGACGGGTCATCAACGCTGCAAAAATCCTGTGTTCGATGAAGCGATAATGCAACGAACTATTTCTCTATGAACTTCTTTACACCTTTGTATTACTGAAGGAATGATATTTTATAGGGTAGAAGCTCGTAGTTTCGACGGCGTCGAGTGAATAATAAGCAATAATAATGTACCTAATCTCGTTATGGCTCTTTCCATAATTCTATAAGAAGATAAAATTAATGCAAAGTGAAATTAAAGTAAAACGTATTTTTTCAATTATTAGTCCGGCAATGACGGAAGTAATCGTGTCAATTTTTGGCAAGAGCCTGCAATGTTACAGCGTAGGGTAATGTTTATAATGGTAATGTTAAGTAAGTTAGCGTCGCGAGGATGGTGCGCGACTTTAGATGTAGTCACGGTGATACGTAGAGACTTAATGAAACCGTCGAGCTGTGGTACAAAGAGAGCAATAAAGTAACGAGTGTAGAGTGGCAGTTAGGTGCACGAATAGCGTGCGACGGTTAGCGTAGAGCGAGCAGAGCGCGCCCGGGAGGACCAAACTGTTGCCGGGCCGCCGCGAGCAGCCGCGCGCCGGGGGCTCCGCGCTGCACGGCATGCAACCAGTGCCACATGAAAACTACTACCCATGCTACTATATCAAGTGACGCCGTCGATTTCCATAACGAAGATAAAGTGTTGTTCAATTTACTTCTTATTGATGTATTGTCTAAGTCTACTTCATTAGTCAATTTGTTCGGATTCATGGTAATATAATTTATTTATCTGTGAATATCGAAGTGTCAAAATTTTCTATATATATTAATACATTGATGTTATTCTTCAAAGAAGATGTTCAAAAAAAATATGTGTATCATGTCGTTCTAAATAAATTTTTTACCAGGTATTAGTTTTCATCTGTCACTTGTTGACATTCCCTGCAATGTATGAGGCGCTGAGTATCCCCAGCCGCGGTGTCGACGTAGGAGAATACGCCCGTACTATCAATCTGGAAGCTATTGCGAGTTTTTACAAGGAACTAACTGTTAAATCTAGTGTTAATTCATGACCAAGTGATAAATCTAATTGGAAAGTAAGTGATCTCATTGATAAAAATAGTAAAAAGTTTGTTTATTTTGCTCATGCCTAAGTACTTCGAGCTATAAGAGACCACGTTAGTACTTCCAATAAAAGTTAAAACAGTTGGATATCATGACGCGACGGTCACTTAATAAGTGAAGTTTAAACAAATTCAAACAATGGTTGAATATGATATGATGCTACAGGTGTCGCCTGCTCTCGTTAAAGTTCGCTCTGACTAAATATCTCTAACAATCCAATGTGACAGCGGATTGGAGTGAAAATGGTGCAAACATTTTAAAAATACACTTTTGAATTCTATGGGACAGCCAGAGTCGCTGACTGAAAAGTAATCTGAAATAAACAAAAATCTCACACTAGACACTCACTGCGCAGTAGTCTTTGTTATAAACCTAATGGTTAGTTATAGTGTTCTCATTAGATTGTAAATACGGTAGGTTCAATTGACACGCTAATAATGGGAGCGGGCGCTTTAACCTCGCCCGGATTTCATATAATACATTTCGCATTTAATTTGCTAAATTAAACATCAAAATAGTGGAGGAGCTCGTGGCTAAACAATTACAGCCGCACAGGCCGATCTTCCGGGTTAAGCCGCGCTTGCCGAGGTTGGTCTGTGTATGGGTGATCATCTGTCATAGCGAGTTTTTCTCCGTGCCTCGGAAAGCACGTAAAGCCGTTGGTCCTGGCTGTCATTTGAAGATCTTTGACAGTCGTTACTGTTAGTCAGAAGCTCTAAAGTCTGACAACCAGTCTTACCATGGGGTATCGTATTACCCAGTTACTGGGTTGTGGAGGTCCGACAGGCAGTCACTCCATAAAATACTGATATCTAGCTGCATCTGGTTGGACTGGAAGCCGACCCTAATATAGTTGGGAAAAGGCTAGGCAGATGATGAAACATCAAAATAGTGATGTGAGACTAAATTATGCTTCCTAAAATTCAGGTACTTATACTACCATCCATGTACAGACAGCACATCAACCTATCCCAATCTGGCAAAGTTCTTCAATAAATTTCCAACGATGTAGAAAATTTGTGCATCTATAATTTTATGTACTGAACTCGAATATACCTGGTTTATCGCTCAGGAAATACACGAGTTGCAACGTTATATTAAGTAGTTCCTGGTACCTGTTAATTCCCTTTTGTCGACATCATGAAAATATTACAAGTAATTTAATATTTTTAATTTTCAACTGAATATTTCTCTTCGCTTACCGGTTAAAGGGTTTTTGTTATGAGAAACACGTGCCCGCTGCCATTATGTTGCAATAATTTTTAAATAAAATCTTTTTTGAATTTGTGGCTCTTTTAAGTTTCTTTGAAACAGAAAGATGAGATACGAGTTGGATTTATAAGAAGTGATGAACTACCTAGGTATAATCAACAGTAAATCAGTTTATGAGCAAAGTGACATCTTTGATAGTAACACATAGTGTTGCATAGTATAGAAAAGGATTTGAGAAGGCCGAACAAAGCGCACTCCGGAATATGTATTAGAAAAAAAAGTGAAACAACACTAGAATTACTCTTTCTCTTTTCACCGCAGTTGCAAAATGTCATAAGTCCCACTTACTCTTCTCACAATTCTCAAATATTTCTGTAGTATTAAGTGTTACCAGTTTGAAGATGGAAGGGTTTCGTTAAGACTCAGAATGATAAAGCAATGAATGGGTGAATTTGAGAAAATCGATGTATTTTTATAGAGTTACATTTTTATTGTGAATATTTGATATTTCACGACGTCTTTCGTTATTGTAGTATGTTTATGATAAGATTGTCTAAAGATTATTTTTATAATTATGTAAATAAGTTTTCAATAACCTGCATAGAATTACCTCCAGAAAAAATTGAGTTGTTTATTTTTTTGAAATTTCCTACAGTTCAAGCATGTGGATTGTTGTTTCTGTCTTAAAATAAGTTCGTTATAAGTCATAAATTAATAGTTCGCCGAGTGTCTTTTAATAAGCAATTGAGTGAAAGCTGAAACTGTGTTAAGTGTATTTAAGGTAAAATGAAAATGTGTTTTATGTAATATATTCATAGAACATGAAGCAGATTTATATTGATAACCAACAAACAAGAATTTTTAGTCCTTTTAGAATATATGTCTGCTTCATGAGCTATCCCAAAAAGCAATTTTAAAATTAACAATAATATGACAAAAGTACGATGATTCAACGAAAAACCTTGAGTAATTCAAAAATATATTCACGTTAATCATGTTTTATGGAAATTATAACACATATAAATATTATGTTTGCTCAAAATGTATAAATGTAGAATTCATTGATTCTATTTTTAGGCCTAAGTATTGTCACGGAAAAAAAAACAAAAAAAAATAAAAAAAATATTGTATGTGACAGTACCCTTAGTATTTAAAACACTTCTTTATATCACATTACGTAGTAAATGCACATTATAAAGATAGTTTTACATAATTGTAACTACTCATCTTTACTTATGTCAATTTCAGTCATTTTCGTCAATTTGTAATAAAATACTATCATTAAATGGTATGGCTACACTCGTTCTTTCAGTAATAATCTGAACTGAGAATAACTTCTTAATTTGAAAAAAAAAAATACTGTCATTAAGATTAAAATAAAAACTTTCACCACAAAAAAAGATTCAAATATTAACAAGATCTAGAATGGAAAGTATAATTTCCAAAAAAGAACCATTTTAACATCGGCAGTTCCAATGTTAAGCCAGTGGCCTGTGTACTTTACAATATGTAAAAAGCGGCTAACTTACTATTTGTAACTGTTCAGAATAAGACTGATAGAAAGAGCGTGAAGTATAGCGATATAATTAACTAATTATATTAAAATTGAGCCTGATCTAGACGGGTCAGGTGAAGGTCTTCCAAAAAATATCTCACCCGCGCTTACGAATTACTGCACAATTGGTATTTGTAGCAAATCACACGAATAGAATATAGCAATAACATTGAAGTCTTTGTCAAATAGACAGGCGATAGCGAACCGGACGGAGTCTGAAGCGACAACGAACCGATCCCAGACGTCAAACTGGGTGCAGTGAACCGAGGCGTGGCAGTTGTATTAGCTGGCTTTTTATGAACGACGTCAAACAGAGCAATACGCCTTCGCCACGTCTTCGCATCGGTTCGGTAACGCTATCGGATCGCTTTCGATTTTCTATGTAACTGGATTCAAACAATTCCATACATTACAAATAAAAATGCGTCGCTTCGCATTCGCCACGCCTGTCTGTTTGACAAAGGCTTAAAAGCGAGGATTATGCTGTAAATATCGCTATAGTTACTGTTAACTATAGCGATATTTAACAGTAACTATGGCCATAATTGTACCAGCCAATAATAATCCCACTGCTGGGACACTAGCTACCTCTCTATGAGGTGTGGGCTGTAATCTACCACGCGGGTACAGTACGGGTTTTAACAATTAATTGAAAATTTGTTTAATCCGTCATTTAGAATATTGAATAATAATGGAAACGTATTTTTTGTTTTAAAAACCAAAGAATATTGACAAAAATAAAACGCTTCCTTGGGAGTGGGGTTTGAACATTGTAACGCTTGTAAAATTGTACCGACCGAGTGACGTTTTGTGATTTTTAGAAGCGTTGTATCGTCGACAATTTTGGTTTAAGTAAAAAAAGAAAAAATACGGGTCTAATATTTTTTTATAATCTATATTTCGGACTAATCAAATTATATAAGTAAAATAGCCTATTGTACAATGTAGGGTACATTTTACAAGTATAATGTAGGGTACATTTTACAAGTATAATGTAGGGTACATTTTACAAGTATAATGTAGGGTATATTTTACAAGGACGTGCTAACTGTTACCGCGCTTGGCTCTCATAACAGCTTATTCCAAAATCTTCGATACGTGCTGACGAATTAATACCGTTATATTGCACGTCAAACCATCGCAGCTTCTCCCCAGAGCCTACCTCGTACGTTATCTATCAAATAAATCGAAGCTACATGAAACTGTACATCGGATGAAACGTGTGATAAAGATTGATCGGGTTCTCTGTACCACTGATGAATGGCGCTTGTAACAAATATTGAACGTTTGCGTACAGTATGCAATTATGCATGCATCATATATGCATAAGTACGGTCTAGTCATCAATTAAGAAACTATTATTTAGACAATTATTTAAAAGCCCCAAAAGCTGTTGAATGTTATCAAATTTTGTATGAGAAAGATTGTTTTAAGATTTTTTTTTTTATCATTTCATTGTAATACCGTTAGCTCTAAGATGCAGCCGATACATTTTGGGCTTAGAAAGCAATAAAAGTCGTTTTTATTTTATGCTTTCAATCAATGTAGGAATTATTCCCGTTGGATCCCACTTTTAATCCCACTTGAATCTCACAAAAAATATTATGTGTTTCTTTTGGATTTCATAACAAGAGAATAACGTTTTATTCTCGTTGGATCCCAAAAACTATCCCATATACTTATAAAAATCACTTAATCCTTTATCTTCTAATCCATATTACTAACCAGCAAAAATACCATGCTTTTTTTTTTTATCGTCGTAAAATCATCAAATGAGTCCTCCCACCCAGGGCAGGGCGGGAGGGGCTGTCAGACTTGTACTGACTAAAATCCACGGTGTCCTTCACTAGCCCTTTACGTACCGGGGTCACGGTAATCCTTTGGTCCCGCGACCCCGCTACCATAAGTTTAAGGTGGTTTATCTTTAAATAATTCTGGGCAGGCTACTAATATTATCTTGATTATTTATTAACATAACTATCCAGCAACAGTACTAGGCTAGTTTAAGGTAGTATGTATTTAAACTCATGCACCTGAGCGAGTTGAGTGATCGATTGTTGCTCAGTGCGTCGCGGGTTCGATCTCCCCACGAACAGATATTTGTATGACCTGCAGATAGTTGTTCCGTTAGCGAGACTTAACTTAAAAATATAAACATCCGAATTGAGAACCTCTTCCTTTTTTTAGAAGTCGGCTAAAAATAAAGGTAACACTTTTCTTCATTTGTTATAAAATGGGATTCAACGGGTGGATCCAAAAGTGGGATTCAACGGGTATAAATCAAATGTAGCTATTTGATATAAATGATTGTGTTCTAAGCCTTCTTTGACTTTAAAACAATATCTGATGACTTTTTTAAGTCTTAAAATAATCTATAACAAACGTCAGCAAGAATTTCAACAGAGGCACATTCAATACGAGCCGACTGCAGCAGATTTATTACTAACATATAAGAATCGTTTAATTCTAGAACTATGTCACCATATAGTAATAAGTATGAATTAAATATTTTTCAAATAGCTTAGTAAAAAATAACAAATATAAAACCAGAAAAGCAATACGATTCGTACAATTTTTAGATTTTACTCTGTAAGGCAAATTTTTTACAATAAACTTTTTATCCAGATATTACGAAAACATAATATAATAAAAAAAATATTTACCATTGTATAAAATATACGAGTCTATTATACCCAAAATTTAAATGAGTACTAGCATTATTTATATTAACTATTAGTATATTTAAACGGTAGTTTATTTATTTTTAGTTTCACGATACGTTTCATATTTAACCTTAGATGTAAACAGGAATTAACGCCAAAACAATAGATGTAAAATTAGAAAATATGAAATTGTTACGAATAAATGTCGACATATTTCGTATTTTAAGTCTTTCAGTGGGCCTCATGCTAATCTAGTCTGACAGACAAAACAAAATAAAGCTTCAGGTCTTAAAACGCCACTTTCCGTCTGAAAAAGCATTGTTACCGTAGTGCCGGGCTAATTTACATATTTTGTATATAAACATAGATAGTTTTCTTAAAACTTTCATCGAATATTAGGTAACAATTCGGATTTTAATTTGAAATACGATTGATTTAGCACAATTGTTGTCGTACTTCGATAAAATAATAAACATATCACTTAGGACAATAAACAAGATTAAAACGACGTTGAAAGGTTTTCCAATAATACTTTCATTCTTTCAATGTGCTCACATACTGTATTTATTGCCTAAGCTAACTGATGAAACTTTTAATTTACGAACCAAAGACTTTGGATAATAATCATAAAATCTGCTGAATTTGTATAATCATTTAAAATTAAATTATATATTTTTTGGACTGAAAGAGAATGGGTAAGTATTAGGTCATTGTGAAACGTTGCATATAAAAGTAATGATTAGCTAAAGTTGTTATCAAGTTTATAGTACAAAAGACATTGATTACAAAATATTTACTGAAAAATAGTGGTAACTATTCAATTATTAAGGGCAATATAGTTGGCAAAGGGGTATTGGCGCCGCGAGCTCTTTTGTCCGAGGCGTGGAGGGTCGCGAGCTGGATTTTCAAATACAAACGCAATACGTACGGCGCGCGGCGTCCGGATCCGGCGAGTGCCGACCGCTATCCCCCTCTGTTTGTGACTCGGATAAAAGCCCTTTCACAATAAAACCCTTTAATTGGACTTTTTTTAACGTGTCTCGTGGCTCGGAAAGCACGTAAAGCCGTTGGTCCTGGCTGTCATTTGTAGATCTTTGACAGTCGTTACTGTTTGTCAGAAGCTCTAAAAGTCTGACAACCAGTCTTACCATGGGGTATCGTATTACCCAGTTACTGGGTTGTGGAGGTCCGACAGGTAGTCACTCGCATGTCAAATACTGATTTTCAGTTAGCTGGTTCGACTGGAAGCCGACCTCAATATAGTTCGGAAAAGGCTAGGCAGATGATGAATGATGAATTGGTTCGATTCGCTGAAATTACGAGTTTAATCACTAATGCGATTTCAGACGTAACATAAAGTACTGGTTAATGAATTCTAGAAAGCTAGAAACTAATACTTTGTTATATTGAACGATATGAGTGCTATGGATAGCAATATTTTATCAAGAACTTATATTTGCTGAACTATCAATAAAATATCTGTTACAATCATGGAAAGCGGATTATATCGAAATCAATTTGTTGTTATTGCGTTGTCTGAATTCAACAGCGATTTTCCTTTACTTTGAATGAGATGAGCACATATGGTATATTGGATTCGGTGGTCTGTTTCGCGTACGTTAATTAAATAAAAAAATAAGCCTTTTGACATAACATACAATTCCGTGTATTGAAAATTTGTAATCGACGATCGATTTCTTTAGCAACAGCTTGTCCGTCGACAAATAGCTCTTCAAAAGATTTCCACCTATCACTGTCTATTTCAGTTCTGTTCCTTTTTGGGGTACTACTATCTAAGCACAATAACCGTAGTTACGGTCGAAGTTTTGTGCATTTTCTACAATAATAATATCTATCAATTTCGGATATAAGATTAGTTATGGGCACGAACCAAAAATTTGTAACAGCATGTTTGGACAGTGGTCCCTTCTCCCGGTGTGTTCTCAAAACTCATGAATTTAAAATTATTGAGGAGTAGGTTTCACACAAAAGATTTGAGTTGTTTTCGAATGGGCCCGTATCTTCGTTGACGGACTTAGAGAGTAGGCCTTCTGGAACTTTTCTGAGGTCACCTTCCCACCATTTAATTTGAATTTCTTTGCTCATTTTGCCAACCCTGAGGTACGTACCACACTGATATTAAGCCTCATTTAAACAATGCAAGAAATTGCATGCCAGTCGACTTACGTTGAGCATTCACTTGATCAAATAAATATTACAATGAGTCTAACTTGCATGCAAGTTCTTGCTTTGCCAACTGTATTCTAGTCCTTTTCAAGTTTTTTTTACGGTACTTTAATGACGTAATATATTATGTTGGCAGGAGTTTTGTGAAAGTTGGCTCTGACTTCAATAGATGAAAATGATCTTGTGTTTTCCTTTGCAAATGGACAATCGATTCCAGAGAAAAAGTTATGATGTTGAACAAGTACATCTACAATATTAACTTTTATTATGAAATTTTACATACGATCTATTTATTTTTCATTTTATGAAAATTTATAGTACAGTTTTGTACGAAGTTTACACAAAATTTTAAGATATTCAATTAATTTATAAAACTGTATAATTTATAATTACATAACTCTTAAAATCGTAGTATTAGTTATTGCAGCTTATGGAACTTTTACATTTCCTAAACTTCGGTGAGCACATAATTTTTTATTTATTAAGGGTTTTTTTTATTTAATAATTCTAGTATTTAATTAATTCATCGATAAGCAATACACCAAAGTACATACTTTAGTAACTTCAAAGCATTCAAAAATTAGTAACATAAGTACTTAAAAATATATACCTAGCCTATAGTATTGAAAAATATAAAAACAAAAATAAGAATAAAATAGAAAATACATATATCCCCCTATTATTTCTTTAAAAATACAACGAATTAACAATATCTACACATTTGATTATAAAATATCGTATGCGTATTTAACATAACCTTAACACCGAGTAAAAATGGCGAATTTAGATTACAACGACTGTTTTACATAAAGAATGAAATATTTAAATAAAAATTATTACCTTCAAGGAAACAAAATTAAGATAGAAAAACATTTCTGTATTATTTAGACGTTTCAACAGAAATCGTTATATGATAACAGAACTTTTAAGCATGTGTTAACAAAAGTCCAGTTATATTTTTTTATGAAATTTTCAAAATAGTTATATTTTATGTACAGTCAGGAAAAGAGTTAGGACTTTAACTGAAGCAAGTTTTAAACGGTTTGCCAATGTTGTGATATAAGTTTCAATCTATCTGCATACTCAACTATTTGGCTGCATGCACCATATAGTATGTCGTAGTAGGAAAACTTTTTAAAACGTGCTACCTGTATACTTAACTCTTTTTCTGACTGTACACATACTACACATTGCGTCTTTTAAAAGTGATTTTCTCATATTGTGTACGTTGAAATTGAATGCTACTACCAACCTTATAATTTTGGATCTGATATTTGAGAATCACGTTTTTGAAGTGATATCGACTCGACAAGAGTCTGTTTATACAAATAATATCAAGAAAATGATTACGACTCAAAAACTCAATTTATTCCGTAGCTTATGTTTTCTTCTCGATTTTAAATGAACCGATTTTACCTGAAACTTTGTATTAAAATTTTCATTAGGCAACAAGAATTTGCATGTAAAAAAAACTCTTATTTAACATTATTAATTTCAAAGTTTCAATCAATGTTTCACGAGACAATCGCTTTTAAATTAAAAAGTTTAATATTAACATAATTATAACATTTCTGACTTATTTTAAAATAATTATCAAATTATTATAAATTTTGATATCGTGGTAAATAAAACTATATAATTATTTAAAGGATCTGATGAAATCTGATGAAATTGTTTTTTTTTTAATTACCCAACGCATATTTAATAAGGTAATAAAAAAACTTTTTAATAATTATATTGAGAACATCAAAATAAAATAGTCCTTGTACTTCTACAAGTTTGCTTTTATAAAAATGTAAATGAGCCCTTTTTGTAATTAGAAGTCCAATTTTAAAACATTGTAAGTAGAAATTATGCCAAAAGACTTTTTACGCAGTTTATGCAAGTTTCACACGATGAAAATAATAATATTTTTCAAGTTTTATACGAGAATAATCAGAAATCTATTACATTTGTAAACCTCCATTGTAAACAAGTTTTTATTTAACAAAAATATTTTGCTGAAATTTTGTTGTACCTAATATTGTACCGATATAAGTTCCCAACTTCATCAAGTGATGTTTTCTAATATTTTCTTGTATCTTGTACCTTCAACAAATATTGGTATAAATTATAGCCTACAACAGTGCAGTGTTATGAGTCTATAAGTATTTTTCTACAAATTAAAAAAGGTATGAATATTTTGCTGCCCACGGTTATGTACGGTTAGTAAATGTTGCATGAGGAAAATGATCCAAATGGCTAAGATTGTTAAGGTCATATCACCTTGACATAAGCAGCACAGTCTTATCTCATTGTTCTAAAGCGCAACTGAATTTGGGAATCTCCGCCCATCGCCGTGCGGAAATTTGTGGTACTATACATTTTTTTATGCAATTTAATGTAAAGACATAGACACTGGCGCCGCGTCAAAATCAGTCGTGGCGGTATTTTCCGTCCGCAATTTTGATTTTGACGTTAGTTACGTTCGTCGTCGACGGACTTCGAAAGAAGGCACCCTGGTTGATGGCAATAAACTAGCCCCTAATACATGGACGTGTGGGTGCAATATTAGGGTAAGCAATAGTTTAATCCTTCGTGGAATATACAGACCGTCAAGTAACTGTAAATCCTGATCATCTCGTTATAAATTATTAGGCCCAAACAACAAGTTTCCATTGTCCCGAAATGTAATGTCAATTTTTTTATTCCCGTTTCGTCACATTTTAATTTCCTTGCATTTGACATCCCACTATCAATATTTTAATTTAAATTTACGTTTTTCCAAACAAAACTGTACCATTTCATGTATTTGCTGACCATACTGGCTGCGTTCCTCATCACATTATCTATCCGTACAGGAGAATAACTAACCGTTTGATTTTAATGACTATACTTACTAGACTCGTATCACGGTGCAACGAGTTGTACCACTGTACCGTGATGACGTGTACCATGCTGCAATGAGTTGTACCATTGTTGTATCGTGATCATTGTGCTACGTTACTATCATTTGTACCTTAATGCAAGGAGTTGTATCAATATCCAATTAATTGTACAATTATTATATCGTGATGCAATGTGTTAGAAATGTTACGTTATTATTATTTGTACCATGTTGTAATGAGTTGTACCACAATACTATGAATTGTACCGTAGTATCATGATAAATACTACGTTAAAATAAATTGCACCTTGTTGCAATGAGACATGCATGCCATTTTACGATGATTTGTTTAAATTTTATAATAATATGTACCACGTTGCACTGGCTGCAATAAATACCTTTGCTTTTAGCCGTAGATTACAAACTTAGCCTGTAATTCTATAAATATACTTGTAGTACACTTAAGTGTTGTTTTATTTCATAAATACCCCCTTTTATGTTCCTACTAACTCTATTCACTTACACTTAATAATAGCCTATGAATTTAATAAAACTTGGGTAAATCTGATGAATATCTGCCAATTATAAATACAGAAACGAATGAACGCTTTATCAATCAAATGATTTTGTAATACTTATGTCTGTAAGATTATCTTCAAGTAATTTCTGTACGACTGTAGAAAAAAAAAAAAAAACGAAATTTAATTTTTTTTTTAGTATTTTCCTCCCAGCTAGCTGGTTCCTTAGATCAACATAATATGGTAAAGCCACATGTTGCCAGTCGTACTGACCCACCTCGGCTCGTAATAAAATCGTTCGATTATGTTACATAAACTTTATGAAGTAAGCCTTAGATACGAATACCTTTAAAGGCACGTGTTTTTATTTAAAACTCACTCGTCTATTAAAAAGCACTCCCCCATGATTGGGTTCCAACTTACGTAGCCCGAACCGTAGTACCGTAGCCGCTACGCAGCATGCAGCGTAGACAGCTACGCAGTATGCAGCGTAGGCAGCTACGCAGCTACGGCGTAGCCAATCGCGTAGCACTTAACATTTAATTTGTCAGGATGGATGTATAGATGTTTATTACTCTTACGCAAAAACTACTGAACCGATTTAGATTTAATTTGGTACACAGATAGTTTATAAACTAGAGTTTTTATCCTAATTTAATGCACGGTGTCCTTCAATAGCCCTTTACGTTCCAGGGTCGGTTACCCGATAATCAAGCGACTCCGGTAGGCTTTGGCCCTCCAAGGGGGGCTCCGTCAAATTAATGACAGCTTTAAGGCGCGAGTGGAACACGACGCGCCGTTGACCCAGGGTTAGTCCATGATTGGACAGCGAGTCGCCTATTATTCGCCGTCCGCATGCCCTTTATGTTGACGTGGGTTAATTATCGATTTATAGCGAGTGAACCTGCTGGCAATATAGGTTTAATAAACGTTCACAATAACCGTGTTTAACTAATTTTCTAGTGCATTGAAAACAGATAACACGTAACAGCATTGCTCGCTGCGGGCTATTCAGCGTTCATTAATAACTTCCAGTACGTTGCCATGGCAACAAGTTGATTGCTCGCGGGAGAACACTTCTGTTTTCAACAGATATTGCGATCATCATTTTGAATGTACGTTAGTAAAGTCGGGGAAATATATTTTAAGTTGTCGGTCTAATTGGGTGTCTCGCCGTCCGAACATGGATATGCACTCGCGCGTCTCAAAGAGCTGTCAGCAATCTGACGAAGGCCTTAGAGGGCCAAATCCTGCTGGCAACCATGACCCTGGAACGTAAAATATTATTGAAGGACACCGTGGATTTTAGTCAGTACAAGTTTGATAGTAATTGATGGGAGACTCATTTGATAATTTAAGCACAATAAAAAAAAAGATGCGGTAAAATAGAAATCGCTACTGTTATAATTCGACAGTTTTGTATAGTCATGAGTTTTGCAATGAATACACTCATCAAGTTTTTAGATTGACATGGCCACTATACCAGGGGTTCCCAAACTTTTTCAGCTCGCGGCGCACATACAGGTCTTTTTTCTCGGAGCCCTAGCTAGTTGATACCAGAGGTGAATAATAAAAAAAATAATACTGGGTTCGAACTCCCCGAAATCAGAGCACGTGGATCTGGGTTTGTTGCTGCAAAAGAGATCAATGAGACTATCCTCTTCTTTCTGGTGGATATTTTATACATGAGAATGGTCGACCCTCGCGTCTCACGGCGCCCCTCTGTACTGTCTACGACGCACCAGGGCGCCGCGACGCACAGTTTGGGAACCCCTGCACTATACAGTTAAAAACGGTATATTTACTATGTTTATTGCTTGTTTTGATATTAACATATTACGGCACTGTAGCAAGTGCCATATTTGGCGATAAACTGAGGCTTTAGCACAGATCACCGAATTTTACTACTTGAAGTATTTATGGCGTTTATTGAATCGAAAATGAAAAGGCGCCTCTAGTGTATGAACGAGGAAAAAAATCATCAAAATAAAACCTATTACTACGGTTTAAAGGAATTTATCGCCTTTACATTTTTTGTCATCCATTTTCCATAAATAGTATTTTCAGGTAGAAACTAATGTTCAAATAATACTGTATAAATCTCGAACGAGTATTCCAAACCGACATTGCCTGTCGTCAAAATGAAGTATCGAAAAAAAGGCGGAGATCTCTCGAGATTCATCTCCCGAGATCTAGACAGCGTTCTCTCTCGTGTATTTTTGTGAAATTAAAATCAAGTATTAGGTAAAACAAAGCAAAAAGAGATTTGATGACAGCTCCACACAATTTTCTACCTCTGCATGTTGCAGAACACATACTATTTTATCCTATATATATTGCAATACACATATTAAACCATGACCAATGACCGTGTATCAAAATCTTCAACTAACTCACAGGTTATCATTACCTGAAGCATGCCTCGACTTATAATTGATATCACGGTACATGCAGTTGCCCGGGGCGCTCCATATCGCACGTTCGATTTCTGCACGGAGCAAATATTTGTATGGCTTACAGGTAGTTCCGAATCCAGCTGTTTGTGTATAGTTATAATTACGAACGATAGTGTAGTCAAAGGTATGTAAACACAGGCACAGGATACAGATACAATTGGAGACACGATGCAAATCAAACAACTATGTTAGAGGCAACTATGTCGCACCTTTAGAATAGAAGTGGCGTAAGCCAAACTTCCAGTTTTTTGGGAAAATGTTATTTATTAATTCAATACCGAGGGACGCGGGGAAAGAGCGTGATTTGAAAGAGACGGAAGCAGTGCGTTTTTCGTTTCTGGGCTAGAAAAGGCGGTTTCTTTTTAATAAACTAATAGAATAGATGTTTATAAGTCGTTCGATGCATAAAAGTCATTTTCTTAAAATTTTTAGTTAGGCCATTTTAATTCTAAAGGTGTGATGTATTAAGTTGCCGCGGGAGATTATGAACGTGAATTGACAGCGCGTCATGTTCCACGTGGGACTCAAAGGGGTGTCAGTAAACTGACGGGGCCTTAGAGGTTCAAAGCCTGGCGAGGTCGCGGGACTGCCTTATCAGGTAACCGTGACCCTGGAACGTAAAGTGCTATTGAATGACACCGTACTGTAACTGAAATATCACGTGCGTTTTTTGTCAACCGAGTCTGAAAATCACTTCTGCTCCACGCAGAGAGGAGATTGAATATTCTTCTCCTTAGAACAAAAAGATAAACATCTCTTGAACTCTTTTCTAAAAAAGTGTGACTGCAAAACGACCCTTATATCAACGTGAAATGTCGTTTTGACGTTGATATTTCAAAACGACATTTCATTTTAAAGTGTTCAACAGATGTTAAACTTTCTTGTGGTAGGACGGTTTATGTGTACCTGTCTTATGATTGTTGTAAGTTTCTTAGTAATACATCTTTGTTCTTGTGAATGGGCAATAGAATTAAAAGGATGACAAAAAAATGTAATTACACTCACTTCGTTAGTTAGATTTAGAAACAATATTTAACTCGTAATTTATTTTTCTTATTATTATTGTTTGGGCCCTATCAGAAAACCAGCGCTGCGACATTTTAAAATGTCGCAGCACATACAGAGATAGGAGCCTTTTGGCCTCGCACAAGACTAGATTGTTTATTTTTGGTTTTTCCATTGTGGACCAAAACTGATGAACATTTAAAACGACGAAAAAGGAGGTTTTTGAAATCGACCGTTTTTCTTTATGTTTGTTACATCGTTTGTGTATCTTTTGACTGGTTGAACCGATTTTGATGTTTTTTTTGTTCAATGCAGTTTACCTGCCGTTTCGTTTTTAATTTCAAATTCTAATGCACGTGTAAGAAAATTAAGTAGTTCACAAAAACTCAGACTCAGTATTTGTAGGAGCTCGTGGTTTTTTTTTTTTTAGGTGGTAAAATCATTAAATGAGTCCTCCCACCCAGGGCAGGGCGGGAGGAACTATCAGACTTGTACTAACTAAAATCCACGGTGTCCTTCACTGTCCCTTTACGTACCGGGGAAGAGCTCGGGGCTTTAGCCAATTACAGACACATAGGCCGATCTTCTGGATTAAGACGCGCTTGCCGAGATTGGTCTGTGGATGGGTGACCATCTGTAATAGCGAATACCCTCCGTGCTTCGGAAAGCACGTAAAGCGGTTGGTACCGGTTGTCATTTGTAGATCTTCGACAGTCGTTACTGTTAGTAAGAAGCTCTAAAGTCTGACAACGTGTCGTCATCAAAAACTAGCTTCTGCGTCGAATATGCTCGCGTATTTTTGAAGTGAAAACTTCTTTAGCGGCGTTGAGCACTTTTTCTGTAATGGGTATAAAATCTTAAACTCGCGTCAGGACACGTGACCCTGACCGAAAAAGCGTAGGACGGCGCAGGGCGCTTGCGTGAATGTTCGTGTGACTTTATTACTTTTAAAGAAGTTTGTATGCTGGATACATTCGTTGCTAGGTAACATTGTTTATAAAAGATGTACGTCACATTGGAAAATTATTGAAATAAAAAGTCAACCATTTTTGCGAGTTTTACTAAAATCTGTTCACAAGATATTTCCAACAATTACTATTCAAGTTTTCACTTCTGCCGGCACTCCCAGAGTGCAACCCGTCGTTTTTTTTTTATTTGTATTAGTTTTTCTCCTGTCAGAAGGACATGGAACTCCTGCGCACATACGGAATACATTAAAAACTGTATGGCGCTAGACTTTGTAAGGACGATGGTCGCGCGTGGAAAGATACGGGTCGAATAACAAAAAAAAAAATTGACCCGTATTTTCTCTTTTGTTACATACACCAAAATTGACGAAGATGCAACGCTTCTAAAAATCACGGAACGTGATGACGTCACAAGCCTCCACTCCGGAATTTCGAAGCATTTTATCTTTTTCAATATCCATTGATTTAGAAAAACAAAAATTACATTTTATTATTTTTAATTACTCTAACTGACGTACTAAACTGATTATCAAATTTATTTATGCAGTAAACTACCCTTTTGTGCCAAACAAAAGTACAATCAACTCGCGGTCAAAATATTTTATTCAGAATCGTGTATTGAAATAATGGTTACAGTTTATAAACCACTGTACTTCATTTTTTTTTTGCACTTTGCCAATAAAACTTCGATACAGTTCGTCCATGAAAATACAATTTCCATCCATCCATAAAAGTCAATTTACTCGCATAACTCAGCAACTGCTTGCTGACTGTACTTAAAGTCTAATTTTGCTTGATATGAATTTGATTCTATTCCTGTATCAAATATCGTTACATACTCATAAATTGCAACAATTCGGATTACTGGCTGCCGATCTCTATATCCCGATCAGAGGAATCCGGTTCAAGTGGCCGGTTGGGAGAGCTTCCTGCGATCAAATTACTGTAATCCAATAAAGCTTGCAGTATTGCATTGGCCTTGCGCAGTCTAAGACTCACGAGTTAGAATTTCAAAAATTTCAGAGCTTTCGTGTTCTTATTTGAGTCAATTGTAATTATTCTACGACACGGTTAGCGCAGTGGCTGAGCGACAAGTACAAAAGATATAAATAAATAAATAAATAAATAAATAAATATTCCACAACTATCACACAAAGCCATCTAGTCCCAAGCTAAGCAGAGCTTGTGTTATGGGTACTAGACAACTGATAAACATAATTATATATTTCTAAATACATACATATTATAGATAAATTACACCCAGACACAGAACAAATGATCGTGCTCATCATACAAACATTTGTCCTGGGTGGGAATCGAACCCACGACCTCCGGCATAGCAGTCAGGGTCACTAACCACTAGACCAACAGGCTCGCCTCCGCTGCTCGCGTGAGGCCCCCTTGTTGTAAGATGAATTGGTTCCCGCATGTCATCTATACCATATGTAATTGTCAGCGACATCAGCTTTGCGAGGCGTCTTTCAGTTTTCAGTTAGAATTAAACGTAATCAAGTCATCTTGTAACAAAGGGCCTCGCGTGAACAGCGGAAGCGGTAAACCTAAATGTGATCGTGGGCAACATCAGCTTTGCGAGGTCTCTTAGGTTCTTTCAGTTCCCACTCATCGGACACAACAAGTATACATTACTAGCACTTTGCCCGCGACTTCGTCCGCGTGGGTTACGTACTTTCCTAATTCCCCCTTTTCACCCCCTTAAAGGTTAAATTTTCAAAAACCCCTTCTTAGTGCTCGCCTACATTATAATAGGAAGCCGTGTGCAAAATTTCACAATCCTAGCCCCAGTAGTTTCGGCTGTACGTTGATATGTCAGTCAGTCAGTTCTCCTTTTATATATATAGATAATTATGTAGATCATAATATTATCAAACTTATGACCGCCATTGTCAAGAATGTTTTTATTTTCCTCGCCCCTTCAGGTGCGAGGCCGGGGGTTAGGGTCCGATTCGCCCCCGCCTAGCTACGGCACTGCAGAAGGGACTGTCAGACTCTTGTTCCTTCAATAGCCCTTTACGTTCCAAAGTCACCGTTACTTATTAAGACAGTCCCGCATCGAACTACGGTTTAGAATTAAAAAAAAACGACGGGTTGCACTCTGGGAGTGCCGGCAGAAGTGAAAACTTGAATAGTAATTGTTGGAAATATCTTGTGAACAGATTTTAGTAAAACTCGCAAAAATGGTTGACTTTTTATTTCAATAATTTTCCAATGTGACGTACATCTTTTATAAACAATGTTACCTAGCAACGAATGTATCCAGCATACAAACTTCTTTAAAAGTAATAAAGTCACACGAACATTCACGCAAGCGCCCTGCGCCGTCCTACGCTTTTTCGGTCAGGGTCACGTGTCCTGACGCGAGTTTAAGATTTTATACCCATTACAGAAAAAGTGCTCAACGCCGCTAAAGAAGTTTTCACTTCAAAAAAAATGGATTTGTAGATCATATATCGAGGAAGGTTATAGAACTACGACCAATATAATATACGAAAAATAAATTTGGGAATACAAACAGTAACATAAAATGATACAAGTTTTTTTTTGTTTCATTATCCTCATTTACACATAATTATGTCTTTAAAAACCCTGTAATGGTTGAAAGGGATACCTATTTACGTTCACACACATCTCCACATTTAAAATTAGGTATTATTTAAACAATGAAAAATAAGTAAGCCAGACAATTTACTCTGAATTTAATCTTTACCCGATGCTTTCAAAGTTATTTTGAATTCGACTTATTCTATATCACATTCCCAGAATTTAAACCATATGGCTACGACACTTTAGATTGTTGTGTTAATACAGGATATGATATGTTCTAGGTCGCGGGACTAACGAATTAGCGTGACCCCGGTACGTAAAAGGTCCTTCAATAGGAAGGACACCGTAGATTTTAGTCAGTACAAGTCTGACAGTCCCTCCCGCCCTGCCCTGGGTGGGAGGACTCATTTGATGATTTTACCACGATAAAAAAAACCAATCAATATATTATTCTGAAATACAGACAGAATAATCAAAATGTCCAAATGCTTTGCATAAAATCATAATAGGAATCACAACAAAGGAATTTGGTTGTAGCAGTTAACGTAACTTTCATATCCATCATATTGTTTGTTGTATGGGGATTATCCTACGCGACGAATATTTATTTTATTCGTCGTGCATGCTCGAATTTTAATATTATTAAAAGCGGAGTTACATTGAAAAACGTATCCATTGCGGTCTCTCAATATAAATTAAATTGGTGTAAAATGATCAGCATTCTCTTTTTTACAGAGAATTGTTTTGCAAAGTGTGCAAAACAATTTCTCATGAAAGAGAAATGTAAAATATGATTTAATATTGAATGGTTTTAATTGCTTTAATGAAATATTAATTTCAACGTTTATCGAAATCAGTTTATATTTTGTTGGAACTACGAGTAATGTGATTTTATGTAAACTGTTGTCCATTTACTGTGTGAGGTCAATACACACACACTTAGACGCATTCGGCCTCAATACAAAAACTAAATATAGGTACTTGGTTTAAACCTGGACTATCAAGTCAATATCTCCGTATTACAAAACTTAGATAAACCGTATACCATAGTACCGTCATTTAAACCATTGTCTAAACAATTAAACATTAAACCCACCAAGTGTATTAACAATAAAATCTACCATGAAAACACAACACTGAAAAAATTGCTATGACTAACTTTGACAGCCGAGACTTTTAGACCACAAAACCACGTTAATCGCAAAACCACGATTTGTTAAACCCCATTTTGTAATAAGACGGATAGGTACCTACTCAGATCAGCATGATGTGGTAAGGACCTGCGAAAATGATTCAATGTACAGTCCAGAGGCCTTATCACAAATTATTATATTTGATGTATAAATTTACGATATTTATTGTACGAAAAATGAGCTTCTAGTGTACGAACGAGGACATTTTTTTTTCCCATTAAACTGACTTCAAAGATGGTACGGTTGGTGCAGAGGCAGAGCGTTCGACCGCTGCACAGCGTGGCGCTAGTTCGATCCCGGCACGTAATATTTATTTGTAAGATCTACAAACAGTTGTTTCGGGTCTGAGTTTTTATCTACTTGAATTTCTATGTTTATAAACGCACTCACGACACAGGAGATATTCTTATGGTGGGGCAACGTTTTTTTTTTAAACTAAAGTAGTATATTTTAACTTCTTGACCTCTGCCTGAGTACTCAAACTCCGTTTCGAGTTGTGTTACCCGTGTGTCGAACCCGTAGCCTATAATCTTGGCCGGAAAATGTCATTAGTTTAACTGGGCGGCCAGCGGGCCCACATCAGGTAGTGACAATGCACAACGCATCAGGGTTGCCATTGTTGGATATTGTATTCTTAGCATTTTGAATTTGGAACACTAAACATAACTACAACCTCACATACTTCTAGACAAGCATCCTTTATCGTCAATCACATAATGACTGAAGGTAAGAAAAAAAAAGAAAATTAATTATTTAATAAAAGTACAAAAGAAAAAAAACATATTACAGTTTGACAATCTTTCTTTCCAGAACTATATTATACTATATGTACTACGATACTAATACTCGTATTATAATATAAACTATAAAAAAACCCACTAGAAATATGTAAGTACAAAAAAAATACAAAGGGCGTCAAAGAATACGACCACATCGCTGTCAACGGGAACAGTGCCCAGAACGCTGGCAGCATTACCACGTTGTATGGCAATGCTGATTCATTGGCCTAGGAATAGGCCAGCCCTCTGGTCACCCGAAGATAAGTGATCATCTGTTCTATTCTAAATTATTTCATGCATTTAAACTATTAATCCTATACGAAATAATTTAATATTTAATCATCGTAAATAACAATGTCTAAGTTGGTCTTTCAGACAAAAAAACTCAAACGAAAAGAGAAATGTAAGCTTATACGATATATGAAAAAACAAAAAAAAAATATTGGCAACCCTCGTACGGGAGTGGTGGTACAGACGCCAGCTCATTAACCTACCTCAGTCTGACAAACTTTACTAGATTTTCAACCTTATCACGCTAGTGGAAGGTTAATGTTCGATTGGTAATATTTCACAGATAGGTTGACCTGCTGGCGTCTGTACACAGGATTTTAAAAACCTAGCTAAATTTTTTTCCCGGATATATTGAATGCATTTGGAGGCCGGCCGTCAAAGTAACAAAAGCCCATGACATTGTTAGCTGTGCATAAAAATAAAAACGACGAAACATTTGTACGTGAACACAGAGTAAATTTTTATATAGATAGGATTGTGCTTCCGCTGTGCACTAGAAAAGGCCCTTTGTTCTTTGCTTATTCATACACAACAAAAAGCGATAACCCATGTTAAATTGAACAAATACTTTCAGTATTGCGAACAATAGGCAATTCGACAGCATCGATAAATTGCAATCAGTCCGTCAGCTAGTTTTGAAAAATTTAGGACAAGGTTTTATTCTTTCGTTAAACCAATGCATATTTCAAAATTTCGAGAGTGGGGAACTCGTGACGTCAGAAGCAAGTGTTTGTTCCGTGACGTTTGTGACGTTTTGCCAATTTTTAAGTGTCGTGTCTCCGTCAATTTAAGTTTACGTAACAAAAGAAAAAATACGTGGCAAATGTTTTTTGGTAATACGATATAACTGTCAGACTAATTAGATTTTTTTTTCAGTCAAATACCTGAACAATATTGAAAGTTGATCGGTTGACCATTGCCGAAAATAGGAGTGTACTAACGGTGTCCAGGCACAGGGCGCAGACCCAGGAGGGGCGCAAAAATGGCCTGCCCAGAATCACAATTGACCACACCAAGGTGCAGTTAAAAAAGCTTGAACTGGGGCCTTAAAAGGCTAGTTGATGATCTGACCTTTTCGTAAAAGTAAAACACTAATATAATAATCGTTTACAAGTTTTTTGTAAAGATAATATGTCAGACATATAGCGGTCTGGGAAGTTTGTTAACCAACATAAACTTACAACTTGCGAAGAGGTTTTGAAGTTGTCTCTATTGTCATCTTGTCGTATACGCGTACGCGTCGCGTCTCGATATGCGCTGACCCTTAAGATACGAAAAAGTATTTAGTGAGGAAACATTTTCCTTCTTATTACGCAAGTGTGGCAAGACCTGAGTACGGAAAAGGCTATTGAAGGACACCGTTGATTTTAGTCAGTACGAGTCTGACAGTACCGCCCGCTCTACCCTGGGTGGAAAGACTCATTTGATGATTTAATCACAAAAAAGGGTGTTTGGTTGAACGGTCTCAGGAACCACTGGTTCGAATAAAAAAATGTTTCTGTGTTGCATAGTCTATTAATCGAGGAAGGCTGTAGTCTGTATAAAATCACGCTATGTCTAGTAGGAGGGTCACGGGACTCACGAATTACCGTGACCACGGAACGTAAATGGCTATTGAACACCGTGGATTTTAGTCAGTATGAGTCTGACAGTGCCTCCCACTCTGCCCTGGGTGCGAGGACTAATTTGATGATTTTACAACGTTAAAAAAAATGTCTAGTAGGAGACGAGAGACGAGCAGCGAGGGTGAAACCACGTGTAAGGCTTAGTATTTTATAAGCATTGACGCCGGAGTCGCGAATCTTAAACATTTAATGCGGAAATATAAAATCTACTGCAATAGGAATCAAATAGAATGAAAAAAAAGTGTTTATTGGCACTAAAACTTAAAACTAAACAATAAAAATAAAGTTATAAAGAGAATAATACAGTAAAAATAAAAATGCCAAAGGGCCTCAGCTCAGCATAATGCCAGATGGCAACACAAGTTTGCCACCTGACGCTTTTCAACTGCAGCCTACGAGTGTCATACGCTCGAAATCAAATACGTAAAGTAGATATAATACTGAGTCAGTGTGTATAATCAAGATGTACTAATATTATAATAAAATGTGTGTAGTGAAAACAAATCCGCAGTGAAAATAAATAAGTAACGACTGAGTGCAAAAAAAAAATCTGCGACCCTCAGAATAAGTACTCCAGAACACTTTACCAAGTAAGCTATCGCAGCACTGAAGCACACGGGTTCGAGTTCTATTCGCAGTCGAATATTTCTTTCTGCGAAAAAACCTAAAATTTACAATTCCACCTCGACAAAACTTTAATAATTATTAATCTAGTTTGAAGCAAAGCAGTGAATCGTAACAGTTTAATATAATATAACCGGTTGTTTACATTCCTCCCGCTAAGAATCTGCCGGGTGACGTCACAAGTTGAGACTCATTCACGTTTCATTTCCGCCAGGGGGCGCCAACACTTCAAGGGCCCTGGTTTGTTTACAAATTCGCGACAATTTTCCTATTTGCCCACTTGTTCCATAAGGCTTTTCAAAATGTCGGGTTCGAAGATGACAACTCTCCTCCTATAAGCATTAAAGATTACATTTTGAAATTTTCTTATTCTAGTTTATCTTGAAAATCGTAGGTCCTGTGGTGGTGGAATCATCAGAGAAACCTTGCAAAAACCTTGCATTTCTTAATCTACTTGTATAATTGATATGAGAGTTTCCTCTATCTTCCAAGGATAAAACTGAAAAATAAGAAAAAAGAACAATGTATTAGAATAGGTACCTACATAATACTTAATTATGTATAGGTCTAGCTACCTAGCTGCAATATTTAAATACCAAAAGCAATGTTATTCCCTCAAAATAAATAAATAACAGAGTAGTAAAAGGCCACCCCTATCCCATCCCCCCTCCTATCTGTACTTACTAAAATACCAAGAACTGAGCTCAATGCAAGCCAAAGGTATTTGAACTACTCTGGAAATAGTCTGACACTGAACTAGAAATCACGGTCTTACTGAATGAACGCCGATTGGTTTCACTGAACCAGATGAATGAGTGAATGAAATTCATAGTACGCGAAGTTGTAAGTTAATTATAGTACCTATATTCCTCGTAGTGAGGTATCACAGTTGCAAACTGGCCAGTTCAACCGTTCACTAACTTGTTGAGTTCATATTAACTTTATGCTCAGAATTTGTGTTCGCGCTATTTTAACAAAACATATTTCATGGAAATGAATTAAGTAAAATGATTTTTGGTTTGAAACGGGTTTTTTGCCAGATACGTGCTTCAACTGAAATAAAACTCACGAAGATAATGTATTTCTTTATTGAATGAAATATTGGCAAGTTACTACACAAACTTTTTGGTTCATTGTCAACTATTTTCCAATATCTCGATAGCAAATAAAGTTAAAAAATAATTACATAAAAAAAAGTTTCAAAAGTTTTTAATTTCACTGTTAAGTCATTTGAAGTTCTATGATTGTTTTAAGTACACATTTACCTCTATTTTAGATGAATAAAGTAAAAAAAGGAAGGTTTCCATTACTCTATTCGTTTCTGGTGGCGCAGTTGTCAATAAATATCTAATAGTATAGTCGATGAAGAATAACTGTATTATAAGGGTTCCTTATCTCAGCCCCGGGGGACGCCGGGGGAAGCCTGAGCGGCTCACCATTCATCTTAGCTAACTCGCCTTTATCTCATAATACACGTCATGCTTTATTAACTTGACCTTGTTTTGCTACCTATCCTATATACCTACGTACTTCATCATAATTCGAAAAAGTTTATGTTTCAAGTCCAGCGGCAGGCCACCGTTCAAACTTTTGTAAACTTTTAAAATAAAGATTTCAATGTTCAAAGTTAAAAATTGTTTGTAATACATAGTGTACAACCAATGATCTCGCATTGTCGCAATAGTTTTAGTTTGGCAAGCTGCAGTTTGTGAGTTCCGCTTTGTTTTACTTATTCAAACAAATTGTTGGAAAGTAAATAAAAGAAATCATTGGCCGGCCAAGTTGAACGCTGTTATTTTTCTTGTGCTCGGATATAAGTTTATCTGTAGCGCGTATTCGAGGGTAGTCGCGTGTGCACGGAGAACGAAGTCCACTGGTTGATCGTGTGGGGTTCGGTGCTCGCGCCGTCAAGTGCCGCTCCAAGTTGGCGAGCAAAGTTTGAGCGGCGTTGTAGACCACCCCTCGGCTGTGTGCGATCGAAGTGGCGGCGCGCGCAACACCCCGCGCTCTATATAAAGCGCTACCCTCACACCAGCTCCCCACAACCGCAAGAGGACGCGCGCGATCGCCCGCTAAGCCGCTCGCCCGGGGCGCCGCTCTTTCTCTTTTCTCTCTTTTTCTCTGTTCGTCTGTCTCTCGCTGATGCGGCCGCGCTGAGGCCGATGCGGGCGCCGCCATGCCGCGCTGCCTCATGGCTAAGAAGTGGAAGGTGGCCCCGGCGTCGGAGCTGGCCGAGGAGTCCGACGAGGAGATCGACGTGGTTGGCGAGGGGCGCGGCCGCAGCCCCGCGCCCGCCGCCACCGCCCCGGGGCCTTCGCCCAGAGACCCCGAGCCGACGCTCCTCTATAACGGTAAGACCCGCAGGAGCCGGCGCTGGTGGCGTGTGTCAAGGCCCACGCGGCCGCAACTAGTGCCAAGGTCTCGCGACGCGCGCTCGAGCACGCGACGCCGCGTCGACGGTCAACAACTCCAAATCACTATTTACACTCACTTACGAACTTACTCCTATCTTGTGCTTTCTGCGATTGTCTCTTTGCGAATTAATTATGCTCAACTTACGCTACGCGAGCGACTTATATACATTTTACAATTTATTTACTTAATTATCCCATTCCAAACATGTAAACATTGTTAATTGATTATCTTATCGTATCGCAGTAAAGCATAAGCATAGGATAAAGTTCGGAAGCACGCAACAGTCTTGTGTTAGCAAGTAGGCACAAGAAGTAGCTACAGTTGAGCAACAGTTGCAGAGCGATGTCACAAAAGCTCATGGATCTTGGCACGGAGCCACGGCGGAGGCGCCTTCAGCGCGCCAAAAAACACTAAGTATGAGCGACGCACTCCAAATACCCTTTTATATTTCAGCTTTGCCAAAACTGGACTGACTCCCAAGTAGCCAAGTAGGTATACCAGCCTTTTACATTTACAAATATCTAAAACTACTAACCAATTTTCCATTGTCACGTAAAATACTTCCATTCATACCACAACAAATATCCCAAACATTTAATAGTTTAAAACCACAAAATCTATAAAACACGAACTTTTATTTGATCTCAAAACAATTAAAGTAACGCGGCTAGCCACCAAACCAATATTTACGAAGTAAACCGGTATTTTCACATTCACTTTCACTCAATTTCATTTGAAAACATATTCGTTAATCCCGCGTGTGTGGCAAAGTAATATGAACTTTATGGCTCTTCCGTTTTCCATGTTTTTATTTTATTATTTTGGCACGGCACGCTCTCAAAAATGCCTTTTCCGAATAACATTCATGCAAAAATAATTCGTTGATTGACGGTGCACAAACGCGAAACAAAATTCACTTCTATTGCTATTCAGATAAAACCATGAATAAACTTCGATACCTTTAAAAAAAAGACGAAGAGAATAGAATGAAATGGACGGAGCGTGCCCGAGCCAAGCCGCGTCAACAGAAACGTTATCCCGTTGGCCTTTTATTGCACAAAGAAAGAAAGATCTGATTCGTTTTCCTTGCTTTATATTCGGTCTTAATATAAGCGCTGTTTGGTTTTCGTAAAATGCTTTTGAGGAAAATTGGCAAATTAACTCTATTTTGCATCAAGTCAATCTTAACGTATTTAAAAGAATTTTAAAACTTGTTTAAACATTTTAAAATTAGGTATTCTCTGATTGAGTTATTTATAAAGCGATTAAACTTGAATCTATGCTATGGCTATAACTATAATAATTAAAATAAGACAAGCAATTTTAGAGGATCTCTCTAAAAAGTGTAATCTTAGGTTGAAGTTTTTAAGGCCTCGCAATTTTCCAATCAATTACCACCAAGCAGCTTAGCAACAGTTCGTGAACGTCAGGTCAGGCATTAGTATAATCAAGGTTTCAAGAACTAAGAAATGAACAAAAAGATTTGTTGCCTTGAGCTCAAGTCATTAATAAAGATTGAGGCTCGTGCGAAGCTCACGACTTAATTGAAATCAATTTATAACGAAGGCACATTCAAGTGCAGCTATCTATCAATGAATTTTCAAAAAGAACCCTCATTATCCCAAAACAACAGTCTCATAAAAATATTGAAAAGTCTGTTTACATACTTTCCTTGAAACGATTTTTATTGACCTTTAAAAATACAAGAATAAACGCATATCTCATTTGACACTAGAAAAGAGAGTCAGAATTATTAGATATAAGCGATCCAGCTTTACTTCGGGTGCAATATAAATGCCACTATACTTATTAACATGATATTGATGAAAACCGGAAACGATTTTAGTTTAAACTACGTAAAGATTTCTGTTTTGTTATGTCCAAACGTAGATTTGTTGAGATGTAATTTATTAGCTTATGTGGGCAAAAACGTTTCTGCGATTGATTAGCCGTTAGGAGACATAATATTTTAATTTATACGAGTAGTTACTGCAAGTTCTCACTAATTCTTGACTAAAATAACTTTTCCGGACTACGATAATTCTATTAAGCATTACTATATTACTACTTTGATCAAAAACCAATGATTTATTACTTGGATGAATACAGTATCTCAAAGTATAAAGAAAACTGACGACTAGGTACTGGAAAATGGAGCAGAAGATCATTCGGAACAGAAACTGTTTCAATAGAACCAGTTGCTGAAGCGATTAATTAATCCGTGCTACAGTTCTAATAGAATGCAACTCGTCTGCCATCTGTCCCACAAATTGCGCCGTCGGAATGCCGAAGGACAGAACGCGTGTCCGATTAATCTCCCGTTATAACTGAATGTCGGTTCCCAATATTCGGCCACACCGGCGGAATGTAAACCCATTTTGTAACCAATTATAGTAGACGGAGTTTGAATTTGCGAATAATAGTGACCGCATTGCCTAATTTGTATGATCGGTATTTCAGAGGGGTTATTCGAGCGTGCGGCACATAAATTCTGTTACATTTTATGTAAAAAGAAAAAGTAAAAACTCATATATTTTCCACACTAATAAAAATACGGTATAGACATTATTAAAATGGAGTGGACTGAAGCCTAAACTAGGGTTTCCCTGTATTTTAAAGAAACTATTATTGCATTGTAAATCGGGTTTGTCTCTGCTACTTGTGTTCAAAGTGTCATAAGGATTGTTTTTTTTCTTTTATAAAAAAAACGTTGCACCACACTAGGAATTTCTCCAGTGTCGTAAGTGCATTTACAAACATATAAACTCACATACACAAAGGCCCAGACCCGAAGCATCAACTTGTAGATCATACAAATATTTGCTCCGTGCCGGAATCGAACCCGCGACACGCAGAGTAGCAGTCCAATCGCTCAGCCACTGCGCTAATGTGGCCATTAACAATGTGGCCATTGAAGTCTTATCTTAAAATAGAGCCGAACGTATATTTTTGACCAAAAAAACGGACAACGTCAAAACGGCACTAATTTGTCGTTGATATAACGATAGTAAACTAAGTTAAAACCAACGAGCAGACCCGAGAGTCGAATACTCAAAAACACAATCCAGCCGTTCTTAACTTATACACAAAAAAAAGAAATTAATATTTAGTTCAATGCAGACATAATTCATTTAAAAGTGTATGTAACATAACACGTAACAAGCTGTACACAATCCATTTAAGAAAAGATTAACTTCGGAAACAAAATACAGGATTTTTAAAATTCGCAAACCTATGAAAAACGGGTTTAGGACAGTAGGTAATCTAAAATAACCCTTCTATTAAAAAAAAAACCTAGTTGGGTTTGATCAATACATTTATAATGTTCCGCTGAAATACTAGTCAGTCTATGTGCTAAAACGCCAATCTTAGTGGGATACAGAAAAATCAAACATCGGTTCTTCTATCTTCTAACCACATACTACAAAAAGTTAAACATCTGATCAACAGATGTTTATCTTTTGTGGTAAGGCGGTTAAAGTCTAAAACAGATTGAAAGTACAAGTACAGTTAGCAAAAGAAACGGTTTTCTAATGTTGTGTTATAAATTTAAATGTGACTGCATACCAAATTCTTTTATGAACATCAACAAAACATATAGAACACAGCAAATTGCATATAGATTACAGAAAATCTGTTTAAAACTTGCAGCCAGCATACCTGACTCTTTTGCTGACTGTGCCTAAAATAACGAAGCAATGAAATATTAAAAAAGAAAACCTTTATCGGGCGCCTGGCTTGTCTCAAAATAAAAGTAATTATTCTCTTTGGGTACCATAGTTATTACATCTCTTATTTACGGTTTTATGACGTGTAACATCAAACTCATATTTAATAACTTTCAAACAATTTTATAGGTCATCGGCCGTTTCGGTATCAGTCATAAACACCCAAACTTTATTTTATAGTGCTCCTACAGTCATAATGCTCATAATCCCACGCCCTGAAACAATACATTCCTCGTCTATACGATACCCAATTTATATTTTACAGCACGGAATTATGGTACTTATTGTTCCTTTACTAATAAAACGTATGACTACGCTCTATAATGTACAGAATTTATTTATTTAAACTTCATTCTAGACTATAAATGTTTGTAAACGCACCCACGATACAGGAGATATAGGGTGACGCCAAAATGAAAGAAAAGAAAAAAATATATAATACTCCTTTATACTACTTAATTTTCGGGGTTTTGAATGTTAATTTTGTTGAATTTAAGGGGTAAAAACAAAGGTTTCTTTCACGTATATATTAAAGTTAAAGTAAAAAAGTAGTCGAATCATCTCAAATTCTAAAAGGTTTAAGGGGGTCATTGTTATTTCCTCTTTGAAGAGAAGAATTGACAACCTGTATTCTGTACTCCTAAAAATAGACTTCTTTTTTCTTGTTGCCCTTCTTCTTTATTGCGTGCCAGTCTCGCCTAGATTTTAACTTCTATAGCAAGAATGTCGCCTGCCAATCTCGCAGCCGCACAACCGACATTTTTATTCCAGTCCTTGGATGCCTCCCGGTCACGTAAAAAATACCGCCACGCTATTCCAAGCAGCCAAAATTTTTGATTGACCTTGACCTACAAAAGCCCACTCATTTCCATGTTTTCGGCAAAAAAGCCTAATATACATTTAAATTCATTTATGGCTTAAATACTTTCTGATTTGTCGTCTGAAGCAATACAATAGTTTTACTTTAGTGTTCCTAAAAGTCAAATTAAATGTGTACGTAGATGTTGAGTCAAATGTGTTTATTATAAATAAGTACACAACATATTCAATTGAACATAGAAAAATTAAAAAAAAAATATATTGAAAGTAAGTATTTTTTTGTATTAATTAAGCAAAACATGCCACATATTATAAATATGTTATATAAAAATATTTGAACGAAATAATTTAATAGGTATAATGAAAAACTGCCTAAAATATTTGAGTTATAAATAGTGTTTAAAAGTTAAGAGATGGATACAACAGAAGATGAACGCTTGGTCATTAGTTGAGTCACTTCGATCATACCTTTTTTAAACCGACTTTAGGCTTATGTTAAAAAGGCAACAATAACCGTCCTACTTCAAAGAGTTAAACATCTCTTGAACACTTGTAAAAAAAGTGTAACAGCAAATCGACCCTTATATCAACGTCAAATGGCTTTTTGCAGTTAACAAGTTCTTAAGAGATGTTTAACCTTTTTTATAGTAAGATGGTCTATGACTGACATTTGGACGTCACTTTTGATTACTCTTTTAAAATTTTTTAGAATGATAGATTAAAAAAAAATATTTCCAAAAAAAAACATAATATAACTGATTTCCAAAAAATGTTAAACAACTTTAGCTTTGAGAGTCGGCTGTATTTCTATAAAAAGTTTATATTCTTAACTGACCTGGAGACGTACTCGTATTATTGCTATTCCCTATAATATTTTGTATCCTATAACTTCCCGCACGCAAAATACGCGCATTTGACGTGGAGTTGCGGATACCAGCCCGTTATACAATACAATACAAATCCTATAACTTCTCAACCGCGTCTTTTTTTACAAATCGGTTATTTATCGAGCATGCAATCGAAAAAGTAAAAATATGCTGTATTGAAAAGTTAAATTAAACGATAAAAGAAGAACGATTTTAACGTAAAAACCTTGAACAGTGTCCCAGGCGTCTGCGTCACCTCCACACTTTAATAAAAACTAGCTCTTGAAACTTTGTAAGTGAGCGGGTAGCTGTAGCCTATCTTTGAAAATGTCTCGCGTTTTATCAAAAGAAAATAATGGACTTCGCTGTTTTAAACTAAAAAGAAGTTCTACTTGTTACTAAACTTGTTTTCTTGAAAGTATCTGTTTTATGTACAACTTGGCAATACATAAATAACTCGCTTTAATTGAAATTAGAAAGCATAAAAGACATCACATAGAAAGTGAAGAAAAAGCAGAAGTAATAGCATGACTTTTTTGTTTTTGTGACGTACAATAAATGCAGTAAATACATAAATAAAATATATAAATCTTGTAAAAACTGCCTCAGTCGAATTTTCTCACCATTCCTATTATATTTCGAAGTAAGAAACATTGCTATAAAAGTTTTGGTTCACTGTACCTAGTTATTATATAGTGCATGAACCTGAAAGACGGGTAAACTACGCATCCCGTCTGCGCAGTACAAAACGCCAACCAATCAGAAAGGTAGGAGGAGGAGAAATTACAGTGTTATCTACTCGTATATATCACACAATATTCTAGTTTCCAATTACATAAAGTAAAAGGTAAAGGGGAGGATACATGAAGTGCATCTCTCGAATAATATTTCCAATTGTTTCTCAGCGGACATTCAACTTTGTCTTTACACCTAAGATTGTTATGAAGATGTGCCTTATTGCTATCGTCATAAGATCTTTTTATAATTAGGTTAAGCGAGTGATATTTTGTCCATCGTCCGCGAACATTTAGAAAATTAAGAAAAACTAGTTTGTTCAGCACAAATAAGTCATATATGTATTTAATATGCATGCTGTATTGTATCTTAACTAAACATGCTTGAACTATCTACTCTTGCTATATTTATATCATTGTATATCATGATTTAAGCAAAAAAAAATAATTGATAATTGCCACAAGTATAGAAATATACTTTTTATATTCATGAATGTGAAACATTAATACCTTTGTCAAACAGACAGGCGAAAGCGAAGCGTTTCCGAAGCTATACCGAACCGAAGCGAGACGTCAGTCCGATAGTTCTGTCACGCTATCGGATCGCTTTTGCTTTTCTATGTGACTGGATTCAAACAATTCCATACATTACAAATAAATCACGTCACGCCTGTCTGTTTGACAAAGGCTTAAATGCGAAAGGTGATTTTAGCAAAATATTGAAATATCAGTTGTAAGCAAAAGTTAAACCAAAATTTAACAGAACTTCCAGACAGATAAATATAACTGCCGAACAATTTTGTGATAATTAACAAGTGAATTAAATATTCTCGTTGAAAAAATAACAAAGCGAAATATATGATCAGACTTGCAAATGATTTCATAGGTCGAGTTTTCGTGTCGAAGTTTTAATTGACTTACTGTCTCCCAAGAGCACTAGCTGCCAGCGCCGATCAATGCATATCGGAATATGCAAAAATCTCCCAATGTTTTTTCGATTCTCGGGGTGTAGTCTAGTAATTAAAACGATAGGTCGTCGACATCCGATCTGATTTAGTTTTCCGAGTTACCACTTCGCATATATTTGTTTATTAATTTGCAAATAACACTAAATATTCGTACACTACTCTTGTGGTATCTTGCATTTTTGAATTGTTCCACAATTTACATGACACAAAATGAGGTAGGAAAGAACAAAAAATGAAATGAAAAAGCTCTTTTCATTTAATTTTTCAATCATTTTGTGGGCTAGTATAAGATGCCAAGTACCGAAAACCAATATCATTTTACGAGCCCATTAATGAATCTATTTCCCGCTGTTGATTGAAACGTGTTATTTCGAGTGAAAGACAAAAATGAGCAAAAAACAGAGCGCTTGATATCTGCGTGGCCCGGTCTCGATCTAAGCGGAGAGGAGCGGAGACGAGAGAAGTGTTTTGGTATCCAATCAGATTTCAACATCTCTCCGCTTAGCTTCGGTGGAAATCAGATTGGTTCAAAACACATCTCCACTCATCTCCGCTCCTCTCCGCTTTAGTGAAAACCGGGCCTTATTACCGTGTGGATCCGCCAGCGCCATTTGACAGCTGTCAAAGCTATGAATAGCAATTCATCGTTCGACAAGTGCCAGACGCGAATCCACCATTTATCAATGAAAACTTTTAAACTCCATGCTCCCGTTCAGTTGATTGATACGATGCGCCGAGGGAAATACCCTTATTTATATTATTCAATATTTGAAAGAAAATTTATCAGCATTTTTATTTTTCGTTCCACAAATACATTTTAAATCCGAGCTAGAAAACTTTTCACGTCTAAGGTCAAACAGATTTTGAAGCTGAGTAACTTATTCGTTGGATGTTCAACTTTGACTTCAGATATTAGACTAGACTGTAAAGAAACTCGGTGCACAATGCATGTTCAATTCAATTGCAGATACAAGATTCAAGTGAGACTGCGCTGCACAAGGCTATTCTTTGTTATAAATTGAACTTTCCTAGAAATTCTTGTTTTGAAGTTTATATACGAATAATTTACAGTTTAGAAATGTTATTCTTTGTTTTATTTGATATTTTCCCCTTGTAAGCACCAACCTATAGCATAGCGCTTAAAAATGTAATTTGTCCAAAAGATAGATTATCAAAAAAAAAATGTTACGTACACCATAATTGACAAAATTAAAACGCTTCTAAAAATCAGAAAACGTCAGGCGGTCGGTATCATTTTACAAGCTTTATGACATCACAAGCCCACCACCCTTTCGAATTTCGTCATTTTATCTTTTTCAATTTTCATAGATTTAAAAAACGAAATAAAAATGTCCATTATTTTTCAATACTGATAAAGTAAGCAGATTTTCAATTTATTTATGCAGTAAAATATCCTACTGGAATGAAGTTGATCTTTTTAAAACTTACGTATTTACGTTACTTATGTAAAATGAAGTAAAAAGCTAAGATGGCAGTATTACTCAGAATGTAACCCGAACGCCAAAACATCCATGTAGCACGCAGCTATACGTAATGGCTTCTGTTTCGGCATACGTTTCCACGGCCACGTCGGGTCGCGTATCGATTCCCGACCCCAACCGGATGAGACTAATTAACTATCGCCGTTTCGCTTAGCATGGCGATGTTGGTTTTATATTAACATGCGTATAATGCGCATAGATTAAACCTAGTTTAATTTTAAGGCCTTGTTACAACAAGACAAGGTTGTCGTCGTATTTGTCGAGCAATAAAGCCGATCCGAATAAATTATTAAAAGAAGCAATTACGAACAAAGCAAGTCGAACAAAGCAATTACTGCACTTGTTCGACTTCGATTGGCTTGTGCCGATTGAGTAATCCATTTGGATTGATGTGTCGATAATATTTGTGGAGTCAAAAAGCTGACCGTAAATCGGCAGTTGCCAAGCCGAATAATTATGTGGAGCAGCCGATTTGTGATATTCGAAATATCTGCATATTATTCAGTTTTAACGCCCGGCTGTGCCAATTAATGCCGGTCCACTTAAGTATATAGCAATCCTTGCAATAGTCCAATGGAGGGTTTATCGATAAAATTATTTATGAGGCAACCTTAGGATCGGTCATACCGTTACGGACCAATTTTGAGCGCGTCTTGTAAAAAAGATACCGTCGTATTTTAGTTGCCAGGACTTTTTTTAGTAAAAATACAGAAAAGTAAGCACGCTTTATAATATTAAAAAAAAATAGAATACCTACTCGTCTTATTTGTAGAGTATAGCTACATTTTTAAATTGACTCTGTATCATCATCATCTGGATAGCATTTTCCGAACTATATTGGGTAGCCAGCAATTTTGAATCCAACTGCATGCGGTTAGACTGAAAAGTCTAACCTTTTAATTTGACTATGTCCTAAAACAATATAAGTGCATTGCAAATCGACCACCAAAACACCCAATACACCACCCAGTTGCGCAGTTTGATAGAATAACTATTATACAACCGTTGTTTTGAATTTGGAATAGCCTTAAAAAAACTAAAAAAAAAATCGAAATGATTAACACTATTAAAGAAAAAAAAAACAATGTTTGACTTAAAGCCTGTAATGGTGCTGATAGACTTGAGCATTCACTTGTAACAGAACATCAAGTATTCGCCGTTTTTAATTTTTTCGAACTGAACAACGAACAGGTGGCCTACCATAACGTCTTAAAGCGTGAGTAGTTCCGCTGTGGGAAAGCGACAAAGCTATACAAGTCGTCTAACGCCATCTCGTTCCCACAGCTGAACTACTCACTCTTTAAACGTTATTGTAGGCCACCAGTGCCGATATCTATGTTGGCTTTAGCCAAACATCGCTAGGAATATTCTTCACGATCTTTCTAGCGAACACTTTAGTCAACGGTAGTCAAAAAGTTTGTTCATGAAGATGTCAGACTTAACAAGCGACGTGTCGAAAAGCTCGCCAGAATGTTCGTAAGATTTTTTGTTATTCTGTAACATTCGCGAGAATGAAGTAGACACTTGAGTATTCAAAGTGAATACTCAAGTGTCCTCAACGCTGTCAGCTGGTAATGTGCCCAATAGACTGGCGGCGCTGCCTCTTTGTACGGCAATACTAAAAGCCAGCTCTTGGGTCACGGACAGCGTCAACAAGTATTTTAGAAATGCTCTATATTAGTTTAGTTTAGTTGTATTTTAATTTAGTATTTTTATATTTCTACAGTTTAATTAACATTTATGTATTTGTACGTTTAAAGCAATTATAGTTTACGAGTATACTCAAGTTTATCAGGTGGAATTTAAACATCTCTTCCCAAAAACACGTATTGTTGAAAGACAGCTTTATTTTTAACACTCGATAATGTCGAGAAATACTTAATTTAAACACTCTACAGACTCAAAACATTAATATATTTCGAAACTATGTATTTAGGAAAGCAAGACAGATGCCATAAGTGTTTAAAGCACTGCTATAGTTTAAACAGTTTAATCCGCAGTCCCTTGCAAACATGGCGCCTGCAACAAACATGTACTTCTATAAGCGTAAAGGGTGATTCACGCTACATCGTGCAGTGTCCGGGCCGTTTCCAGTCCGTGCTGTGTCCGGGGGCTGGACGGGGCACCGTCGAACATTGTGGTGTAGTTTGTGTATGAAGTGATTCATGCTTAACCGTGTTTCGTCGTGCCCCGGACATGCCCCGTCCGAGTCGCAAGCATGAATAACTTCATACAAAAAGTACTCCACAATGTTCGACCGAGCCCCGTCCGGCCCGGACGCGGCACGATGTAGCGTAAATCATCCTTAAGTGTTTATCCCGGGGGTTCGAAAAGGAACCCCTTCGTGACGACTGGGACGTCTCCACTGAGACCGTAAATTGTTTACTTGAAGTTTAGAGTGATGTCTTTACAATATATCGTGATGGCAGTGAAGTTGTTCGTATACATTGGGATAGTAAATTTAGTTAACAGTAATTTCACAATGGTACATTTGAGTCTATTTTACTAGCAGGATGTCTGAAGTAGGGTTGCCAACCGTACTATAATATATAGTATTGTACTGCACTTAGGGTTTCCGTACTATATACTGTTGAAGAAATATATAGTACGCGGAAATACTATATTTCAGTACAATAGCTCAATGTTTATGTTTTGCAATACTAAAATTAGTAAAATAATGAAAAAATAAAACTCCTGCAAATTTTCGAACGCGTCTTCGTCGTCTAAAAAATGCAAGAAGTGCAAAGAAACATAGTTATTATAAAAAATAGACTAGTAAAAAATATAACTTGATTCTATTTTTTATTCTTCTTTACAAAAACACTATATTTTTTGAAGCGTCCTATATTTTTTATATCTTTTTAAAAAATATACTACATTCGGACAAAAAAAAAATGTTGGCAACCCTAGTCTGAAGTGCGTTTAAAGATGTTATTAATGCTGCGATTTAGGATGGTCTTTTTTTTGTTGTTCCACTCTTTTAATTTCTCCTGTGAAGTCGGTCTGTCTGTGTGGGATTAGTCTTACTTAGTCATTATTGGTACGAAAGTCTGACTACCAAACATACTAATAGGCGATCTGATCGCTAAGCGACAAAGCCCTAAAATAAAAAATTCGAAGAATTTTAACTCTGCGTTTTGAATCTTATTTCTATCACTTTCTTTAGCGCAGCGTTGCATGTGTATATTTCATGTTGCATATTTCAGGTCTAAAACGGACACTTTAAGCAATATTCCTATTAGTAATTCAATTCATGATTTCCCAGCAACGTCAATATTATTAAACCAGTCGGTGTCAGTACGGAATAACGTTAACACTTAGTTCGAAACCAACGATGCATAAGTGTTCTAAAATAAGAAAAAATAAGGAGTTAAAACTGTAACAATGGAAAACAAAGTCAATCATTAAAATGCTAGTTTTATACATAATTACTCGTATATACATAACACACTATGAAGTGTTCTTACCTGACTGCAATACGAGTACGTAGAAAGTAAAGCAATCACTAACTCTATTAAAGTGTAGATTGGCCTTTCATTATGGGCATGTAGCTGACGCGGCGGGCGTTTCATAAAGTAAGTGACATGCCAATCACATATCGGATATTTTGAGAGTCAGAGACGAACGACTCTCTCTCTCTCTCTCTCTCTCTCTCTCTCTCTCTCTAAAAAAGCTAGGCCACACTAACGGCATTTCGCGTAAATTTTCGAGATAATAGTCTTTAAATGTTAATTTAAATATTTCCCGTTAGTGTGGTATACTTAATGAGTATTTTGGATACTAGAACATTGTACTATGCTGTCCAACTACGTAGGAGAGGTTTTTATGACGTAATAGTTGTCGACGACACACCTGTCAAGTCGTAATAGTTGTTTATGGACAGCAAAAAGTTCACAGGATAATAAAACATCATTGTTCAGTTTGTATTGTTGTGTGTTTTGTTTTATTATTTAAATTTATTTTTTTATTTGTTATAACGATAGTTTAAGCTATAATAAATAAACATTGCTTAGGAATTGATTTTAAAATTAAATTCTTAAGCAATTCTTTTGACTATTTTTGCAGCTATTATGTCAATGAAAATCAATGCGATATTAAACAGATATTTCTTTATCAATTTCTTACATTTATGCCGTTGCTAAAAGTTAGGATGACTCCACAATATCTTGCGTCGCAAGATATTGTGGATTAGGTATAGAGTTAACTTTGCCCTTTGCTGCAGACCATCAATCACTTGCTAACAATAGCGGGCAGAAAATAAAATCGATACCTAATTACGATCGATAGCGTCGAGGACATGTTATGGCATCAATCCATTTTGTTGTTCATTATAAATTCTAGATAAAATAGAAAAGCTTTCACAATAGCTCAAGAGCTGTTTGAAATTTTGCAAAAGTGCTTGAGGCACGCTGATAACTTGCTCAATACTTCTTCAGTTATCTTTTAACACAGAAATGCTGACCTGGCTGAAAGAAAATGGTTTTGAACGAATCCAGACGTTTCAAGAACTTTCGAAAAGATTCAACGAGCTCTCCTAGTACAATATCCCGCGCAAAAATATAGAAAAGCAATCATTTGTTTAGCAAAATAATTTTATGACATCGAATAGATTTTGAATTCACAAAAATATTTTATTTGTAAACTTACACTGCAAATACTGCCTACATTTAAACAAGAAAATATCACAAAATAAAAACGCCAACCGTCATGTAAAAAAATAAAAAACACCAAGCGTGGAAGTAATGCACCGTATGCTCCACCGTGTCCTCCGGACGATCCTCGCAGCGGTGACGCCCAGACGTTTTTTTCCTCCTTATCAGACACAGGTACCTCCCAAACTTCCGTGTCCGGTGAGGACCATTGTCATGCGGTAGGTCAGGACGCCGTGACGCTTATCCAGCCACTCCTCAAAGAGGGGTCTTACCGCCGCGATTGCGGCGTGCCCAAATAAGTAACTCAACCTAAGACAATTACGCTTAAAACTGGATGTTTGTGTATGTGTATCTATGTTTGTAAACGACCCTAGAGAAGAGTAAGATGGAATAAAGGCAGGTAGGTAAAATGACACGGAGCGACTGTCTATCTGGCCTTCACAACCTAGTTACTGGTAAATAACTCTTCAAACATAACCTACTATAAGCTTATTATAATATTGATTATTCTACTTTCTATAAAGCAGTATAATAAAACCTCTTCATCAAAGAAAATAATAATAGGTAAGCTCAATCATACACGCGCAGGGTGGTCGACGGACATCAAATAAAATGCTCTACACAATAATCTGTAATTACGTAGTAGACACGTGTCGGAATATATCACATGATGAGTTGCCCCTGTCTGTATAACAAGTGCACGTGTGTACAGTATACATACATACGTCATATGATGTGTATACAGTGTACACAATCATCATATGCCCACTTTTCCACGAGACATGGCCGTTCAAACAAGGCCATTATAAAGAAAGGCGGTATAACAGACTGTCACTTTAAACATGGCAGGTTAATTTTATAGCTTGTCTTTATTCTTCTAAGTATTTTTATATATTGACGGGAAAATTGAAGGTTTTATACCTTTCTGTACGAGAATTCCTGAAAACTAACATAAATATAGTACTCGTATGACAGTTTGATGAATTAAATACCTTCTGATAAATTATTCATGCAACAGGACAGTTTTAATAAAATAGTAAAAAGGATGTCATTGATAAATCCCCGTGAACATTTATTACACAGAAATGTTTGTTCGAAATTCGTTTAATGAAAAACAAAACAACATTCGTCGAAACTCCGCCCCCAGCTCTCCTAAGCTCCGCCTACCTGGACATACGCTCAGCTACGTTAAATTAAATACAAAAACTATGCATAAATTAAATAATGTTGCGAGTCTGAAATAAACTTGTCACGAAAATGTTATGAACTGGCAACAACACTGAGTTTCAGATGAAGGTAACTTCTTTGCATTAACAGTTGTAAACGCGACGGTATTTTATGTTGACTACACTCGCAATCAAAAGTACGGAATCGCTTACTTGGAATAGATCCGGGATATATCCGGATGTTACTTAAAAATTCTGTAACTCAGATTGTTTTTGTTTTATACTTTTCAGAGCGCGATTTTATCGTAGTCGGGTTTTAGTTATTTTTAACTTATTTATATTTACACTATTTAGGGGTTATTTGATATAAAAATAAAAGCAAACTAACGAGTGAATTTCAAATGTACTCATTAAGCCTTTTCATTTGATACCCATGTTGACACTGTTACAAATAGGCAAAGCTTTTATATATATGCATTATATAGCTTTTATAAAAGCTATATAATGCATATATATATTTCAAATGTGCTCATCAAAATTTGATACTCATGTCGATACTGAGCGGTTTTTTTTCCGTTTACGACTTTACACTAGAGGGCACCATATTGTATTTGATGACACGTCACTACCCTATAACAGCGGACAACTTAGACGCTTCCAACGACACCCCATTTGTCATGTAATGATTAGTAGTTTAGAAGTTATGAGGGAACAAACAAATATACATACATACAAACATCCAACAACCCTCCTTTTAGCTTTGCCGTAGTCGGGTAAAAAAAACGTCCACTACTAAAATTCAGGATTTTAATAAAACCATGTTTGTTATCTATACATATAGATAACAAACATGGTTTTATTGCACTGAAAAGTATAAAACAAGAACAATATTCATTTGACCGATAATTTTTCCAATTATAAACTTTAAGTAATGGCCGTGGTCGTGTGCCGCCTGCGGTTGTTTCACACAAATTTAATTGGCTAGGTGGCACAGACAGTGAAAAACGTAAAAATAATATCAGTATTTTAAATACTGTAAGGTTTCGTCGGACCGCTTCGACGCGAGCCGGTTACATGACAGTTTCGCAAAATCAATTTAATAAAGTTTTTGTGTCGTCAACTGAGTTCAGCGAGCAGAGACGTGGAATCGAATTTCCAATAGTGATGCTTTTTTTTCTGTTTTATGTTGTTCACGTGAACGTGGGAAGTGTGTTGACATGGCACTACCTATAGCTAGCGACTTCGCTCGCTACAATTCTATTTTAATCTCAGCCGAACGCAATAAAAACTGTAATAAAATCCTTTGTGTTAAGCCAGGTTATAAACTGACTGTGTACCAAATTTCATACAAATACGTTCTGTAGTTTTTGCGTCAAAGAGTAACAAACATCCATCCATCCAAGAAACTTTCACATAATATAAAGTAGGATAGTAGGACTAGCGACCGGCCCCGGCTTCGTACGGTTTCAATCTCTTCTACATTATGCATGTTGTACACATATAAACCTTTCTCTTGAATCACTCTATCTGTTTAAAAAAACCGCATCAACATTCTCTGCGTAGTTTTAAAGGTCTAAGCATACATAGGGACAGACAGACAGCGGGAAGCGATTTTGTTTTATACTATGTATTGATATACGTATAAAAGGAAGGATAGTAAGAAATTGGAGTAGGTTAAACTGCTCGTATCTTGGTACTATATTGCTGTCTGGAAAAGATACCTTTATAGAGATAAGCTCACCTTTGTGAACTACATGATTTTATTTATTGTTAAATATTAACACAATAAAGAACCTTTAAACTATACGTGTTAAAGTTAACCTTTTAAATAGAATATTATCACAGAATCTGTAAATGTGTGAAATTCTTTCATTGTTGTCGGTTGAAAAATGTATGAACAAGTTTGGTTAAAGTACCACTTTGTCATCAACCTTTATTTTACGTCATAAACTTAATAAAACTTAGCATTATCATACCATTTCCAAGAAATAAGGAAACAGAAATGTTTTTTCTACAATCTGCCAATCAAGTATCATTCATTTATTTTGGGAAACCTGCCTTGAAAGACAAGTGTAGCTTCAATAAAATTTAAGTACTTTACAGTGAAAAATTTCCCACGGTATGAGTACTTTTTAGAACTTGTCGGATTTAAATGGATTGTGTTTATAAGCTATTATAAAAATATATCACTAATAAACTAAACGTCGTTAAAAATCTCACATAAATCATTTATGAGGCAGACGTGGAATATTTTTGGAAAAAAATAAAAGTTCAAATTACTCAAAAACGGTAAGGATTAGGATATAGTATCCCATAGTAATATCAGTCAGTATTGGTGTATACTTTAACCCCTAATGCCTTTTTCAAACAGACAGGCGAAAGCGAAGCGTTTCCAAAGCTTTTACCGAACCGAAGCGAGACGTCAGTCCGTTAGTTCTGTCACGCTATCGGATCGCTTTCGCTTTTCTATGTGACTGGATTCAAACAATTCCATACATTACAAATAAAAACGTCACGCTTCGCATTCGTCACGCCTGTCTGTTTGACAAAGGCTTAAAGGATCTCAGTCGACTTAACCAGTAACCCTTTATATCAATGCTTGCAAAAATACTTTTGACCAATGGGTAGGCACGGATGCCGTCCACAAGACACTAATTCCTTGCAAAGCAGCTTTCCGGATTATTCGCGCTCACAAACGCATTACACAAGCCTTCATTTTAATCCTCCTACAATAGTTTCTACTAAAGTGACAAATGCATTCAACAAATGACAGAGCAATTACAGCACGGGAGTATTGACAAAGCGAAATTATGTGAATTAGAGGCGACTACGGCGTCGGCCACTAGTTGGCTCCATTGTGGGGTCGTGGGCGTTTAGAGAAACTATGCAATGCAACTTGCTACGAGATTCCGGGGGTAGTTGTAATTGTTTGAGTTCACTATTTTAATTGTAGCATTAAATATTCTTCCACTTGGTGTATTAAACTGTCAAAAAAAGCTATTAATCTGTCCAATGATTTGTACACGAATTTCTATGTAATCAAATGTCTCCTTAAACCGCATTAATGTTAATTTCGATGTTTAGTGTTGCTTATATCTAAATAGATGTTCAACGAATTGGTTTGATTTTGGTCGACCATGATTGATCGGAACTGAATAAATCACAAGTGTAAAAATTAGCAAGAACAAAACAAGAAGAACTAAACAGAAGTTCAAAACATGAACGACAGCATAGTTTGGGAGGCTGGATAGATGTTCGGATGGATGTTAGTTAATACAATTAAAAATAGCTGAACGGATTGAAATGGGCACGCAGATAGTTAATAACCTGGATTAACACAATACGATATCTTTCAACTCGGTATTACGTTCTGGAAGTATGATTTTCGACTTATAAGTTGGCAAAACAACAGACCAAAGTTGGTTTTGGCATTAATACATGAAATAATCCAATTTATTACACAAACGACCTAATGAAAGACATTCATGTTAAACAAATCGTAAATCAAACCCTCATTTTCTAATTAACAACCGAAATTGTAACCTCAAAACAGTTTACCTCACAGGAGAATGCAAAACTTTTGTAATTCGAATAGCGACTCTTGCAACAATTCGAGAACAACAGGCAATTCCAATTATGAAGTACTAAGGTGCTCAACGCTATCTAAACTGAACTTTAGCCCAATATTTTGTGTGCGGTTAAAAGTTTGTTCGTTCAAAGCCTGGCAATCGGCCTCTGAATGAATTTCGGCGGCGCGGCGGTTGCCCCGGCTGCATAAAATGGCTGCCGCCTCGCTTCGATGGATCAGAAAGTAGCATTCCCTTTCACATTGAATTCTGAGTTCACAAAGGACTGTTGCAAAAAAAGGACGCTGCGTTATTTCGATTGTAGGTACCGATTTTGACAACTCCTCTTGTGAACAACAAAGAGCAGGTTTTTGCTTTGTTTTCGGGTATGTGTAGAATTGACATTTAGATTTTCCTCTTTGGCTTACTTCTATATTCAGTATCCGCACACTTTCTTTTTTTTAAGAATTTTATCCATACAACGCCAATTTAAAGAGTTTTCAACGTGATATTTTAAAGAAAATAGATACAGCTGATGAAAACTATTTCACTGACGTACAGAAGCTCATTTTATACAAAACCTGCTGGCTTAAAATCTTTTTAAACGAACATTTACCGTGCATTCAATCTTTTGTAGTAAAAAGCTCTTCAAACTTAACTTATAAAAAAAAGATGGTAGTACGACTAATAGCTGCTATAGCGGCGCATCCGGCCATCCGGCCAGTAGCTAGTAAACTCTTTTACTTTAATGTTTCCCATTTAACCCACACTTGGGTAAAAAGCACTTTTAAACGAGTTGTTAACCTGTATACGTGGTAGTATAATACCTCGCTGCGTATAACCTGAATACTCGGATTTCTTGACTTTAGAGCCAGTAGAGAAAACGTTATTTCGAGACTAAATTCGATAACTTTTCTTTCAGTCTTTATACTACTATACTAAAATATACCTAATCTAAATTACACATAAACATATTAAAAATAAAATAAACTAAACAAATCGACTAAAAGTAAAAGAAAACTTAAGAAGTCTTACAAGTAAGACCTCTTTAAAATATTATCTCGTAAATATTTTAATGTCTTTGTTCCAATTTTCTTTTTCTCGCATTTAATTTAACGTTTTCCACATCTTATTGAAACGTTATGAAAAGATGCGATAGATAACACACGGAAAATACCCCTTATCTTTTTGCAACATTCCCAGAGAGGTAGCCCTTATATAGTATTTTATACGCATCTTTACCAGCTTAGTTTTCATATTAAAGTCCGGCCTAAATGGCTTATCACATGAGGCAATTAGTCTTCTGACAATCGTCAAATGGAACAGTGAACATACAAAGTCCAATCGTAGTGGCTTTTTCCTTTTGTCTGTCGTCCGCGAGCGTGACTCCGGATTAGCACAACTCACGTTCCAACGACGAACAATTAAAGTTCTTTGTTCAGAATCCATTGCACGAGAATATTCTCCACACTAGCTTTGAATGAATGAATGAAATGTTAAGTAATTGATTCTCCAATACTCCGTTTTGACTCAAAACATCAACGCTTAAAAGACGTTAGAATACTCAACTCATAATCTCAATTTTCCATCAACGACGTTCGCTTGCCAGTGTCATATTTAATTACGAAAGCTATTCCAAGACTGGCGGTAAATTCTAAAGAACAATAGCCAACTAATAACATAAAAGGTTTTGCCGACAAGCCCTGCCAACCCGATTGAATCAACGTCGTTGAAATATGCAATTTTGTTCGCTAACATTTAACACCAAAGTGATAAACTGTCGCTTGTTACATTTTTTTGCTGTTATTAAGTTAACCAGTTAAAGACAGAACTGAGTTATTATAACGCTACATTAACTTTCGAGAGAAAATTATTGGGTGTTAACTTGGTGTGTGAATCTAAATTTGAGGGTAATGGGAAAGGCTCGTTATAGAAGATTACTTTTACATCTTTATTGTACTTATACATCATAAAATATCCGAATGTTATCTGTTTTCTATGTATATTGTGGTAGCAACAACGCACTATACTAGCATAATAAAGTCAAGCACAAATTGCGGTAGTGCGAACCGAAGTTCAAGGGTACTTAAATAAACTAATTTTGTACTGAACAGAGCGGCAGTTGTTGAAAATAAACGATGTGATATCAAAGTGCTGCAATTACACCTGCGACCAACTCTTCGCGACCCACAATTTACAGGAAATTGTTTGTAAAACACACCGCGGGTTGGTGTCGAGTCGCGGAAAATAAAAGCCAATTGCATTCAACATTATTTCTATGAATTAGGGACGTCATTTTCTTATTTTTCGATTTTATCGGTACGAATTATTTCGAAGACAGTTAACTGGACACATAATTGGTACCTACAAAGATTTCAAACCATGTCTTTTATAATCTACCTGAGTACTACTCGGACAGATTGAATTAGCGAACCAAATACTGGCTTTGACTATTCATCTACCAAACAATACTACGGGTTGATTCGGTTTCGCTTTGAGCGCTTTCAAAGGCTTCGAGCTCTGCCGAAAGCGACTAGATCGGCTTTATTTAATTAAATCGAATAGCACTAGCATTTCAATACGTTCCATGATTGAAATAAAGTTATCTACATTAACCTTTTGACCGCATATAGACGACAAGCCAAAAAGTGCCCAGCACGCCACCGTCGCGACCACACGACTTTTAAACGTGAATATGGCTTATTAAACTCTATCTAAACTCGCTACCGTTTTGTATGTATGTTTTTATTTTTCTTAGATTGGCTCCGAGGGACGTCTTTGTTTTTCGACGTGAAGAATGAACATTCGACGTGGCGGTCAAAAGTTTAAAGTTTCTTTCAATAAATTGAAATGAACGAATATTGTAACTACAAATTTAAATCGTCTTAAATCGTATCAAGCAGACTCTTTTAAAAGTTTTTTTAAGACGTATTTGATTTCTTAAACACCACTTGTTGAGTTACAGTCGAAGTGGGTTATTTTTTTAAAATATATCATTGACAAATAGAGGGTCACGAAACAAAATTACGAACGAATTAATTTTAAAAAACTTGAAAGAAACCTCGACCGCATTCTAGATGTAGTACAATAAACCAAGCTTAGTTACGACTAGCCTTTCCGGAGTAAATTGAGGCCAACTTGTGATCTCACCGAATGCATTCGAATACCAGTATTTTACAGGAACTCACCTCAACAACCCAGTTACTGAGAAATATGTTGTTGAAGTTTGTTGTGTACTAAAAATAGGCACGGTAAAGCATCAATAAATCGTAATTCTAATTAGTCCGTTATAGTTGGCTATTGAAAACAATGGATTCTTTTTTTTCGTTTTTTAAAATCAGTGAATTTAAAAATAAAAGATAGAACGCATCAAAAATCGTGACAGAAGTGACGTATTGTGAATTTTAAAGCGTCGCTTCGTAAATGTTGGCTTTAAAAGGTATGTACGCATTACTTCCGAACGACTTCTACAAATTGGATTATTCTTTTTTTAATGTGTTCCTTATTGCCTGGAAAAGATTTGTATGTAAAATTAGGTTAAGTTAGGTTAACTCGAACATTTGAAACCGTGCGAAGCCGGTGCGAACCGCTAGTCTATACTAATATAATAAAGCTGCAGAGTTTGTTTGTTTGTTTGAACGCGCTAATCTCTGGAACTACTGGTCCGATTTGAATGATTCTTTCAGTGTTGGGTAGTCCATTTATCGAGGAAGGCTATAGGCTATGTAACATCACGCTATCACTAATAGGAGCGGAGCAGCAGTGAGAAATGTTTCAAAATCAATATGGGAATATTAATTTTCGAGAGCTTCCGTTGCGTGCGCTGCGTAAACGGTTAAAGATACGCAAAAATTATGTACTACGGAATTAATTCTCATGAAAATTTCTAAAATAAAGTCCGCGAGAACATATATCTATCTTTTAAGGTTAAGTCACTATAACCTTTTTTGTGGAAATCAAATTTGATTTTAAAGAGCTTCATTATTTGCGAAGGTATTTTCATTAACATGATATTAATCCTTATCCAAATAAATACGTTAATCATCACAAGCATTTGATTTTGAACAAAATTGCCCTTGACATCGTTTGATTTTAATGAATATCTAAGGAGATATCATAGTTTCAAAATAATACTACAATAAAATAATGACTGCCTGGGCAAGTCATAATTGCGGTCGTAAGATCATCTTTGAGAAGTGGTTGGAGATGCGCTACGGCGTCCTCGGCCTCAACTTCAACCTGAAGTCCTCCCGGGCACGGTTATTGCGGGAGGTACCTCAGGGATTCGGCGGCAGGCGAGGTGAATGGGGAGCAGTCGGAATGCGTGCGGGAAAAGATGTCCTCTACCTATCGCCCCAGCCACGGGGCAACAAATCGCGGGGCATATTCCAGCCGCTTGCGGACGGGGAGTAATGGGTAGCTCGCCGTCCGACAAAGGACAAGGCCCGAGCCACGGTGCGTCGTGTTCCACGTGCTCCTCAAGGGAACTGACCGGGACGGGACCATAGGGCCAAACGCCTAACAAACGCGGGTGAAACCGCGGGCAGAAGCTAGTTTTTAATAAATCGTGAAAAAAAAAGTGTGTAAAAGTAACGGACTAGTTTGTTTTTGACTATTGTTGGAAATGTACATTATAACGCCTAGGATTTTAACCTGCTCGCAAATAAATCTCAATAATAAAGCATTTATTAAAACTCCGGGATAATGTAAACGTAAGAATTAACATTACTAACAATTCAGATTCATCAACAAATCATATTCAAATTAAACTCGCTATCCGTCCTGAAACAATTGAGGATCTAGCCAGTCATCTGTGAACATCCACCAGACTGTGAGCGAATCCTCAAATCATAGGCAGATGACTGCGTCCTGCACACATTGTTCTCATGATTCGATTATATTAAGTGCCGCCGCTGGGGTATGGGGGCCTACTATGACGTCTTAACGCGAGAGTAGTTCCACTGTTGGAAAGAGACAGAGCTATACAAGTCATCTAGCGCCATCTCGTTCTCACAGTGGAACTACTCTTGGCCACCAGATCTCTTAGCACGAAACCCGTGCTTTTGGCCTTAGTTACGGCCGTTTTCTACGCCCAGTGACATCGAGTCCGAATTAAGAATGAATTACATTATGATTTGTCAGATAGCTCCATAGAGTTATGCCACTACTCATGAACTGCGGAAAATTCGTGGCACCTACAACATTTTTTCTAATGCAATTTGATTTATTGACATAGACACTAGAGCCTCGTCAAAGGGACTTCAGTCGTGACGCGGATTTTGACATTAGTTCGTTCGTTCATCCGTATCCTTGTCTTCGTTAACGGACTTAGAAAGTAGACCCCCCGAGCACTCCGTAAGACTTAATTTAATATATTGATACGATGCGTTTAATGAAACAAGTATTTTAGTGACGTTAAATCGACGGCATGACAGTGACTACGCGATCGACCGCTGCACAACGTGTCCCGAGTTCGATCCCCGCACGGAACAAATATTTGTATGACCTACAAGTAAGGTTTGAGTGTTTGTGTATGTGAGTTTCTGTTTATAAACGCACCCACGATAGAAGAGAAACTAGTAGTCAAACATTAAAAATATATTTAAAATAAAAATATACATCCAATATTAATTATAACAAAAGAAAATCCGACATAAAATACTTCATAACACTCTGATTATCTGCTTTCCCGTTTTTATTAAAAACAGCGTTACATTACTTGGCTGTTTTTACCCGACTGCCCCAGAAAGTAGGTAATGTTTTAAGTTTAGTAGTTTGGAGCAACTAGTAGCTTCACCTATCCCTAGGGGAAGTTGGGGAAGACTTACAGAGTCAGTGAAACATGACAGTTTATAAAGATGAGAACTCTGCAGTGCACATTCTGAACCGTTTTCGCCAAGGGATATTTTTTGTGTTACAAAATATTGTCGCTTTTCGTGTCTGTGTTAATAAACACGTTGTCTTTCTAAGCTATAAAGATATTAATGTTTTTTTTTCCTTTGAAAATGAGTGAAAGGTCTGACACGGTCGCGGGACTCACGAATTACCGTGACCCCGGTACGTAAAGGGCCATTGAAGGAAACCGTGGATTTTAGTCAGTACGAGTCTGACAGTCACTTCCGCTCTGCCCTGAGTAGGAGGACTCATGTGATGATTTTATCACGTAAAAGAAAAAAAAAGTTCTTTGACACATTTAACTTATCAAAGAATTGTTTGCTGCTTGCTTACATCAACGCATCAATTTTCTACTTAACTAACCAAATTACCTCCAAACCCTACATTATCTTGTTGGTTTGGTTATAATATTATAATAATATTATAGTAGTTTTTAAGTAGGTGAACAAATGGGAGCGCTAAAATTTTTTATTTATTTTCAAAGTGGGCAATAGTTAAAAAAAGTTTGGGAACCCCTGGTATAGATGATAACAGTACATCTAGAAGACAGATGGTAGAAGGTGGGATGAGATCATAGAGATTACGAGTATGCGCACACTCTCCGAAGAAAAGTCTATAAATGGCTGACTAGCATTCAACCTTGCGGCGATGATTCAAACTGTGAAACTTGGCATCCACCACTTTCACGTCGCCAATAAGCCTCTTCAAACCAGCCTCTAATTAATATTCTAACCCCTCTCCGTAGGGTACAGAATCAAAAATCCAATAAAGGTAAAATTTAACCTCTTCAAATCAACGATATTATTTCACTACGTACGAAAGTGTAAGCTAATGTGAGCAAAATTGGTTACCGTGCACTCCCTAGTTCATTTTCCCGTCGAATTTAATTGGAATGCAAGGGGTCACGGGCGGGCCCCCGTCAAGGGTGGCTACTTCATAGCAGATATGAAACAGTAGGTATAGCTATACGCTTTGTACTCGTGAGATCGATGAGACTACCTTCTGGTAGCCACATTATTGGGGGCTATAATACCTGCCAATTCTTGACAACTAGATGTGCCAAACATTCTCGACTTTTTCTTCATTACAAAATAAATAAAACCTCAAAAAATTACTCACTTTAAAGTTTTAAATGGTGTATATTACTTAAATCCGCGAATGCCCTGAGTAATTCGAATCAGTCACGTGGCGGCCTGCGATCAATTTGACATTTTAAATTTTTGAGATATTCCCGTTTGAGCAACAATTTTCAGAGCAACTATGTTTAGAGTTTTTTATTCGCATACATAATGGTTCGTTGAAATTGAATGACCAAAACATGGTCTGAACCTAAAATCTTAAAGTTTTGTAGTTTTTTTTTATTATTATATTCGCATTACCGCCTGCGTCGTGTATCGTAAAGCTTTTTTGGTGTACTGAAGTATGGTCAATGTTACGAATACATACATTTAGATAAATCTTTCATCATCATCATCTTTATATAAGCTGTGAAACTTCCACTTCTGAAAATAGGTCACTCCTATATAGTTGAGTTAATTATCATATTTCAATTGTTTAAAAAAATATCAGTGTGACTTTATTTTGTAACACAAATGGAGAAATTGTATTGATTTTTTTTCTCTTTAGTACTCCTCTGTCTGCAAAAATGTTGTTAATAGAGGTACACAGTATTTACTTCACATATGTACTAAACAAATATTGTAGAATACAGATTTCGGGGACGCAATATTTACCCGGAAAACTGAAATATAAACTGAAAATCTGTTTGGACGGGCAACGTTCATCGAGTCAGTCGACTGTTAATATTATTGGCATCTGGAGTCTGATGTTTACCCTTTTCGTAGTTCGATGCTTCCAATTAGTGTTTACCGAACACTAATTCAAATCCATGGACGCATTGATCGATTTTAATGAAGCTTCCAATATTGTGTCAGTTCAGTTTCCGACTTCTATTTCGGTGAATAACTCTAAAACCTGACGTTTTAGGACATTTTGTCGAATTTATTTTTTGTTTGTCTAAGGTCAGCATAACTAGTTTCAACCAATCAAATGACCGGAATCTAGATTTAGGTAATGCTTGCTCATTAAGAATCCGAGATGATTCACTTACAAAAACATTAGAACGACAGTGCGCTCACTTGGGCGAAGTGATCTTGTTTTTTTAAGCTATTACATAGCTTTTATCGCGGGTGCGGCGACCGAATCGAGAAACTCCGTAACGAAATAAACCTAAAACTGTCACAACTGTCACGTCAATGAATAGAATTTGGCTGAATGAATTTTTTTCTTGACATTTCACTTGATTGACTTGGCTGACCATAGACTAATTAGTAGAGTTACTTCCCATAGAGCAACGATGGGATGATATTCTCGTTAAATATTCGCGGTAGGCGATATTTTTTCTTTTTTTCATAAATAAATAATAATAATTGCATAAGTTGATAAAAAAATTCAATGCAATAGCTTTACCGCAGCAGTGTCCGAGTGCCAAACGTGTTTTTGTTTTTTTTTGTTATAATCCCACCGCACTGTTTCCAAACCGCTAAACTGTAAACCAACAGCGGTGACCATCAGAATAGTGCCGAGACAATGAAGCTCGACGTGTACCGGAAAATGAATTTAACTGTCTTGGAACTTGCAACGGAATTAATCAGAAAAAAAAGTGGAGCCGTAGGTAAAATACGTAGTTTCCACTAAAACACTTCGTTCATCACTTCGTTTCTACTTTTATAGTTTCCAGTTCCAATTGTAAATATTACAGAATACCACTACTAAACGATGCACTATTGCACGTAATAGTATGTCAAACGTCTGCTCTGTTCCTCGCATAGCTTGAGCTATTCTCCGGAACACTTAGCTCCAGCTTAATTTAACTTGGACTACATGTTCCGAACGAAAAGTTTTCAAGTCGTTCAGAAACGTCGCAACAACGCGCCCCAAAAATGAAGTTTTAAGTCTAAGATGTTCCAGAAATTAGGTCGCTTCTATTAAAACTGATGCTTTATGAAATTATGAAGTGTATTTTAATTTATACAGCGAGTTTACTTTTAAAAAAAACTTTTTGAAAAAATAAGGAACCGAAGTCGGTGGCCATGGGCAAACATACATTTCTTTGAAGTCGGTTAAAAATAGCAACTTTTTTTGTAACTTACATACCTTAGTTTCTTAGTTAGATGCCTATGGGCTTCTAAAGGCGGCTTAACTACTATTCAGGCCAGAGGTTAGTGAAATCCACACACGTGATAGACAGAAAAATAATTGTTTTAGTAATTTGATATAGCTCCTCAAATAGTGTGAACTTATGTTTTATTTATCATAGCATTTATGATTTATTTTGACCTGTAAAAGTGTTTGTAAAAACCAATTTACAAAATAAACATTATTTACCTACTTGATTTATAAAAATAGCCATAATACAATTAAGTATGCAAATATTGAAATCAGATACCGTTTATGAAATTGAATATTTCCATTCCATCACATCTGCTACATCGCGGCATCAGAAATAGATCTTTCTTTTCAATAAAACTTTTTTAAATTGTGTGAACTCATCTTTAAATTCATCTCGATGATTGAGAACCAAAATATTTATTATAAATTCTTTTTTTTTCTTTTCGTAATTTTGTCTTGATCGCTATCTTAAATACTTTTTAAAATAGAAAACCGTATGTTAACAAATGGTTATACAATCTAGGATTTTAACTAACTTTTAGCTTAAATACTAATTGAACAACTTTTTTCACCGGGCTATTCTACTAACAACTAATAAAAAGTCACACACACTTCAAAAGAAACCGTAACCTACATTTCAGGTTTAATTTTAACCAATGTTGAACTTTACAGCCTTCGCTTTGGTTGAAATTTCGTGAATTATTGAGTGGTTTCGCTCCATGCCGTGCTACACGTGTTGAAAGTTGTTTAATATTGACAGCTTATCAGTATCATTCGACCAAGAATCCGGACGAAATCGTTGTTGATAGAAAACGCGAGCGTCAGTAGTATTCAGTTGTATGGCATATACTGACGCTCGCGTTTTCTATTAACAACGGTTTTGTCCGGATTCTTTCGTATATCGTACTCATATTGAAAGTTTTCATCGGTTGCACGATAGAGCGTAGTTACTTATTCATGGTAGCAACCTACATTACCATTTTTTTCTTTTTTTTTAATTTAAAACTTGAACATTTTGCACAAGACGGATAGTTCTCGAGTTTACGGTTTCTTTTTTGGGTGGTAATGCTATCATTAGTTCTTCCACTCTAGGTGGAGCGAATGGTACTGGGAGACTCTCATTAACTAAAAATATTCCTTCCCGTGCCCTTTTGCGTTCCAAGGGTACGATGAAAGGCCCAAAAAGAGGAGACCTTGAACGACAGAGCTGGTTTAAAGCATCGCGGGAAAAGTGAATATGGCGGAAATTAGGGAAGCCCTTTAACTAACAAAAAATATAAAAAAAATATTGAAATTAAGAAATGTTTACCCGTAACAAAAATAACATTCAACACTAAAAATTAACATTCACCAAAAACCAAAGGACTCAGTTTAGTGTTCTCATTAAAGCAAATGAAGATAATATAATACGCGAAAGAGACAATAAAATCAAGGATCCTTGCCGAATGGCGTAAACCCATCGTTTTAATCCGGTTCCTCGCTCGTTCCGCAGACTCGGCTTACGAACGTATTTCGTTCATCACGATTATCTTATTCTAGAGGAAATAAATTAAATTAGATTTCTCGTAATTGCGTATAATAGAGGAATGAGTATTTTCGGAGTAGAGTACCACCCACGACTTTATGTTAAAAGCACTGTTTGCAAAATTGGTAATATAAAAGGATAACTTTAGATCTCATCACAGAAAGTAAAATGCTTAATACTTAAACGATTGATTATGTTGGTTACTCTATGAATGAAACTAGTTATATCTCCCTTCTAATTTGTTGATGAAACTTTACAAGGGTGGATGGATGAATTTTTGTTATTTTTACAAGCTTTTATTTCCACTTCCCGGTTTCCTATTGAACTGAATTTTTTCACGTATCGCGTGACAATGCAATATTATGATGTCGTGCAGCTGGTCTGAGGATGGAACTGGAAGGTGGCCATAGGAACTCTGTAATGAAACGCCGCAAACCCATCGAGTTTAGACTCGTTTGATTCGTCTTGACGAGTACTTTGTCTATCGAGATATTTTATTAACAATAAAAGCTTGTTTTTAAAAATTACATAGTATTTTAAATGACTAATTTGTTTCAAACAATACTACTGAATAGATTTAGATGCGATTTAGTACACAAGCATTTTTTTATAATCTGGACACATGATGTCTCCGTGATATAATTACTGAACTGAACAGATTTTAATCATGATGGTTTAAATTATATGCAGCGCAGCGGTAAAATGTTTTGTATGATATTAAAACCTGAACAAATGTAGTTTGCACTTTTTACACCAACCAAAAAAAATGCAATTCAAACTATATTTCATACTTTATTGGAGTTTTAACTTCTTTCTGTAGATGTTTGTTTTTGTTTTCGTTTAGTTTTATTATTGTTATTTTTTTAAAGTGTTTTCTTCTGTTTTCACCCGAGCAGAGCTCGTTTAGATAAATAGTTAAAACTCCATCCTGATTTCCTCAAACATACAGTAATTCGTTTAATTTCAAGTTGCCTTTATTTTCTATTCTCATCAAATTGAATCCACAAAAAGAAACCTATTCCGTTACCGTCATACGTTTTGATTTTCAGCTTTAAGAAATAAACTTTGTGATACAACGGTGTAGGATAAAAACGTCACACAATTTGAGAGGCCAAAATATTTGATACTGTCCGATCTGTAACAAAGCTCGGGGGTATAGAAAAATAATAAAAGAGAATGAAGGTTTAACGAGAAATTCCCAACTCATCCCTGTGTGGAGAAAATATAGAACCGAGGAAAACTTTGGTATATTTTCAATTTTATTTTAGTTCTACATTGACTAACAGATACGAGAAGGTTTATCTATACTACGTATCTACGAGTATACAAATATTATAAAACAGAAGAGTTTGTTTGGTTGAACGCGCTAATCTCAGGAACTACTGGTTGGAATTGAAAAATTATTAGAGTCCATCAACTTCATTAGTGATTCATATAGTTAGTGAGGTATTTTTTTATCGCAACCGTTCTGCGGCCAAATATAAAACTTTTTGAGCTCACAAAAGCTCAGTGCAAACAAGCTAAGAGACAACTAATATTTTCTTTGGATGATACGACAACATGGCTAAATGGTGTCGGAATCTTCACAGGGATTAGTGATCCAACAAGCCTGTTAGAAATCTGGGAAATGAATTGACTAACTTAAATAAGCTCGAAAGTTTAATTAACATTATCTTCTAATCTTGGATCTTGAAGTTGGTTGCGGTTTCTTAAACTCAGTAATTAAAAGTGAGAATTTTAGGATGGATATATTGTGCGGGAATGCGGACAGCGATTTATGACTGACTTGCCGTTCGATCATGCACCATGCCAGGGTCGACGGTGCGTCGTGTTTCACGCGCGTCTCTACGAGCTGTCAGCAATCTACCCGGGGTCGCGCAACTGTCTCATCAGGTAACCGGGACTCTGGATTTTAGTCAGTACGAGTCTGACAGTCCCTTCCATCCCGCCATGGGTAGGAGGACTTTTTTTTTACTAATGGATATCATTTAATTTGGAGATATGTCGTAAAGAAATTTTTGAGTAGGTACGAGTATGTGAACATAAAATAGTTTTTTTTTCGTGGTAACATCATCAAATGAGTCGTCCCACCCAGGGCAGGGCGGGAGGGACTGTCAGACTTGTACTGACTAAAATCCACGGTGTCCTTCAGTAGCCCTTTACGTACCGGGGTCACGGTAATCTGTGAGTCCCGCGACCCCGGCAGGCTTTGGCCCTCTACAGGCCCCGTCACTATGCTGACACTCCTTGAGGCGCGCGTGGAACACAACGCGCCGTTGACCCGGGCATGGTCCATGGTCGGACAGCGAGTCGCCCATTACTCGCTACCCGCATGCCCGCGCCTACGGTGGCCGGAGATCGTCTTGCGACGTCCGTCGCCGTGGGCGTCTACCACTGCGGCTGGGGTGGAGGGAGGACGCTGTCCTCTCCCTCACGCGGCCCGCCTCCTCCTTCGCGAGCATGACTGCTTCGCAGAAGGAGGCGAACATAAAAGAGTTAGGGAGAAAATACCTAAGAAATGATAGACGGATTGTTTGTAATACGATAAGGCTAGAGAAAAGGATGGAAACTGAGAGCCCAGCTAATGGTTAAAATAGAATAAGGTTACGTCTTTGCCAAATACACGCAAGTATAAACATATATTATTATTATTTCTTTTGCTTAATAGAGAAGGATAAGGTAGGTACGTTGAACGTTTTTTCTTTCTTTCTTTCGTTTATTTAACACGCGCTACAAGTGAGAGAAAAAAAGAAAGATTTTTATTTTTGTGTGTGTGACACATAGAGGGCTGCTTATTCCTGAATAACTTCATAAAACATAGCTCTTTTATACGTATAATAAATCACGAAGGTAATTATAAAAGAAGGCAGTACATAAATTTAATAAAATGGTGATATATTTGCTATTAATTAATGAACTCAAATGCAAATAAGAAATACTTTATGCCATAAAATAAAAGCGCTCATTTAATTGTCAAAACAAACTGAACTGTTTGATTACTACAATGTTGTACATTCAATTAATTACTTAACCGAATGTGTATTTTGTATAAAATGTGGGTAGCTGCAGGCTCTGCCGGTGAATTTAGTATTTATTTTTCGTTGCATCATTATTTTTTTACGTTTCATTCAACGCACATATTAAGCTATACAAAACCAGTACACGTTGATCGTTGCATGTGCGGAAATACCTCACAAAGCGAGACCACGATAAGCTGGTATTGTTTAGCTTTATGTGTAGCCGTGTGTACAAATATTTGACAGCCATTTTTTCTTTCATTTGTTTATTTGTAACGGTCTTTATAAGCAAACTAATGTTTAAGACATTATTTATGCTAATTTTGAAAAAAAAAACAGGCGGTTTAATAAAATGTACACCATCTCGTCCCAGAAACCAAGCTTACAACCGTCTTAACTAACATTAATTAAAATCGGGTCAATGATTTAAGTGTCAAAGAATAACTAACAAACTCACTCACTTAAAATAAAACTCACTTTCGCATTTATAATCTTACTATATTATAAATGCGAGTGAGGATGGATGGATGAATGGAAGAGTGTTAGTTGCACCTTCACGCAAAGTGAATTAACACAAAGGATATTTTTATCCCGATTTTATATTCCTGTGGGATAATTCTAGAGTTGTACAAAAGTTTGGAATCACTTCCTCCAATTCCGCGCGATATTGAGTACTTTATAACTAGTTAAGACAAATAAAAATACAACCATTTTAAAGGCTTATCTTTTAACTTTAGATTGATACCAAATTCATTGAAATCACCATTATATAAGGAGCTATTCCGAATCAATTCCAAGTACCTAAGTGATTCCAAACTTTACTCGATGGTGTAGTATTTCACAAGAAGAACAGTTTTCTTTTGACCTGACTATAGAATAGCGTTTTAGCCTACAACATACGAATTCTGGGACAAAGGCCTCTTATCTATGAGAGAGGGTATCCGCTATATTCCATTAATTCCGGACCCAGTGCAGGTACTGCGCTAATCAAGTTGGCATGTACCTTTGTACAAAGGTTCCAAAGCGACGGTAACACATTTATTGCTTTGAGACGACGGCGACGTTTCAAAAGATAGTTGCAAACGAGAGACGAAAACGCTCCGCTGTCTTTAATATTTTTAGCTTTATGCTCTTCCTGCTTCAAAATACGAGTGAGTAAGCTTATTTATGGACATTAACAATTGTTGGAAAAATCCTTTTATTTGATCTTTTCAATAATAATTTTAAAATGATATTTTATTTTCAGCGATTTTGTATGGTTATTTCTCCTATTAAACTTCACATTAGAGTCGGTTGAAATTATTTATTTTCTCTCCAATTTGGTTCCCAGTCAACATTTTTGCCGCCACACAAAATATTTTTGCCGCCGCGTTCACTTGGGGTGTCACCGCGTTAATTTAGTGGTTTTGAGGGGGATCAGTCCACTCTAACGCTCAAATTACCACTCGCCATCTTGTTGCCTCTCTAACATCACATTTTACTACAAGAAACTGTTTAAATCACGCAGTTTTAATAGAAAAATTATATGAAAAGCACACCCGTCGCTAAAGCGCTACTCTTGTAATTGGGGTCGACGTATAGCCACTCTAGGTTGTGCTTAGTCACGGACATCACTCACGAACTGCCTAATGCCGTACATTTTGCTCCCATTACACGCCTGCCCTTATTCTGTCACTTACACTTTGCTCTAGATTTTTTTGTATATTACTTTTAATATTATTTTACTAAAACAAAAGTTTAAATTTAGCAGTCTTAACACAAGAGAAATAAGCATCTGTTGGACACTTGTCTAAAAAAACAGTCAACGTCAAAACGACATTTCACGTTGATATAAGGGTCCTTTTGCAGTTACACTTTTTTTAGACAAGCGCTCAAAAGATGTTTATCTTTTTGTGGTAAGGCGGTAGCTGATTGTAACTAATCGCATAATCGGCTGAACGGATTTTTAATCAAGTTAAGGAAATTAGGTGTACCTACAGTCACAAGCATTCTTCTCCATAGAACCCAACCAAGTATTAGTTGAAACTAGCCTTTTATCTAAACATCATCTGCCTAGCCTTTTCTTAACTATATTGAGGTCGGCTTCCAGTCGAACCAAATGCAGCTGAATATCAGTATTTTACATGGAATGACTGCCTATCGGACCTCCACAACCCAGCAACTGGGTAATACGATACCTCATGGTAAGACTAGTTTTCTGACTTTAGAGCTTCTGACTAACTTCCTAACTTTATCTGTACAAAGTATTGATACAAAAACAAAGGAAATACAACATGAACAAGACTGAACATTCATGAATATCGAGCTTCGTGCACTTGGTGAGCAATCAAACTTTGAAAAGGAACTTTCTCTTGTTCGGAACAAAATGGCGGCAGACACACAAAGAAGATACATCGCCTTTCTAAAAATAGAACCGCGGTAAAACAAAAGGTCTCGCAAAAAATTGGGAAGCTTGCCTACGAACAATCGCGGGGACAGTAATGTATCTCTTCTAGGTCAGATAGGAACGATGTAGGCCACACACAAACACACCCCACTTACACCCTCATACATAAAAGACACCCCACATTTGAACAGTTACACATATAAATACAACTGACAGTGTTCAATAGAGAAGATTTTCCACATAGAACAGTTGATAGTCGAAAACATCTGGTGGTGTTAATATTTATGTGAGTGCACTTTGCACAACCCTAAAAATGTTTTAAAATAATAATTTTCTTAAAAAAAACATCCTTTTAAATAGTTTTCTTCAAAAAAATACGATTGGATAAAATGGTACCAGTTGGATGCATCGGTTTTCCCAAATATATGACATTTTATAAGCAGACACCAACTCATTCTATACACAATGTAGTATCCACCATTAGCTGCATGATTACACATTTCTATTAGCCGTGCTTATTAATTATTATAGGTGCTTCATTCACACATTTCCAATTTCATCACAACCTCATTAGTGACTACACTACCACTCAACCGTATAATTTCACCTGCTCACGCGAGTATATTAGTAGCTCCAACTACATCAAAACAACTCGTTTTTTTTGGTTTATGGTTTTTCTCTTGACTGCAGTCTAGATCACAGGTGACAGAGACAAAGTCTACGATAGAGCGAGGTTAATAAGAAGACTGTTCACTTTAACGGCACACTATCACCAAGATGTAATAATACATGTAATTTATGTTTTGTTTTGGTTTTTCAAAATGCATGTATAGAAACCACTAGGAGTTGCGCTAGGAGTTGAATTTTTGAAACAGTCTCAATATATGTTAAAAACATCAACAACAACATATTTCTTGACCAGTTTTCTTCCTGTTTTCTAGTTTTTGGCGAAAACTAGGGGTCACCATGAAGAGATTCAAGTTGTATGCGTTCGGAAACACATAACCAGGCAGTGAGTTCCACTCGTAATGCCAGAAATCCAATGTTACATAAATTGAACGGAATAAGCCATTCAAGTTATTCATTAAATACATGTCACGTCATGAATTAAAGTTAAATTTGCAATTATTGGTCACTAATTACAATTTTATTGTATATTCGGCTAATAGGAGTGGAATTTAACAATTGTTCAGCTGACACATGAACGTAAAATATTTCGATTTCAGTATTGAAATTAAATCGGAAAAGGAGTTTATTCGGTGAAGTAACTGAGTTTTTTTAACTTATTTTTCTGTCTTCCGTCAGCAGAAATCTGCCATTTTCCGAACCTATAGTACTATCAGAAAAATACACGGGTCTTTTATACTTGCTTTTAAATTTTGATTCAGTACCGTTAGTGCTGGGAACTGGGAGGTAGGCGAACAGCTGCGTCAGCTTTGTTGCAGAACACGGGAATGAACTCTCCATAGCCCGCAACCTATAATACCTTCCAACGATTTCGTCCGGCAGTTTAGAAGTTTATTGTTTATTTTGCCGTCAGTACCTATTTATTGTGATTTGAAAGAAAACTGTACGTGTTAAATTCAATTGAATATAAGGATTGGGTTCTGTTTTGTTCCGCTATTCTAAAAAAAAAACTTTGTGATCATCAATAAACACACTTTTTTTAAAATCATCAAAAGAGTCCTCCCATCCAGGATAGAGTCAGACTCGTATTGACTAAAATCCACCGTGTTTCTTATTTAAGAAACTAAAAAGAAAGCGCAAAGGGCTTTTGAGCCTTTTACGGTCTAATGTCACGGTTGAGCCTGATAAGATTTATCATTTCATTTCATTTAACAAAAGTATTTTATTGAAAAGGGCTCTATTGTTCTTTGAGTGCTACATAGCCAGCCGTGTTGGTTTCGACGGCTAGCTGGAACAATATCTCGAGATAACAATGCAGTCACAAGACAGTGGTGTTCTGTTAGTTTCCATTAACACGTCTCACAGAACATGCACAATGGACACACTGACCCATCTTCATCACAATACACTGATATCTTAGCATCACTGTTGTGCATGAAATTATTTCTTATCAGTTAATTCTTATCAGTTTATTAAAAAGTATGTACAGGGCTATTAGTAAAACATTAACAACCTTTCATAGGCTGATATTACTTATAGTTGTTAACAACTTTTACTACGAAACCAACCTAAAAGATAAAAGGTGTAGAATATTTTCCGTTGACAATGTATGATACCCTTGCATTTTGTTTTTTTGTTCTTTCAGAGTAGGTTTTATAGTAAAAGTTGTTTCTTTCCGCCCATCAAAGGTTGTTAAAGCTTTTGATACGACGCACCCGTGCATGATCGTACGGCAAGTTTACTCGCCGTCCGCATGCCCGTGCCGACAATCGCTGCGTTGCCGTGGGTGTCTCTCGCAACGCCTGGGTAGTGAGGTGGAGCCTGTCCTCTCCCTTACGCGTCGCGTCTCTTCCTTCGCTAGCATGATTCTTTCACAGAAGGAGGTGACTGCTTCCCATTCTATATAACGAGACAACGCCGCCATTTTTTAGGCACATTATCAGCGGACAGTGTTGAGGAGTAGTTTTGTGATGGTATTAATTAGTTTAGTTTAATTATTACAGTAAATTTCACCTTGATGTTTCAAACTTTGAACTAACTCTATCAGCTCACGTATATGAAGGGGATTGAGCTTATGCGAGTTTAATGTTCATTTGGCCTAACGCAGTGGTTGCAACTGGTTTCTACTTCTATGATCAAGCTCGGCAGCTCAGCTTATTGTCTCAATTTTATCTCACAACTGTCTTAGACATCTGTTAAAAAACCCGAATACATATTTGATTTACTGTAGTTTAGCGTGGCATTAAAAGGTAACTATTGATGAATTTCCCGACGAACGCTTAATTACAATGCTGCTTCATATATGTTTAAATATACACATTTACTACTGAAACATATAACTTGAGGGCCGAGTCTGCCGGGGTCGCGGTACTGTCTTATCGGGTAACCGTGACCCTGGAATGCAAAGGGCTATTGAATGAACATCGTAGATTTTGGTCAGTACGAGTCTGACATTCTTTATAAAAAAAACATTTAAGTATAACTTCCTATATCTATCCGACATATATTCAGTTCAACTTACACTTTATATATTTTTTTATTAATTTAGTTTGAAGTAAAATGAGTCGTTCACGAGACGCACGGATGGAGTACTACTGATGCTTAATCTATTTCCTGTCTCCCGGAGTTGCTTATGCCTATGTTCAGACCGGTGTCGGTACGAAAAAACGTTAGCTCGCAAATTAAAATTAACATTCAGTTTACGACGCGCTTCAAAAAAGAAAGGAGATAAAACTCCAATAGATATCCGGCTAAATCTGACAAAAAATACGTGATTGGCTGTTTCTTTACTTATTTACGATTCAGACAAGAATTCATAGCCAACACAGTGAACGCTAGATACTAGAGATTCATCTCAGAAAGGATGACTTTGCCAAAAATCAATTGGTTACGCAGTTCACATCCCCAACGTCAACAAGTACCCTATAGAATCCCTCGCGGGGTAGTGGGGTCCGGGGGTCGGGATAGCCCCCTCTGGGAGGGGTGAGATTCAACTGGTGCAATGCGGTGTACCCGACCTCCCCTGCGTTGTTTTTGCCATTGTCCGCGAAGCATTAGTCGCGCCTTGCGTTTATTTCGTTACGTTGTACTATAGTTTTGCTGCATCGTCTTTAATTATTTTCTGTAACAATTGTAATTCGTGATACTCTTGAGCTGGTGCACTGTACTAAAGTTAGCAGGTAAGTGTACCAAAATTTTGTTTCACACTGCGAGCTACGCGATCAAAGTTTGACACAGTCATACACAGGTCATTGACATGTCGAGTACGGTTCAAGCAGATCGATAACGTCAAAATTGTTCGCAAAAATGGAATTCGAAAATGGAATGCTGAGTATTATTGACCCTACAAAATGGATAGTAGGAAAATTCATACGATTGACTGGTTTAATTTCCGTTTAACCTCCATTTAATGTCAGGGTCAAACAAGAGTAGCACCAATGAGATTAACTCGTTAAGCTTGGCGCCAGTAAATATTTCACGTTCGCTCTAATGTGGCTGTATCCTAGAGTTCGCGGTAATTGTAATGTTTACTAACCGGTGGACTTGACATTTTAATTTTAAGTTTATCCACCGACTAAAGTTTAAATGTTTATATCCCTGTAGATTTTTCGGTGCTAGGTTTTAAAAGAAAGTGTTTTTGATAAAAACTGGTTGTGTGCAAATTCGAAACAAGTTAATACGACGCGACTTTTTCAAACTTATCCAAGGATACTTTTTTCTTTTGATTTTAAATTCGAACAAATAGATGTTCACTTGTTTATTTTCCATCTCTACTTTCTACTTTTATTCACAGTCAATTAAATTACGTCACATTTTTCTCATTGGTAATCATGTAGTTTACCTGATTACTCAACAAGATTTTTCTAAATAACAAAGTTCCGAATAACTTACTCGACAAATCGATAGCAGACGTTTTCCTAACCAAATTATTGACTGTACAAGATTCTAATAGCTAGGAAAGTTGCGAATAGCTTACTGGGCATTTCGATAGCTTTTCATGAGATGAGAAATCATCAAAATGAGTCCTCCCGATGAAGGTGTAACGAAAGAGACTGTCAGACTCGTACTGACTAAAGTCCACCATGTTCAATTGCCATTTGCGTTTCATGGACTCGTATGAAATTCCCGAGAGGGAACAAAGACTGCTAATATAGGCGACCCTCGTAAGCCTGCGTCCACCGACTGCAGCGCACGGATCCGATAAAACGATAGTATTTAAGTGAAAATTGCGAGCTAATTCAACGCAAGCCTGACGAACCTAATTTAGTGTAAACGGGGCCTCATTGTTCGCCGCCAACGTTAGTCAATCCCGATAAGCTGAACACAGAGTAAATTGAGTTTCGGTGAGGCAGCATTTTGTATGCAATTCAATTCAGTGCTTCAACGTTTTGAATAGCCGGCATGATTCAATTGAGTTTTATTCATGGATTCAAGTTTTAATTACAAGCACATTTTTATCCGTATTACGTACATAGTTCATATTTATTCGTTTTATTTTTATATGCCTACTCATAATTACTTTTCTTGAACGGCTTTGTTCTGTGGTCTATTTCTAGTGACCATATTAATTTATTTCATACTAGCGGCCCGCCCCGGCTCCGCACGGGTGGACATGATATATAGCCTATGTTACTCAGGGTGAATATAGCTTTTAGGTCCTACCTTTTGTTTAATCGGCACAGTAGTTTTTGAGTTTATTAATTACAAACACACAAAAATATAAATCATTCCTCTTTATAATATTAAGTGCCTATTCAGAAGCAGTAAGTTAGTGTGAAAGAGGCGCGAACGCTTGTTATTTAAAGGATTTATTGTAAACTAGCTTCCGCCCGCGACTCCGTCCGCGCGGATGTCGATCTTCGCGTGTGTGGTTTATTTCTCAATTTTGAGTAACTCTGACAATGACATCTTATAAATATCTATTGGACCCAAATACGGCTAAGCCTATAATAATTAAGTAGAGTAGATTCGCGGTTCTACAGAACAACGTCTATGAATAAAACTGAAAAATAAGATTTTTTTTCTACGTATGTTTTCAGGATAAAAAGTATCCAGGATAATAAGGTATAATTATACCAAGTTTTATCGAAATCGAACCATTAGTTTTCACGTGATGCCTGCATATACAGACAGACAGCAGACAGACAAAAATTTTTTTAATCACATATTTGGGTTTGGTATCGATCCAGCAACACCCCCGGCTATTTATTTTTTCAATATTTTCAATGTACAGACTTGACCTTTCTACAGATTTATTATATGTATAGATTATGATTCATCTGATACAATTATAACTTGATTCAAAAGTCTTTTTTTTTAACGTGGTAATATCATCAAATGAATCCTCCCACACAGGGCAGAGCGGGAGGGACTGTCAGACTCTTACTGACTATAATCCACGGTGTCCTTCAATAGCCCTTTACGTACCGGGGTCACGGTAAATCATGATTCAAAGGTCTACAAATTAAAATGTTATATGCAAGTCGGTGAGGTGATCTGTACTTGAACAACTTCCCACTTCAGATACCTTTCTCTATTTAACATTGATGTCGAGATTAATTAACAAGTTTAATACACTTCCTTGAAAACTAGCACTTATCACACTACGATTAGGTTCAACATGCAGTGTGTTTACCACGCGTGCTCTTTTCATTTCTTTGTCGCTCTTATGCTTAAATTACACGGCTCGGGAAGTATTCTGTAACTCGGGTGAGTATTTCGCCTCGAATGCAATAACAAACTTTCTCCACTTTTATCGAAATATACTATTATGATTATAGTACTATTATGATATTGCTAAAGTGGTATTTTAAGACCCACAGGACTTACTCCTGTTTTGTGTACCAGTTCAGTAATTAGTACCAGAACAAAGGTTAAACCCGCGCATTCTCTTTGCCTCGAGAATGGCTGAGTTACCCTTATTTTTCGAAGCCCCGTGGCGCTGTTGCTTAATCTATACCGATACGATAAAGTAAGGGCAAAGAAGGCTCACAATATTTTTTGGCACGGGAGATTAACTGGTCTGCTGCGTGTCGCACGTTCATTTCCCACGTACGGAACAAATATTTTTGTATGACGTATAAGTAGTTGTTTCAGGTCTGGCTGTTTTTGTATGTGAGTTTAAATGTTTGTAAACGCGCCCACAAGATCTACAGGAGATATTGCAATTGTGGGGCAACATTAAATGAAAAATAACACCTTCTCAGACCGACTCGTAGTGATCAAACTGGAATGGGAATAATTAACAAATGGAAGTAATAATAAATAATAATAACAGCCTATTGATGTACCACTGCTGGGCAAAGGCCCCTTCTCATACAGAGAAGGTATGAGTTCCTAAGAACAGCTATTAGGTACACATGCATTTTTTCACATAACTGGTAAAATTCGCTAATTACTCACGTTTTGCAGTCTTTATAGGGAATCGATTATTAAAAGAATATAATACCAACAGCATCATTTAAAATAGCAGTGAGTATACCAAAAACTTTGTTCGAATATAGGTACCTAGTATTCAGAATCAAACAAGTTATGTCTTCTACGGTACTTAGTAGGACTTCTGCACACATTTTTCATGTTCCGTCTCATTTTGCAGAGTGCCTGAGTGCAGCGACGCGGCTTACGCGAAAATCTCTCAAACGTTCATTTATTATTTCTTGGGGATTAATACTATAAAATTTTACTTTTGAATTGTTTTCATTTATTTTCTTCGTTCATAGTAGTAGTGGATACGAGAAAAGCTCATGTCGCGTCTTGTTTAGCGAGCCGTACGCTTTGGAATGGGCACCTACAGTACTTTCAGTTATCATCACTTGTGACTGCGACTGTAGCAACATTTTTTTTTTCTGTCTATAACTACAAAAATGATTTGATTTTGATTGAGTCGAAGTAAGCGGAGCAAGATTCACATTTATTTCCTAAAAAAAACATGTCTCACACTAGGAATTTCTTTTGAATCAAGGGTGCTTTTACAAACATTTAAACTCAGACGCACTAAAAACAAAAAATACGTGTCCATTATTTTTCAATATTCTAACTGCCGGACTAAACAGATTTTCAGTTTATTCACTCAATTCTTACAAATTCTTAATTAATTAATTTTGTCACTTTGGGTAGTGCTTTGGGGACCTTGCCTATCAAAAGGTTGCCTACCGCTGTTGTACAGCATAAAGTTCGTCGAAGTCGTCGTAGAGTCCTTTAGATAATACCATAGCTGGACTGAGCGTGTAAAGTAAGCGATGCGTATTTCTGGTTTTCAAGGGGCTTCTTTAAACGATTCCGATTACACTAGTGGTCGCGTAGGAATCCGATTTTAAATATATTACTATGTGACGCGGAGTTACCAAGTTTAGAACACAATTTACTAGCAACAATTTATATTATCAATTTGTATAAGGTATTTATAATACCGATCTCTTTAATTGAAAAAAGGTGTAGTTTGTTTTTAGTGGTTTAATACTATTGTTTTTTATTATTTTCTACTAATATCATACATTTTGTTTCTGCTATATTTAAGATACGGGTTTATCATTCTAAATTTAAGTACATTAATATATTAACACTCACCCCCACACGATGA